>CM052800.1:162029577-162144017 GCA_028533885.1 Nasua narica | reverse complement strand
TATTATCCTATCAAATAAGAGAACAAGGCTCAGAATGGTCTTTTTTCCCAAGTGAACAACTTGGATGCTCCAAGTCTGAAGTAGAAGAGCTTTAATGGAGTGCAGTTCCCTTTTCACTTGAGAGCAACTGAGAAGTAGAAACTTTAAAACCCTTAGGAAGCAGATATAGTATTTCACTTGAAAGCAAAAGTCAGACAATATTCTTTCTTTTTTTTCTTTTTCCTTTTTTAATACTAACATTAGAAGACATGAATTGATACTTACTATTCAAAATCTTTCTAATAGTTTTCTATTTTAAGAACCTGCCATGTTTTATATAAGTACCTATATTTTTTAAGATTGTGCAAATATACCATTCCAATAAAATTTACTGACCAGAAAAGAAAGCAGTTATTTGAATAAAAGAAAAAGTACATATATTTTATTACTTATGGAGGAAAAACAAGTAGCATGGTGCTTCTGATATAGTTTGCCCTTGGCCTGTATTCTCTGAGGAGTGATTGGCTGGGAAGGAGATGAGGTGGCCTATATACAGTATTTAAGCTGAATGTTAATATCTTCCAAAAAGATACAGCAGTGCTAAGGATACTGTTGACTTAAGAAATGTATGCATATGGAATAACTTTCAGAACAGCTTATGTCAAGATCTATAAGAGGAACAGAGGAACAGAGTCTATAATGAGAATGATTCCCATGGTGTCCAAGAGGCAAGCACTAAATAAAGAATGGCAAAAGCAATGAAACACAAATCACCCCAGCTTAAGGAGAAAATAGCAGGAATGAGAAAAGGAATGTGATTTCTACTTCAGAGCAATGGAAAATAGTTTCAAGAAACAGTTTGGACAGCTAATATGAATACATTAGCGAAAACTGTATTATAGAAAGTTGGCTGAATTCTTACAACTGTTTTATGTATTTCCATAAAGGCAACAGGTTAGATTTTTAATTATACCTCTATTAAAATTTTGAAGCATTTCGAGACTAAAAGTGAATTTATTACTTAAAACCTAATCACAGGACTAGAAAACAATAAACAAGGAAGATCATTGTCAAAATATGCATAGCTGGCTAAGTTCTTTTCCATTCCAAAAAGTGAAATGCGCTTCGGGGAAGACTTCCCTGATCACAGCTGATAGCTTTGGTCTACAGGTTTCTTAAATAGCACATACAGGTAGATGCCATGTCAATGTAAAATAGATCCATATAAATATATAAATATATAGTACTACATATTATTGCTTAAACAGTTCTCTGTTGCTTCACTGGTGGCATTTTTAGTTTCCTTAGCTGTTCCCCAAGGGTTCGGCGTTCTGCATACATAGGACGCTCCTCCCTGTTGACCACAAGTTAGATTCTGGTTTAGGCTTGTGGAGGTACTGATATAGATTCCAAAAACTGCATTAAATTGCAGCTGTATGGCATCCCGGCCCTACTTCTCTGTGTGGGATTATCTCACAGATAATTTAGGTGAGAGCACAAAATATGGAACCAGAATCTTATTTCAAGTTGTATTATTTATTGTGTGTGACCTTGGCATATCACCTACGCTCTTTGAACCTGTTTCACTGTATTTAATGGAAATAATAGTGCCTTTAACTTACTTTACAAAAAGAAACTAAAATGAAAATATAGTTTTTATGATATTATTATGCACATATTATTTATTTTGAGGCTTTAAACAGACTAATCATAATCATTATTTAGTGGCATAGCATCATTATCAATTAGCACGGAGTCTCTTTTCTTTTTTTTTTTGAGTCTCTTTTATTTGTACTTACTTTAAATAGACATTATTTTTTCTTCCCTTTGTTCAACCCCTAATACCATTCTCTCCTCCATATATCCAGTCACTGGATGAATTCTCTAGGAAACAGACTGAGACAGAATTTAAAGGATGAGATGTTTACTGGGGAGTATCCCATAGAAGAATGGAAGGAAGCAAGTTTGAGCAGAGGGTGAACTCCAACTGTGATATAGGCCATGTTAGCCTCAGCCAACCTCAAGAGGAGCCCTGAGTTTGTAACGGCCCCTCAGAATTGTCCTGCATTGGCCAAGTGGCCAGGACACTAAGCCTTAGTCTCAATGTGTCATTGGGAGTGAGATCTTGGGCAAGGGGCTCTCTGAAGCTGAGGCAGTCCCTAATAGGACTGAGAGCTG
Organism: Nasua narica; assembly: GCA_028533885.1. Taxonomy (NCBI): domain Eukaryota; kingdom Metazoa; phylum Chordata; class Mammalia; order Carnivora; family Procyonidae; genus Nasua; species Nasua narica. The sequence goes on along the minus strand of CM052800.1, from coordinate 162,141,860 downwards.
GAGGTTATCTGCTTACACTCCCAGAAGCTGGAGCAATCAATCTTCTCTTGAGGGAATATTTGGGCAGCATATCAGTGTCCACTAGTCTCCAAGTTTTATGTATTACATATATAAAAGATATTATGTTGGACATTTTGTTCTTTTTCTATTTTATCTTCAAAGCGTGTGTGTCAGATTTATTCATGCTGATGGTTGTAGACCTCGTTAATATAAAATTATTTTCCACACTTCCGTGTAATCAAATGAACAGTGTTTGTGCAGTAACAGTAGACACCACCCCAGCACATTTATCATTGCTGGGTAGAAGAGATACTATTAAAATAAAATAGATTAGTCTGTTGTACACATACCGATTAAGTTCTTGAATCAATTAACCAAGGCTCAGGAGGGGAATTCTGCCATTCCAGTTTAATACTGCCCATACCTCTATTTCTTTCCCTAAGTCTACTTATTGGATGAGACCAGTTTAGTTCCTGACAGAGGCACAGCTCCTTCCAAGGCCTTCTTCAATCTACTCTCAGATTTTATATCTCCACTCTGGGCTTTTTCTCCTTTCTTACCTGCCTTCACAACTGCAGTGTCAGCATCATCTAGAGTTAAGGGCCACCTTTATAATTCTCCTCCCCCAGGATGCATACACCTGCTCAATGATATACAGCAAGTGTATAACAATTAGATTTTTAATATTTTAGTAGTTCTAATTTTATTGATTATATCTCCTGTTATAGCTGCATAAGTTATACATAATTTTAAATAAATGAGATCATGATTAATTTTTTTTAATTATGTCTATCATTTTTGGAAAGAAATTACAAAAGGAAAAATGTTTACGTTGTCTTTTGTTCTCATTTCTGGTTTCCCAATTCAGAGGTAAACTCCTTCTCATTTTATGTATCATCTGTCAAACTACAGTTGACCCTTGAGCCCTGCACAGTCAAAATTTCATGTATAACTTTTGATTCCCCAGAAACTTAACTACTAATAGCTTACAGATGCCTGGCATTCTTACTGTTACAAAGTCAATTAACACATATTTTGTAAATCATATGTATTATATACTGTATTCTTACAACAAAGATAGAAAAAATGTTTAGAAAAGCATAAGAGAAAAAATATTTTCCAGTACTGTACTGTTTTTATTGAAAAAAAAAAAATCATGATGTAAGTGGGCCTATGCAGTTCAAGCCCATGCTAGCCAAAGGTCAACTGTATTTCATCTTCTGACATGAAACAAGAAGTCCAGGAGCCTCCCTCATCTCAATGCCGGCCTATCTATAAATCACAGAGCACAAGGTAAGAATCAGAAGGAAGAACCTCCTATGTTCCTCACCTTGGAATCCTGAGTTGTTAAGGGATTCTTCAGTGGCCACGTGGAGCGAGAGGCTACAGAGGTAGGGCTCTGAACTCACTTCACTTTATGCTTTAACCATATTAACTATCATGCATTAAATACCTGTAATATTTTAAAAATGGGCTTCCCTGCTAAAGAGAGGTGAGAAAAGGGAGAGAGAAATGAGAATTACTGATCTAATTCTTACCTTATTTAATAATGAGATACACAGGTCCAGAATAGAATTCACTTGTCCAATATCCAGTAATATTCTCTTCCATTCTCCTCTTCTTTACTCTTTCAAAGCTAGTTATTAACAGTTGTTTGATTATTAGCTTTAGTAGCCCTGTGTCTCCTGAAATCTTTCCCAGGCCCTGCTGGTAGACTTCAGCTCCCACTGCCAAACTATAGCTTTGACTCAGCCTTAAGTTCTGACCCAGGTTTTGGTTTTTCTTTGTTGTTGCTTTTGGTTGTTTTCACTTAAAGTTTTTATTTAAATTCCTAATTAACATATGGTGTAATATTGGTTTCAGGAGAATTTAGTGATTCATCACTTCCATACAATGCCGAGTGCTCATCACAGTGTCATCTTTAATACTCATCTTTAATACTCATCTTTAATACTCACAGTAAGTGTCATTTAGCCCATACCCTCACCCACCTGCCTTCTAGCAACCCTCAGTTCTTCTCTATAGTTAAGGCTCTTGGTTTGCCCTTCTGTTTTGTTTTGTTTTTTATACTTCCCTATGTCCCTCTGTTTTGTTCTTAAATTCCACATGAGGGAAATCATATGGTACTTGTCTTTCTCTGACTTATTCCACCTAGCATAATATACTTTAGCTCCATCTACATTGTTGCCAATGGCAAGATTTTATTCTTTTGAGGTCTGAGTAATATTCCATTGTGTATACATGTGTATACACACATCCACACACACATCCACATCTCTTTTTTATCTATTTATCTATTTATTTAGAGAGGGCGGGAGGAGCAGAAGCATAAGGTGAGAGAGACTCTCAAGCAGGCTACATGCCCAGCACAGAGCTTAACACAGGGCTTGATTTCACAACTCTTGAGATCATGACCTGAGCCAAAATCAAGAGTCAGACACTTAACCAACTGAGCTGCCTAGGCACCCCAATATATACCCCATCTTCTTTATTCATTCATCAGTCCATAGGCATTTCAGCTCTTTCTATAACTTGGCTATTGTTAACAAAGCTGCTATAAATATCGGGGTGCATGTGCTTTTTTTGAACTAGTGTTTTTGTATCCTTTGGGTAAATACCTAGTAGCGCAATTGCTGGGTAGTAGGGTAGTTCAAAAAGTTTAACTTTTTGAGGAAGCTCCATACTCTTTTCCAGAGTGGTTGTATCAGTTTGAAATCCCACCAACAGTGGAAGAGGGTTCTCCTCGCTCCATATCCTTGCCAAAAACTGCAGTTTCCTGTGTTGTTAATTTTAGCCATTGTGACAGGTGTCAAGTGGTATCTAATTGTAGTTTTGATTTGTATTTCCCTGATGATAAATGATGTTAAGCATTTTTTGGTATCTGTTAGCTAGCTGTATATCTCCTTTGGAAAAATGTCTATTCATGTCTTCTGTCCATTTCTTAACTAGATTATTTGTTTCTTGAGCGTTTTGATAAGTGCTTTATGGATTTTAGATACTAACCGTTTATCAAATATGTCATTTCCAAATATTTTCTCTCATTCTGAAGGTTGCCTTTTAGTTTTGTTGACTGTTTCCTCCACTGTGCAGAAGGTTTTTATCTTGAAGTCTCAATAGTTCATTTTTGCTTTTATTTCCCTTGCCTCCAGAGATGTGTCCAGTAAGAAGTTGCTACAGCTGATGTCAAAGAGGTTGCTTCAATTTGTCAAAATTCAAGATGACACAAAAAAATGGAAAAACATTCCATGCTCATGGATTAGAAGAACAAATATTGTTAAAATGTCTCTACTACCCAAAACAATACCCATATTTAAATGCAATCCCTACCAAAATATCACCAGCATTTTTCACAGAGCTCAAACAATTTTAAAATTTGTATGGAATCACAAAAGATCCCAAATAGCCAAAGCAATTTTGAAAAAAGAAAAGCAAAACTGAAGGCATCACAATTCCACACTTCAAGTAATATTACAAAGCTGTAGTGATCAAGACCGTATGGTACTGACACAAAAACAAAGTTCAATGGAACAGGACAGAAAACCCAGAAATGAACCCACAACTCTACGGTCAACTAATCTTTAACAAAACAGGAAAGAAGGGAAAAAGATAATCTCTTCAAGAAATGGTGTTGGGAAAATTGGACAGCCACATGCCAAAGAATGAAATTGGACCACTTTCTTATTACTTCTTACACAAAAATAAATTTAAAATGAATGAAAGAACTAAATATGAGACAGGAATCCATCAAAATCCTAGAGGAGAACACATGCAGCAACCTCTTCGACCTTGCCTGGAGCAATTTCTTATTGGACACATCTCCAGAGGCAGAGGAATCACAAGCAAAAAAGAACTATTGGGACTTCATCAACATAGAAAGCTCTGCACAGTGATGGAAACAATCAACAAAACTAAAAGGAAATCTATGGTTTCTGCTTTTACTAATAGTAGTCTTTTCCTTTTTTGTTTCTGTCCTATCTTCAAATGTCTTAGGTATTAACAATAGCATTACAGAAATAGCAATCATATAATAAGAAAATGAATTGTAATGGAGCCAATCACTTGTTTTGTCATCCTTAAATTTCATATGGGGAATTTAGCATAAACTAATTACTCTTAATGATTATTTGACAGATTAGTTTCAAAGACTATGGAAAGAGATAATTCGAAGCATCAATTTGAATAAATAATCACTATGTTTCCCTACGAGTCTGATTAGTTCTAGATATAAATGTCTTGTTTAGAATGCATGCACTGGATATATGCAATGCACATCCCTCCTTTAATGCCAAAAAAATTTTCCAAACTGGTCATGTTTTTGAAGAAACTTATTAGCCTGAGTCTACTTTAAGGTTTATAAAGATGTTAAGTAAGACCAATGACACACAATCTATATTAATAGGTTCACAAACAATTATTTCTATATTAGTAAAAGCATATGAACTGATTTTTTCTTTACATAATAAACTATAAATAAATAGGATTTATATTCTTATTCACTTTCCTTCTCGGTAGGTGGATGATAAAGAACTAACATATACTGGAAATCTATTTTAAACTAGACATTTTGAAAATATTAAAGTTTCCTACAAAGTAAACCTAAATCAAAATTAGAAACAGTTATTATATTCACGATTTTTAAAGACTCCTCTGCTTGCAGAAAAAAATGATGGGTATCTCCTAAGTGTATATAATACCAAAAGGATAAACATTTCTAAATGTTCACTTACTTTAAAAAAAGTTAATTAGGTATTTAGCATATTGCATAAGAAATCATCCATTTTAGTACATATTTTTACATTATATTTTGTTACAAATCCCCAACATCACAATACATCTAATACTAAAAGAAAACACTATTGTTATGTCTCCCTACCTGTCCTTCCTCCTTTAAGTATTCCTGTCCTTTTGGTTTCAATCATACCGAAGTCACTATTGTTCCTCATGTACACAGGCTCCTCTGTTCATTCTCTTTCACTCATACCTTGTGTGCAAACTTTCTTCTTTCCAGAAACTGTACAACATTCTCCAACCACTGCCATGACTATTCCCTATCTTAGTAAATTTTTAATTATATTTTATTTTTCCATTCAAATATCACCTTCTCTGGAAAAGCCCCCAGACTCCTTCAGTGAAAATCTCATCCTAGGCTGAGTTAAAGCGTTGCTCCAATAGGCTTTCATAACTGAACTCTTCCTACACATCCCCACTTTGTACCATTTATCATTCTCTATTTAATATGCTCATGTGCTTATGTTTCCAAATTGGTTCAGTTACCCCCTTGAAGAAAGGGATAAAGTCTTGCCCAGCACTGTATCCTCAGCACCCAGAATAGTGCCTGATTTGCCACTGACACTTGGTGTTGGGGATTAATGAATGCATATATAGTTGCGGATGGTGTATTATATTATCTATTTGTTATGCCAATGCAGTAATGCTGCTTTTACTTATAATGTCAGGGCTCTTTAGTGTAATCACTGGGTGTGACACATCAAATACATGCTGCCATACAAAATGTGTAATTACTTGGGTTGGACCCCTTTGATTGAAAAATTTTCAAAATATGAGTGATCTCATTCTCAATAGCTCAGCTGGATGGGATCACCATCTCCCCTCCCTCTCTGACACTGGCTTGAACCTCTCTCACAGCCTGTATTACAATCCCTCATAGTTGGCAGAGTATGTCCTTGCTCTCTTACATTAGGCCCTGAAAGCAAGAGAGGGCCTTTTTCATCTTACCTTCTCCATGGTACCGGGCACACAGAAGAGGTGCAGTAATTAATAGGGCCAAATTGGTACACAATTAACCAAAGGCCAACCCAATTTCAGGTTTTTGTTTTAATCAGTCTTTTTAAAATAGGTATAGAATCCTTGGGGGCTTTTGTTGTTTCTCTGGTTAAAAATGTAACGCAACTCATTGTAGAAAATTTGGAAAGCACAGGAAAATATCAAGAAACAGAATAAAAGTCTCCCATACAACTGAGATCAATATGTTAGAATTTCATCACATTTCCATCCATTCTATGTTCTTCAACCACGGATGGCATTATATCATATAAATTATTTATACTTAGCCTTTCACTTAATGCAATAGTATATTATTTTTTGTCATTACAAATTTTGACATAATATTCTATCCCATAAATGCTCATAGCTTTTGAAGCTAGTTCCTTTGTATTCCACACTGTTTGTTGAAGACTTTATTATTTGTCACAACCATCAATAACTTCATACTATTTCCATATATAATTATTGAGGACTCTCTCTCTACACTTCCAGGTACTGTTTTACATGCTAGAATATATCAGAGAAAAACTGACAAAAATCCCTACCCTCATAGAACTTATATACTAGTTGAAGAGACAAAAAATAAATGTGATAAAATAACATGTGGTACATCAGATAAAAATGAATACTGAGGTGGGAAAATACAATAGGGAAGTGGAAAATAAAGTGCAGGGGATAGTCACAAATTTAGGTTGAGGTAGCCAGAGAAGGCCTCAAGAGAAGAAATTTGTAAAGACCGCAAGGAAAGGTGGGAACAAAATCATCCTGAAATGGGGTGGCACTGGGAAAGGGGAAGACTATTCCAGAAGGAAGCATAAGCAAGACCCTGAGAAAGAACATGCCTGGGAGATTTAAGTAGCAGCACCAGGTCACAGTGACTGAGGGGGAGGGAAATAGATAAAGATATCCCAAGATATCCTTAACAATTTTAAACTTTTCAAACCATTGAAACTGCTTGCCTTCTACTCTAAATGAGCTGAGAAGTCACCGGAAGGTTTTGAGCAGAGGAACAGCATGATGAAACTGTTGTTAACCCTGGCTTTGGGGTTGAAATAGACTGGAAAAGGGCAAGTCAGATGCAGGAATGCTAACTGAAAAGCTACTGCAGTACAACAAGTAAGCGCATAATGACTTGCAATGGAGGAAGGGAAGAAAATCAATTATGGCATATATTATTAGATCAGATATATCTCTTTATTGCTTATTGCATATATTATTAGATCAGATATATAAGAGAATACAATGGGTCAAGGATGATGTCAGGTTTTTTGACTTGAGCAGCTGGAAGAAACAAGATGCCATCTAGTGAGTTGGAACGGACTGCTAAAAGGAACAGGTTGAGGGCCAAGGCCATGTTCATTTTCCACATCATTAAAGTTTGTTATCTAAGTGAAGATATCAAGTAGGCAGTTAAATGTATAAATCTGGAATTCAGGGCGCCTGGGTGGCTCAGTTGGTTAAGCGACTGCCTTCGGCTCAGGTCATGATCCCGGAGTCCTGGGATCGAGTCCCATATCGGACTCCCGGCTCTGCGGGAGGTCTGCTTCTCCCTCTGACCTTCTTCTCCCCTCTCATTCTCAGTCTCTCTCTCTAATAAATAAATAAAATCTTTAAAAAAAAAAAATCTGGAATTCAAAGGAGAGTCCCGAATGGAGATAAATTTGGGTGTCCTCAGCATAGAGATTATTTTTAGACAGAACGTTCTCATGTATAAATCTTTATTTAGATTTCTCGTCATTTTCTTTCCATAGATAATCATACATCAGGAATTTCCTGATTAACTTATCTAAATTATTTTCCCAAGACATTGTGACAATTTAAGCTTTCTTCCTACAATGTCATTTTGCATTTTTGACATATTAAAGAACAGACATATATATTTTATATACCTTAATTTTGCATTACTTTATTGGTGAAGATATTCTTGGCTTAGAAACTAAAATGGAAGCAAGATTCCATTAAAATAGCAAAATCTACAAATGTATACATGAGTATACAGCCACACAACATCATTTTGCAATATGTAAAATATTACAGTTTGTTTGAAAGAATTAAGTAGGCAAAAAATCGACCAGTATGGAGCATTAGCCCTATGAAATATTTAGTCATACGTAGAAACAAAAATACAGACAAATTTACAGACATTGTGCTTATTTAAATTAGTGCATGACAAAAAAGGTATCACAGACTGGAAGAAAACAAGGGACAGTCAAGATACAATGAATTAATTATTATTCTATTTGAGGAAAAAAATAGTTTAGCTCTTTGTCTTCTGCTGAATACAACATAAAATACATATACATCACTGAAGTAATTAATCATGTAAAAATCTATCCATATTTTTAAAAACTAGAAGAAATGTGAAGAATATTTCCTAATTTTTAATTGAGAAAGTAAGTTTCTAAACTTAAATAGAAGAAATTACAAAATATTTTTTAAAGTTCTGTATTGGGGCGCCTGTGTGGCTCAGTTAGTTAAGAGTCTGCCTTCAGCTCAGACTAGAAGAGAGCCTGCTCTCCCTCTCTCTGCACTCTCCCTGCCGTGCTCTCTATCAAATAAATAGAATCTATTTTAAAAAAATAAAGTTCTGTATATATGTAAACAACATTAAATGGTCAACAACAAATGGAAAAATATTTGTTACAAGTAAGACAGGAAAGGGTTAATAATGTTAATAATTGAAACCAACATAAATTCACTAGAAAAGCTTACAGACCCATAAGGAAATAAAATCATAATTTTTTAAACAGTGAGTGACTAGTACATGTAACAGTGACCTTTTTCCATAAATGAAAAAAAGACTTCAACTGGTAAGATTGTAGGGCACAATCTTGCGGTGGGGTAAATGACTAAGCTGATTAACAGATGTGCATACCAGAATGAAAGGTACTCTGGCCAAACATGATTTCATCACAAACTCTAGCCCTCACTTTGCTGTGTCAATATTGAACCTTGCCATCTTTTATTAACCCTTCTTGCACTAATTCAGTGACTATGATTTTAAATCATTGTCTGATCAGATTAAAAGGATGAAAGAACTAAGTGGGAGAATGAATACAGAACGCATACATGATCATTTATGAACAAAAATACACAGAAGCTAACAATGAACTTCCTGTGATTCTGAAAGACCTAGAAAGTTTATGAGAAAAATCTATACAAACCATTCATTGAGCCAAAGATTGATTCCTTTCAGAGTAATTATTTAGTGCATATTAAATCACCTCATTGTTTGTAATGAAGAATATTATTTTATCAATTCTATTCCATTTTATAAAGGATAATGTTTTGACCTGCTACTAAAACCCACTGTCTATATTCTTACATTTATTTTTCTCAAAACCATACAAGTTTAACGCAATGCCTCCTGTAATAGACGTAAGGATTGTTTACCCTCATAGATTTTTTTAACATGTTGTGATGGATATGGCTTAAATTAGTAAATTAAATGATACAACACATTGCTACATGGCCATTGCTCTGTAATAAAAGTTGGTGCACATTTCAAATAGTCATCTATAAGAATCAAAATAGTATCTAGTCCACATGCCTATGTGCCATATGTTCAAGAAGTACTCAAATTAGCATAACTTTCTGGATATCCCCAATCCCTTTCCCTCACTCCAGCAATTTGCCTTAAAATGCTTACAATAAACACAATACTCCTAGAATCTATTGCAGATTCTTTGGCTTCTATTTAAACCATTTAATTTCATATTCTCTCTGACTCAAAGAAAAAAATGCCAACAGTACAATATATCATCATAATATGAACGTGTGGTATAAAGACAAAACACTATTTTTGAATTCCGCCCCCTCGGCTTTCTTTTTCCAAGCTCATCTCCTCTTTATCTAGGAAGTGATGACAAAAAAATGAAAATCCTGTTAAAAGTACTTTACTTTTTATTTCTTTAATTGTATTTAATGTTCTCATTCTTAATTTTGTATAGAGAAGAAACTAATAGGGAAATTCTGAAACAGGATGTGGAGTTAATGTTATTTCTTTCATATGCACAAATGTAAACAAAAGCAAGCTCACTGCAATGAGATGGAAATTGCCTATTTTTCTAAGTAACTGATTTCTTTGAGATAGAACTGTAAAAAAGGACGCTGTAACACTAAAAAGAGCAGTCCGGAAATCCTGGCAACAATGAAAAACGCCTAACATCACTCCTCTTTGGAAAAAGCGAAAGTTCTCTTTCCTTGTAAAAACAGAATTAAATGTTTAATAGTTTATCATTCAAAATATTATTATTTTTTTTTAAGATTTTATTTATTTATTTATTAGGAAAGAGAGAGAGTGAGAGAGAGAAGGTCAGAGTGAGAAACGGACTCCCCATGGAGCTGGGAGCCCGATGTGGGACTCGATCCCGGGACTCCGGGATCATGACCTGAGCCGAAGGCAGTCGCTCAACCAACTGCGCCACCCAGGGGCCCCTCATTCAAAATATTATTGATACAGACATATTATTATGTTGAAGAACACTTGTTGAAGAACAATAAATATAATATGGCTTGTTTCCACATAAAACTGCCTTGGAATTTAGTAAAAAAAATATATGATAAATTTTTAACAGTTTTATAGCAGATTAGGAAACCTGGTCATCACCACTGAAGAAGCAATCATCTGACAACACTTAATGCTGAGAATGTAGAACAGTAAGAACTCTCATTCACTGCTCCTGGAAATGTAAAATGTTACAGCCATTTTGGAAGACAATTTGGACGTTTCTTATAAAACCAAGCATACTCCTAGCAAGTGATCCAGCAATCACACTCCTTGATATTTACCCAAAGGAGCTGAAAACTTCTGTCCACACAAAAGCCTGCACACAAATGTTTATAGCAGCTTTATTGACGATTGCCGACACTTAGAAGCAGCCAAGATGTCCTTCAGTAGATGCTACAGACTGAAAGTTTGTGTCCTCTCATACTTAAGATGTTGAAATCTAACCCCCAATGTGATGCTACTAGGAAGTGGTGCCTTTGGGACAGAGGCAGAGCCCTCATGAATAGGACTAATGCCTTAATAGAAGAAATCCTAGAGAGGTCCCTTGCCCCTTCCGCCATGTGATGACACTGCAAAAAAGACAGTCATCTATATACCAAGAAACAGATCATCATCAGACACTGAATCTACCTGTGCCTTGATCTTGGACTTTCTAGCCTTCAGACTATGAGAAATAAATTCCTGTTGTTTACAGGCCTCCTAATCTCTCGTATTGTGGTATAACAGCCCAAATGGATTAAGACAGTAGGAAAATAGATAAATAAACTGGGATCTATCCAGATAAAGGAATATTATTCAGTGCTAAAAATAAATGAGTTATCAAGCCATGAAAATACACGAAGGAAAAAATGCATATCACTAAGTGAAAGAAGCCCATTTGAAAAGGCTACATGCTATGTGATTCCAATTATATGACACTCTGGAAAAGGCAGAATTATGAGGATAATTTAAAAAAAATGGGTAGTTGCGGGGTTTGGGGATGAAGAGAGATGAATAAGTGAAGTATAGAGGATTTTTAGGGCAGTGAAACTATCTGTATGATATTACAATTATGGATACACATAATTATATATTTGTCCAAACCCACAGAACACAAAACACTGAGGGTGAATCACTCTGGTAGGTAATATTGATAATGGAGGAGACTGTGTTTATACTGGGACAGGCAGTATATGAGAAATCTTTTGATTTTCTGCTCAATTTTACTGTAACCTAAAACTGCTCTAAAAAATAGAGTCCTAAATAAAACACAATTAGTGCCTGTGATCACTTACTTTTGCTAGTCAGTTTTATTCATTTCACCCTTAAAATGGAAAGTTTGAACTAGATGATCTCTAAGTCTCTCTTCCAAATCTAACATTGTGTGGTTCTAAAATGAAGATATGCTTCAGCAATGATTAGAGAAAGAAGTACCTACACAACAAACAAAAACTGATAAACCAATGGCCACCTATAATGAAGTTATTCTTCAATAAAGTTCATTTGATTGGCAGAATCATGTCAAGGTCCACACACTAATAACCCTGTGGGATGTGCACCTTACCCAGTAAACAGGATTATGCATATGTGATTAAGGTAAGGGCCCTGAGATAGGAAGTTTTCTTGGATTATCCAAGCGGGTCCAATCTTATCACATAGGTTGATAAACATGGAGAACCTACCCAGTCTGTTGTCAGAGAAAGATATTAACTACAGAAGTAGGGTCAGATAGATGCAATATTGCTGCTTTGAAGATGGAAGGAAGGAGCTAAAAGCCAAGGAATGTGGATGGCTTCTAGAAGCTGGAGAAGGCTAGAAAACAGATTACTTTCTGGAACCTCCAGAAAGGATATAACATCGCCAACAACTTGGATTTAGCCTAGTGAGACCCTTATCAAACTATAGACATCTAAAGCACCAAGATAATAAATTTATGCTATTTTAAACCATGAAGTGTGGCAATTTCTTAAAGCAGCAATAGAAGTTAATATAGCCCAAAAGAAGTGACAAATGTTTTCTCTTTTCTGAAGAAATGGAATTATATTTTTACAGTATTTATGATATATTTTGAGTAATTAGCTACTAGCTTCCACATCATCTCCATAATTTTAGGAATCTTTCATAAAGATTTATAAACATTGCTGTCATTTATCAGGGATCCAATACTGAGTCTCAAGCAAGAGATACTATGAACTATGTTGATAAGTCCTCATGACCTTCTTTAGCTATGATAAATATGATAAATTATCTACCCCTGACACACAGCATTTTTAGCAATATGCTAAAGAATTTAATATCATCGCTTTGCTGATTTGGAGAAAACACTACTAATAATCTTCTCTTCATAACATTTTGGTATTTTTATAAGATGTCAGAAGTCTAACATGCTAGCTAGCACTTTAAAGTGCTTTAAGTTTAAAGTGCTAGCTGAAATTAATAACTTCAGCTTTATTCATGCTTTATTGTTCCAGCATAAGACAGTTCCCTCAATTCTTACTTCTATGCTGTTTGCAACATTCTTAAACAATGGAAGAATCAATAACTATATCAAAGGAACTGCTAATTGGCTTGAGTTTTACTTTAAATATGACTCATACCTTCACTGAAATAATGGGAGATATTTAACTTAATATACATAGTTGTGCAGAGCTTAATTTTATGACACACAACTAAGTTTTAAGATACTAAAAAATTCAAATACAAAACATTCAGCAAATATAGGAGATGTACAACTGTACTACATTATTATAATTTTATTTTTTTAATTATTAGTTTTCAAATAAAGAACTACCTTGACAAATTAAGTAACTGCAATTAAATGAATGTCTCTTTCATAACTTCTCTCAGTTGTCTTTTGAAAAGCACACTTCAAAAGTATATGCATTCATCACCAGAAAATCCATTTCCATCTGGCAAAGATAACTGAATGTCAATGTGCAGACTTAAAGGGAATGATGGACTTTGCTTTTTTTAATCGCTTTTAAAAAAGCCTATCAGTGTCCCCCTTGGTGCTGACTCAGAAACAAACAGGGACTCTTCAAATTTGCTCCCCAGGGTCTTTCCTTCAGGTCACAATTAACAAGAGTTTGTCTTCTTTGTTTCTAATGTTTGCTGGCCTCTTGCACTGGTGATACAAGTTTTACATTCCCCAAGGGAGAAGCTATTGATCTCACTAAGCAGTCATTTAAATTCCCAGATGAACCTAAACAAGTTTCTCAAATAAGGCAAAAAAAAAAAACTGAACCGTTTTTGTTGGTTTTTGGAATCTACTTCAAGTAAAGACACTTTGTAATCATCTTACTAAAACCGTAAATAAATAAAAAAAAATAAATGACAACCTCTCTCCCTTATTAAAATCAATCTCAGGGAGCCTGGGTGTTTCAATTAAGCCTATGACTCTTGATCTCAGCTCAGGTCTTAATCTTATGGTCATAAATTCAAGCCCCACATTGGGCTCCACATCGGGCACTGAGCCTACTTTAAAAAAAAAAAAATCAATTTCAAACATAAACATTTCTTTTCTCTTCAGAGGTTCTTGACAATTCAAGGCTATCAAACGAATGAGGGGTATATTTAAAATGTAAATAGATTTTAAAACTGGAAGACTAAAAACCAAGTGCATGCTAAATCCAAATGATGAAATTTGAGGGACTGGGATGGTATCAAAAAGAACAGTAGATCACTGTATTTACTTTAAGTCAAATTTATTGTGAAAAAACAATAAAAATTATTAGTGCAGATTCCAACAGAAGTTACTACACATGAAATCTGAATTTATAAACTATCAATAACCACTAATATTATTAACTTATATAATTAATAATTAAGTGATCTAATTAATTTTATTGCTAACATTTATTCCCAACAAGTTATGCCATTTGATGTGATACTTAAGGATAAGTACTCCAAAAGGATAGTACCTGGGTTCAAATCCTACCTCGGCCCTATAATCTTGGATAAATTACTTAAGTCTTCTGGTTCTCAGTATATTCATCTACAAATCATGTTAAAATTAAATAGTGTGAAGATTGAGTGAATTAAATAATTAAAGTAATAGAACAGTTCCTAAAACACAGTTAGCAATGCATTTATATATGTATGGGAGGGTTGACATATGACATTTCCATTTTTGTGGACAACTTGCCAGCTATTTTACTAGTATGCTAAGAAACCCAAAGATGAGATGAAGAGCTTTAGAGTAATACTTTTCTCAAAAAAATAATATATCTACATCTATGTATCTGTATCTATCTATCTATCTATCAAGGCTCTGGAAAATCTTATGTTGAATTACAAAGACCAAATATTTATGAGGAACATACACTAGGTGTTGCATCTTTACGCTGGAAAGAAGTACCAAGAGGAAAGGGTATAGCCTAATAACATTAATAATTATCAAGCTCTACTGAAAGGTTACTATGTGCCAAGCACTTTGCTGTGAGCATTTCTTTTTTTCAGTTTTTTTTTATTTTAGTTGACACATGTTAGTTTCAGGCATACAACACAGTGATTCAACATCTCTATACTCTGTGAGGTTATCAAACCTGGTAAGTGTCAAAGAGCAAACTAAAGTGGCAGATGGCAGTGGGCCTGAAACCTAGGCATCACATTGGTAACTCTCCTAACCACCACATCAACGTGCATTTTAAGCACTTACTGCTTGGCTCCTACCTTCCTGCCTGGGCAGCTTTAAAAAATATCTAAGCCTGGGCCTCACCACTGGAGATTCTAATTGTTCTTTCTGGTGTGAAACTGCAGTTTTTTTTAATTAAAAGCTCTTCTGGTATTTATAACATGCATAGAGGGTTGAGAATCACTTTGTTAACATGTTTAAGTTTTTTTAAAAGATGATCCAGTGTAGGGGCGCCTGGGTGGCTCAGTGGGTTGAGCATCTGCCTTCTGCTCAGGTCATGATCTCAGGGTCCTGGGATTGAGCCCCACATGGGGCTCTCTGCTCAGCAGGGAGCCTGCTTCTCCCTCTCCCTCTGCCTGTCCCTCCCCCTGCTTGTGCTTTCTCTCCCTCTCCCTGTCAGATAAACAAATAAAATCTTTTAAAAAAAAAAAAAAAGATGATCCAGTGTAAAAGCAGAACGAAAACACAAACCATTGTCTCAATCCAGTATTCACTTATGTTTTTGGATGCGTCTCTACTAACAAGTAAATTAAAATGGCAAGTAAACTAAAAAATCCACTCTTTTTATTCATTCTCTAAAATAGGAAGTAAAGCAATTTCTATGGGTAGGTGAGTTGAATTTTGGTTCCTTTCCTTTTATTTTGGTGATGTTGTAGGTCCTCTTTCTCTTACCTTATAAATGCCATGTGAAGAGGAGACTAGAAAAAAAGAATGAAACATGAAAGAATAGAACATGAAAGATGATTACTGTACTTGGATGACAAGAGAAGAAGATTCTAGAATATGTATGAGTAGAATCAAAAAGATTTGATAATGGATTATATATGAGAGGTGAGGTTGTCAAGTCTAAGAATAATTTCCTGGTGTCTGGTTTGAAATGATGAATAGGGGTGCCAATCTACAAGATAGAGAATACTTGTTGGGGACTAGATTTAAATATATAAAAGAATAATTCAGTGTGTGACACCCCTGTTGAAGATATCTACATGTTATAGAGACATCCAAGTGAGTATGTTGTACGGACAATTAAATAAAATTGAGCTGGAGGTTAGAAATTTGTTTGGGAAATAAATTTGGGAGATTTTGGTATATCAGTAAACAAATCCATGAGAATGAAGAGAATGTACAGTAATGAGAGAAGATTGCCAAGATGCTGGGATCTATATGGATAGTGGATTTTTTTTATCATATTTAATTTTAGTTGTTTCAAAAAAAGATAAGCCATTTTATTTAAAAAGGAATTCCAATTGTGTTCCCTAGAGTCAAGGTTAATGACATAATATTAGCTACCTTAATCATAGTTTATCAAAAAGCCTCAATATTGCCAACCAGTTGTAATGAACATATATCTTAGAAGAAATTAAGGTTTTAATGTTTTTTAACTCTTCTAACCACTACATCAACTTGCAGTTTAAGCACTTCCTACCTGGATCCTACCTTCCTCCCTCCCTTTCTTCCTGCCTCCCTCCTTCTCTTCCTTCCTCCATCCATCCATCAAATATTTATATAATGACTACTATGGTTTAAAGATACATAAAACAAATAAAGGGTTTCTTACCCTTAAAGATTTTATAGTCTAGTTAAAAAAGATTTGTAAATTCCTATAATAAAGGAACACAGAATATGATTTAGAGAAGGCTCTACAAAGATGCTGCTCTTTGAAAATAAGAAGCCATTTTCTCAATAGACAAGGGAGATGTACTATGCAGGGTTAGAGAAAGCCTACCATTAGTACTTATCTCTCCAGAGTAAGGGGGCTATGCATTCTTACGTTCCCCATTGTAAATGGCTATGCTAGAATGAGTAACTCCTCTAGAGGGCACTGGGGGTTTAGTGACACAATCAGTTTTCCACCTGAGAGGATGTATAGGAAAGAGGAGGGTCAGAGGGTAGAGGCAAGAGCTATAAGAGCCTGTACCTCAGAATGAGGAAGAGAAGGAGGGAGGGAGGAAAAAAAGGAAAGAGAGGAAGGGAAGGAAGGGAAAGGGAGGGAAAAGTAGAGAAAAAGGAAGAGAAGAGGAAAATGTTATACACCACAAGAGGAGCAAAGAGATGAAGTGACATTGATTCCCTGTAAGTGGTTACAGCACAAGGTGCTATACTGGTGAAAACGTATGACATAGAGTATCTTCCTCATTCTCTGAGCAGAGACCCTTCAATGAACCAGATTTTTCTCTAGTTACTCTCTGGAAGTTGGGATATTTTATGAATACCATAAACTCTCCCAAGCTTCCAGAATAATTTTTGAAAGCTTTCTCATAAAAATTTCATCAGTATAAATAATACCTATTTAATTCTAGGTAGTTCTTTTTTTTTAATAAAAAGAACACTGATAATTATAACACTGAGCACATCTTAGAGGAAATAAATTAGGAAAAGAAAGTAAAATTTAAAAATCAAATCATTCACTTTTCCTAACTAATGATTTGATCAATCCCCAGTGGCTCTAGTTCCTACCATTTCTTCATTCATGTGGTGAGTAAGTGACGCTGAAAGGGATACTATAGTCAATAACATGGGACAGGAAACTTCTAACTAGTGATATTCAGTAACTGTATGGCACAGAAATCAACGAATTAAAATCAGCACACCCAGAGCACAAAGGACTCTGGTTCCTAAACAACCACCTCAACTGCTGTGTCCTGACTGAATAGGAGCCCTGATTGTACTGATCAGCCCATATATTAAACAAACAAACAAAAAAAATCAGTTTAATCATCAATGCTGAAATCACTGAAGGCCTGTCATTTTAAGTTGAATATCAGGTTTGATTTAAATTCAGGTATCACTGAAACTCATGCTGAATCTCATTTTTAGATTACAGTATGAAATCTGGAAGACATTTTATCACTGAAGTCAAATAAAGACAAAATGCAACTGAATTCACTTAATATTCATGAATATCATTGACTATTTATATTACCGAAGATAACTCAAGCCAAAATTCAACATCCCTTAAAAAAAATAGGCACTTCCCATATTGACACATTGTAGGAATACTGAAAATTACAATGTTTTTAATTTGTACTCTCTGATTTATAAAATGTATACACTAAATGGAAAACTTTGTCAAATGTGATTTTTTTTTTCCTGTGGATTTTTTTACTGTAAAAAGCTCAGGCTTTGGGAATTGATAATCAAATTTATTAATACCAAGGTTTTTGTAATACTATGTAATTTATGTTGCACAAGAATGCTTACTCAAAGGAAAAGAGTTGCAACTCATGTTACTCCTAAACTTGGCACATTCCCAGCATAAATATTAGTCCAATTATACATATGGACAATAAAATCTTGGATCAAGTTAAAACTTCTAGTTGGGAGACTCTTCTGTCATCATCTTTAATGAACCCTAAATTAGATAAGCATACTTAAGAAATAATTGCCCGATAAAATCCTCCAGTGATGATTCACTAGTGGCAGCAGTTTTATGATGAGTTGAAGGAATGAAAAAGAAACTTTCCATTATCTATGAGTATGCCTCACAAACGTGTCTAATGAGTCACCACACACAAGGTCAATGGTCAGTTTGAACCTGAATATTTTCCTGCCATGATTAGAAGACAAAGACATTAACAGAATAAAGTTTAGGGGTATAAAAGTTTTCTCTATGACAACAGAGCATTTTAGTTATTACTAAAAGTTAACCTGGTTTCAGATAGAAAAAATTACTGCCATAATTTTTATTTGAAGAGATTGTATATATACAATTTGTGAAGGATGACAGTTATTTGGAAAAAAATGCATAAATCTGTTCTAAGCAATGTACCAAACATATATAAAAATGGGACTTAACTGATTATACAATTAG
Organism: Nasua narica; assembly: GCA_028533885.1. Classification (NCBI taxonomy): domain Eukaryota; kingdom Metazoa; phylum Chordata; class Mammalia; order Carnivora; family Procyonidae; genus Nasua; species Nasua narica. The sequence continues at coordinate 162,123,143 of CM052800.1, read as the reverse complement.
AGATAATATTTTTCTTTTTTCATGTGTAAGAAATGTCACGTTAATGTAAACCAACTGTGCAAGAGAAGGAAGTGTTCTCTCTAAAAGAAGTAAAAATAAGTCATGAAACAAATGAGAAAATAATCCTTGTTTATATCTAATAGGAATAAATGAAGACAGTTAATCTTTTTGAGGGAGGGCAAAAATCACTCAATTGGTAAAACCTATTGATTATCACGTTTAACCATTTTAATACCTAAATCAATATAGTTTATTGTATAAATCAATATATTATTTTATATAAGTATGTATTACGTTATGTATTATATAAATCAATCTATTTATTTTAAGCTACTTGGCTCAGTAAATGCCTAGGGCCACACTTGGTGGGTGTGTGCCATAGCTCTGTTAGAGCAGGACAAAATCTCACAAAACCAGATTTTCATTCCTGGAAGTTTTACTCTGTACCTCTCATACCCAGTTCTCTTTCCAAGCTCCACTTCTGCATGTGTTCCATCACTCTTTTGATCTCCTGATCTACTTGTACTCTCCTATCTTCTGTTCTTAATCCTTTCTTCCATGCTGGACTCCTCTCTTGATTCAACATTACTTGGTACTATTTCCAGGCATTCTGACCTGGCTGTAGGGCTCTCCTGCATAATATGACCTCTTTGACAACTCTGAAAATCATGTTCAAGAATTCCCTGGGCATGAATTTTCCTTGCCTGGAGGACCAAATGTCCAACACAGCGGTTTAAGATCTATGACTGAAACATAAACATAAACCCTGCTTTCTCCTCAAAGCCTCCTTTCTAAAATGGACATTGTTATACTATCCCTCTGACAAAGTTCACCCAAAAAGGAAGGAGAATCTCTGGTTTTGGCTAATGCCTTTGTATACTGCATACACATGCCTCTTCAAAAAAAATATCTATTGCCATTTGGTTTCTGACTATTCCTGACATATCACAAAATATTTTATTTTTTTAATTTTCTTTACAATTCTTTTTTAAAGATTTTATTTATTTATTTGAGAGAGAGAGAGAGACAGAAAGCATGAATAGCGGGGAGGAGGCAAAGGGAGAAAGAGAAGCAAACTCCTTGCTGAGCAGGGAGCCTGATGTAGGGCTCGATCCCAGGACCCTGAGATCATGACCTAAGCCAAAGGCAGATGCTTAACCGACTGAGGCACCCAGGTGCCCCAATTTTCTTTACAACTCTTAAGCATAGGCAAATATTCTAATTTATAGGGAATCTGTTACCTTAATCAAGAATACATGCTCCAGGGGCACCTGGGTGGCTCAGTGAGTTACAACCTCTGCCTTCAGCTCAGGTCATGATCTCAAGGTCCTGGGATCTAGCCCCACATCAGGCTCTCTGTTCAGCAGGGAGCCTGCTTCCCCCTCTCCCTCTCTGTCTGCCTCTCCGCCTACTTGTAATCTCTCTCTCTGTCAAATAAATAAACAAAATCTTTAAAAAAAAGAAAAAGAATACATTCTCCATGGTGGGTTAGCTAGCATTCACTCAAATCCAAACATTTCTTAATTAACATAATGAATGTTAGAAGTTGTTCTTTATTGACAAAACTGGTGAGATTCAAAACATGAATTGGCTAGAAATATGTTCAGGGTATTCCTTCTCTTGCATAAAAAGGATATAAATAGTCCCTCATTCTTGTTCTTCGGATGTGCTAAGACTTAATTTCAAAAGTGTCTTATAACCAGTTAGGGAGGTAGAAGGCTCTGGTTCCCTTATGCCCAACGTAAATTTAACTAAATCCTGTCTCTAGAATATTAGAGCATTTGCTTCAATGAACCTTTCATGTAGTACGTGGTCAGAGCACCTAGCAGGACAGAGAATTGAGATTTCATTAAGCTACAGGGTTTGAAGTGTTCTCATGACCAATGGGTAATCGATGACAGTATGTGTACCAAAGTCTAAGGCTTGCCATGATTTTAATAGTGATACAGCAGCAGGGAAAACTTATGAGCATAACCTTTACCACTGATAAACACTCTTACTTATCAAAAGAATCAAATAATTATGAATGATATATTGGCTTAGGTTAGTCTGTAATAGAACAGAAAATCCTAACAAAACAAAAAAGTATATGCCAATGGACTGTTATTAGAATAACTATTAAAGTGTTCTCTGAGTATGAGTTTATTTGTTGAAGAGGAGAAAGGAAGGCAAGGAAGAAAAAGAATGAAAGAATGAATTAGTGATTAGGATAGATAAAAATCATAAAAGTTTCAATCTGTTCTACAAAACAGGAAATTGTCCTGAGGGACTCAGGATTTGGAAGGACAGCTAGTAAGGGAGCTATTATAGCCTGTATTAACATATGGCTAGGTGAGGTACATTATATAACAGTCTAAGTAAGAGTGATTATTCCTATAATCCAGGAAATTATTCAAATTAGAAAGAAAAGAGACACACTGCTGGACTTGGGTAAAAATGATGAGATACAAATTCTAGTCATGCCCTTTCTTGTTCTTAGTAATATTTTATACCAGGAAATTGTGGACTATTCATTCGATATTATTAGATGGAATGGCTATTCGGGGACTAGAATAATTGAAAAAGTCAATTAAAATCAATAATTTATTAACTCTTAAGTAAAAAAAAGACTCATATTCTTCCTCAATTTCTCATCTTACATTATCATCCACCGTAGAGTATTTTGTAAAATGAATTTATCCTAAAATAGATTAAAATGTGCTTAAGGAAAAAAAAAAGCCTCTTGAAATCCTGCCCTCAGCTTTTTCTGAAAATTTTTTCCACTGAACTTTTTTCTCTGGGTAAATACACTTGATTTATCTATCCCTTGTGGTCTTCTCCGAAAACAACACTGCTTCTAAGTACAGAAAGTACAGAATAATGTTTTGGTATAAACAACAATGTTATTCCTAACTATCTTAAGCCTTTTCAAAAAAGATTAGATATATGGTCCAAAATGCCATGCAAAACATCTCATTATCAAATATATACACTTCCCCTTTCTGTGAACTAGAAGTACAATTTTATTTTTTATTTGTATATTAAACTCACTATGTAATAATTGTATTCATTTATTTGACAGAGAGAGAGCACACACAGAGGCAGGGGCAGAGGAGGGGAAGAGGGAGAAGCAGGCTCTCTGCTGAGCAAGGAGCCCCACACTGGGCTCCATTCCAGGACATTACCTCAGCTGAAGGCAGATGCTTAACTGACTGAGCCATCCAGGCGCCCCTCAAAATAAAATTCTTGATGAATTCTTAATATAGCCAGTATCACCATTTATAGAGGTTTTTAGTGAGAGATTCTCTCCCACATAAGATTAATTCATATAAAGCATTATACTCAATTATATTCTGTATTTGTATTTCATAGTTATATATGATATTCTATGTTGTTCTTTTAAGGATATATTCTTCTTAAATTATTTTACACATTTTGTCAATAATTCTTAAAACAGCCTCGGTATCTTTTATAATTTGATTACTTTGTGCTTTTTGTTGAGTATTCTTTCCTTCATAAACATTCTTTTTTATTTTAACTTTCCTTCTATGTCTTTTTAAATAAGTTTATCCTTATCATTATTAATATATCTTGCCTATGTGTAAAACTTAAATCACAAAACTAATGAAAGAAAATATGGAACAATATTCTTATAATTCCATGGATTGGGAAATACTTTTTTTTTTTTTTAAGATTTTGTTTATTTATTTGACAGAGAGAGCACAAGAAGGGGGACCAGCAGGCAGAAGGAGAAGCAGGCTCCCTACCAAGTAAGGAGCCCAATGCTGGGCTGGATTCCAGGACCCTGGGATCATGACCTGAGCTGAAGGCAGATGCTTAACCGAATGAGCCACCCAGGTGCCCCAGGAAATATTTCTTAATACTAGACACACTCTCATCCCTAAGTCACAAATTATAAGGAGAAAAGTTGATAAAAATGGGATTTACTTCTTTGGAATAAAATATTTGTTTTTTATCAAATAATGACATCATAGACAAAGTTACTAGGTAAGAGTTTACTATCTGAAATATACCAGGCACTTCTTCAATCATCAAGAAAAAAATCTGGAATCGTACCAGGAAAATTGTCAAGATTACAGAAAAGGAAATTTGCACAAGGAAAAAACTTATTAAGATGATGATGGTTAGGGACGCCTGGGTGGCTCAGTTGGTTAAGCATTTGCCTTTGGCTCAGGTCATGATCCTGGGGTCCTGGGATCAAGTCCCGCATCTGGCTCCTTGCTCAGCAGGGAGCCTGTTTCTCCCTCTGCCTCTGCCTGCCACTCTGCCTGTTTGTGCTCGCTCTCTCTCTTTCTCTCTCTCTCTGACAAATAAATAAATAAAATCTTTAAAAAAAAAAAAGATGATGATGGCTAGTGGTAAAGAAATGATCTACCTCACTAATAGAGTAATAAAAATTTAAAATATTCAAAATGACATGACGTTCACTAGTTGGAGTTCCACCTGAAGAATGATGTCCAGGATTTGGTAAAACTAAACATATGTACAATCCAGCATCTAAATATTTCTCAAATATATTAGAGAAACTCTTTCTCTCTTGCTCTCCCTCTCTCTTTCCCTCTCATGTGCATGTACACACATACACACACACACACACACAACGAAAATACACTACATACATTATTAAATTAGCCACAATGTTAATTATGGAATCAAATAGTTGGAACCAAACTAGGAAGCCATCTATGAAAATACATAAGTAGGGATGTCTGGGTGGCTCAGTTGGTTAAGCTGCTGCCTTTGGCTCAGGTCATGATCCCAGGGTCCTGGGATCGAGTCCCACATCGGGCTCCTTGCTCAGCGGGGAGCCTGCTTCTTCCTCTCCCTCTGCCTGCCACTCTGCCTGTTTGTGCTCGCTCGCTCTCTCTCTCTCTCTGACAAATAAATAAATAAAATCTTAAAAAAAAAGAAAATACATAAGTAAAAATATTTAAGAAAAGACATTGTCAGAAAATACAGACCAGATGGATAGCAGCATCGACAGATGTTCAATTAAATAGAGTAGGGAAAAATAGGAAAAAGAAAATGAAATGTAAAGCTTTTATATATTATATACTATATATTTATATTTATATATTTTATATATCTCATATATAAACCATTTATATAAGCTAAACACACAGAGAAATGATATATGTGTATACACATACATATGCCTATTCACATGCACATACATACTTATAAGGATGTATATATATATCAGCAAATATAAGAAAAGTCCACTGGAAGCACACTTCTAAATAAAATAAAGGATAGACCTATGAGAGAGTGTTAGGGTTTGTCTGAAATATAAAAATAAGCCCAGGGCGCCTGGGTGGCTCAGTTGGTTGAGCGACTACCTTCGGCTCAGGTCATGATCCTGGAGTCCCGGGATCGAGTCCCATATCGGACTCCCGGCTCTGCGGGAAGTCTGCTTCTCTCTCTGACCTTCTCCCCTCTCATTCTAAGTCTCTGTCTCTAATAAATAAATAAATAAATCTTTAAAAAAAAAAATAAGCCCAAATAAGGCTTTCCAAAGACTGATGTTGATATTTTACCATTTGCTGTGACTAACAAAATGCTGTATGTTTGAAACATAAAAGAAAACATAAATGAAATAAAGGAAAAGACTCATTATGTATTAAGAGTATTAACTCTCTTTCACAAATAGCAATAGCTACAATTTCTTGCATTAATTTTGAGATGTCCTCCACTCTTTTAATGAAGAACTCTATGTGGAAACTATAGAGATCATGTGCACATATACATATTCAAATAACACGAGATTATTTGAATGTTTTTTAAGTGTTACTTTTTGAATATTCTTTTTTCTTTTTCTTATTTATTTTTACTTTTTGAATATTCTTAAAAACAAAACACTTTTACATAAATATCTACAAAGCTTATAAAGGAGCAAAAATCCAAAAAGACACTAGGTATCTATGAAACCAATGGTTCTTAAATTATGCTCTGGAAAACTCTTAACTATTCTAAAGATGTATCAGGTTATCTACAAGCAAAAAGTTCTTTTATTTATTTATCTATTTATTTATTTATTTTTACTTTTTTTCATTTCTGCCAATGAAAATTTACATTGCTACCACATACAGTTTTTTAAAGAAAGCCCTTGGCTTCTAAAATGTTTGAAAGTTAGTCTAGAAAAGAACTACTCATTCAGGTCCATGTTCTAAATCTAATCACCTCAAGTCCCTCATCAACATGGAAATTACTACTAGGATTTAGAAGACTGAAAGACCGCAGAACTTTGTGTGATGCACACGCTTTTATGAAAAGACCATCCATGAGGTGTGTGTAGTTCTGCTTAGCACTAGAAAACTATCTTTTGCTTAACTTGAGTTCTCACAAGGGAAACAATTTCCTTGTGAGTTTTACATGGAACAAATAGAGTAACTAAGGCAATAAATCAGACTATGCCATAGTTATGGAGTCAGAGTACTTCCAAATATATATACTTTTAAGGAAAAATTTTGATATATCAGACAATCTATAACAATTCAATAACCTTAAATCATGTCTCATAAACTCAAACCAATACCATAAAACTTTATTTTTATTCTGCCTGAAAACCTGATGCTTGTTTTACACATGTTAGTGGCTCACTGAAATGTGAATCATTTGTCTATACAATAATGGTACTTTACTTTAGACAGGCACCTCCAAGACAAGGAATCTACTATTTCCCACAGTGGTTTTTACAGCTTCCAGTTAACTATTAAAAAGTATTGCTATACCAATGTACTAGGGGTCTCCAGTAACTAATTGTGCTTGTTAGTGATTTTGTTCTTAATACAGAATAAAAACCCGTTTGAGCTCATTAGGCTATGTCTTCCTTATCCTCCTCTACATTGAGGTGCATACAAGCTATGTCGATAGAAAAGAACTATGTTTTATAGTAACATTTCTGGCATAAGATGGCTGATTCTGCCTATTCTAACCTCTATTATCAAAAAAATGCTAAATAGTATTTAAACTAATAATCATGACATGTACAACCAGGGGCAAATAATAGCAATACTGGGGGTAAGAAGAGTTTACTAACTATAAAGTATTAATTAATGCTTTTTGGAAAGGATAGATTACGAAAAATTTTATGTTAGTTTGAACCCTAGGAAATTGGTGTACTTTTTTTTTTTATTTTTGATCAAAACCAGACAAATAAGGACCATTATAAAGGAAAATTTCTGGTTTGTTTCTTGCTGTTGCACAGTATGTCTGAAGTTAGACCAAAAAATACTGTTAATTCAATTTTTAATATCTTTTTGATGAGCTGACAGGAATAATTTGTAACAATTACACAATATACTTACATATTGTGGCAACTTTACTTAAATTATTTTTACCTAAGTTCCTGCAATTGGTATTCATAATGTTCATGTTTGGAAAGATAAAGGTATTTATTTTGAAAATGAGATAAAAAGTTTACTTATTCAACAAATATTTACCTATTGGCCATTGTATGATAGGCACTGAGACTGAGGACATGGCAAAGTCTCCATGAGGCCACACTCTATGAAGGACCATGCTAAACAAGAAAACACACATGAATGGGTAAGATACATATTTTTATCAAGGTTCACAGAACCTAATTCAAACTGTTAGCAAATGTAAATACAAATCAAGAATACACAGTTTCTGATAATCTGAAATCCTAGAATTTTAATCACACCTGTAAGGGACCAATAAGCGGTTATTCAATTTCAGACTACATTGCTTCATGGTCTCCAAATTTTTTTATTCCAGATTAATCATCTCCTCCTAATTATTTTGTAAGAGCCTGATGACATGGGCCACATATGTCATTATTTCTGTCACAGTAACTGTGGCAATGCTTAGCATAAAACTAGGACTCTAGTGAGATGGATCAATTTTTCCAAAATTATTGAGAGGTTTGAAAATCACATGTACCAAGTTGATTAAGTTCCTTGTTTATAGTGTTAATCCATTCAGTTAATTATTTTACTTTACTTCCAGACCATTCTTCCTGTCAATTACTGTGATTTTTAATTAGCAGAGCCCAAATTAAAGAAAGCCTGTTATATGTATCTCCCTGTCCCAAAATCACTGTTACTTTCTGACGCTAAGAAGTAACTGAATCTACCCAACCATCTACTCCCCAAAATAAATCCCTTTTACACAATTCCTTTAAAAAGATTTAGATTGAAAGAAAAAAAAAGATTTAAATTGAGCAATTCCCTGTTTTAATATCTTTTTTTTTTTAAGATTTTATTTATTTATTTGACAGAGAGAGATCACAAGTAGGCAGAGAGGCAGACAGAGAGAGGGGAAAGCAGGCTCCCTGCTGAGCAGAAAGCCTGATGCAGGGCTAGATCTCAGGACCCTGAGATCATGACCTGAGCCTAAGGCAGAGGCTTTAACCCACTGAGCCACCCAGGCGCCCCTGAAATGTCTTTTTTCTATTGAGTAGAAATCTGTCTCATTTAAATTTCGCTGTTCTTTCTTTCAAAAGCTGAAGAAATTACCTTAACTTCCCCACATCTGGTTCCTCCATGCTAAACACTCACAAGTCTCACATTTATCTACTACTATTTTCCAGTAAACTTTGTAAAATAATATGATTTGTTAGGCTTTTAAAACTTGTGACATAAATAGGTTTTGGGAATTCTCTGTTGGCTAAAAGGTCAAATGCTGAATTGAGAAAATAAGAGGATTCTAATTAAAAGGCATGGTTTTAGATACTGAGCTAGTCTGACCATCCTCTTTTAAGCACTTTGGTTTGTCCATCTTGTGCTCATAAACACCCCTCAATTCTGTCACCTAGAATCAACAATTCTCCATGTGTTCTTTGTGTAGATATATACTGAAACCTCATATTTAACAGCATACTTCTACCAACAGCCGATAGTTGAATCATGCTTTTAATAATGATTTAGCTTTATTAACCATAATAGAGTCTGTACTCAGTTAATCCCTCTGTAATACATGGATTTCTATCAAGGTAACTATATCCCCACCATGTCCTTTAATAATCAGCTAGCTATATTACCTGAATATAAAATGTTATACATATTATACCTTCCATCTTATTTAAGTTACTCAACTTCTACGTTTATTTAGTCTTCCCAGGCTTCTACCATCTTCAAAACCAACACTGTCTTTCCTATACTCGCTTAATCAATGATAAAAATGGATAATTCTCAGTTAAGGCAGTTTATCTCCAATTTACAATGACTGTCATCAACACACATTAAGATATATTCATTCAGATGATTAAAATACATTACACATTCCTCACAGTGCCATTTAATATGTAAGAGTGTCAGGGAACAACTTGTCAAATTTCTTTTTTGACTAAGTATTTGTGATATTTCCTCAAAACTTATTTTTAGTAAATTTATAATTTACTAAATTTATAAACTTACAGTTCTCTTTTTAAGTGCAAGCGAACTTTTTGTTTAATAATATCCTCAAAATTTTAAGTGAGAGTAATATTTTTTAACAGCTGAATCTGGAGCTTTGGTCCATATTTTGAGAGTCTGTAGATAGGTTCTTTATGACAGACATTAACAGAAAGTATTGCTAAAATTGAGACTGAGTTACTCATTCCTTTAGACCACCTGCCCCATAATGTCCTGAAATTTCTGAGTTTCTATTATGATATCTATTACTATGAAAAGAAGATAATGATATCATGAAACGTCTGATGTCATTTGAAAAGTTATTTAGCTTGATTTATACTGCATTTTAATATACTTATTAAAAAACCAAATTGTACTTTTCAGATCTGAAAATACAGTAGATTCTAGAAGATATGTGACTTTACACAATAACCTTAGAATACACATAATAACAAATATATTCAGCAATCTATACCAGAAAATTATCCCAAAAGTTCCAACAATCAGATCACTAAGTTGTTCATAAGTAATAAAATAATCTTATTTTCATTATGATGCTATATATTAGATAATGCTCCTGCATGTGTGTTTTAAGGAATGGGGGATAGAGATCATTTTACCTGTATTCATCAAAGTAGAAGCACTCGGAATCTCTGACACATTTCAGGTTTATTTTATTTCTACCTTCTGAAAGGTGACACAGTGAGCAGAAAACAGCTGTGGACAATGGGAAGAATTCAAATTGTCAATGATCACCATAGTGTCCAGATCTGGTTAGTGAGATCGTGGTGGCTCACATTGCTAATCTACCACTATCTACTACATGCCAACAAAATCAGTGAATCCTGACCAATTTACTGCTTCCTATACCTCACAGAATATGTGACACTACTGCCCCTTCTTCCTCTGAAAATACAGAATCAAATCAAATCCTGGATACCAAGGAATCTACTGAATAAAGAGTAGCTCCACAATAGAGAAAGCATTTGATAAACAAGAAAAAACATAGCAGGTTGTCAGTCATATAATCTCTGGCAGTTAAACCTTAACTGCCAATCATTTGTTAATTTAAGAATCAAATACAATAATTTTGATAAAAATAAAATTTCAGAAATGATGAACACTTCTATGGAGAATTTAACTCCAGTTCTCATAACAAAACCTGGTTGCAGAAGCGCTTTACTAATTATGTAAGTAGTTTGCTAGAATGAGAATATATTCTGAAATATACATACATAGGACCATAGAGTACATAGAGTCTGAAGTAGTTTATGTATGTATAAATATTATCTTTACTTCCATCTTTCAACTTACCTCTCTCATTTATTTCCTAAGAACTAATTAGGTATAGAAACTGAGCATACCTTATATCCTACATGGAAACTTGAATAAAACTTCCGAAGAATAATAATAAAGATTAATATGCAGTAGCATCTTATCTATATATTGAAATGATAAAAGGATTCTGCAGAGGTCAAAAGATTTTAAAATAATGATATTATTCTAATAAACTATCACTTAAGCTATTTGTGTTTCTTCATTTCCATATAAAAAGGTAAAGAGTAGCTGCATTAATGTTATGTATGCATCTATTTTATGTACATATATTTTTTCCTGGTTTATGGACATTTAGGTAAAATAAGTAAATAAAAAGGATAAAATGCTGTTTTAAATAATAATAAAGTTAAATAGCAAACTAGAGATAAAACAGGAAACATTCCTTTCAAAGTCCTTCTCTGAAGATTATATACATTAGAAAGACCCACTTTGCTACTGTTCCACTTAATGACTTAAAAGCAAAGTTACAGTTGGCAGTTTTTTTAAATGCATGTAAGATATGAAAAATGACATGAGGCTCCAAATAGCAGTCTTCTAGAAGGACAAAATTCATAAAATGTCCTTTAAAAGAATATAAAATCCATCTTACTTCTGCATAGGAATGATTAGATATTACTATATACTATAGGTTTAGAACTACATATATTTAGAATATAGATTCTAATGTTTCATTTCGATGAAACCCTTCAAGTAACTGTACACCTCAAATGAGGACAAAACAATTCAGATTATAATGATGATGTTTACAAGTTGTCATGGTTACTTGCTTGTCAATTAATGTTTCTAACTCATACACCATGTCTGTCAGCAATAGAACAGCATAGCAAAACTCTCAAAGTCACCATTCACCTGAGAAGGCCAAGATAAAAATGTCAAAAATGATGGCATATATACAGATCTTGGCTGCAATTTGAAATACCACTCGTTTGCCAGAACCCAGAAGCTTCCAGAATTAATGAAAAATGAAATTCTGAGTTGAATGTGATCTCAACGGGAATGAAATACATCTATCTTTCTATCTCTTTGGAGGACTACCAACAGTGTCTCCTTGCATCAGATCTGCTTCCAATTCTTAATTAGGTTTCATAAAGGAAAAAGACTAATACTGCACAGTGAGAATAAATTGTATAGCTGCCCACTTAATCATTCTTGCTTTAGATTGATGATTTGTTTGTTCTACTTAATAAAAATATTATTATAAATTTTAATAATCCACAGTATCATAAATATGTTCTATGTAGTAGAGTGAATAAAAACAAAAATAATGTAGGAAGGTATATATATATTGGCCAGTATCTTTATAATTTATTTTCATTTAATTAAAAAGAGAAATCACATCCTAATTGTTCACTGTATTTTTTAAAAAATTAGGATCTTGATATTAGCAAACATATTTGTATGACTTTAAAAACAAAATGTAATTATTTAATACATGCTGGCAATGTGTAGAAAAATAAGTATTTATGTATCTTATTATAATTTTAAATATCCAGACCAATATTACCTAAACTGCATGCTAAAAATATGGTCTTTGAAAACAGGGCTTGGAGTAAATAAATCTGGGAAAACATTCATGAAGACTCACAATTCATCTTTGCATGTTAAAGGTTTTGAAATGTTTGAGCAAAATATAACAATATAGTTTAACTTTATTTTGTAATATATTTTTCATAATAAATGTTCAACATATAGGCATAAAAAGCTTAATGATTCCCCAAAAAAAGTCGCTGCAACAAAAGGATGCAGTAAGTCTGTCCTTAAGACAGACTTTCCTCCACCTTAGTGCTGCATATTTATTTAGTTTTTGTCAAGAAACTTAAGTAAAATCTATTTATGCATTCATAATGGTAAATTTTGTATGTGACATATTTAATATATGACACCACTATGCTCTTTAAAAAAATATTTGTATATAATAACAGGTCTCAGAAAAATATCAGTCAGAAATCAATGTGGGAAAATGGCAGCAGGCAGGAAAGGCAACAAAGATTTCTTTAGTAATAGGTTTTCCAAACGATGTGGCTTAAAAGAAAAATCAATACAGCTCTCTGGTCATTAGAATGATAAAATTAAAGCTATCTTGCTTCACAGCAGTCCCTAGAACAGCTGATTTTCATAAATGTGAGAAGGGGAAAAGAATCAAGTTTGTAGAAGAATAAACAAAAATGTTCTAGCTTAGAGCATAATCATAAAATCCACATTTTCCCCAAATTTATAGAGGTATAATAGACAACGTAAAAACAATTATATTTAAGGCATACAATATGATAATTTGGTATATGTATACATTGTGAAATAATATCTACAATCAAGCTAATTAACATACCATCACCTCACATAGTAACCATTTTCTTTTTCACATTTTTAATAGTATACAAAATTGAAAATTTTATGGAGGATCACTAGTACATTTAAAAGAATGCATCCTTTTTAAAGAGTATGAGAGATTATTCAGAAATAAACACTTGTAAAGGGTAAAATGTGTTTGGAGAAATTGACTAACTTACAATCATACAAATATACAAACGTTTACGCAAGGTGTACACACACATCTGTGAGCACATGTGAAATGTGAATGCACTGACATCATAAACAAAACAAACAAAATAAGAGAGAATAAAAGGCATGAATATGAATGCACTGACATCATAAACGAAACAAAAAACAAAATAAGAGATTATAAAAGGCATGAATATTTTAATTCTCATCTCTGCATCCCTTAGCTGTGCATCCCTCAGCTTTACTCCTAATGCCTTCTCACACTGGCACTTGTAGTTTCTTCTACATCTTTTATCCATGGTTACATCTGAAAGCTCTTATGTCAAGTGATACTTCTCTGTTCACCAGCATTTCCTAGCCAGCAAAGAAACCTATTTGGCAAAAGGCTGTTTAGAAACAGGCAAGGATGATGAAAAATGTCTACAGAATATAAAAATGCCTACAGTACAAAGCAAGAGTTCCTTTAGTCGCAGTACGTAAGTTCCAAGAATAATACCTGCCACAATAATACTTTAAAATCTAAATAAGAAAACGTAAAAAACCAAACAAGGCATTTGAAATAATCTATAAAATGCTCTTTCAAATGTTGTTCCACAAATCTTACCTAACAAGTTAGCTAAAGGTAGGGGAAGGCAGATACTCCATCAATATTAGTAATTCCTCTGCATACTTATGAAAAACACATTATTCTTTTCGGTACGCTAGGGAGCTATTTTGGGAAATGCTGTTGTTATATTCACAATTCAGAAGGTCTCACACTATGGAAGTTGCTACTTAGCTAGGAGCCAACCCAATAGCCCCCCACATCATTGTTATTAGGTTGCTAACACTGCAAAACTTTTGCAAGGAAAAAGATTGCCAGGTGGCTTCATTTGGAATTGAGCACGACAAAGTAGGAAACAACAAATGTTGGAGAGGATATGGAGAAAGGGAAATCCTCTTACGCTATTGGTAGGAATGCAAATTGATACAGCCACTTTGCAAAGCAGTTTGGAGGTTCCTCAAAAAGTTAAAAATAGAGCTACCCTATGACCCAGCAATTGCACTACTGGGTATTTTCCACAAAGATATAGACGTAGTGAAAAGAAGGGGCACACGCACCCCAAAGTTCATAGCAGCAATGGCCACAATCGCCAAACTGTGGAAAGAGACAAGATGCCCTTCAACAGACAAATGGATAAAGAAGATGTGGTCTATATATACAATGGAGTATTACTCAGCCATTCGAAAGGAAGAATACCCACCACTTGCATCAATATGGATGGGACTGGAGGGGACTATGCTAAGTGAAATAAGTCAAGCAGAGAAAAACAATTATCATATGGTTTCACTTACATGTGGAACATAAGGAATAGCATGGAGAACATTAGGAGAAGGAAAGGAAAAATGAAGGCAGGCAATAGGGGGTTAGAGAGGGAGATGAACCATGAGAAACTATGGACTCCAGGAAACAAACTGAAGGTTTCAGAGGGGCGGAGGGTGAGTGGATGTGTTAGCCCATTGATGGGTATTAAGGAGGGCATGTATTACATGGAACACTGGGTATTACATGCAAACAATGAATCATGAAATGCTATATCAAAAACTAATGATGTACTGTACAGTGACTAACATAATAAAAAAATTAAAAATAAATTTGTCATGTTATAAAAAAAAAGGAATTGAGAATGAGAAATTGAGAAGTAGCATATCTGCTACTTCTCACCTATGGATCTTAAAAAACATTCTTTTTTTAGCCAGCAAAAGCTCTTTCATATCTATCTTACTGTTTTTTTTCACACCCTTTCCTATAATTCAAAGATCCAAAAAAAAAAAAAAAAGTATGGCTATCTTCCATAGTGCTAAAGGTGTACAAAGTTGATATGCATTTAGATAAATTGCACCATACAAAAATATCTGTAAATTCACTAACAAACCTTTGGGAGAAGAATCTCTGTGTGTGTGTGTGTGTGTGTGTGTGTGTGTGTGTGTGTATCAGTATTTATGCAATTTAACTTGAGAGACTAGGTATTCAAGAAATAAAATATATTTCTAATAAATGTTAGCCATTTTAACATGTTCTCCAGTAGTTTGATAAATTGTTGGGATTTTAAAAAATAATTAAAAATAGGGGTGCCTGGGGGCTCGGTGAGTTAAAAGCCTCTGCCTTTGGCTTAGGTCATGATCTCAGGGTCCTGGCATTGAGCCCCACATCGGTCTCTCTGCTCAGCAGGGAGCCTGCTTCCCCCTCTCTCTCTGCCAAATAAATAAAATAAAGTAAAATAATTAAAAATAAGTAGATTTTGTAGTTAAAGTACAAATTAAATATATTAATATATTGTACACATAGGTTTGTAAAATAGCAGTACTACCTCTATACTATAAAAATTAAAATATTTTTTGCACAGAAGATAAATTTTTTTTAAAAAAAAGTTTAAAATACATTACATGAGCAACTGGTAAATAATAAAGTTATAGATCAGATTTCTTCTAAAGGTCTTTGATTTCTTATCTATGCCTTAAAATTATAAAATATTTATAGCAATAGCCATGCTGTTTAGATAATATAGGTATAGCATAAACAAACAAAATAAGATTCAATGCTCAAGAAAGTAAAAACTGGGGCACCTGGGTGGTTCAGTCGTTAAGCATCTGCCTTCAGCTCAGGTCATGATCCCAGGGTCCTGGGACTGAGCCCCTATTGGGCTTCCCACTCTGTGGGAAGCCTGCTTCTCCTTCTCCCACTCCCCCTGCTTGTGTTCCCTCTCTCACTGTGTCTCTGTCAATTAAATAAGTAAAATCTTTAAAGGAAAAAAAAAAAAGCAAAAACTGTTGACACCCCAAATAGCAAATTTATAATAACTTATAGTGAATGATGTGAGAAACAAAGGTAGAAGAAAAATTATTAAATTTCCTTACTACTTAGAGCCCACTGACAAGTCCCTGAAACAGGCAGAGTGACATTCCTCTAGGGACTCAGCTGCCTCGATGCAACTACTTTGCTAATGGCAAAAGGTAAGCTTAGCCTGATCCTCCAGGATCCTGTAAGTCTACTTTAACATATAAAAATTCCTTTGGAAATATCCTTTATCTCTACCCCTCAAGATACATGTTGGCAATCATCCCCCAAGCATATGACCCAGTGATATACATCTGAAGGGTTCATGACAAAGGTTTTATTAGACAGTAATAAATGACCTTTTTCTAATAACTGCTAGCCCCCTCAAGGTCCTGGAAACCTTGCTTCCCAATTCCTTGGAGAGTTACACTATCCCTAACTCCCTCCCAACTTGAAAGTATATAATCTAATGGGGCCACTCTTCATGACCCCAGTGTAGCTCTTTCTGCCCACAAGTCCTGTCCCTATGCTTTAATAATAGTTTTTACACCAAAGACGTCTGAAGAATTCTTTCTTGGCCATTGGCTTCAAACCCTAACATCTTTCCTATATCAGGGTATGCATGATAGAAGTCCTACCATGATAGAGATACCATGGAAGAGAAGAGGGAAATACAACCCTATTTGGAGAAATGTGTAACTGTTACTGTGCCAGTCCATTTTTTCAAATATGACCCAAATTTACCAGTGACCTTACCACACTGAACTATATCTGGTATAAGACAGTATTTGATTATGGAAGATCATATTCTGTAATCTGTATATAAAATTTAACAAATCCTCCTTTAAAGGCAAACAAGCAATTTGATTTCATATTTTGTAGTTTTATAACTAAGATCCCATTCTGTGAGATGGCTCCATTTCTAGTTTTCATTTTGCCCATCTAGACATGAATAGAGTTCCTTTTCTTACACCAAAAAAAAAAATCATTACAGGTAAAGACTCTTGTATAAGTAAGTGGCATCAATCTATACTCATAAGCATGTAGGTACATCAGAGGGTTTGCTGGGTGTATATAACAAAGGAAGCGTAACTATTTTCAAAAGAACAACATCTAGTCTTTTGGTTATTTATGAAATTTGTTTCCTTAATTATATCTACTGCAGGTATGTGCATGATATCCTTATTCAGTGTCAGAAAAAGCAGTCATACTCAAGGCATAATATGAGTAGGACTTTCCATTAAGCAACCTAATTTTGGAAGTAGTCACATCTTTTCAAATGGACAGTTTGAATGTACATCAGATTCATTATATAAAATATGCCCTGGTGTACTTACCAGGTACAGCTATTAGCTAATCAAAATATACGCTGCCAAATAAATATCTCTCTGCCGAATTATCAGTCATAAATTACAGCTTCACTGCAATCTTATCATTATAATTAATTTTATTTAATGCTTTATTGACAAAAATAACTTAAATCAAATGTTGAAAATTCCAGTAACAAGGTAGCCCATTTAAACATGAGATTTTCTTTTTGGCTGAATTATGATTATTCTTCTTTTTTCCATTATAACTTTAACCATGCAGATGGAAAATTTATTGAAGGTATCCTAAATACCAAGTTCATTCCTAACTCAAAAGTTCTTACAAAGTTTAATCAATACAATGACTGATCAAGAATGACTGTCCAAAATCATTTCTAGTAATATAACACTAAGATTAGATTCTTTATTTGAATCTTCAATTCTTCCATTGGTTTAGACATTTCATGGTGATCTATTGATCCATGGCAAACACCTCTTATTAGAAATTGACCAACCAAATGCAGACTCTGTCAGTTTTGAACTGTGCATTAATAGATCATTAACTTTGCATCCTATTCCACATATATAAGATTCTAGAACACTTACAATGGAACTAAATTGAAAAAGAAGTCAAGGAGAGATTACATATTTGTAATTGTGTATTCTCAATGTGTATGCACTCTGACTGCATTTGAAAACAGCTAATTTTTTTTGCCTTTTCTATTTTGTATCATCTGTACTTTTCTCACATCATTAATTAAGAAGTGTATGCGTAAAATATGGAACCATAATACAACATATTTGTTTGGCTTTTAACCTTTTAGGATGCTTTCAGTTTCATTATCTCCAATCACTCTTACTAAGTTTCTACAGGATATTAGGGAAGTTAATAT
The DNA here is from genome assembly GCA_028533885.1 of Nasua narica. NCBI lineage: Eukaryota > Metazoa > Chordata > Mammalia > Carnivora > Procyonidae > Nasua > Nasua narica. The sequence goes on along the minus strand of CM052800.1, from coordinate 162,104,932 downwards.
TACACTTGTTATTGTTTCATTTAAATAGGAAAAATATATCCATAAAAAGAAACCAAAAATTTTTGCCCTCTTGATAAATAGTATAGATAGTAGCAGAGTCAAGAATTCTATTAAAAGTGGGACGCCTGGGTGGCTCAGTGGGTTAAAAGCCTCTGCCTTCAGCTCAGGTCATGATCTCAGGGTCCTGGGATCAAGCCCCATTTGGGGCTCTGTGCTCAGCAGGGAGCCTGCTTCCCCCTCTCTCTCTGCCTGTCTCTCTGCCTACTTTGATCTCTCTCTCTCTGTCAAATAAATAAAATAAAATCTTTAAAAAAAAAAGGAATTCTATTAAAAGTGATTGTCTTATTTTATACTTGATATTCAAGATACTATGCAATCTTCATAAGGGACAGAAGAAGTGAACATCCTCCTACTGGCTTCTTCCCAATTTTATCTATTCTTATTGGGGAGAACTGAAGTAAGTGTAGCAGCAGAGTATCACCATGATTATACCCACTAGTTCTTAGAACTAAGTCCACAGTTTCTGAATAGGGTAACTTAAGAACACTTTATCATTCAAGAAGGATTAAACACACTTCTCTGGGTCATATTCTTGGAGTCTCTTACAACACCATTTTTAAGTAAAAATTTATCATTTCTCTTTCAAACAAATTTTACATAACTGTTCTATAAACTCAAGAATCCTCTAATAAGAATATTCCTATGCCTCTAATTGTTTAAAAAAAAAAGAATATTCCTATGCCTTAGAAATGTGCAATACTTGGGCGCCTGGGTGGCTCAGTTGGTTGAGTGACTGCCTTTGGCTCAGGTCATGATCCTGGAGTCCTGGGATCGAGTCCCGCATCGGGCTCCCTGCTCTGAGAGGAGCCTGTTTCTCCCTCTGACCTCTCCCCTTTCATTCTCTCTCTCTCTCTCTCTCTGTCTCAATTAAATAAAATAAATCTTTAAAAAAAAAAAGAAAGAAATGTGCAATACTCATTTGAAGTCTAGAGATATTTGCATGTAACAAATGATAATAGAATGACAAATCAATTAAATGGAATTTCATTAAATTCATTAAAACAGAAGCAACTCTGTATTTTATAGTCTCATGGAACTTTCTATATGACATTTTTGCTTGACCAACCAATAATTTTGGTTTTTTTTTTAAAGATTTTATTTATTTATTTGAGAGACAGAGAAAGTGAGAGAGAGCATGAGAGGAGAGAAGGTTAGAGGAAGAAGGAGACTCCCCGTGGAGCTGGGAGCCCGATGTGGGACTCAATCCCGGAACTCAAGGATCATGACCTGAGCTGAAGGCAGTTGCTCAACCAACTGAGTCACCCAGGCGCCCCAAAAATTTTGGTTTTTAATGTATTGGGGAAAACTTTATTACTGTTCTGGGAGAGCATGCAGTCAAACCACCTTAGATGGAAGTTCTGACCCAACCATTCCTTTGTTTGGAGGCATAAGGATGTCCAGTTATCTTCAAAGAGTCTTCTTCACCATAACAACTATAACACTGACTAGCATACATTACAGAATTGCTGCCAAGAGTCAGCTAATGAATTTTTTAAGAATTATTTTGAAAACTGTAAACTGGTGCATAAATATGATTAATCAACCTGGAGGCAGCATACATTTTGGTTAGAGGCATGGACTCCAAAGGCTGGCTGAACAGTCTCAAAACCTCTCCGTTGGTATCTAGCTCTGTGACCTTGCATAAGATTTTCATTTTTCTATATGTCAGTGGGGATAATAATAATATTCAGCTTTTATACTGTTAGTTTGATTCAACAAATTAATATTTTAAAATTATTTAGAATAAAATTTTTGTTGACAGTATTAACATTGGTAATAGATATATTTGTGAAACAAAGAAAATAAAAATACACCTGATGTCAATTGTATACATATTGTCCTTTGTACTCATCTCAGAGAACACACAGAATTAGAAAGATGATAAAAATTAAAATACAGACCCTGTTTGAACAATTAAGACCAACTAGTATTAATATTATCCCGTGGCAATTTTTAATAGCACTGTCTACAATTTCTCACACATCTACTAGTAATCTTTGTACACTCTTCATAAATCTTATTGATTAGACCAACCATAATCCTTCACATAAGGCTTATTTTCCCACTGTAAATGTGTAGAAACTAACACCAGTAAAGAGTAGAGGCAAGACTAACTGCTAATTATGTGGGCTCCTTTAGGTATATTATTTATTGTTGAAAATTGAATGAACTAAATAATAAGTTGGAGTGCATACTAGCTTAGGACTTTTTGTGTAGGGCTGGGATTGCTGTCTATGTGACCAGACAGTCAGATACTCAGGGGTAGAGCTTCATGAGATTAATAATAATCCAAACTGAAATGGTGCTACAATAAGACTTGAAAGTGACACTTAATGATTCCTGGATCACATGCCAGCAAATCTGTCACTCCAGATATCGCTGTCTGCATTACAAAAAAAGCTGGACAACCTTGTTCACATGTACTGTTTTTGTCGAGATGTTCTAAAACACTTATGAAGACTGTATTTAAAGAAGGAAATATTCAGGGGAGGTAGGGCAATGAACAAACTGGAGTCAGCTTAGGGCGCCTGGGTGGCTCAGTGGGTTAAAGTCTCTGCCTTCGCCTCATCTCATGATCCCAGGGTCCTGGGATCCAGCCCCGCATCAGGCTCACTGCTTAGCGGGAAGCCTGCTTCCCCCCCCCCCCCACTGCCTACTTGTGATCTCTCTCTCTCTGTCAAATAAATAAATAAAATCTTTAAAAAAAATGGAGTCAGCTAAACATACCTCCAATTATTAAAAAATAATTCAGAGAAGATCAATAGAAAGCATTCTACTCTGGATAATGGGTTAAATACACTCCTGAGGAGGAACAATGATGATGGATTACGAGGCTATCTCCTAAATAAACAACTCCAAGTCATTGGTATGCTCAAAGTTGAAGCACTAGTGGCCAGAATTTGCTTTCGGAGGTATTTCACAAGTCTCTGACATCATTTTACAGATAAAAGGTTTGCAAAAATCAACAAATTGAAAAGAGCTATAATGAAGACTGTGTATTCCTTTCCATACATTTTGCTGTAACTTAATAAAAGGTTGCTTTCTGAAAGGTCCAAATATTTTCAACGAATGAGAGGCCTTTAGCAACAAAGAACAATCTAAATAACGGAAATCCTAAATTAGAAAATAAAACTGAAAAGGGCACAAAGCAATTTGCATCGTTTTAACATACCAAGCAATAGTAATTCATGAAAACACTTTATGCAATACCGAAATATAATGAAATGTTTCTGGTAGTTTCAGAGAGTTCAAATCACCTGTCATTTATCTGAATACACTTGATTTTATTTTCCTTACCACTAAGATATTGATGGAACTTCAAGCCATGTCACATCATGCTCATCCCTCCTTTGGCTGCTTTATTTCAAATATCCCTTGGTCAGCCCCAGACCTTGAGGAACCACACCAGTAAGAGATGAAACAGTAACTAGAAAAATACCACAAAAAGCATGAAAAGACTGCTTACAACTAACTATCCTTTGTAATGATGTTGTTACTGAGCTAGGCAATTAGTCCTGTGCCCCCAAGCCTTAAAAAACATATTTGATATAGAAAGATTAAATAAAGATAGTCTTTAAGGAATAATGCTTTCATTTTTAAAATTAACTTATTCCATCAATTGTTTTCAGAACAAAAATTATTTTGGCTAAATTAATATTATTTGAGAAACCGTGATTCCTGTGGATATAGGCTATCTAATTCTAATCGATATTCCCCGATTTCCAAAACAAATGCTTGCACCGTCATCTTCAGAATGATGAATACAATAATACTTACACATACAAGAGTCTGAAATTCTCCATTAAACGCTAGGAACATAAAACAAGGTAAGATATGATCCTCATCTTCTAAGGCATAAAGTATTTTGCATATATTTAAGACAAAATAATAATTCAAGGCAATGTGTATGAATTAAATGTGTGGAACAAGAAATAAAGGTACTCTAAGAAGAAACAAATTAAAGACCTGATTGTCAGGATCTGGGAGGGGGGTGATGTCAAGAAAGAGTCTTGGGGGCGCCTGGATGGCTCAGTGGGTTAAGCCTTGCCTTTGGCTCAGGTCATGATCTCAGGGTACTGGGATCTATCCCGCATTGGGCTCTCTGCTCAGCAGGGAGTCTGCTTCCCCATCTCCCTCTGCCTGCCTCTGCCTACTTGTGATCTCTGTCAAATAAATAAATAAAATCGAAAGAAAGAAAGAAAGAAAGAAAGAAAGAGAGAAAGGGAGAAAGGGAGAAAGGGAGAAAGGGAGAAAGGGAGAAAGGGAGAAAGGGAGAAAGGGAGAAAGAAAGGGAGAGAGAAAAAGAAAGAAAGAAAAGAAAAGAAAAGAAAAGAAAAGAAAAGAAAAGAAAAGAAAAAGAAAGAAAGAAAGAAAGAAAGAAAGAAAGAAAGAAAGAAAGAAAGAAAGAAAAAGAGTCTTGGAAGAAGTTGTCTTACATAGACTTACATATTTTACACTCAACCAAAGAGGAAGAACTGAAATTTCCACCACCAATTTCAAACATTGAACCAATTTTACAATTTCAATTTAAACTTCTACACATTGTTATATTTTTGTCTCTCATTTGGATTTGAGGCCTTTAAAAATGAAATAATGTATCTTTTTCTGAATTAGAATTTAAAAATTTGAAGTGTTTGAAAGGTCATTTTCTGGCAGTAACTATAAACTCCAGCAAAATTGTTCTGTAACTTCAAAGCAGTGGTTTGAGTAAAGCCTGCTTTCAGAGGCAATTCAGCATCCATTCCCAGAAGAATCTGACTATTCTAGATATCCTTTAATTCTATCTTGACCTGATGGAATGGTTCCTATTATCTACTGTGATATTTGTAATAAAAAATTTAAAATCTCTCAATTCAGCATATTTTTACTAAAAATGAGCGAATTTAGCTTCCTTAATTTTCAGAGAAAAAGAGATGAACCTCTCTGGATGTGTGCCCAGAAGTACAGAGATAACAGAATTGGATGTGCAGAGACAGAATATAAATATGGTAGCAGTTAAACAGACTAAAATCATTCCCATAGTATTTGCTCTTCATATGGAATTTTTGTACAGCTGCAAAATATCAAGTTATAAGCTGAATGAACGAAGTTAATTCTTTTAGGATACTGTGTAAAATTCCCACCAGGCCATTTATTAATTGTGCCCTATCTGTTCCATATATTAAAAATCACTTCGAGATCCCTTCTCTACTTCAGTTTATGTAGGATGGAATTCAAGGCAATGTACAATTTCATATCCATTGGAAATAGAACATTATATGGCAAATTACGTTACCAGAACAACTGTTGCTGATTAAGCAAAAGCTGAGTCTCCATCATAAGCTTACAGGCTATTGTAGGTGATTTTGTTTTCTTTTTAAATTCATGTTTTCGAATTTTATAATCATCAGTACAGCGAATGAATTTGATACAAGGACATCAAAAAAATGGACTTAGAGACTTTCTAATGCGGGAACCCACTCTGAACCCCAGCTGACATGCCAATGTTTTAAGCTGAGGACATTTGAGATTTAACAGATGCAGAAAGAAGCCTCTCAGAGCTTCCTTTATCTGACTAAAGGCAGCTACTTCTAGAAAATGAAGGTGCCATGAATTACTCCTAGGAGACAGATCAAAAGTAAACCCGTCATAAATCTCGAGGGGAAAAACCAGTTGCAACTATATAAACAGACATTACCACCAAGTTTATCTATTTGTTCTCCTAAAACCCACTGCCTTTCCTAAAGAAACCTATTTGTTCTTCTCATAGACTTTCCTCCCTTTTCCTCTGCTGAGGGGAGCCTTTAACCTCAGCCATTTAGCGAGAAAGCCCTGTCTTTTAGCTCTGGCACACGTGATTTTTATTTTCTCTTATTAATCTGTCTTCCCTCTTTAATTCACAGGTTTCACAAGTTTCATCAACTTAAGAAGGTAGAGGAAATTTTTCCCCTCCCATACAACAGATATCACGGCATGGAAATAACACTTCAGACATCGGATACGATAAATTTAACTCATTTATCAGGACCCACGAAAGGGAGGCCTTTCCAGCGGCCTGGCTCATGTCTCAAATCGAAACCTCAGGCAGCACCACTCGGAACCATCCGTCGGCAAACCTAACACATATCCACACCCCTTACCCTCCACCTAGGCTTTAGCTACACGACCTGACCCTAGGAAACAGGGCCTGCGAGCCTTATAAGGAAATCTCAGACCTCCTATCCAATCACGTCTCGTTTCCGCCTTGCCCCTTCTAACACTCTATAAACCCCACGCTTGCCCCCAAATCTCTGGGGAACGGCGCGCCATGACTTGTGAGGTACGATATCCCCCCCAACCCAGGGATTGCTCTCCCCTGAATAAAGGACATCAAACTCGTTACTAACTTGGTCTCGTTTCGTCATCCGGTAGTGCCGGCGACAAGTTGGCAGGGAAGGCGCCGCTGAAGTCTCCAGAAGGGCTCAGGGACACAGGCGAAAATACCCAGGCACCCGTACGGTTCACCACCTCCTCCACAGCTTCACCCAGAGCAACCACTGCTTATATTGCCTTCCGAGCTCTTCGGAGTTTGTCCTAATCCTTCCGGGTGGAAACCCGGAGTGCGAGAGATTCCAAGGGTTTCCCGTGGGACTTAATGGGCCAGAACATGCGTTTGTGGCCCACCTCATCAATGAGGTAAGCGCCTCAGGGGGTCCTGACGGATCTCAGGACCGGTGCCCAGGCAGCCGGAAACACTAAATCTGGTTGAATTAGGATAATTTCAACAAGGGGGAAAAATAAGCCTCAATCTAAGAAAGCAAGAAGGCACTTGGAAGCCCGGAGAGAAATCCACAGCATAAACTAAGGGCGGGGGCATAAGGAAAGAATTCCTACTGGTTTGATCAGTAGCACATCAAAATCTAAATAGGCACAAGTCAGACTATTAAAAGCCAGTAGGGCATCTGCCATTGTGAAGAAACCCATGCGAAAGGAATAATAAAAATATTGCTAATGAGAATCTTAGAGATCAAAGTGGCAAGATCGGCTGGCGTAGATGGAAAGTGGAAGACTACTAATGCAGTCACCACCATGTCATTTGATAGATATAAAGGGTGTTAGAAAATATTAGCTTAATGAAAAGCTGATAAAGGAAATCTTCAACGTTTCATGTTTGTGGGTCTACTTCTGGGCTCCCAGGAAAGCTATACTTTAGCAATTACCAAAATCAAAATGTCTGGACAAAACCTCAAAGCATGGGCTCTAATTCTGCCACTACCACACATCCCACATCTGGTTTGTTTAAAAAAACAAAAACAAAAAACATTCCATGCAAAGATCAGGAAAAAAAAAAAAAAAAAACTCCCTCCTTCCCAGAAGATAAAAGTCATATACAGCCTTGCACATGCTAAAAATGTAAGATGAAGTCTGTAACTTCCTGGAATGTCCTTCATCATGATGATTTGTAACTCTTTATGTAAAAAAAAAAAAACATATATAGTGCTGCACCAAATGTTCCTTCCCTGGAGCCCTTTCTTTCTTGTGAAGATTTTTGTATCCTGGGAAACAGTCCTGACTTGGGCTCAAATAAAACTCTTTTCTGTTCCTTTTAAATTTTTTTAAAAAAAAGGTTTGCTCATTTGGTGGTGAAAAAGCAAAAATCTATCATGAAAAAAATTTTATCATGCATTCCATATATTTTGGTATTCTTTATCTAAGGAAGATAATTCAAATAGTTGGGACTAGGTATAAAAAAAGCACATCTTCCAATTTATATAAACAGACTTATCCATATAATTTTAAATTCTTTTCTTTTTTTCCAAATTCTTTAAAGAACAAAAAATAGTGGTCAGAGTGGGGATATGTTAGTGACAATATTTTGCAATTTTTAAAGAGTTATTTATTTATGGGGGGGCAGGAGAGACTCTCCAAGCAGACTCCCTGATGAACACTGAGCACCTTATGCTGGGCTCCATCCAACAATTCATGAGGTCACAACCAGAGCCCTCCTATTTAGTATTTTTTAATATAAGCAAACTTTCTTATATTAAGCCACCCGGGCCCTCCTATTTAGTATTTTTTAATATAAGCAAACTTTCAGAAGAACGATCAAATGAGTAAGTTTCTCAAGTCTTTTTCAACATAATAAATTGAATTTGAAGCTAAAATTCTTAATATGCTAAAACTTTGTTAAAGTTTTTTTTAATTTTTATTATTGTACTATGTTTATTTCAAGGATATTCTCTTATATCTTTACCAAGGAATTAAGACATTTCTGTAATGCAGTAGTTAAATTTAAAATTTGATTTCCTTATTTATTATATATGTATACTCACACAGTGTTAATATGGTCTTTAGTTATCATTATCAAAGACAAAATTGTCTCATGACAGAACATTAATCTAACTCACATGGCATTTCTTTTTGTTTCAATTTCTTAACATCAGTAATTGACTGCACTCACAGCATGAGAATTCCAGCTTAAAAAAGGAATGAGAGAAAATTGCATATTAAGAGTTTTGTACCAGGAATCAAAATGTTTTAGGAATTGACCCAGAAGATAGAGCAATTTATAAAAAGATGCTTCTCAAGAAAATGTATGCCTATAAGTATATGGGCAGAATGACTGAGATGGACAGGTTCCCTTAGGTTGCTTGAAAAGCAAGCAACTCCTTAAAGAACCCTGGTATTCCTGGTGCAAGAGACAACATTCCTGGTCAGAGCACAACAAAGCTGCCATTTTCCCAGGTTTGGTTTGGCTTTACTTTTCTATTGCTGTCCCAGATGGACAGAAAAAGCGCAACCCAATTAGGATCACAAGTGTTGTTACCTATGAGTGCTAGAGAAGGAACAGGACCAAAAACAGGGGGTACCTTAGGGAATAAGAAAAACACATGCATAAAGGGAAGCATACTTATTTTGGACAGGATAATAACAACATAGCAGAGATGGCTTTTTTAACAGTGTTGAACAGCAAGGATGTGATTTGCAAGTAGATGGCTAAAGAGCAGATGATCTTGGTAGGTCTAAAGTTAATTATACGAAAAATGTAGATGAATTTACAAAAGGGAAAATATAAATCATGATTGACGTATGGGGCAATCACTAAGAAGAACACTAGTGAATAATTCAAACTGATTTCAGTGAAAACATTTCATATTTCTGCAACATAGATATTAAATTTTAACAGCATTTACACTGCTTTTTTACTAATTTGCAAGTCAAATTTCAGCCAATTTTGTAGAAAATAAGCACATAAGATAATAAATGATTATAAGGAAGGATTTTGTCATTATGTTTCACTTACACAAATTATAGCTAATCCAGGTTTTTTAAATAAGATATATTGATGAGGTAAATATATATAGAACCACCAATGTTAAAAACTGTATTCCTTGACCTTTCTAAAGTTTGGAGGATCTTGGTAAGCATCATGCCTTACTGGAGGATGCATATTATTTATCATCTAAGTATCTCAAATGCACTGTGTTTCTTTGGGGGGGAGGGAAGGGGAGAAGTTCCTAGCTTTATTGAGGTATAACTAATAAGTAAAGCTGTATATATTTGAGATGTATAATGTGGTATTTTAATATATATCATGAAAATGATTATCACAGTGAAAGTAATTAACTTTTTTTTTAATTTGAGTATAGTTGGCACACAACGCAACATTAGTTTCAGGTGTACAACTTGGTTCTTAATTCTAAACAATTGTTGGAACAATATTGTATTTTGTTTCCCTGGTTTGGTAGGACTGCTGGGTGAACTCAGTTGATATTTTAATTTTGAAAGAGAACTGACGATCAAAGGGATCTTAAATTTCCAAAATGTCACAGTCCAATGAGCATATCATATAGATAGTGTCTCAGTATCAACTATATTTTTAATAGGAAATTTAAATTTAACATATACCATATTAAGGAATCAGATTCTTAAACTCCAAAAGATATAAATAAAATCCACTTTTGGAGTCGCTTAGTATATTAATGTAAAAGAGAGAGCAAGGATAAAGGAGAAGAGGAATAACAAGAAGAAAAAAGAGAGAGAAAGAAGGCAATATAGAAGAAAGGCAGGCAGGAGAGAGGGATAAGGAGGAAGGAGGCAGAGCACTGGAAGGAAAAGATTTAATATTTATTTGAAGAAACTATTGAAATAATTCTACCAGAGTGTTTCTTTCTCTTTTCAATAACTAGCATTTGGAGAAGAGGAAAAGAAAAATCTATGTAAGATTTAAAGCAAAAATTAAATAACATGGTCCTGCTTCATTAAGGAAATAAATTCCAGTCTGATTCAGTGTTCCTTCTGTTAATAGTAATACAAATAATGCCAGGATTTTCTCACACAAAAAAGGGAGAAACAGCTTTCATGGAGTTCAGTCATCCTCATTAGTACACATTTGATGACTTTGGAATATCCCAAGAGCGTAGACATTGCTCACTAATGTCCCATCATAGTCAAATCCTTCTGGCCTCAGCTGACCTTCAGAGACTTGACTGCTTATCCAACATCTGTCAAACATCTCTGCCTTCATATGGTTTCAGATCCTGGTCTCTCCTGATTGGCTTAGCATATACTACCATCCGGGTCATGTGAAAATATTTTATGAAAGCCAAGATGTTTCAGATAAATTCATCTCTTGGCCGGATTCTCCCAAGGAATAAGAAAATCAGTATTAGTGACATCATTCAAGGTAGAAGATTGCATCAAATATTTGAAACCGAATATTGGCATATGATTTGTGGTTATTATGCACATGTCTTGGAATTTCTAATTGATTCTCAGAGTCACATATTCTAGCCTAAGGTTCCTTTAAATATGCTCAATGAGAAAAATGCGGTAACTCTTTTTATATCCTATATAGTTCTAGACTAACTCATGACATGAAGGCGAATGTAAAATGACACAAAAGGAGGCAAAAATAAAATAAAATAGAATCTACCTGAAGGGAATAGAAGAAATATATGATACTAGACATAGAAGATTTGCAGATTATTATAATTTTATCTCTGAATTTGGCTTTAGGTGTGCTGCTAATTAAGGCTAAAAATGAAACTAATTGATATATATAGTTTTTATTAAATTTTTGTGAAATCATATTGTTTGGTCCTCACTAACAGAAAAATATTTCACTGTAGCTTTGTTAAGAACAAAATTGTCATTCATTCAAACTGACATTTTAAAATAAAGAATTGCCATAAATGCTAAAGGCATAACAACTCTGAGGATATTTCTACATGTAGGATTTGTGATAACATACACTATATATTTTTCTTCCTGTAGATCTAATTTAATATAGAGACTGGATGTGTAATTTTAATATAGAGGAATGGATGGCTAACATATCCATCTCTCAAATATTAAATTTCTTTAAAATCAAAGGTCTTTCTTTAATGGGAGCCTCATTATATTTAATTCTTGAATGCATTCTTGAAAGTGCCCCTAAGGTAGAGACTGTGCTGCTGTATCAAGTAAGAGGCATAGGCTTCAGATAGGAGAAGGAGACTGAATTGTTATTTTGCTATGAAAGTTTAAGTGCCAAGCTAATATTCTGACTCTGACATATTGTTATGGAAATGCCTTACATGATGCCTGTAGAATAAATGTAATAAATGCTCTATAAATGTTAGTGGAATCTGAGGCCAAGGCAGTCCAACACACTGAGGCTTATGGGCCTCAGAGGGTCTGAGTGCAATAAATCTAAAGGAAATAATTTGGTTATCTTGTTCTTAGTCCTCCAAAGAATGAAAACACACCAGAAGCTCTTCATTAGTCTCTAAATCTACATTTTGGGACCATCTATTGTAAGGTCTGTTGGTATATTAGAAATAAACCATGGATGAAATCCAAGGCTGACACTGAAGTTTTGAATTCAGGTTTTCATGGTTAATTAATGTCTTCATTGCCCAGTAAGAGATAGTGCTTTAACATTATGAGGATAAGGAATTTGGCAGAAGCAGCTCCTCATCATTTCAACAGAATGACAAGTACAGGCTAGGACTTAAAGTTGATGACTTTCATTCACCAAATAATTATGGCTAGCAACCTAATTATTGATTTTTTTTAATAATAGCTTTTTCACTGTTCTTAAACTTGGACTTGTAGTACTATTGCCCAGTATTGGGAAAATCCTTATATTTCTACACCTTGATATTGAGTCATTTTAGACTCTTAACAGATAATTAGAAAAATTCAAACTGTTCTTTACTAATTCAAGAATGATTTATGAATCAGATGATATTTTGAATTAAATATGATTTGTTTGAATGAATCTTTTTGCTTACTGTACTCAAATATTTTACATTCTTTTAGGCCCAAAATCTATTATAAGGTTTTTAGATATCTGTGTCAGATATATTGGCTGCATTAGTTCTTTTGCAATGTAACATAAATTTCTCATTAATTTCTTTGATGGAGTCTTTTATTTATTTTTAAAAGACTTTATTTTTATAACAGTTTTAGGTTCATCACAAAATTAAGAGGACTGTTCAGGGATTCCCCATAAACTCCCAACTCCCACATATGCATAGCCTCCCTCATCTTCAACATCACTAACCAGAATGATACATTTTTTTAACAAGGGTGAACCTACACTGACACAACGTTATCACCCAAATCCTATAGTTTGCATTAGGATTCACTCTCCATGTTGTACATTCTATGAATCTGGAAAAACCTGTGATGATTTATATCCATCATAATAGCATACAGACTATTTTCATGGCCCTAAAAAATCATCTGTGCTTTGCCTATTCATCTCTCCCTGCCTCCTACCCCAGCAACTGCTGATCTTTGTTGTCTAGATACATTTGTCTTTTCCAGAGGCCACATAGTTGGGATCATACAGTATCTAGCCTTTTCACAGATTTCTTTCTCTTTTGCAATTTGTATTTAAGGTAGTTTCATGTCTTCTCATGACTTGATAGCTGATTTCTTTTCAGTGCTGAGTAATATTCCATTCTCTGGACATAGCACAATTCATCCATTCACCTACTGAAGAACATCATGGTTGCTTCCAAAGAGGAGAAATTATGAATAAAGCTGCTATAAACATCCATGTGCAAATTTTGGTGGGGACATAAGTTTTCATTTTCTTAGGGTAAATAACAAGCAGTGTGATTGCTGTATCCATAATAAAAATGTTTAGTTTTGTAAGAAATCACCAAACTGTCTTACATAGAATCAGTACCATTTTATCGTCCCATCAGCAACAAATGAGAGTTCCTGTTATTCCACATCCTTACAGTTGTCGTTGTCTGCATTCCAGATTCTAGCCATTCTAATGTGTGTATAACGGTATCTCATTGTTGTTTTGATTTCCATTCTCCTATTGACATATGATGAGGACACCTTTTCATATGCTTATTGCCATCTATATATTTTCTTTGGTGAGGTGCCTGTTAAGGTCATTGGCCTACTTTATAATTGCATTGTTTTCTTGTTGTAAATGTTCTTTGTGTATATTGGATTACAGTCTTTGATCAGATGTGTCTCTTGCAAATACAGTCTCCCAACATAGGCAAATACAGTCTCCCAACAGTCTCCCAACCTCTTCAACATCGCCCACAGCAACTTCTTTCAAGACATGTCTCCAAAGGCAAAGGAAACAAAAGTGAAAATGAACTTTTAGGACTACATCGAGATAAAAAGTTTCTGCACAGCAAAGGAAACAGTCAACAAAACAAACAGGCAACCCACGGGATGGGAAAAGATATTCGTAAATGACACTACAGACAAAGGTCTAATATCTAAGATCTATAAAGAACTCCTCAAACTCTACGCTCAAAAAACAGATAATCACTTCAAAAAATGAGCAGAAGACATGAACAGACACTTCTCCAAAGACATACAAATGGCTAACAGACACATGAAAAAATGTTCATAATCATTAGCCATCAGGGAGATTCAAATCAAAACCACATTGAGATACCACCTTACACCAGTTAGAATGGCCAAAATCAACAAGACAGTAAACAACAAGTGTTGGAGAGGATGTGGAGAAAGAGGAACCCTCTTACACCGTTGGTGGGAATGCAAGTTAGTGCAGCCCCTTTGGAAAACAGTGTGGAGATTCCTGAAGAAATTAAAAATAGAGCTACCCTATGACCCTGCCATTGCACTACTGGGTATTTACCCTAAAGATACAGATGCAGTGAAACGAAGGGCCATATATACTCCAATGTTCATAGCAGCAATGGCCACAATCGCCAAACTGTGGAAAGAGCCAAGATGCCCTGAAACAGATGAATGGATAAAGAAGATATGGTCCATATATACAATGGAATATTACTCCTCCATCAGAAAGGATGAATACTCAACTTTTGTATCAACATGGACAGGACTGGAGGAGATGATGCTGAGTGTAATAAGTTAAGCAGAGAAAGTCAATTATCATATGATTTCATTTACTTGTGGAGCATAAGGAATAACATGGAGGACATTAGGGGAAGGAAAAAGAGAAGTGAATTGGGGAAAATTAGAGGGGGAGGTGAACCATGAGAGACTGTGGACTCTGAGAAATAAACTGAGGGTTCTGGAAGGGGGGGTTGGGGTTGGGTGAGCCTGGTGGTGGGTAACAAGGGGGGCATATATTGCATAGATCACTGGGTGTGGTGCATAAACAATGAATCCTGGAACACTGAAAAAATTTAATTAAATTTAAAAAAAATAACAGTCTCCCAATCCAAGGCTTGTCTTCTCATTTTTTTGACATTGTCTTTTGTAGAGTAGTTGTTTATAATATTAATGAAATTCAGCTTTTCTACTATTTCTTTCATGGATTATTATCTTTGGTGTTGTATCTAAAAAATGTCTCACCATACTCAATGGCATCTAGGTTTTCTCCTAAGGTATCTTCTAGGAATTTTATAATTTTGCATTTCATATTTAGGTCTTTCATTCATTTTGAGTTAATTTTTTTGAAGAGTTTAAGGTCCATATCTAGATTCACTCTTTTGCATGTGGATGTTCAACTGTTCCAGCACTACTTGAAGAGACTATCTGCTCCATTTTATTGCCTTTGCAACTTTGTAAAAGGTCAATTAACTATATTTATATGGATCTATTTCTAGGTTTTCTATTTTCCTCCATTGATCTATTTTTTGTCTATTCTCTTAACAATACTACTCTGCCTTAATAACTGTAGCTTTATAATAAGTTTTAAAGTTGAGAAATGTAGGTTCTCCAATATTTTGCTTCTTCTTTCAGTATTGTATTGGTTAATCTGGATCTTATGTCTCTCCATATGAGCTTTATAACCAGTTTGTTGATATCCACAGAATAACATCTTTGGATTTTGATTGGGATTGCACTGAAACTATCCATCAGGCTGGTTAATTTGACATTTGACACTATAGTACTTCTATTCATGATCTTGGAATATCTGTTCATTTATTTAGTTTTTCATTGATTTTATTTATCAGAGACTTAGTTTTCCTCATATAGACCTTGTACATATTATATTAGATTTATACCTAAGTATTTCACTTTGGGGGCTATCAATGTAAATAGCATTGTGTTTTTCTTTCCTATTCCACTTATTTTCTTTGGTGAGGTGCCTGTTATTGTTGATTTTTGGACAGCAATTTACTTTATATATTCATTGTTGATTTTTGGACAGCAATTTACTTTATATTCATTGTTGATTTTTGGACAGCAATTTACTTTATATATTAACTTTTTATCCTAACACCTTGCTGTAGTCACTTACTAATGCCAAGAGATTTTTTTTTGTAAGTTAGTTTAAATTTTCTGCACAGATGGTCATGTCATCTTAAACAAAGATTGGCAGTTTTATTTCTTCCTTCTCAATTTGTATAATTTTTGTTCCTTTTCTTGTATTGTTACATGAGCCAGAACATCTAGTATGATGTTGAAAAGGAGTAGTGAAAGAGAAAACCCTTGCTTTGTACCAGATATAAATGGAAAAGCGTCAAGTTTTTCACTATTGGTATGATGTTAGCTGTAAGATTTTTTGTAATCTTCTTTACCAAGTTATGGATGTTGACTTCTATTTCTAGTTTATTTCTAGTTTTTATCATGAATATGTACTGGATTTTATCAATTGGCTTTCTTGTATCTATTGAAATGATTCTGTGATTTTTTAAAATCTGTTAATAAATTACATTAATTCATTTTTGAATGTTGAAACCAGGCTTGCTTGGGCTAAATCCCACCTGACTGTGGTTTATAATTCTTTTTACCCATTTGGGGGTTCCATTTGGTAATATTTTTTTTGGAAATTTTCACATCTATGTTCATGAGAGATATTGGTCCATAGTTTTCTTTCCATGTAATGTCTTTTTCTGGTTTTGCTATTTGAGCAATGCTGGATTTATAGGATGAATTAGGAAGTAGTCCTTCTGCATCTATCCTCTGAAGGAGATTAAAGAGAATCAATATAATAATTTCTTCCTTATATGTTTGGTAGAATTCCTCCAGAAAATCCATTTGGGTCTGACACTTCCTATTTTAGAAGGTAATTAATTACTAATTCAATTTCTTTAATATATGCCTTTATAAATTGCTTCTTCTTGTGTGAATTCTGGCAGATTGTGTCTTTCAAGAAATTGTTGTATTTTATCTAGGTGAGCAAATTTGGGGCCTTGATGGATTCTGGATCACATATACACATCTCTTACTTAATCTGAATTACACTGCAAACACACACACACACACACACATACACACACACACACACACACACACACACACAAGTAACTCTACTTACTGTTTGTTGCTTTCCTAATGATATAAATTTCTATTCATTTTACAACTTTTTGGGGTCAATTTTCAAATATTTCCATCTAATTAATGATTCCACTTTATTTATTTCTGTCTTAATAGTAAATAATTGATGAAGTGCAGTATGCCAGAAAGATATGCCATTATACCTTGGGCATATTTGATAATGTTTCTAGAAACTCACCTGCATATTCTTATAATTCCTGATTAGTGCCACTGATCAAGAGCAACAACAAAAAGACATGCTACATGATCCCAATATTTTTAGCAACCTGGTCTTTGTTTGCAAGAAATCCAATGATGAGTTCATCTATTAAGGTGAGTTATAAACTCATTTAGATAATTTTCATATTATCATACTGAAAATACTAATTAAGTTTCCATTATATATATAAATCATAAAGATTACAAAATTAATAAAACATCTCAGGCATTCTTTCTTCTGATGTTAAGGCTCTCTTAAAAGTCCCTAAAGATAGCTTTATCCATGAGATGAACCTATAATAGGAATTTTTGGGTAAGTCACTCCTGACAGCACTATGTCACTTTTCTTAGTAAACTCTTTGTTTTCTTGTTTGGTTTTTATTTACTGTTGTTTTAACCTTGACACTACTGTAACCCCTAATTAAAATATTATCTTAGTCACTGATAAAATATTTTTAAAGTACGGCTCTTCATGGACACAGCTTGTACAATATTGAAGGTGAACCCTAATATCATATGTTCATGTTTAAATATACATGTTATTAATATCAACCACATTAATTATTTATGAATATTTGCAGTTGAGATTATATCATCATTATTACCATACTGCTAGAAATAGAATCTGACCTCTATGAATTCTGTTTTCTGACATTTGTTTTAAATTTCCTTTAAGAAGGAAAATTATACAGTACACATATCCCCTGTGATTATTAAAAATTATGACTGCCCTGGCGCACCTGGGTGGCTCAGTCGGTTAATTGACAGCCTTCACCTCAAGTCATGATCACAGGGTCCTGGGATGAAGCACCGCATTGGACTCCCTGCTCAGCGGAGATCCTGCTTCTCTCTCTTCCTCTGCCTGCTGCTCTGCCTACTTGTGCTCTCTCTCTATCAAATAAATAAATAAATAATATTTTAAAAAATTGTGACTGCCCTAATAAAATTAAATCCACATAGACAAATTATAAAAGTTAAAATGACTAGATTTTGAAAGTTTTGAAATAACATAAAAGCATTAGTTATAAAAATTTTCAACTTGTTCCTAACTGGTTTCTGGCAAACTCTAATAGTAATTTTGTTTATTCTTCTCAAAAGATGGTGGGTTTTGCCCTTCTAAATCAACTGATGAATTGCAAAATGTCTCTTCTATCATACGCAAGGATGAAATAAAACTGAATCTTAATTTATGCTCTATAGAGTAAAATTGATACATTGATTCTGTATAAAGAATTTGGTCTTTGAAGTTTTCACTTACTTAATTTGAAGGGAGAAAGAAAAGAAAGGCAGTTACAGATTCAATATTTCACCCCAACTATTGAAATCATGTCATATTTTACCCAAGGTACAGTGATCCTTAGAATATATACCACCTAAGTTTGGCAAAGAAATAAGCATAGAAAGAAATAAGCATAAGGAGCTAATAATGTAGAATTGTGTATTCAATAGAATATACACATCATATTCAAGTATGTATGTATTTTTTAAATTAACAATCTAAACAAACTTCCCCTCTAAACTAAAATTTCTGGATTTTTAGAACATTTTTCTAAATTCAGAAAATTTTCTGAGTACTTCAAAAATAAACAGGTAAAATGTTAAAGGCTGAAAAAGTTAATTAAAATTGTGCATCTAATGGTGAGAAAGCATCCAATCTTGAATTCACTTCAAGGGCATCTAACAAAACCTGATAGCTTGAGCCCCCTTTGGAAGATTGTACTAGAAACAAAAAGAGGACTCGGGATCTAAGCTCATCCTAAAAGGGAGGTCTGAGAGAGCTCTGTGGGAAAATGGAGCACCAAAGGATTTCACCACTATCATTGTTTTTTCTAAAACCTAATAGCCAGTAGTATTTCATGTTAAATGTCCCCAAGTTACCAGTATTCCCAAAACACAACTGTTGTTGACAAATGTACTTTAAAATAATCCCTATTGTTAAAGTTCTGAAGAACATATATTCACAATCAAAAGACAAAATAAGAAATGGCTAACAGATACATGTAAAGATGCTTAACATCACTCATCATCAGGGAAATGCAAGTCAAAGCTACAAAGGGATATCACCTCACACCTGTAAGAATGGCTAAAATTAATAACATAGGAAACAACAGGTGTTGGCAAGGATGCTGAGAAAAGGGAACCCTTTTACACTGTGGGGAATGCAAACTGGTGCATCCACTCTCGAAAATAGTATGGAGGTTCCTCAAAAAGTTAAAAATAGAACTACCCTACAACTTAGCAACTGCATTACTAGATATTTATCCAAAGATTACAAAAATACTGATTTGAAGGGACACATGGGTCCTGATGTTTACAGCAGCACTATTCAACAATAGCCAAATTATGGAAAGAGTCCAGATGTCTATCAACTGATGAATGGATAAAGAAGATGTGTTTTATATATACAATGGAATATTACTCGGCCATCAGAAAGAATGAAATCACCATTTGCAATGACATGGATGGAGCTACAGTGTATAATGCTAAGTGATATAAGTCAGTCAGAGAAAGACAAATACCATATGATTTCACTCACATGTGGAATTTAAGAAAGAAAGCAGACAAATATATGGGAAAGGGAAGAAAAAAAGAAGGAGGGAAGCAAACCATAAGAGACTCTTTAACTATTGCGAACAAACTGAGGGTTACTGAAGGAGAGGTAGGCAGGTGGATGGGTTAAGTGGATGAAGGGTATTAAGGAGCGCACTTGTTGTGATGACCGCTGGGTGTTATGTGTAACAATGAATCACTAAATTCTACTCCTGAAACTAAACTAAAAATATATAAATAAATAAAACAAAAAATTTAAAAAGATGAAATAAAAAAAGAAAAATAAAAAGATAAATAAAGTAGGGGATGCTTGAAAAAAAGAAATGGAAAAAGACACCATTGCATTAAAGCCACAAGAAACAATAGCAGAATCAAATTTGCATAAATATTAAGTAAGGGATTATCATATATGAAATATATAATTAATAAATTTAAATTAAAGATAAAGATATATGTAATGTGTGAAGCTTGAATATGTGAATAGAAATGAGAAACTACAAAATGACCAAGATTATTTAACAAAGAACCAAAGGGAACTTGTAGTAATTAAAAAGTAGAGTAATTAGGTGCCTCTGGGTGGCTCAGTCATTAAGCATCTGCCTTCAGCTCATGTCATGATCCCAGGGTCCTGGGACCAAGCCCCACATTGGTTCCCTGATCAGCAGGGAGCCTGCCTCTTCCTCTCCCACTCCCCCTACTTGTGTTCCTGCTCTTGTTGTTTCTCTCTCTGTCAAATAAATAAAATCTTTTTTTTTAAAGGTAGAGTAATTAAATGTCATAATTAAATGGACAGTTTAAACATCAGTTTAGCCATAGATGAAAAAAAGAATTCACAAAATGGAAAGGAGAGCTGACAGAAGTACAGATATCTCTTGCTTTTTGTGAATTCACATTACACCACTTTGCTTTTACAAAATATTTACATCAGTATTTGTTTCACCAACTGAAAGAAATCCAAAGAGGATTTTCTCTTTTACAAAAAAAGGTGAAAGTGAAAATAGCATTCAGCATTTGTCTTGCAGCAAGCCTTTATACTCCATAACAGGCAGCATACACCCTGAGCAGCAGGAATGACACCACCAATCTTCTTTCCCAGTAACTACACTCAGCATCCCAGCATCAATCTGTCATACTTTTGAACTGTGTCTGTGAGCATCTATGCTTTATCTCAATATATTTTTTGTATCCTTTAGCAAGATGTTCCCTAGGGTATCAGAAGAACCTACCAAAAGTTACAATTTGTATCTGGAAACACTCCAAAATGTTCCCTATAAATGAATGATGATTGTGTTTTCACTTTACAACATTTTGTTTTATGAAAGACTTAATAGGAATGCTCTACTTTGGATAGCAGGGAAAATTATAGCCAGACTGCACCTCAGAGCATCAAAGAATTGAGAAATATGAAAGCAAGGTTAAGATACATGAGAGTAGACTGAAAATTTCCTACACATCTTGAAGTAAAATAAAGACAGAATAAGGCAGAAACAGTATGTCAAGAGATAATGTTAAAGGTGATTTTTTGAAGTGATGAAAGGTATAAATCTTCAAATTTGAGATGCCCAAAGAAACCCCGTAACTATGCACAGCAAAATGGAACTGAAAATACAAAAGACAAGGAAAATGCCCAAATGTATCCCAGGAAATATTGTAAATTATTCTAAAAGGAACAACAGCTAAACTGACAGATGTGTCCTAAATACGAATGGCAAAAGCCTAAAGTCATTAAATAATAACTTCACTGTGCTAAAGGAAAAAAAAACCCACTTTTAATTTGCGATTGTTTACGAAAAAAGTAGCTTTCAAAGAAGACAATAAAGGGAAACAGGAAATTTTATGAAAGTAAAATGGTGATAATTGCCAAAGATAATATTCTAACTAAAGAAAATTACAACAAAAATAATTCCAAAAATAATGGAAGGTGTCAGAAGAAATGATCATGTATAAAATAAGCTAATTTTGTTTTTAATGTAGTTATTAATGTCTTATTTAAAAATAGAGTGAAAATATTAGATAACAACCATTAATGTTGAATAGTAAATAAAATATTCTTAGAATCATCTGGTGTAATGGCAAAATCATTGATTAAATTTAGATATGTCTTAGTTAAATGTACAAGTAAAATGCAAGGTGATCTATAGCAGATGGAAAATATAATAAGTAAAAAAGAACTCATCAATCTAAAATATATGACAAAAAAAGGGAAGAAATTAACAAAAATATATCACTAAGTCCAATAATTGTAAATAAACTAAACTTTCTGGTTAAAAGCCAAAGACTATGAAGAGATATAAAAGCTAAAATCAGCAAAATGTACATACAGGAAACACTCCTAAACCATAGAAACACAAAGCATGGATAGAAAAAGATGGAAGGCAGAAAAAGAAAATCATCCGAAGAAAGCTGATTAGCTTTATTACTATCAAATCTAAAAACTTCACTATTATGAAAAATGGACATATTTCCCCATCATAGTTCATGATTTTTTACATGTAACTCAGTACATCGTGGTAGATCAGATAGAAAAATATCCAATAAGTCTATGGAACAGAAGTATAACATCAGTATACAACATAAGTATAAACATAAGTTCATTGATTTAATGAACACGTAAAGAACTCTGAACCCACTAACTATAGAATGCATGTCATTTTTAAATCTGTAATGATAGGGATAGATCACAAATAGAGATTGAATAAATTTCTAAAGATTAAACAACGCAGATCATATTCTTTGTCCTTAAAACAAGTAAATAAAAGTTAATGACTAAAACTTCTTTTTAGGGCACCTGGGTGGCTCAGTTGGTTAAACATCTGCCTTCAGTCCAGGTCATGATCCCAGGGTCCTGGGATCAAGCCCCACATAGGGCTCTCTGCTCAGTGGAGAAACTCTTTCTCTCCTTCTCCCTTTGCCTGTCGCTCTGCCTACTTGTAATCCCTCTCTCTCTCTGTCAAATAAATAAATAAAATCTTTTAAAAAGAAATAAATCTTTTAAAAATAAATAAATAAAAAATAAATAAAAACTTCTTTTTAAAAGCAGACTTAGGAATTAAAAGATAAAAAAATAGATATCTCTAGATTCAAAAAGTAAACCAAGATGAAAATAAAATATACAAAATATAGAATTTTAATGAAAACATGTATCAAAACTTGTAGGATATAAGTTTCATTTACTATAAAATTTATTACCCCAAAGTTTAATATTAGGGAAAAGAAATCCTGAAAACAGAAATCTGTACTTCAAATTAGACAGCTAAAAAAGAATCAAATATTAGCCAAAGAATGTTTAAAGACGTTAACAGCAGATATTAGTGATACAGAAAACAACATAAAGTAAAAAGATTAAATTAGCCAAAAGTTAATTATCTAAATAATAAAAAAATTATCAATATTATTCAAGAAAAAAGGAGAAACAGCAAATGTTAGCAATATTAAGACAAAAACAAGTTTAAAAATATATGTACTACAGACTTAAAAGATAATCTGGGTATTTTTTTAAAAAAATCATTCCCTTAAATTTGACAATTTAAAATTTAAAATGTCATAGAAAATAAAAATTACTGAGTAATGAAGAAATGGGAAAATTAAATAATCTTATAAAAGTTAGCAATATCCCTATTAGCAGTGTGATTAAAAATTAATATACACGATGAAATTTAAACTAATTTTTGAGAACTAAATTAGGATTTAAAAGTATATTTTAGCTTACAATTTCTATTGCTTTCAAACACATACAACTCTACAAATATAATTTCATTAATTCCTGAAAACTGAAATATATAACTAATATATATTAATTCCTGAAAACTGAAATATATAACTAATATATAACTAAATTACTAAAATTTCTGCTAAAAGCAGATTTTAATTTTTCCTCCACTTATTACTTTTATGTTTCTTTCAATTTGCCACATATAATTACTACTTTTCCATTGTAAATGTTCTCAATTCTCCCATGTTTACCATTCAGCAAAATATTTTCTTATATTGTTTATTTTATAAACTAAAACAGGAATAACAAATACCTGAATATTTCACCATGATTCCTCCCAGGTGTACCAGGGCATTGCATTCTTTTTCACCGAGCCCAACATTTCTGCGAGGCTTCCGTCTGTGCTTTAGCTCTGGCAAATTTGGACCAAAGTAATGGAGACGATCAGGATCAGAGTCAGCATCCCACTAGAGAGCACATTAAATACTCCAGGAGCTTTCCAGGGACTTCATCTCAGGGTTACCGATTTCCATCATAACCTTGGAAGCTCTTTGCCAGCCAGGAGCCTATTCCAGTGCATAATAAGTACTGGAGACTTCAGTCCTGTCCCAGATCTAGGACACCTTTGCCAGAGCAACTACCACCTGGAATCCTGCAACTCAAGCTACTCTTGTCTCAATTTATACTCTTAGGATTACTAAAGCAAGCTTGAAGACTGATATGTAGGTAAGTGAAAATTTTAAACTAGCTAGAACTGTTAAGTACCTACCTTATAGTCAATATCTTCTTCAAAACATGGTTAAGATTAATATACCTTAGAATATAATGCTTTCTGAAAAAGTGGTTCTTCATTTTTGAATCTCACACACATACCACAAAAGTAAATTTAATGAGAGAATAAAATAGAGCAGACAACTTTTTGTCATGTAAGGATAGTTAAACAAAATGAAATAAAACTAGGGGCATCTGGGTGGCTCAGTGGGTTAAAGCCTCTGCCTTTGGCTCAGGTCATGATCTCAGGGTCCTGGGAGTAAGTCCCACATTGGTGTCTCTGCTCAGTAGGGAACCTGCTTCCTCCTCTCCCTCTGCCTGCCTCTCTGCCTACTTGTGAGCTCCTTCTCTTTAAAAAATAAAATAAAATAAAACTAATCAAGTAACAAAAATGATGACCATAGCTCCATAAAATAAATAACTTCAACACATAAAGGGAAAAAGAAGGGAGTGACATCATCTCAGAATACTAGACAACTGGCAGATTATTATTGACCTATATAAATGTTCATTTTGCTAAGAGCTGGTGAAAATTCATCACCTGTCTACAGATATAGTTGACATAAAAACAAAGGAACTCTCAAGTAAGATTAATGCAAGTAATATTCACTCAAAGGAAAAAAAATTTGGGGGCTGCAAAGTTTCCACACATTACTCTCTGGACTCCTCTCCCATTCCACTTTGTCACAATTCAAATAACTAAAACCACATTAATTTCAACCTAACTATTCAGCACTTTCAACTCTCCTAGCTGAATGAAACAGTTATAAATGGGTAATCTTCTCATTGAATCATCTATCATTGCTTAGGGAATCAGCACAGTATATGATCAAAGGAATCAATTCATTTAGTTAACTAACTCTTTGCAAGTTTTGTTTATGTTTATAGGAGGATATGTTCTTAATGTCCATTCTTAAGTCATTGGGAAATAGCTTCCCTTTAAACCTATCGATCTATTTTTGGATATTGATGATAATGACAAAGTCAAAATAGCATATCAACCAGGCTTCTGAAATTCATACTATACAACCCAGTCTGGAGACATCCTGAGATTTCATAAACCAGAAAGTAGTAACATATGAACACCATTATCAGGATAATAGCTGCCTTCTGACAATACTTAGCATCTTAATGAATTATTTGTCCTACAAAGTATCTACCAAATGTTCTCAAATTGGAAGATGAATAGCCTAAATATACTTAAACAAGCTTATTTCTTAATTAGATGCTATATTTTTTGCTGTCAAAACTAGATAAAAAAGTAGCGAAAAACGTACATCTTTTTCCTTTTTTTAAAGATTTATTCATGGGAGAGCGAGAGGGAAAGAGAAAGGGTGCCAAGCAGAATCCCTGCTGAGCACAGAGCCCAACAGGAGGCTTGATCCCAGGATTCCAAGATCATGACCTTAGCTGAACAAGTGTTGGATGCCCAATCAACTGAGCCACCCAGGCACCGCAAGCATGAACATCCTAATAACATTAGTAATGTTTTGATTTTTTCCTCACTAAAATATATGTGCTTGATGAAAACAACCTGGGAATCCTAAGACAAAGCAGTTATAAGTTAAATTAAGGAGGAGCTAAAGATTAAACACGTAAGGAAAAGGATCAAATAGTATAAGAAATTAATAAAAAATATCCTATTAACTGTTGGGAGTCAGGAGGCCTTTTTAATAAGGCAGAAATCCTGGGAGCTAAAAAGGAACAGAAAGCATATTTGTTGATGTACAAATAAATCGTATGTGTTTATAGATAACCAAATACACTATAAGTGAAATCCGAAGAGAAAACATGGAATGGGGAAAATTTTATGACACTTGATCAAAAAAGGAACTATATTGTTACCGTATCAAAAACTCCCACAAATTAATAAGAAACAGACATTCTAATAGGAAAAAAGCATGTGAACAATCTACAAAAAAGAATGCAAATATCCAGTGTACATATAAATAGGTGTGCAACCTCCCTAATATTCAGTAAAATGCATTAAGATGACAACAAAATACCATTTTGCATATCATGTAAGTTTACAAAAAAAGTTTACAAAAAGCTAATATTGAATGTTGGCGAGGAAGCTGGGAATTGGCATTTTATTACATTAACTATAGAAGTGTGAAATACTACAGTCATTTAGAAAATCACCCAAAATAGCTTTCAAAAACACCTTTTAGGGCGCCTGGGTGGCTCAGTTGGTTAAGTGACTGCCTTCAGCTCAGGTCATGATCCCGGAGTCCCAGGATCGAGTCCCATATCGGACTCCCGCCTCTGCGGGAAGTCTGCTTCTCCCTCTGACCTTCTCCCCTCTCATTCTCAGCTCTCTCTCTCTCTAATAAATAAATAAAAAATATTTTAAAAAAAAACACCTTTTAAAAGCAAATTTTAACATAGTACCACCATCTTTTGGAAACTATCCTACAAATATAAAATAACAGTGTGAAGTCATCTATATTTAAGGATATTTATTACATCTTCTTTACAGTGGCAAAAATAGAAAGCCATCTGAGTATTTATCAAGAGAGAATCAAACAAATACACTAATGGTACATGTGTGCTTTGAAATAGTATACAGGTACCTTAAAAATGCTTTTAAAACTCTTATTTCTATAGGGGCACCTGGGTGGCTCAGTTAGTTAAGCATCTGGTTTTGGCTCAGATCATGATCTCAGTGTCCTGGGATGGAGCACCATGTACGGCTTTGCACTTAGGAAGGAGTCTGCTTGTCCCTCTGTCCTTCACCCCATTCGTATAATAGGAAAATAGATATAAGTTGCAAAGGCATGTATACTATGTTTATATGTTTGTAACAACTACTAAAACTTCAACACAATATTAGGTCATTACGGAGTAGGGAATAAAAATTATGTAGATCGACTATAATAATCATATAAGTTCTAATATTTAAAGAGATTAAAATATAAAATTTAAAATGCATGATCCCAATGTAATAATTAAATAATGTTCCTATTTATATTATCATGTTATATTGGAACTCTGCCTCAGAAGAATTGGCTGAAACCTTGCAATGGATCCAGGACATCATTAGGGAGACCCGGAAGGAGACATGCCTACGAGTTAGGCTGTTTCCATAGAAGCCTCTTAGGATTGTGAGCACTGACTGGGTCTAGGGTCTGGCCTTCTGCCTTGAATGAATCTTACCAGTGTCCCTGTAAGGATGAGAACTTTTGTCTTAAGGGAGAGCTCATGTTCAACCAAGAGAGATATATAAAATCAGAATCATTTAAAACATAATTTTAATCAGAATAAAATCAAAACCCTAATGCATGTATTTATCATGAAAAATAGCAATAACAGTGGACTTGAGAAATTGAAATCCATAGGTTTCTTATAAGAAGACAGAAGTGGGAAATCAAAGCATAATTAATATGCCTGATATCTAAATAACCAGATATTTAAATGTATCAAGGTGAGACCATCCATTGGTAAAAGTGCTTTCTGTTTTGCAACACTTGAATGAGCCAACTTTTCCCTTTGTAATACTCATTTCAGAGTGTTTTCATGGCTGATGAACTGTTGTCCACAAATACACTTTCGCCCTTTGGATATGCTAATACATTCAATCAAGTTATAGACCCAATATTTCCATGGTAAGAACAATTTTCCTCTTTTAGGATATTTCATATCTTTTTTAAAAATTTTTTTATTTTTTTTATTTTATTTTTTTAAAAGATTTTATTTATTTATTTGAAACAAAGAGAGAGATCACAAGTAGGCAGAGAGGCAGGCAGAGAGAGAGGAGGAAGCAGGTTCCCTGCTGAGCAGAGAGTCCAATGCTGGGCTTGATCCAAGGACCCTGAGATCATGACCTGAGCCAAAGGCAGAGGCTTTAACCCACTGAGCCACCAGGTGCCCCAGGAGATTTCATATCTATACATTGATTCATTAGGTATATATTTTTCAGTTTAACTTTTAAAAAAATTGAGGATTTTGGAGGGGAAGGAGGTGGGGGTTGGGTGAGCCTGATGGTGGGTATTGAGGAGGGCACATATTGCATGGAGCACTGGGTGTGATGCATGAACAATGAATCTTGGAACACTGAAAAAATAAAATTTAAATTAAAAAAATCCATTTATATCCTTCATTTTCCCATTCTTATAGGCATTTTATTATAGTTCTCCACATACTGACAATAGGCTATATTACTACTCTTCAGAGAATATTGTTTAACATATGCACCCATAGTTTTAGATTGATTGCTGAATCATGCCAGTCTTATTCAGACACATTCAGCTCTTATATCTTCTAACTGTAAAAAATAAAACATTATTACAATGAAGAAGTGTCATAATGCAGCAATATTTCACTAGTATTCACAGAATATACAAAAAGTGATTCACAACAGTGCATCCAAAATACTTGTGCTGTTCCCTTGACTCACTAAATCTAGACTATTTAAGTGTCAGCAAAGGATCTATTTTCAAAGATATAAAACAGAACCTCTGAATAAAGAAGCAAACAACATTTTTTAAATGTGGCTATATACTTTGAAGAAGTAAAAAAAATTATTCTTCCATTTTAAATATGTAACAGAATTTTGAGTGGAACATTTTCTGTTGTTCCAAAACTGTCAAATAAGTTCAAATAACCACCTCACATTCTAAGTCAAGCCACTAATATTTGGAACAAACAAAATATTGGGACTTTATGTGCATGTTGACTTTCTATGTAGTTTGCTGGGTCCGAGCAGGAGATAACTCACTCTCTCTTAATCTCTTTTCCCTCATTGAAAACAGAAGGAAAAAGCCAATGCATTTCCTGTTAAACTGGGAATTTGCAATTTTGATTCAAGTCTCTTCTCTCCTCTTCATTCAAATTATATAGATTAGGAAATATGGAGCCTGCGAGCTGATGGTAGCTGATTCTTCCATCTCTTGGTAAATTTTAGGGGGTGGTGTTACAATTTTTGGCAGCTCTCTTATGTACATTTTAGTCCTCAATTTTAGAACCTGGTTGCCAATTTGGTGTTAATAAGATAAGCCCTATTCCCACAAAATAAACTGTGATAGTCTTATAACGACTTATAACTTACAATTCCTCAAAGTCAAAAAATATATCACTGTGTAAACCAAAGATACCATGTCACTGGGTAGTCATGAATGGGGGATAAGTCACTGTTGCCCTTTCTATTCAAAATATTCAACTCAGAGCTGCATTGGTGATCAGATTCTCCAAACAATATTAATCTAACATGGCCTGCCAATAGGGTTACGAATTTGATAACAGTGAACCACATATTTGAGTTATGAGTATATTAGAAAATTAAGGGCGCCTGGGTGGCTCAGTTGGTTGAGCGACTGCCTTCTGCTCAGGTCATGATCCTTGAGTTCTGGGATCGAGTTCCACATCGGGCTCCCGGCTCCACGGGGAGTCTGCTTCTTCTTCTAGCCTTCTCTCCTCTCACGCTCTCTCACTTTCTCTGTCTCTCAAATAAATAAATAAAATCTTTAAAAAAAAAGATTTATTAAAAAAAAAAAAGAAAATTAAAAACTGTGTTATGGACTCATTACCCTGAAAGTGAACTTTAGGTAATTATGTCACATTAACTTAATAAAGAGGGAACACGATGTAAAAGATGCAAATAAAATACCACAGAGCCTAGTTTACTAACAACAAGACCAATAAACTATACAAGTTAGTAAAGAGAGGTAACTGCCTAAATTATATATCCTTATATTTATTGAAATGTACACTCCTATACATCTATGTTATAATACTTTCAGAGATGAAAATCCAGTTACATGAACTATACTGCTCAGTGTTGCTGTTAGGCAGCCCACAGTGCATCCAACCATCAGTATAAGGTATAACCATCAGTCTTTTGAACCACATGAGCCCAATCTTTATTTCTAACTGCACGAAAACTAGTGTTAGAGAAAGGTATCTACTCAAGTAAGGTATGAACAAGGAAACACCAAGAGAATAAGACAGGTAACGATAAGATCTGACACTGAAATTCACCTTGTAGAGAGAGGCCAGAGAACTTATTATGGTACATTTGTAAACTGAATTTATGGAGAAACACAAATTATAAATGAGACAAAAATCTGCATTCCATTCCAATTTCCCCATTTCCTTCATAACCTCTACTACAAAGTAAACTTTCCTAATTAACTCATATCCTGTGCAAGACTCATAGTACGCATTTAATGATAACTCATCTTGTTTGCCTTCTGTTACTCTAAGGTCTCTGGCAGTCATTCTAAGTAACATCCCAAAGAGTTGGTTGAATTTCAAAGACTGGCAAGAAAGACAATTGTTTTGGGTTAAGTCTACTTTCACTTTGCTTTACTCCTGAATCAAGAGCCAATAGAGTGAAAGTTACCAATATCACTCTCACAGTGAGTATACACAAATTCTTGAATATAGTTAAGTTCTTCCCAGAGGTCAGTATAGTCCAGAGGGAGGGCAGAATCTCCGTTAGAGAAGTGAAGAAACTGTAGGCTCACCATCTCATACGCTGCTTGTTCAGGGCTGACCTTCTCCACTCACCACCCAATACATAATGTAATATTGCCTGGCACGGTTATGCGTTATTTTCCCTTCTAGCTGCCCCGTGGCCAATCTCACCAGGGTATTTTCTATGCACATTAGTGTGTTCTCTGTGAATATGCTTCAGGTATTTCTGAGAGAGTGGCAGTTAGTGACATGAGGTAGAGACAGGGGCAACCATAAATAGATTATATACTAGAAGCTTAGGGGCAAAACATCCTGACCTTGTGGCTTCCAAAACCCCAGGCCTAACAGACCAGGAGCCACAGGTGCAGAACATGAGCTCTCCCCTTCCACTTCTGCCTAGGGTAACCTCAAGACTCATAATGTATTTGCATTGTGGTTTTAGCCCCCACACCCATGGGGAAGGCTGCCGTGACAGTTCCAGTAAGAACCTTGTAGGGTCAAAAACTCCCTCTCCTGACTGGTAGGAAAAGTCCCTTAGGTGATTGGAAACAATCTCAGGCAGAGACCATCTTGCTATGACCCATAACCTATGCACACATGAAAAGAAAAGACACCCTAACCTTGGTGCTGTGGCCACCTCTGGGCCTGCCCACACTCCCTTCTTGAGAGTGTACTTTTTTTTGACCCCTTCGATAAAGCTTCGCTGTTGCTTCACTGTCACTGTCTCTTGACTGAATTCTTTCCTCCCAGAAGACAGGAACCGAAGACCCAACTCAGCTCAGTAACATTTCCACTCTTGTAGTTGGGCTCTCCCTCCAAGTTATAAAGTGCCAGGCAAGGATCAAATCTCCATCTTCTGTGCACTGCTGAGGGTCTGGCTGGGGTACACAACCAGTGTATTTAAGAGCACGGTAGAACACATTTCATGTTTAAATCAGAGGATTTGATAGAAATAGGAGTTTTTGCCTCTTTCTGTATTAAGAGTTCAAAAACATAAAATGAACTTAGAAAATGAAACAAAACAAGAACCTCAGTTTGGCCTTATCCCTTCACCCTGGAAGAAAGTAACTCCAGCTACATCAATAGAGAGTTGAATCCAGCTTTGGATAGAAAGAAACACTCCCATCTATCCTATCAAGCACAGTGCGAGTGTTTGGGGAAGGAGAAGTTAATCATACCACAAGAAAAAGTAAGGAGAACAAGGACAAAAGCACAGTATCCTGGAAGCAATTCGAGTTCCTTAATGGACCATTAGCAAGCACTCAGTGAGGAAGTGCTCCGCATTTGGGTGGATGGCACTGTTTTGATCAGTGGCTGAAATCAAAGGGAGAGATCAATTCCGGCATTGCAGGGCCCTGGGGCAAATTGATTGGGCCTTTTTTATTTATTTGTTCATATATAAGTGCTTCTCTGTCCTGATGTGTACAGTTTCTGCAAGATGTGAAAATTTCCAGATCTCTGATCCTTTCTTGAAAATATTTTTCTATGGAAAGAGGTGTGGCGGGGAGTGATAGGGAGAAGGACGTGTCAGTCCACATTGTTCTGTAACTAGACTGTGTATAATATCGTTATGCTTCCATTAGTAAAGGCATAGTGCCTCTTCAATGCAAATAATCAGTTTTGCAAGGTGAGCAAGAGCAAATATCATTAAGTATTTTATTCACTGCCTTTAATCCATTATAGATGACACTTGGAAGAAAAGCATTAAATATGTTGCCACCTCATAAGGATGCTGTAATTTTAATGTATAAGACATTAAGGCATCACATTCAGCGTAACTTTGTAAGCAAGGCATTAATGTTTTAATAAGCCATTTGATTTGCCTTGTATGCAGCAACATAGGAATGAAAACTTCCTTATAAAATTTATCAGATTGCATTTTAAAATCTGATGACGTAAGTTGATCCAATTATTTTTTTTCTACTTCTTTCCACCAAAGCTGTATCTAATGATAGCAAAGACTTTGTAAAAGGCGTTCTGCATTTGTTTAAAATAAAAACAAGGCTTCTGAGACTGCTCCATTATGGAGAAGGGGAAGGGGGAAGGAGCTTCCTTAGGCCACAGAAGGCTGTAGGTTTGTCAGGGGAGGGCACTGACAGTGTCCACTTTTCTGTACACGGAATGGGTAGACTTATCCCCCCTCTAAGAATAATTCTAGGACTTACCAAGATTTAAATTACTGAATAAATAAAACATGTGAAAAAATACCCTATTTGATATTTCCTAGCTGGCTGAGATAGAAACTGCACAAGTTTCTATCATGATAAATGAGTCATGATAAAATGAATAAAATTATTTATTCTTCCCTCCTAATACACTAGCTCTGAGAAATTTAAAGACATCACTTAAGTGCTAAACTTCACTGGTAGGACTAAGAAAGAAATAAAGAGAGTACTAACTCTGTTTATTTTATTTTATTTTTAAGATTATTTATTTATTTATTTATTTGACAGAGAGGAGAGATATCACAAGTAGGCAGAGAGCAGACAGGAGGGTGGGGGGAGGCAGGCTCCCCGCTGAGCAGAGAGCCCGAAGCAGGGCTCCATCCCAGGACCCTGAGATCATGACCTGAGGCGAAGACAGAAGCTTTAACCCACTAAGCCACCCAGGCGCCCCAGTACTAACTCTGTTTAAATGGAAAAATAGTTTGGAAATATTTTCCTCAAGTTCATCTATCAACACCATCCTCACCAACATCACCACCACCACCACCATCATCATCATCAAAAGAACTATCCCTTAGCTCTGCTATTATGACTCCTCTTTCCTTCATAGTCAAGCTTTTTAAAAGCAGAACCTATACTGGTAGTTTGACTTCTCTCATCATGTTTATTCCTTAAACTTCTCCATGTAGTTTTCATTTCTTTTTTTTTTTAAAAGATTTTATTTATTTATTTTAACAGAGAGAGAACACAAGCAGGCAGAGAGGCAGGCAGAGGCAGAGAGAGGAGCAGGCTCCCTGCCGAGCAAGGAGCCCAATGCGGGACTCAATTTCAAGAAGCTGGGATCATGACCTGAGCCAAAGGCAGCTGCTTAAGCAACTGAGCCACCCAGGCATCCCAGTTTTCATTTCTTCTTAATGTAACTGCTTCCACCAAGGTCACTCACAACTTCTTGTTTTGCAAATTCTGTGAATGCATTCAATTCTAATGTTACCTTCATTATCTACAACAATTCGCATATTTAACCCTCTTTCCTACCTGAACTCCTTTCTCCTTGTCAAGGTGCACTACTGACTTT
The DNA here is from genome assembly GCA_028533885.1 of Nasua narica. Taxonomy (NCBI): domain Eukaryota; kingdom Metazoa; phylum Chordata; class Mammalia; order Carnivora; family Procyonidae; genus Nasua; species Nasua narica. The sequence continues at coordinate 162,071,286 of CM052800.1, read as the reverse complement.
TTTGTTTTCACTTCTCTCTTCTTGCACATTCATTCTCTGATTCAGGTTTTAGTCTTCCTTTCTCCAACCTACCCTTTAAAGCTGGAATTTCTTAACTTTTGTCCTCAGATGTGTCTCTCTTGTTCTCTTTTCTCCCTCATTTTCCCTGGGTGATCTTGGGTACTGAAATACCCATAAAGATTTTCCACACATCCCACAACTCACCACAGCCAATATATATTGAGCCTACTTCTTCTGAGCTTCGTACAGCCCAGAATTTGATCTCTCAAGTTCGCATCCAGAAACCCAAGAATCAACCTGAAAAAGGCAGCTTTAAAATTAGTATACATACTAATATTTTAGGGTGGAAACTCTGGTTTTCATGTACCTTTTTAAACTCTGAGAGGGATGTAGTCCGTGTAATAAATAAATAAATACTTTAGGTGAAGATTATAGCAATTTTCCTAATAAGGACGAAGATATTGATTAGATACTACTGAGAAAAGTAATGACTAGATATACTGCTTTACTTTTGACCTTGACTGTTGTATGTAAATTAAATGAATACAGAGGATTAGGGTTGAAATGGGCACCCATTCCTTTAAAAAGAAAAGCCTTCAATATATACCAAAAAGTTACTGTGTAAAAAGATTGGTTTTACTACACATGACTGATTTGTCTGTAGTATGAACATTTATTATCATAAGAAGTTATTATTTCAGGAAACTGAAAATAAAATCAATACTTTGAAGATCATTAAATCTTGGCATGAATTGAGCACTGAAGGCAGGATATTTTATTGGGGCATTGGGGCATTTATATTTTGGGAACCCTGGAGGTCATTTTACTAACATTCTTCATCTCATTTCGGTCTAAACAAAGGAAAACAAATTATCTTTTTGGATTATCTCTGCTGAATGTTTTAACAATGTGTGCTACTCAACATTTGATTACAAAGTTTTGCTTTGCTCTATAACTGTGATCAATAAAACAAAGGCAGATGAGAAATGAAGTAATAAAGGATTACAGTCAATGTAATAATTGTAGAACAAAAACATTTCAGCCAAAGAAAGTATAAAAGAATTTGGCAAAAGATGGCAAGTTAAAGTAATTTGTGTTTAAAACTATTGTTTTTAATGTAAATAAAAGTAAGCTATTTTATCTTTCAGTGTAACAGTAAATGAAAACAGGCTATTTCCTAGATTTTGTCTTTCTCAAATACTATACCTGGCTCCCAATGAGAGGCTTTCAAAATAAATTTCAATAAACCAAGTGACTCCAAACTACTCCTGAAACATTGAAACTATACTCTCCTCAGGAGTAGTCTATTCTCTTTTGCAAGATGAATTTCATCTTCTGGAACATTCAGTAAATGAATGGCCACTCTCAGAAGTTTGCAGAGAAGATGGAAAATTGACTTGAAGATCTTTATGAGAATAACAAGGTGAAACACACCAAATGAAAAAATTTTGTATCACCAAGTATATGTGTGACTTCCTTCCTTCCTCTCCTCACTCCTCATCTCTCCTTCCTCTTCTCTTTTATACTTTCTCTTCTCTCCACTTTCCTTTCTTTATCTCCTCTCTACAGAAGTACCAAGAAGGCTAAGAGTTAAATATCTTTAATTTGTTTTTTATTTAAGATTTTATTTATTTATTTGACACATAGAGAGAGATCACAAGTAGCAGAGAGGCAGGCAGAGAGAGAGGAAGAAGCAGACTCCCTGCTGTGCAGAGAGCCCAATGCAGGGCTTGATCCCAGGACCCTGAGATCATGACCTGAGCCGAAGGCAGAGGCGTAACCCACTGAGCCACCCAGGTGCCCCAATATCTTCAATTTGTACAGTCACTATTAACATAATACTTCTATTAGCAGTCATCTTTAATGGAAACAACACTGGAGATGTCTAAGTGGATCTGTGTTTTCAACTTGATAGGAGGAATATTTTTATTATTTATTTTTTAAAGATTTACTCATTTGAGAGAGAAAGAGAGAGCATAGGAGAGAGGGGCAGAGGGAGATAGAGAGTCTCAAGCAGACTCCATGCTGAGTATGGAGCCCATCATGGAGCTTGATCTCACCAATCTGAGATCATGACCAGAGTCAAAATCAAGAGTTTGGACCCAAATGACTGCACCACCTAGGTGCCCCTAGAAACATCATTTTTAAAGTTAGGCTGTTGGCAATGAAGTCATATTTCTGTGAAAATTTCTAGAGAGAAAGGCATTCATGTAGGAGGAATATTATTTGAGCAACGTGGATGTGATAAGCAAAAACAAAACATAAGCAATAAATTAGAACTGAAATACATGAAGATATACAATTGGAAACTATTAAACATTTAATCTATATTACTAATGACATTATCTATAATGAAATTGGGCTAGAAGTCTTTAATGAAATATGTAAAAGAAAGGTTAAATAGTTGATAATAGAATAATAAAAAGACTTAAATTTAAGACTTGGAAAGAGCAAAAATTAATGACTATTCTGGGCTAAAATTAAAACATTCAAGTATAAACAAAAATGTCAAAATTGGAGAGTAAATAACAGTCAATATGTAAATGAACATTATTTCTTTTAGCATCAATTTTGTGTAAATAATCAGAAGAAAGATCAACATCACCCACCCCCCCAACACTCCAAGTGTCATTATATTAGAAAGAACAGTATTTAAAAAATGATCCTAACGTAATCTTAAAGAGTAACATCTATCACAGAAGTAGAGTTAAAAGGTTTAATAGTTATACCTCAATCTTACTTGCTATGCTAAATTAAAACATAGTTACTAATTTAATGTAAAAAACCCAGGCAAAATTAGTTTAAGAAATAAACTAAAATATTTAGCATTATATTAGGAACATTTTTAAAAAAACATTGTCTTGTACTCTTTATATCACATAAACTTAAGATTTCCAAGGAGTGAATTTAAATACCTACAATGTACATTAAATTCATTGTCTCTGGAAAGAGAAAGAGAAGTGGGGCATATTTTTAAAATACTGATGATAATAAATTACTCTTAAATAGTGCTAAGAAATTATATGGTGAGATATTAGATAATATCTCAAAATACATTAAATATTAGATATTGGATATTAGATAATTAGATATTAAAGAATATCTCAAAAATAATTCTTAAATGTGGCTAAAATATGTCGTTTTACCTGATAACAATGAATTCATAGAGGTTTAAATATTGTTGCTGGTACCACATAAGAAAATTACAATATATCACTAGCAAAAATGCTCTGATTAAATAATAAGAGGCAATTCGGAATGGATAAATGATTAAAGTCATAGTCACATGCTCTACAAAACAGCAACATCTCCAAATTCTCTGGTTATTTCAAAAACGTGGGACTTCAATTTCTGTATACCTGTATATAACAAAATTTTTCAATTAGGTCACCTGCATGTTGTCAAACTCATAAATTGGACATGTACAGTAAATGAAGAAAATTCACCTTCTCTTTTAAGATGATCATTTTCACATTAATTCTAAAAAGATAGCTACTTTTATTGTGAACAAGCAACTGTTGCTTGCCTATGAGCAGTCTTAAACTGATGGACCTTCCTATCTTAATGCATAAATTTATGTGAGATGATATGTTTCAACTAACATTTTTGTATTATTTTTATTTTTCATCTCATATTCACTCTACATCTTTTTTTTTAAAAGATTTTATTTATTCATTTGAGAGACAGAGAAAGTGAGAGAGAGCATGAGAGGAGAGAAGGCCAGAGGAAGAAGCAGACTCCTCGTGGAGCTGGGAGCCTGATGTGGGACTCGATCCCGGAACTCAAGGATCATGACCTGAGCCAAAGGCAGTTGCTCAACCAACTGAGCCACCCAGGCACCCCTTAACTCTACATCTTGAGTAAAATATTGTTCTGAGTATTAATATTTTATTTAAATACAAGAAAGAATTCTGAGATAATTATTCTCAAAACTACATAAATAGCCACACTTGATTATGTTTTTCCTAAATATGAATTATTTAAGCATAATCTGAATTATTATTATTTTCTATCAATTCACCAAGATCATAGGAATTATGAGCACAGTTTGGCTCACAGGGCAGGCCACATCACTCTGCTTTTGTTGCTTTTGAAAACTCTCTGAAGTTATGTCTATATTTGAATCTCTTAGCGTTTTCAATTCTATGCAGGTGATGCTGAGTTAGTGAATTTTTTATTCTACAGTTAAGTTCTGGATCCATCATCAGAGAGGTGAGTATAAAAAAGTTGACCTTTGTTTAATAGTGTTGATGAATTTGCTTTAATTTTTTTTTCATCCTTATCCTCTAGCAACCCTAATAGAGTGATTTTGTAGTGATACTTGGTAAGGAAACTCTGAGAAGGATGAAGGGACTTGTAGAGGCCCATAGGAAATAGTCTCTCTGACTTTGGCTTCATTAAAATGATATTCTAAACAAGCACAAAAAAGGAAAAAAATACTGATTTACCTTAAGTCCAAATTTCCAAAATATTTACCATTATCAGGGTGATTAAAGACAGAAGTTTTTTTTAGTAGATTGGGATTTTTCTAAGCAATACAATTTAGAGGAAAGATCTCATGTGAAGTGTTCAGCATATCTTAACTTAATGCTCAAAATCTTCCTGGAGATGAGATAGGTACTTGGATACAGCTATAACTGAAATCCACATTGCAAAACTAGCTCAGCTCTCAAACAGAAATAAACATGGCAATTTTTATATGTCATACATATTATGTCTTATAAGAGATAGAGAAAAACTTTATAACATATTGCAATCCTCTAGTATGAAATTACTTTTGATGATGAAGTTACAGGCAATTGGCTAATATAAAAGCCATCATACAACTAAATTCATATTTCATTGATTTTTAGATTTTTGCTGTAAAAAATTCTAGAATCTATGTTCAGAGCACAATGCCTAATTTTGTTTTGTTTGATGTCATAAAACTGTTAAGAGAATACTAATATATTTTTACTATTCTTCTACTTTTTAGGGAAGGTAATGAATTTTATTATTTATCAGTTTTGGTGAATTGCAGTCTTTTTTAATTGAGAATAGTTTTTCCACAAGCAAAAAAAAAAAAAATATTAGTTCTGTGTGCATACACTAACACATACACACACACACACTCTCTCTCTCTCTCCCCCACACACAGATCTATATTTGCCTTATCATGAAGAAAAAAACAAAACAGAATTTTATGTGTATAATGTAAGGCAGACTATGCTAATTTTTGTGATATTTTATGGTTAAAATAATTTGAAGGACTTGGGGAAAATTACTTCTTAGGTCCAAAAAAAAGCTATCTCCATATAAAATTGCGCTTGATTACAATTATTATCACTAAATAAATTCTGTAAATATGTATAATTTTCTTTATCTTTCTTATGCAAATAACCATGTAAATATAGAAACAGATGGTGATATTGTTCAGTAGAATGAATATGTATTAACATATGCATCCAAATTTATTTGGCAAATATAAATTTTCATCTTCTTTTTAAATATAATGGTTAATATAGACCTTCAAGTAAAGTAAATATATTTGAAATACTACAGTATGTACGTGGAAAATTTATATCTGTTTACATTATTTGAATATATTTTTCATGGAAGCTGTGGTAATATGTATTAAGCTTTCCATTTCCAATCACTTGATTTTATTGTTGATTTTTAAAATTAGATTTATTTTGATACTGAAGTATATTTTATATTAAATGTACATGTTTAGTTCCCAAACCTGACTTTTACAAATCATTCGCATAATTTGAAATGAGGTAAGACTACCTTACTTGCCATGTTTGACTTGAGGTAAACTGCTAAACTTATATATGGTATCCAGATAGATTTTTTAAATCTGCTTTGAAATTCATAGTGTTCAGAATAATTATTTTAGTCCTTTATTTTTAATGGTAACCCTATATATTGCAAATTCAATTTACTATACTGCAGATATATTTATGTATTGTGAATTCAAGTTATTTTCTTGTGTTGGATGCTATACTTGGAAATACACATAAAACGAAACCAGCAACTGTAGCTATTGCAGTCCTAAAAGCTTAAGATATCTTATGTAATGCACGTTCATTCATTTAGAAAGAGATATCAACATTTACAATAAAAATCTTATGTAAGAATCTGAGAGTCTAAAATAAATATATATTTAGATGAAAACAACTACATTTAATTTTTTTTAATTTTTAAATATTTTTTCCTTAAATGTTACTTGGTTAACATACAGTGGAATATTGGTTTCTGGAGTAGAATTTGGTATTTCATCACTTACATACAACACCGGGTGTTCATCCAAATAAGTGCCCTTTTTAAACCCCATCCCCCATCTAGCTCATCCCCCACCACGTCCCTCCATCAACCCTCAGTTTGTCTCTATCGTTAAGAGTCTCTTATGGTTTTCTTTCCTCTCTATTTTTTCCTCCGTCCCATATATTCATCTACTTTCTTTCTTAAATTCCTCTTATGAGTGAGATCATATGGTATTTGTCTTTCTCTGACTGACTTACTTCACTTAGCAAAATACAATCTAGCTCCATCCATTTCATCACAAATGGCAAGATTTCATTCTTTGAATGGCCAAGTAATATTACATTGTATATTTATACTACATCTTTATCCACTCATCAGTCAATGGACATTTGGCCTCTCTCCATACTTGGCTATTGTTGATAATGCTGCTATAAACATCAGGGGGCATGTACCTCTCTGAATCTGTGTTTTTATAACCTTTGGGTAAATAGTAGTGCAATTGCTGGATCATAGACTTACCAAAATATTAAAGTACTGACTGAATCATATAGTCTTTAAGGAAATAAACAATAACGCATGTAAAAATCATAAAATTGGCTTTAGTTTATCAAATATTCAGGTATGGGGCACCTGGATGGCTCAGTCGGTTAAGTGTCTGCCTTCAGCTCAGGTCATGATCCCAAGATCCTGGGATTCCGCTCTGCATCCCGCTCCTTGCTCACCAGAAAGTCTGCTTCTCCCTCCGCCTCTCCCCTGGCTTGTGTTTAGTCTCTCTCTCTCTCTCTCACCCTCTTTCCTCTTTCAAATAAATAAAATATTTTAAAAAATATTCAGGTATGTTTTAGCATATTACTCATGAAAGAGTAATTTCATTTTACATCATGATGGATAGAATCAGTAGGGGTGTTTTGGGCTATTTTATTTAAGTTTTTGTGCTCTTTCCTTTTTCTTATATTTTTGCAAATGAAAGAAATTAATCATTTATTTCATTTAATCAATAAGTAAAAATTGAAAAATACCAAGAAATCTCACTCCCAGGTTTTCACCCAAGCGAAATAAAAATATATATCTATAAAAAATTACTTGTATGAGATGGTTAATAGTAGTTTTAAACATAACACCCCCCACAAAAAATAAAATGTTGGTGAAGGGATAAAAAACTAGTGTTATGTTTATATAATGGTACCTAGAGATAAAAAGGAATACAATACTGATATATTAGGTAACATGAATAAACTCAAAAACATGCTGAATAAAGAAAATTGGCACAAAAAAGTACATTCTGTATGATGGCATTTGTATGAAGCTGTAGAACAGGAAAAACTAATCCATAGTGAAAAAAAAAAAAAAGAAAAGAAAGAAAGAATGGCAGCTGCCTGGGGAAGTAGGAACTCTTTAGGCAGGGGCACAAGAGAACAATCTAGGTGGTTAGATCTACATTTTGATAGGGATTTGAGTTATACAGATTGTGTGCATTTGTATAAAATCAGAAAATTTACACTTGAGATTTGTGCATGTATTGTATGCAAATTTTATCTAAAAAATACGAAAACTAAACAATATTGAACTCTATGATGTATTTGTTGAAATATTTAGGAGGAAGCATGCCAATAGCTACAACTTTTTTTGAAATGCATGAAAATTCTGAGGTTGTCTGATGGAGGTTAGAGAGACTGGGTAAATGGATTCTTAAGTGATAAGCCAATGATAGCAAAATGTTAATTTCAGAAACTAGGTGTTACATATACCGGTTGGCTGTTAAATTTCTTTAATCATTCCATTAATTTGAAAATTTTCTAACATGTTTGAGAAAAATTAAGAGGCTATTATAAACCTCTACTTCATATGTGCAACAAATAACTTATACTAAACACTACTGTCAACTATATATATTAACAGTAGGTTGCAAAGCCTTTTTTTCTCAACAATACAACCAAAATATGAAAGCACAAGGTTATAAATGTTTCAGAGGTCTAACAAATAGAAGTTATTCACCTAGAGGCAGACGGACATGATATTTCATTGGAAAATCAGTCTTTATAGTGACACAATGGAGGTGCAATTAAATTCAGACTACATATTCATGATTCCTTTATAACTGGTGATAATACTGTTTTCTTTGTTTGTTGACCAGCGTATTAATTTTGGTTCTGTGAGAGTGAGACAGAAAGACTCAAAATTAACAGGCTGCAAATTTTCTAAGGATATCTGTAAGTTTTCAGTGACATGGAGTAACCCCCAAATTAATGGGTAAATCTACTGTCGCTTACAATGTGACATAATCTTTTCTTAGTAATATAAATTTATTTTAGAAATAGGGAAGAGTAGAATAAATTATTAAACAATAGCTAATGTACATGTCTATTTAAAAAAATCTGCTATCTGTGTATGGGCTTTTGGGTTCTTCTGTTCAGTATCTGTTCACAGCAGCAAAAAGCAGTGTCATTTTTCTAGTAACACTTTAATGTGATTACTATCATTTCCCTGTAATTACAGATAAGGAAGTAAGGGAAATGATACTAATTTCATAAAAGTGTTATTGGAAAAGTTAAATGACATCATGTGAAAACAAACAAAAAGCAGTGTCATTGGATACTTCAGTTCATTATTATGCATCTATGTTCTAGAGCAAAGCATGAGTCCATTCAGAACAAACTGTACTTACATTATATTTTAAAGATCCATAATCTGTTAAAAGCTACCAAACATGGGTTTCAAATGTTTATCTACTATCATTTTAAACATGTGCAATAAATAGTCAATGGATCTGAAAAAAAAAAAAAGATTCTATATGATTAGTCATTTTCTAATCCTACTGCTTGGCATATCATTCTCTTCACCATCTATCTAGTTGTATTTGAAAATAGTCTGAGAAAAAAGAGCTACTACCCAGTTTTTAAAAAAGGAGAATAGAGGCAAAATACAGGAAGCAGGTAATTAGTTTTTCCTGGTCTTGTATCACACCCTGGAGGAAATGCCAGTTTTAACTGATTACTATAGAGCTAAACAACCAATCAAAAGTCTTCTAACTGCCTTTCATTGCAGAACTCATTATGCCATGTCAATAACCGTTAGTTTTACTTTGCTCTAGATTAGCCACATAATCCAGAAGCAAAGAGATTGTTCAGATTATAAAGATGAAGTATGAAATACATCTAAAATATGTATTTTACATGTAACATTTTATGTATAATATGTGATACTTATGTGTACATTTGGTAAAAGTTTTTCCATAAAGTTTTTTTAGGATATCAACTTATACATGCATAAATAACAATTTTTACCAGAGTTTTTTGAAAGAGGACACAGGATTTTTTTCTGTAAAAGGTACCACAATATAGACTTTTTAATTACTATGATGCATGGATTAGTTGCCATTACAATAAAATTCCATGATTTGCTTGGCTTGATCATTTTATTTTTAGCCAGGGATTAAGATACCATCAAACACAAGTTGCTTCCCCTAGTTTTCTTTGATGGCATTGGAAATTGTACCAAAGAAGCACTTCTGAGATGCAATGATTCTAAGAAAATGTTGGCAGTTAGATTTAAAATACGCCAGAAGTTCCATGAAGTAAAACTCTCTGTTTAACTCCACCATAAGCAACTGAAGAATGTAATCATCATTTTACACCTTGAGCAGCTTCTTTTTTTTTTTTCTTTTCTTGAACAGCTCCAATAGTCTCATTTTTGGGCTAAGGATTGTGTAGTAGTTCCAGAAGTATGAGGAAAATTAATCTATCTCTGTCTTATGAGTTTCAACATTACTGAGGCACCAATGTGAAAAAGTCAAGACTTAATATAATACATTAGATGATTAATCAGTGACCACAAATCTGAACCACTTCTGAGCTGTGGAAGAAATATCCAAAGAAGCCTACTTATACAGCATCAGTCTATAGTGGTTGTTGTGTACCATATCAATTACAGAAATTAACAATAAGATATACACACCTTGCAGTTGGTTTAGTGCTATGAACACAGAACTATGTAGCTGTTGAAAGTAGAATTACATCCACTCAGAAAAGAATGAGGAATATCATCTTCCTATCACAAGGAAAGGGTGTACATACATATACAGACAAAAATTCAAGTGGGAACTGAAAAGCCAATTTTAGATTTTACTAGAGAAGAGAGTACATTATTGTGTATCTGAGGGTGTCCTTTTACGTGCTCACCATTTTAACTGTAAGTTTTGGCAGCAGAGTCTGAATCAATGCTTCAATGGGGCCTGAAGTGCACTGAATTATGCCTTTTAATCTGTGGGTACTTTTTGTCTGCTAATGAGCTTAAACAATCTGCTGACCTTTCCTGCTCCATCATTTTCCTTTCCTCAATATTTTTATCAGTGGGTCAATTTCTTTCAGTCCTAAGAACCAGCATGGATTCAAATGCACTCCCTACTGACTGGTTGTTGGCTGCAGGAAAAGCGAACTTCTCTGAAATGTTTCGAAAAATACATTGGCTTCCACATTCAACAAGGAAACCACAGGGTAACTTCAGAGGAACAGAATGTATATTACAACTGTTATCACAAGAAGAGCAAGAGCATAGAGGAAAGAATCTCACAAGTATAAGTGGTCAGGTAGTACAAGATTGTCTCATGCAGAACATGGCAGCTGACCCTCAGTGGGTAGGGCAGTAAGACCCCTGAAAAGTAAAGTAAAACCATGCCCCCATCATTCATAAGGGAGTAAGCTAATGCATTTCATAATTTATTTGCATTTCTGAATGCTTTTCTTATTCCTTCTTGTAGAGCATTTGTTATGTCATCCTTTACTTAGCCTATTGTATGTTTCTCTCTACAATTACTCTGCAAATTCTCAAGACCAGGTAACAGACATTCTATAACTACAGGACAGAAAAAAGGACAAGAAAAAGGGCAGGAGTAAAAGATGGTTTTTTCCATTACTTCCTTCAACATCAAATATGTCTTTGAATTCCCTAAATGGTGCATGAATTATTATGCCTATCAGCTTCTGATTTATTTTCCCCAGCCCCTCTTCCCCTCAAGGGATGAAGGATTCTCATACAGACGGTATTCTCATATACACTACCGTCTGTATGAGAAATATATTTTTATATATAAAATATATATATATATATTTTTTAACATATTGTACCATAAGATTAAGAAAAGACATATTGCCTCAAGTGTAATAGTACCCATCCTAACAAGGAATACTAAAACAAAAAAAATCAGATCAAGGTCATCACATATATGTCTATACAATTTATGATCTATCTTGCACCCAACAAAAATGAATTGGTATTCTACTTTTATGTAAAGATAAAACAAATACTGTAGAAAAAGTTTCCCAAAGGCTAATTTAAAAAATACACAATGTTATCCAGTTTGAGCATCTGTAGTTTATTGGTAAAATATAAAAATATTTTCCAATTCGAAGACATGGAAAATTCATTTTGGTATATTTGACATAGTACCTGGATAAAAATAGCAACACAATCACTAGTCATTTAAGTAAATGCCAGATCAATTGGATTTTATGGACAAGGTTGGCTGGCACAACAATAATTGTTTAAACAGTATGTTAAACATAATAGAGGTACCATGCCACAAATGATATTTGTGCTCGGGCAGGTGTCCCACATAGAGAAATTCATTAGAGATGAGCTATGCAGAGCAAGAGAGCTTGAATAATTTCTGCCATATACTGTGAGAACAGTTTGTTCTCTTCCATTGTAGACATGAAAAAAAGAAAATCCATATGAAATGTCATTGGCAATAGGAGATTAGCCCTGTTCTAGTAAAATGTAGGTCTCCTCAGGGCTTGCTCCAGGCGACATCATGAAATAGGAGGAGGAACAAGTTAACAGAGGGGGAAAATTCTTGGACTATAAGTCTCATTTCTGCATTTTATTCCATTTCTGAACTAAATGGCAATATATAGGGTTTTTTTCCCAAGCATCTTCGTTTATCTGTATCTTAGTTTGATTACCTGTAAAATAAATATCTCTGAATCCCCTTCTAATTACAAAAAGCCTATGATTATAAGTCTGTCTTTTTTTGAATTCCATTACACCTCATAGCCCTTCCTCCTACATGTGAGCAAGCACAACCCTTTTCTCACTTCTGGTTACCAGCCTCCAGCGTCTTTGGCTTCCTAGTAGCTGCTCAGAATCACTCACTGTAATGTGCAATCCATAATTCCAGGGATCTCTCATGGGATGGCATTGCTTTGAAAACATTTTCTCCTTATATTCCTTCACTAAAGCAAAGCCCACAAATTTATTTAATTTAAATCACAGTTAATACTTCTGGGGAAGAAGCATGTTAAGCAGGAAGGCTTACCACAGTATAAGGTATATACTGGATCTTCAGTAAATATGTATTGAATGAATGAATGAATACATAGGACAAAATGGAAGTAGACTGGCAACTTAGTAACAATTCTAAAAAGTAGGAGCTATCCAATAATTTTTAAATTCATTTTCAAATTTTCATAATAGTTTTCTTTTGAAACTCAAGTTAACCTAAGGAAACTAAATGCTAATGGTTAAAATTTAAGGAAATGTGGGGAAAATACTTTCAGGCAGTTCATCCTTTGTATCCTTCCTTGAAATCCACTATTTTAAGATACTGTTTATTCCTCTCTAGCAGGGATCACGCATTGCAGTTCCAAACTTTCCACCAAATTTATTCATTTCTTCCCAGTGCATTCTAAGGTCGAAACTTCCACTCAGCAATTCTTTTTATTCCAGGGGAAAAAAGTTTGTCCAAGTTGTCCAATAAAGTCCACAAAACAATAGCATATGGATTCTCTATATCCTACAAGAGTAAGTAAAACTCTTCTTTAAATACTAGGCAAAATTTACAGGAATAAATAAATTTACCTGTTAAGTCCTGCATCAAAGAAATGTAATAAGCCATAAATATCTGCAAATTGAAAGGTTTGGTTTAATCGACACCTCTCCCTGCCCACTTTTTACATTTTGTGATTCTGTCACCATTGTAACTGTGTGGTCATCTAATCAAATCTTTGTACCCTGACTTAGCCTGATGGTGCAAGATTGCACTGCAAAACACATTAACCTATTAAAGTAGACACAGATATGAGACATGCAACCAAGATGGTGTCTTGACATACAACTTTGTTGTTCATTTCTTACTCCCCCATAGAGAAGGAGGCTCACCTATGGAGAGGAAAACTTTCTTATCACTAGAAATCAGAAAAATGCCCTGCCTAGACATTTTCAGCTTCATATTTCTGTCAAGATAGTGTTGTTAGCCAGATCCATGAAAAATAGAATCTGAGACAGAGATTTGCATGTAGGAATTTCATTGTGGCAAACTCTGAGGCAGAACATTTACAAGGAGTATAGAAAGCAAGATTGGGCAGATGGAAAATTCTAACTCAGCCAATCCCACAGGAAGCTCTGGAGATAGGGTGGTTCCAAAGCATTGTACTGAACTGTAGCAAGGAGACGAGTTCTTTATAACCCTACTTTCAGTGGTAGCTACCCCCAGGAAAAGCAGCTCCCTTCAGTCCAGAACAATTCTCAGAATTCAGTAAGCAGTTGTCACCCTCCAATACTCCCAGACCCCGAAGAATAAATGTTTCAATCCAGAAGAGGAGATCCGGGGATGCATCACAGCCCCCACTACTGATGAACATGGAAAAGTAAGATAGAAAGCTGTGCCCAGCCCTCTGCCTCACCAGTGTTCAGTGTTCCTCCAACTGAAGAAATTCATGGACACCAAGACCACTCAATTCCCTGGTGGTTGCTCAGGGAGAGGACCCACTTAGCATTACTCCACCCTGAAGGAGACTCACTCACCTCTGTTCACTAATCCTGGAGTAATTCTTTCATATGCTAAGAGTCGCAAAGTGTGTTTATTGGGAGTGGGAAGAAAACAGCCTGCCAGGATGTTAGGGGAGCCACTGACAACTATCCACACCATGGTTCCCATAATTCAAGGTAAACCCAATTGATATCATTACATGGATTGATTATTAACTTAATCATTGGATATTTCTTCCTCAATAACACCACTCAAATCTGGCCCACCAAAATGGTAGGTGAGATGTTTAACTCTTAACTATTCACTTGTTCTAGAGTAAAATTCCAAAAAATACATGTCATTTTTGGGGGGCTTCAGGGACCCATACCCCCTCAAAAAAAACACACAAAAAAGCAAGACAGATGGAAAATAAAAGAGTGGCCCAACGTGATTAACTTAGAAGATGAAAACAAAAGAAAACACAGATAGTGACACACAATTCCTATTAACAATGTTGACTTTTAGGTCAGAATATTAAATAGGTACAAACATGATACTATGTGATAATCACAAGCCTTGATGCACTTAGCAAATGCACTAGGAATGTACAAGGAATGAAAAGTTGCCAGCAATACAGGGATGAATTTAAAGCTCCAGAGTTTTATTTGAAGATAATAGTACACCTTTAAAAAAAATAAATCAATAGATTCTAGAGAAAAGAAATAATATGTAGAATTTGAATGAAAAACAATTATGATAATCTGACTTGCCAAATATCTTACATTTTACTTCTAAAACAGTGAAAGAATATAATTGTCTAATGTTCATAAAACAATTATAAAAAAAGTCATCATACATTAGGCCGTAATTTAAATATTGATAAATTTTAAAAGTAAACACCTTTCAAAATATGACCTTAGACTACACCAGTGGTAATCTTTTTTTCAAGATTTTATTTATTTATTTATTTATTTATTTATTTAGGGCACACTCTTGTGTGTGCACATGAGTTGAGGGGGGCAGAAGGAGAGAGAGAAAGACTCTCAGGTAGAATGTGGAGCCAGACACAGGGCTCAATCTCATGATCCTGAGCCAAAATCAAGGGTTGGATGCTCAACTAACTAGTCATCCAGATAACCCTACACCACAAGAAATCTAATAAGAATAACGTTGAACAAAAAATTTGGAATTAAAAAAAAAGAAAGAAACACACTGCTCCATAATTAGTGGGTCAAAAGAGAAACCAAAATTAAAATGTCAGACTGTTTAGATTAAGAAATCTCTAGAACCCTTCCCAATAAGCATTCAAAAAATTGTCTTGTTACTAAAATAATGAATTTATTCATCTCAAGGAAATTATATAAAATGAATAAGAGACATCTGAAAAGCTATAAGTAAGGCTATCAAGTGCAAAATAAATAAATAAGAAGAAAAATACACTGAAAAACAGATAACCAAGAATATGGGCAAATCTAGGGCAAGAATTTTTAAATTTTAGAAATCAAAAGAGTAAGAGAGGTAGGAAACAGTTTCATGTTATCAGAGAAAAGAAAAGGGAAATAAGTAATCAGATCAAAAGGAGATAATAGTCTACTATATTTAAAAAAAGATTCATAATAAATAACCTACATTTAATTGTTGTGTTATTTTGTATATTGTTATTTCATAACAGATAAATATTCCATTCATATCATCCCACCATATAATTGTATATATTCATTAAACATCTACAAGTATATATACAAATTGTTAACAATGATTCACTCTAGGGGAATAAAAGTCTATAAAATGGCGTGGACCAAGCTACTCATACTGTCTGACAAAGTCTGGGTATGAGGAACAATCCTGAAAAGTCAGGAGAATCCAGAGCTGGTCCCTGCTACTTCCTCTCATTTTGTTTATGGCATTTCTTGTAATTGTGGGCTTAATCTATGGGCTTAAGGGAAATAATCGCTATGCTAACATCAATGACGACTGTTCCAGAAGAATGAACAATGAGACCAAGCACCCCTTCCATACCTTACACAGGCATTTATGATCACGCAGGTGTTTGTGCTGCAGACATAGAGAAATGGTTTAAGAGTCATGGAAAAATGGTTAGAGCATTTTCTGTGTCCCTCTGGGAAAGAATAAAGAGAAGGTCACCGCCTTGGTGCCTTATCCCCAGGAAGGCTTGCTTAGAGGAAATCAGGCGTTGGAATAATACTCTACAAGAATCAAATGTTATTATTGCATGCTATTAGAGGCTGATTATTAGTCTTCATGAAAAATAGTTGAGTAGTTGGTATAAGGTTACACTTTAATCAGATTCTTTAAAGATCATGTAAAACCACCAACCCTCTCTTTGTCTAACACCTTATATACTTTATACTTTATGTTCCTGTTATAACTTTGTCTATCACCTCATGCACTGCTTGTACCCATTAGTGAGCACAAAAGGAAACTTATAAAGGTCAAACTATTGAATGCAGAGAAGAAACTGAAAGGAAAAGATCTATATCTATAATTGGTATGTTCTAAGACTCGTTGAGTTGTAAACAAAGAATATATGAGAAACAATGTAAAATCTTAAGGTATAAATTAAGAGCCCCTGAGATCCTCAGGAGGAGATGTTCGCACCTTGACTGTGTGTCTGTGTCTCCTCACTCGCCGATGCCGCCCTTTCCTTCGTGAGACCCACCCCAGCTGGAGCTGGACTCCGGCAATAAAAGATTTTATGTATCATTTAAATTTTTACAAAGTACAGATATTATTTACACATTATCAAAAAATATATCCCAATTTCAAAGAAAGATAAGAAAATATTTTAAAAGCTTAATTTTAATAATACCGTATTTACCAGCTTCTACTTAGGAAAGCAGTGCATAGTATTGTCACTGATAGGCTCCTATCAGTGATATGGTGTATAGTGTATGATTGCCAAATTAAAAAAAAAATGAAATGCAAATGAAATGCAATGTGCATTAATGTGCATGCTCCTGCTATAATAGGTTTGGGGTTATTTGTTTTAAATAAATAGTATGGAAGAGATGCATTGAACAACATAGAGTAGTAGGGAACTGAGAAGTATTTCAATAGAATATTTGAAAGAAAAGGAGTAAATGGCAAAGAGATATGGGAAAGCTATGCATTTAAACTACCGTTAAGGTCAAAGTTGAATAAAAGTGTGTTTGAATCTTGGGAGCAGAGTACAGGGAAAAAAAAGTAGTGGGTAGAAAAAGATGCTGTTACTTCCCATTCTCTCCCATTTTGCATTTGCTCATTCATTACATGATTATTAAGAATTTCATATATGCCAGGCAATGTGTACAACTCCAAGAATATAAAGTTTAAAGTCGGTCTCTCATTTTAACTGCTCGTGATCTTGTAGGGAGTAGAATGGGTGAACTGCAAATTTCTTACTCTATAGCATAGACAGTTACAAAGTCACTATTCTCAAACTTTGTTTTTCAAAGATTTTATTTATTTATTTGAGAGAGAGAGAGAGAGAGAGAGAGAGAGAGAGAGAGATCACAGGCAGGCAGAGAGAGTTGGGGGGGAAGCAGGCTCCCTGCTGAGCAGAGAGCCCGATGATGTGGGGGTCGATCCCAGGACCCTGAGATCATGACCCAAGCCGAAGGCAGAGGCTTTAATCCACTGAGGCACTCAGGCACCCCTATTCTCAAACTTTAATTTGCATTCACATCACCTGGATATCTTAAGATACAGGACTCCTGTGATTTCTGATTCAAAATCCCTAATCAACATCACTGGTTCACTGACCACTGTTTGAGGTGCAATTCATAGAGCCTCTCACCTATGCTCTCTCCAGTCTATCTGGCCAATATGTACGCACAGATGCTCATTTTCCATCAACTTTTTTCTATTTCCATCTTCACCTTCCTTCACTCCTTCTTTACTTTCTTCTTAGGTGAGCTCATCCACACCTCTGTCTTGTGACTTAAATAAAGAACACTCTCAATTCTTCCTAACCCTCCTTTAACTCCAGGCTTCCATATCCAGTTGTTGGATCAACTTTTATATCTGCAAAGGCATCTCGGACTCAATATATCTCAGGAGGAATGCACAATACTCTTCCACCTCAAATCACTCAGAAAATACTGGCCATTTTTGAGCATTTCGTATCTCAGTGACTAGAGCATTACTTATCTAGTCGTACATATGCAAAATTTTGTAGACCCCCACCTTTTTCAGTTAACTATTCAGTGCACTTGAATTCTTACGTTTATTTCTAATCTATTCATTCTCTCCCCCCTTCTACCACCGTCAGGCTGGCTAGAAGTTCAATTATCTCTCTTCTGGATGATGACAATGGCTTCACAACTATTAGAAACATCCACTTCATCCCATCCAATCCATTCTCCAGCAACACTAAAAGGCTTGCTGCCTTGTTTTACAATAAAGAGAAAGCTTTATTCTTCATTTATTTTTCAGGAGCTCCTTCTATTATATTTCTGCAGATGTGCTGCCCAGAATGCTTTTGGTCATTCTTATTCCAGTGTTTCCTCTTGACATACCTGTGTGCCTCCTGCTCCTTTTGCCTGGAATAGTCTCTTTCCCCTTTTCCTACTTAGTTTCTGTTTGTTACTCCTATCTCAGTCTAATCATCGTTTTTTCACAGAAGCCCTTCCCAACTCCCCTGCATAGTTTCAATGCCTCTATCATGGGCTCCTTTAGGAGGTTTACCTCTTGTTTAAGGCACTTGTCACAACTGAGCTCCCCCCCTTCCCCTAGTTTATAGAATTATTTGATTGGTATCTGTAAACTCCACAAGGAAAGAAACAAGGCTTGATTTCATTTACCATTTATTTCCAGGCACTAGAACCGCGTTTTCACAAAGTAAATACTCAAGAAATACTTGGAACAAAATGTTGATGACAAATGATCTGTGCCTAAATCTGCATTTTGTAGCCCAATAACTGAACAATCCAGAAGAGCTCTGCAGCCCCACTCCAAAGCCAGTCACTCCAATTATACAGCTCTCCACCGGGAAATGATTTTCAAATAAAAAGTGTCCAGTAAGCATTCGTTTGAATTAAATGAACAGGCAATGCAATGTGCCCATCTTGTACAGAATTTAATCCAGCTAGAATTTATTGAGCCCAATCTGGGCAAGGCTATATAATAAGCACAAGAATAAAATGTACCAAATTTGGTGTCTTATCACATTGGTTAGAATGATTGTGTGGCTCTAATTTAGTGATTGAATTACTATCAGAATCCACACTCCATATGGCTCTTTCATTTGATTTATTCAAGCAATTTGTGGTATCTCATCTTGATACTATCAAACATATAGTATACGACATAATTGTAGTTCCTATTATGATTTTTGCAACAGATTGAATAAAATCACTTGAATAGATCAGCTGGGAACATTTAGAAACCCAGCATTTTATGGAAGCTTACTAACTTAGATTTACAGGGCAGACATTAGAAAAAGATGGATATGGAAAAAAAAGATTTGTCACAGGGGCGCCTGGGTGGCTAAGTTGGTTGAGCAACTGCCTTCAGCTCAGGTCATGCATGATCCCAGAGTCCCGGGATCCAGTCCCATATCGGACTCCCAGCTCTGCGGGAAGTCTGCTTCTCCCTCTGACCTTCTCCCCTCTCATTCTCAGTCTCTCTCTCTCTAATAAATAAATAAAAAATCTTTAAAAAAAAAAAAAGATTTGTCAGGATTTGCCATAAACCAGGGATATACTCCCGAAACTGATCAATTTACTCAACATTTTAGTAAACATCACACAGTAGATCCTAGATTAGGACGACGTGAAGATACCATATTACATTCTCTTAGGTTATTAGAAGTATAATAGAGAAGATAGACCAGTCAATGGATAATTAAAATGAAGGGGCTCAGAGCTATAGAAAATGCACAGGTGACTACACAAACACAAAAAAGTGGAACATAAACAGTTATGGAATATAATATTGGCATGGAGAGCAGGTTTAAAAATGGCTGCCTTGAGAAGGTAATTTCTAGTATGTGTTCGAAGGCTAGAAAAAAATTAGTTTTGGTGTTGGAGAAAGCAATCTGGACACAGGAAACATTTAATGCCTTCACTTGTACATAAATTACCAATAACACTTCATGGGTAAGGCTTTCAAATTTTATGAAGTTCTGAATCAACTCTTTTAATGACCTGAATTACTTTTCATTTGGGCTAATTCTCAAAAATAATGTTTTCCTGTATAAATAAAAGATGGAATTATGAATTGCAGAAATAAATGAATATACCCCATGACTACAATAGCTTTCTGAGTACATTTAAGTTATTGTGTTAGTAATACTACTATATCTTTTGGCAACTGGGACTGAACTGAAAAAGATGTGAAGCTATTGAGAACTATGACCCAATTCTTATACCCAGTAAAATCAGATTTCTTATCCTCTTCCAAATAAAAACATTGGAATGTGCTCCTGTTTTAAAATGCAATGGTTTTTCCACAATTTACAATATGTGTTTTATTAAGACATACTATTAAATTTGGATGTCTATGAGATACTAAATTTCTGGGTCACTGCCGTAATTGTGTTGTGATACTCTTCCCTATCTGGATCCCACAACTGCACACTCAAACATTTATTCCTTCATTTTTAAAAAGCTTCATTGAGTTGTAATTGTTCACATTGTTCATATTTAAGTGTATAATTTGATAAGTTTTGACATATTTATATAACTATGTTACTATCATCACAATCTAAATAATGAATGTACCCGTAATGCCAAAATATTTTCTCTTGACCCTTTGTAATGCCTTTCTCTTTTTACCTGTCCCCAACCATTGTCTCCAGGCAACTTTTTATCTACAATTTGGGGCTATAGTAGATAAAGCTGATATGAACATTCATATACAAGTATTTGTATGGATTTATGTTTTTTATATGTATTGGTTAAATACATAGCACCAAAATGGTAGATGTATATTTCAACTTCAAGAAACTGTCAAACTATATTCTGAAGTGGTTTTATTCTTTTTCATTCTCTGTTGTATGAGAGTTCTTGTTCTTCCACACTCTCTCCAAAAGTTGGTAAGATGAGTTATTTTAATTTTAATTAAAATTCTAATTTTAATCATTCTAATAGATGTATAATATATTATTCTTAAACATTCTAATAGATGTCATTCTAATAGATGTATAATGATATCTCATTGCAGGTTTAATTCATATTTTCTTAATAACTAATGATGTTGAGCATCTCCCTGAGTTTGTTTCTCACCTTATTTGGTAAGATGACTATTAAAATCATTTGCTCATTTTTATTTTTTAAAGATTTTATTTATTTATTTGACAGAGTGAGAGAGAGATCACAAGTAGGCAGAGAGGCAGACAGAGAGAGGGAGAAGCAGGCTCCCTGCTGAGCAGAGAGCCCGATGCAGGGCTAGATCCCAGGACCCTGAGTTCATGATCTGAGGGTAAGGCAGAGGCTTTAATCCACTTAGCCACTCAGGTGCCCTCATTTGCTCATTTTTAAATACGTTGTTTGTTTTGTTGTTATTTATTTCTAAGAATTATTTACATATTCTGATACAAGTAATTTATTTCTAAGAATTATTTACATATTCTGATACAAGTCCTTTAACTTATGTATGACTTGCAAATATTTTCATCTACTCTGGCTTGTTTTTTGATTGTTTGTTTGTTTTATCCTCTCTTACAGTGTCTTTGAAAGAGCCAAAATGTTTCAAACTTGATTAAGTCCAGTATATTAATTTGCTCTTTGACGGGATTGTGCTTTTGGTAATAAAATTATAACAACTTTGCCAAAAGGCTTGTTTTCTTTCCCCCCTACAGTTTCCTTTAAGGGTTTTAGTTTTAGACTTCACAGGAAGTCTATGATAAGTTCTGATTTTTTTTTTTCATATGATGCAAAGGTACAGATTGAAATTCACTTATTTGCATATGAATTTCTGACAGTTCTAGTACCATTCCTTGAAAAGACTTGCCTTCCTCATGGAATTACCTTTGCAATTATGTTGAAAATCAGTTGCTCAAATATGCATGCACCTATTTCTGTACTCTATTCTGCTCCATAGATAAATTTGTCTAACTTTGTCCCAATATTGCACTGGCTTGATTACTGCAGTTTTATAAGTCTTGAAATAAGATTGTGTTAGTCCACAAATTTGGTTCTTCTTTTTCAGTGTAATTTTTGGTACTCTAGTTCCTTTTCATTTCCCAGTTAATTTTTGCCTATCAGTTTGCAATTCAAAAAATGTCTGTTGATGTATTGATTGACATTGTATTAATACTAGAGAGCACCTTGGGAAGAAACTGACCTGCTAGAAATACTGAGTCTTCTACCCATGAACATAGCATGCATCTCCATTTATCATAGGTGCTTTTCATTTCTCTTAGCAATATTTTATATTGCTCAGTGTTTTTCACATGTTCCATAAGATTTATCCCAAGGAATTTCATGTTTGATGCTTTTTAAAAGTGGTATTGTTATTATTTCCAATTTTTGGTTGCTGATTTATTGAAGTGCATTTGATTTTTTAAAAGATTTTACTCATTATCTATCTATCTATCTATCTATCTATCTATCTATCTATCTATTTTAGAGTGAGAGCAAGAGCGAGAGCAAGAGAGTGAGAGAGACAGAGAATGAACGGGGGAGGAACAGAGGAAGAGAATTTCAAGCAGACACCTCACCTAGCTAGGAGCCCCCCATAGGGCTCCATCTTACAATCCTGAGATCATGACCTGAGCTGAAACAGAGAGCCGAAGCTTAACTGACTAAGCCACCTAGGTGCCCCAAGTACATTTGATTTTGCATATTGATTTTTTATCTTGCAACCTTGTGATTGTTAGTTCTGGTCGCCTTTTTAAAGACTCCCTTTGATTATCTACTTGGATGGTCACACCGTCTTTAATGTCAGTTTAACGTCTCCTTTTTCAGAGAATGCCTTTTTAATTTTTTTTTTTCTGCTTTATTTTACTGCATAAAACATCTGGTATAATGTTGAAAGAATATTCTGTACCCAGAACAAATATCTTTGTTTTATTACTCATTTTAGGAAGAAAACATTAAGTCTTTCAACATTAAGCATGATGCCAGCTGAAGGTCATAGGTGTTTTCTATCATTTTAAAGAGTTCACTTCTATTCCTAGTTTGCTGAGAGTTTTATCAGGAATAAATGCTGAATTTTGTCAAATGTTCTTTCTGAGATATTACACTCTATTTTGTTACTGTAGTAAATTATATTGATTTATAAACATTAACCCAATCTCTTGCATTCCTGAGATAAATCCTACTTGCTCATAAAATCTTATGATTTTTTGTATGTTTTTGGGTGCTATTTGCTAAAATTTTATTCGGAGTTTCTGAATCTATGTCCATGATGTGTATGGTTTGTAGTCTCCTTTTCCCAAAACACCTTTATCAGTGCTTGGATTTAGGTTATTCTGTGCCTCATAGAATGAATTGTAAAGTGTGACTCTTTAATCTCCAGTTCTTTTTTCCAGGGAATGGAAGGGGTCCTTTAAGCTGTACTGCCCAACTTTATGGCCGGGCTCTCTCTTAAGGAACTCAGCTGAGTTAATCATAAAGTATATTTCTTTGGTTTCACCTGTCCCGGAATCATTGTCATTGCCTGCTACACAGTGAATCAAAAATTGTTGTTTTATATATTTGTCCATTATTCTTGTTGCTTCAAGTGACAGGATAAATCTGGTTTATTTTTACTCCATCTTGGCCATAAGCTGAAGATGGAGTCAATTGTGAGTTGAAGATAGAGTCAAGACTGTCAATATTATAGACTTATATTTTATGCGGCCACAAGAGTATCATGTCTAACAGATGTTAAAATCGCTGATGTATTAGGTTGGAATTTATTTAACATGCACATGCTTTGGTCTCTCTGTTACTCTCTTGGTTGAAATCACATGTGTGAAACAAGAATCTAGAACTTCAGAATAGTGGAGACTATGTGTTTCTCATCTTTGTGGCTCTCAAATAATTTTGCCAAGAACCTTGCTTATATCCGGCACTAAAAAATGAGCTTACACTTACACAGCTGCTTTGTGTGTACAATGTTTCCGTAGTGTGTGGATTTGTGTAACTGCATTGGAGCTTCCCTGTTACCCTTTCCTGAATTCTCTTTTTTACATGTGTAATATATTTTTGAATCATTTTATCAACGTGCCTCCTGGTCCCTGGGTTTAGAGTGG
Organism: Nasua narica; assembly: GCA_028533885.1. Taxonomy (NCBI): domain Eukaryota; kingdom Metazoa; phylum Chordata; class Mammalia; order Carnivora; family Procyonidae; genus Nasua; species Nasua narica. Next base: position 162,047,116 of record CM052800.1, on the reverse strand, counting down.
CTGTGACTTTTCCTGCTTTTCCTGCCATTTATCAATTTTGAGACTTACTAAGATTGTTAGTATCCTTGTGTCTCAATACTTTAACCCACCAAATAAGTATCATTTTTTGTTGCTGCAAATTGATAATTTGATGTGAAAATCAAATAAAATAGCTGTGAGTAGAGTTAAAAAAAATACAGGATATCATCTCGAATTAAAATGGGAAATATTTTCTAAACAAAATATCTTCAACATTTGCCTCAGCTTGACTAAACAGGCTTCTTCCTGACTCTGGCCCCTGACCTGCCCTTTCTTAGAACATTTACTCTAGAAAATTTGTAGTTGTCCATTTTCTTTCAGCAGCAGTAGCAAATATTGTATTTTATTAGGGAGTCCAGGTAACGGAAAGATGTTAGAACCTTCAATATATAATTCAGTCTCTTTTTAAAAAAATTTTCATTTTTAATGAATTAATTATATTTACCTTTTGTCCAATTCTTTTTTTGTCCCTTTGAGGCATAAATCTTTTTAAATGTTCCTTGCCAGATATATAATCCAGGAATATCTTTTCTCAAGGATCTGGGAGTCACTTCTTTGAAAGGTAACATTAAGGAAGTTAGTGCCCTTTTCCAGACTCTGTGGGAGAGTAGGATCCTGATTGGTGGGCACCTTTCTGGAGTTGTAGAACTAACAGAAAACAGTTACTTTTCCTTTGAGCAGAGCCAGGTAGCCCACAAAAATGGCCTGTGTTCCCAGCCAGCACACGCAGATGCACCCACCATTCACCCTCATCCCCCCGCTCTGTTTCAGCAGAATTGAGCTCAGATTGAGTTCTGGTCTTTCCCTTCTTTACAATTGCCTTGATTAAAGTCTCTGTTGCCTGTTTAACCTTGCAAGTCAGTGCAAGTTTTGCTTTGACACCACCTTAATGAATTTGCTTTCTTCTCTGATTTAAAGCAATCTCGATTTGAACTATATTAAGCTTTGGCATCCCGGGAAGCTCATTTTCCAAGAAGCCAGCATCATATAATCAAAAAAGCTGAATAGTTTGAAAGATGGAAGAAATGAACTCTATATTCTTCTACTAGATCTTCATGTGACCCTGGAAAAGTTGCTGATACCTCTGATAAAGATTGCCTCCTTCACAAGATGAGAGGATTTGGGTAAGGAGACTTCTTAAATTGCCTTTGAATTTGAACCTCATTGAATTTCTGTTGATTATTTAGGCTGAACCAGTGCATCCATGTTTTTTATTGGTTAATTCACATCAACTTTATGCGCATGATGGGAGACTATGTTTTTTTTAAGTCTAATGAACATTTTCACATTTACAACAGGAAATGAATTAAACACGTAGATTCCCTGAGGGTGAAAATGAGCTACAGTTTTTCTCCACCTATGAAGCAGCTGCTATCACTGTTTGCTGACTTGCAAATCATTACTGAATGCTTGAGCACATCTTTTTACTTGTTGACATTGTGCAAAGTCAGCTCTTGAACTGCCCATAATTGCTGGACTCATGATTTGCTTTTTTTTATTCCCATATAGAAAAAGATGTGATTAGTAGTGTACATTGCACAATACATTTTTATGGTACTTTAAAAAAGTGTATGTTGTAATTTAAGCAATTTAATTTAAGTTTTCACCTTAAACAGAAACACAAAAGTATCATTTTCCATGGCATCTGCTATAACATTGACTGCATATCTGAAAATTAAAATTAGCTTGTGATGCCTATAATACCACAGCCTTGATCAAAGTATACCTAGCAATAAGAAGAGCTAACATGGGGAGCATTTACTAGGTGCTAGGTCAGTGATTCCCACATTCCTGTGCACTGAAGAATTACTTAGAGACCTTTCCAAACTTCCAAAGCCCAGGGCACACCCAAACTAATTAAATCATAATCTCTGTAAGGGAAATGCAGCCTCGGTCTTTTTCAAAGCTCCCTGAGTACTCCACAGTGCACACAAACAAGGGAATCCCTGTGCTGGGCTCTATGCTGGTCCTCTGCATGTATGACTCTACAGTCATTTTCACAATCATCCTATGTGAATGGGATGAAATGCACATCCTGTTCTAAGCAGCAATTCTAATACTACAATTCACAAAGTACTTGGAAGCAAAATGACTTTTGGAAAACTCAGTTGGGTGAAAAAACAAGATTAGTAAGGAGGGAAGTGAATGGCATCACTTCTGGTCTCCAGGTGACCCAGTGTCTGGACATTTGAAATTCCCAGCCCTCTGAAGTAGGAAAAGGACTTCAGACTCTCTCTTTGCTCTTTCTCCAAGATTTAGGCCATGGCCATGTTCAAAAAGAGAAAACCAGGGAATCCCAGCCTCCTCTAAAGGGAAATTGGATACCAACGGTCCATCAAATCATATTGAAAAGAAAATCAGGGTCTGGTTCTCATAAAAAGTCTGGGTATGTAAAAAATAATAATAATCACAGACAATGATATAAAGGATATATAGGCTTCCATGCTAGTGAATCTAGATTTTTCCCCCCTTGAGGAGAGCAAAACTCCTTACACATGGTTTATTTGACTCTGTAGGATTTTCGCTGAAATATATATATATATATATATATATATATATATATATATATATATATATATATTTATTTATATTGACACCAAATTGCATTTTATCATGGAACTTTGAGCTTCTATTGAGAGATGCTATAACAAATATTTGTACTACCTTTACTGTCTGATATCAAACTCAGTGATTGTTTCAGGGATAAGCCATAGGAGCCACTTTTCTTCATTTCTGGGGCCAGGAAATGCTGTGCTTTCCCATAAAAAGTGGTGTGTTTTCACCTGATCAACAATATATTTTTTTGTAACTCCACCCTTTCCTTATATGTTTTGACCACAAAGCATGGACTCAAATTTGTATCCCTGTTTCTTAAATCCAGATGTACAAAATTTTGCATAATAATATTCCTTCTGAAGTAATATTCTTGCTTTAATTACTTTTAACATCTCTGCAATCTCTAGTTTCTTATTTATAACTTATTATATGTGCTTCATAAGCTATCTTGTACCTTATAAATACATTTATACATTTATAGGGATTTATTCTCAAAACTCTTGTAACATGTTTACCTCTAGCTGGTAACAATACATAAAGTCGAAACTCACGTTCACTCATAGCAGTGCTCCTCTCTAGTTAGCAGAATACTAGCAGCATTCAATGAAGAATTACAATGCATGCACAGTGCAAAAATATGACAAAATAAGATGAAAAACTTACACCCTCACATACCAGTGTTAGTCTTGAGATAATTATTAATCCGGCTGGAGAATTCCTGAATTATAGAATATTTGCAGTCCTTCCATTTGTATCAATCTCTGATTGCTAAGAATCAAGAAAGTGTAAATAGGCCACATGTAGCATCTGACCTACCATATGTAGTGTTTTAAGTTCTGAAAAATGATTTGCTTGAAAATTTGGGTGAAGTAGGCTGCTGAACTTAAAATACACTTACCTAAAGTTATTTCTTATTCCCTGTGAGCCACGCATTTCATATATGTTATAGCATACGGAGAATACGCAAGTCTACCCATGTATTTGCCCTCAGAGAAATTTAGTACTTTCGTGTTGTTGTAATCCCTTTTCTTTTTTCTTTTTTTTTTTTAGAAAGTGAGAGAGAGCATGAGAGGAGAGAAGGTTAGAGGGAGAAGCAGACTCCCTGTGGAGCTGGGAGCCTGATGTGGGACTCGATCCCAGAACTCAAGGATCATGACCTGAGCCGAAGGCAGCTGCTCAACCAACTGAGCCACCCAGGCGCCCCTGTAATCCCTTTTCATAGATAGCATTCATTCACCTAAAAACAGTTACACCGATATATCTGGTAGAGAAGCACATGGAAGAGAATTCTAGATGTCTCATCGAGGGCGGGTGTTCTGTGTTCTTTACAGTTGAGCCCTCACCCAACCTGGTTCCAAATGTCTTTAAAGAAGGAGGACTCCCCTGCTCTATCACCAGCACCAGTGCCTGGCGGAAAGGAGGCACTGAATGAACATTTGCTGAATGAATAAGGAGTGTCTTCACCCAGCGCTGCACAGCTATTCAATATGTACTTAATACACTGACGAACCTTTGCTTTATCACCAGATCTAAGTGGCGGTGCTTTATCATTTTCTGCAACTATAGTGTTGTTCTTTTTTTCTTCCCTTATCATCCTGAGAACTTACTATATGCCAGGCACATTGTAAGGTGTTTTACACGTCAGTTCACTTAAACCCAATGATAATATCATTTCTTTTGAAAGTACCGGAAAATAAAGACTTATGAGGTCAGAAGATAAAATGCAACAAACTTGCCTGAAGTGTACAATCAGCACAAATGGAAAAGTCCAAATATGAACCAGCGGCGCTCGAAGACTTAAACCTTCATCTTTACACTCATAAATCCAAACACCTCCCTAACAACTAAGATTTACATATTATAGGAATATTACAGATATCATAAATGATTTATCAGCCTTAAAAATCAGGAAAAATTTATATACACACATATTTTTCAAAACCACCAATTTCCTTACTTATCTTTCCTTTACAACTTGGGGATGATTTCATGCCACCAGCTTTCCCCTGAGTGTTGACATACTATTTACAGTCCCGAAGCTACCTGTTCTTGGTTATTGTTAGATAAGTTCTGCCAACATCTCGTGGTCCATCTCAACTCTTCTCTATTTCTGTAAAATTGTACTAGTTTTTTAAAAAGTTATTTTATGGGACGCCTGGGTGGCTCAGTGGGTTAAGCAGCTGCCTTCGGCTTGGGTCATGATCTCAGGGTCCTGGGATCAAGTCCCATATCGGGCTCCTTGCTCAGCAGGGGGCCTGCTTCTCCCTCTGCCTCTGCCTGCCTCTCTGCCTGCTTGTGCGCTCGCTCTCTCCCCCTCTCTGACAAATAAGTAAAATCTTAAAAAATAATAATAATAAAAAGTTATTTTACATAAATTATGTCTGCTTGTCTTCGATGTATTTTACTCTCAACTTCTATCACACTGGTTTCTACATAATTTTACACACCAGCTTCCAACAATGTTTAGCTTTAGTTGGGTTTTGTGTCCTGCATCCTGCCTCCAGTAGATCTGAAGCATGTCTTCAGATATCGGTTTTCTACAGATTCCATGCTATTAAATATCTCTTTAAAACAAAGTAAGGCTTTACGGAGCACTTCTTACTTCCCTGACACAAAGAGAGACTGAGGACTTGATTAAATATTTCCTGCCATCAAAGAGATTATGATTTTCTTACAGAGACAAGACATGAATTAAAATAAATAAAACATTCAACTTGAATATAATCAAATGTGTTGTCCCAGGTAATAGCAAAAATAATTTTTTTAAAAATTTTATTTATTTGACAGAAAGAGAGATCACAAATAGGCAAAGAGGCAGGCAGAGAGAGGGGGAAGCAGGCCCCCTGCTGAGCAGAGAGCCCGATGCAGGGCTCGATCCCAGGACCCTGAGATCATGACCTAAGCCTAAGGCAGAGGCTTTAACCCACTGAGCCACCCAGGCGCCCCAGGGCAAATATGATTTTTAATGAAGGCTTATTTTAGTCATAAAAATAAGTAAGTTGGTTGACCATAAATCACACACATTTAAGTCCAGTAGATAAATATTTTGGAATTGCTAAATTTTGTTTTCAGAATATATTCAATTATCTGCATCTATAATTCAAAAACCATGATCCAGAAAATTTGTAGCCATTAAAAATTAAGTGATCTGCCAAGATGGGAAAGGAACATAAGATCCTTACATAATCCTTTTTGGAATTTCAAATAGATACGCCTTTTTTTATGTCCTTTCTGCCACAGTTTTCAGTGTTGCTTTTTAATCTTAACTGCTACCACATAATCTCCCCAAGAAAACTTTACTTAAAGAAGTGAATGAGGCAAACCTTGGGCAGAGACTGCACTTTAGAAGACGTTTGCTAAGTGCACTTAAATCAAAGGCACTCAATATTATTAATGCCGGTCCCCAAATTCAAAGCCATACCTCTTAAAACAACTACTATCCTCACTGAAGAGCTTCTTCACTTACTCTTTCCTCAACACTGTAGACTGATTATTAGGTTATGAATGGGTAGTGATAGTTTTGGGTAGCTAATAACAAATAATCCTTAAAATTTTAGAAAAGTGATCAAGAGGCAGTTTTGCTTTTTCCTAGTTTCCACTAATTTGTTGCTTTATATTTTATTTTTATTACTGTGTGTTAAACATCAGTAATAAGGTATTCGTACATTTCAAAATTTTAATAATCATCTTTAAAATAAATATCTCTGGGCTGCCTGGGTGGCTAAGTTCGTTAAGCATCCAACTCTCAGTTTCAGCTTAGGTCATGATCTCGTGAGTTCTGGGATCAAGCACCTCTTCTCCTCTGCCAAGGACTGCATGCTCTGTGGGGAGTCTGCTTGAGATTCTTGCCCTCTGCCCCTCCCCCACTCACATATATATGTGCAATCTGTCTCTCTCTCCAAAATAAATAAAAATAAAATATAATAAATAATTATCTCAAATATTCCTTCTGACCAACTTAGCAAATATATAAACACTGATTCACCAATAGAGATATCGAGGTTCAGAAAAGCAAAATGGTAGCCATCACGTAAGCACAGAGATACCAATGCTTGGGCTTCCTGGCAACCACATGGCCATGTGACAGCATTCTGAGGTATGGATTGAAGTAAACCTATTGAGGGGACATTGTTTCACTGGCTGAAAAGGAAATTTCACCTGGTCATGCTCCCCCGACCCCCTCACCAAGGAGAGAAAGTAGACACAAGCAGGCGCAGAAAATAAAGGAGAGGAAGGTAGAGTAGAAAGTAGAAGATGAACTTCTCATTGATCAAACCACCTGGGAAGCCCAGCATACTCACATAAAACCAAAAATGTTCTCCTACCTGTTTTATACCACTGTATTTTAAAGGTTTAAATTTTTTCTTACGGTATCTTTATGTTTGCCTTAATTAGTACAAAACTCTGAATGTGTATGTACTAGCTATCTATCTATCATTATCAATGCATGCATTCTCTATCCATCTTCATCCTTAGTCTATTTTCCTTCAGGATTCCACCGCCTACTCCACACCATACCTCATCACTTGACATCTGGATGGTTACAATAGCATTCCCTTTGCTCATAAACTCTCCTTGACACAACTCACTAAACATAAGACTGCCATACTAAATCTTACTTAAATATGACTTGTATAAAATTGTTTCTCTTGCCCAGAAGTCTACTATCCATTCTTATTTGCTTCAGAATAAAGCACATTCTCCTAGCCTTACACTGAAAGCTCTTCCAATCTGATCTCGCTGTATCTCCTGCCCTGAAATTGCCCCGTAGACAGTTAAAATCCCATTTCCTCTAACAAATCGTGCCCAACTACATTAGCTCCAAATCAGTTGGTTTCTTAATCTTCCATACTTCCTATTGTCTTCAGAATAGTTTTAGGATTTTATGTGTATCTTTATACCTATACTAAAATGCTGCCATCATGATGGGAATACAATCTAGATTTCTTTTAAGAACCCCATCTGTGACTCACTGAGGAAAGAAGCACCTGGCAAAAGTTTGATGCCTTCTGAAGTAAATTGAGTTAATTCTGCAGGCTTCCTATGTGAAAAAGCAAGGAGAAGACTGAATACATTTCTTCGTAAAGATAATCCTCAGAATTAAATTGCCTTAACTATCCAAAAAACGCATTAAAAACTAGAATCAAGTAAAGTTCCTTCATCCTGGTGAGTTTTTGTTCCTATGGTCCCAAAACTTGAAGGCTCCAATTTACTACAAACAATATACATGATCTATGAGCAGCATATGCATGAGTATATAGAAGAAAAGCAAGCATGACAATGAATAATCTGTTTATAAGCCCTAGTGAATAAGATCTACCACATTTGAATCAGAATGCATTTTCCACTTGGCAGTGTAACAGCCAGATCAAATATTCCTTTTTCAAGAAAATAGCACTTCAAAAGGGAATGACATTGTAAGAAAATACAAATAAGATTTAAATCAATCATTTTTTTTTTTTGGTGGACACCAGTCTTGGTGGTTATTGTCTCAAGTGACCTAATGCAAAAAATTGCCAATATTTGATATGGCACCAAATACATGGATTTTGAAAACAGGCCACACTGAGTTTAAATACTGGCTTTATAATTTACAGGTTGTGTGATTTTGAGCAAATTACTTAATTTCACTGAGCCTCTGTATCATCATAGAGAAAAATAATAGCACCTTTCTCAGAAGGTTGTAATGACAGTATATTATAATATTGTTAAAATTTTTAGTACATAGGTGCAAATTAATTGCTAGCTTCTCATACCTTTTCAGATAGTTTGATAATAAAATTATCAAAATGGTCTTTGACATCAACATTTCATGTATAAAGAGCTGCCATCATTTACAAGCTACATATCTGGCAAGTTAATCACCATATTCTAACTACACTTTCCTCACCTGTTGATAGATACAGTGTTAAGTACAGTCACTGTTAAATTGTAAATGCTCAATTTAACAGTTCGCTGTAGAGGAACCAAATTACAGAACATTTTTTATCTTTTTTTAAGATTTATTTTTAAGATTTATTTATTTATTTGAGAGAGAGGGGGAGAGAGTGGGGGGAGGGGCAGAGGGAGAGAGAGAATCTTCAAGCAGACTCCCACATTGAGCATGGAGCCCAACTCAGGGCTCGATTTCACAATGCATAAGATCATGACCTGAGCGGAAACCAAGAGTTGGGAGCTTAACCGGCGGAGTCCCCCAGGTGCCCCCAGAACATTTTTTATCTTAATTTTTCAAATTCAAGACATAATTTTGAATGGAGATGACACTAACAAACACAGACAAATCAGTTTCTTTGTTGTTTTACCACTGAAAGCACCCACTGCTACTTATCATTAAAACATTTATTAAGTATCTATGATGTTTCGTTTTGCTGTATGTCACAGAGCTGATTAAAGAGCATAGATTCTGGAGACAGATGGTATAGTTAGTATTCCAGCTTAGCCACCTACCAGTTGTTTGTCCTTGAATGATTCACTTAATCCTTGCTCCCTCATCTGTAAAGCCCGACAATACAAATACCTTACAGAGTTGTATGAGGATTAAATGAGTTAATATATGTTGATAACATATTTAGAACACAGTATTATGGAGGTACCAGGGCTTATTTCATTTCATTGTACTAGGAGTTTTCACAAATTATTAAGTGTCGGCAATACTCTTTTGAGAGAAGTACACTTATTACCATTTTACAGGCGAGGAAATTGAGGCTCAGAAGGCTCAGTGGCTTTCCTAACAAGATAGGCAGCAAATGGGGGCATCAGACCCTGGTTTTCCTATCTCCTAAGCTCATTTACATTTTACTGTATCATAATAGAGCCCTAACTAGACTGCATGTCTATTATACCTTTATATTCTTCTGCTTCTTTATATATTCAACTATATAAAATAATATCTTATTATACATGCACCACAAACTCCTTATTACCTGAGGTCCTTTCAACCAATACTCTCTTTTAATTCGGATTTATATCAGATTGGTACCTAACATAAAGATGTACCAGAATGGAGTGATATTTGAATATTTAGTCTAACAACATGTTATTCTCATAAAAATTATCTTCAAGAATATCTTTATCCTTTTTATTATGGAAAATTCAATCATATACCTAAATATAAAAAAATAGTATAATGGATTCCCATGTATAATTATCAACTCATGGTCAATATTGTTTCATCTATACTTCTAGTCCTCTGGAATTATTTCCAGACAGCCTAACATTTAGTCTGCAACTATATTAGTATAAAATAGTGGCTCTGACAAAACATAACTGCAATCTCATTATCAACCATGAATCAGTAAAAATTGCCTTGAATAAGCAAATCACAATGCTTTATCTATGGTTCCCTGATTTCTTATGATATAAAAAAAAATACTTGTTCATTTTTGTCAAATATAAGTAAAGTTCTCATCTAGAGATTACTTATTGTCTCTACAATCTCCTTTAATCTATAGAATGTTTCTCTTCCATTTCTTTTTATCTGACATCAAAAAAAAAAGGCTTTTTTTTTTATTATTATTCTATGGAGTGTCCTTTAATCTGGATTTTGTTTACACAACCCCAAGGAATCACTTGTTTTTTGGATCATTGTGTATGCTAAAAGTTGAACATTTGATGTAGATGCTTGATCACATTCAGGTTTGATTTATCTGGCAATAAATATCTTTTCACTAATGTAATATTAAAAAGTTGATAGCTCTTGTTTATTTTTCTAATGTCCTTCTGTACCTTTGAACTAAAGTTAAATTCCTTTTGGCAGACTGTACGTATATTTTTGAACCTCTGCATAGTGTAGTTTAGTATTCTGGGTTTAGGGTTTTTTTCAATAGCATTATTATTTTCATTAACACAGAAGTTTTGATATTCTGTATACTTGTATCCCATTCATGATCTATCATCTGTGGATTTATCTTGTATGCTAAACATGTAAGATCACTATTAGACTAGTGACTCCAGTAAGATCACTATTAATCTCCTTTTCCTTTCAAAACATCAGTATCCTTCATTAAGCTGATATTCACTCTCCTTTCTTTAGTCCCAAGCCTGTTTATTTGAAGTCAAATAAATCCCCAATGGTCAAATATGAAAAAAAATGAGATAATATTCTTGAAGGATTGGAAATCCAAAATGAATACATTTAGATTCTTATTTTTGCCCCTTCCCTCATTTATTAGCCAGTCAAGAATTCTAAAATTGAAGAAAACTCCATAAGGTGTCTTTTCTCTCTATTTTCCCTTGGGATAGAGGGAACAAAGTGCCTGAAACCATGTTTCACTGGCGCTGGCTACTGCATGGCTGGTTTTTGCATCCCGGCGTGTGTGCTAGAAGGCATGTTGTTACGCTTCTCTGAGGCAAAGAGAGAGGAGGGCATTGTTCCTTTTCCTACATACAAATAACACACATGAAGTCATCTTCTCTCAGGCCATTTCCTGTCTTAAGACAGAGAAAACAGAGCTAAAAATTTATGGGAAAAGTAGGGGCTAAAATATCCAAAGATTTAGAGCCTGACCTCAATGCCTTGAATTAAAATTCAAAGTAAACAGAAAGTGGTTCAGAATGCAGGATGTGTGCTTAATGTATTCTATTCAGTTCACTGCCAGAAATGAATTGTTGCATTGTGTACAAGTCAAAGCATCCTGGAGTGGCTCAAGGATGGACTCGAGCAGAGGGCATCCCATTTGTTCACTTAGGGCATCAGAAAAACCACCCGGGCTATATCTGAGAGGACAGGTTGCTGAAGAACATCCGGCGAAACACCAGTGAACGCCGAAACATACTCATTGAGTATTTAAACTGCTTTTAGGCCTGGGAGGTTATGGAACAGTAAAGCTCTAAGCCAAAGAGCAAACAACTAATTTTCAAAGGAAATAAATGAAAACTCTCAGATGCTTTGGTCTTTGGCAAGGGCGCCCATCGCTCTTAAATTCTGAAACACCCAGATATGGGGTTAGGGATGTAGAAAACAACACATTTTAAATATAAACAATATACAGAATTAGAGAACATTTGTTAACATCCTATGTTGTAAATTACAGTAAATCAGTAAATATTATTAATGTAGTCAGTTATCAAGTATCAAGTATTGTCGATGTTCTTACGGCAAATTGAAGAAAACCTATTTTACTATCATATACACAAAACACTTCTAAAAATAATTATTAAATGGGAGGCCATCTAGTGATATGCACAGTGCTATCAAACATGGACTGTGATAAAGCAAATTGCTTTGGTACTTTTGGTTATTATGTTCAAATTTGTAGCAGTAATTGAGCAGATCTGAAGTGATTTACTCTTGATGAAGTACTCAATCTTAGGTAAATTATATTTTCCTGCTGAATATGTAGAAATGTGGAATAGTATTTTACTCATTAAATTTATATATTTGCCAATTATACATTTAGGCTAAGTGCTGTATCATTCAATGTTTTCAAATTTTACTAACTTTTTTTTTTAGAGACTCCTAGCTTGAAATCTAGTTGGAGAAAAGGTGTTAAATGCAAGATACTCTATCTGACCTGATTCTTCTCCATATAAGATTGGCTTGCAGAAGCCCAAGGCAAACTTTCATGACCTGTCAATTTAATAATAATAGTTTAAGTAGTCTATTTGAATTTTTCATAAATTGCCACATAACTTTGAATGTAGGACCAGTGATTCAAATTCCATTATCACTGTTCAGTACAAGGTGAAATGTAAGAGGTGTGGAAAAGAACCAAACAGTATAAATGGTTAATTTATAAACTTGAATCGATGATTCATCATGAAATAATTTTCCTAAAATGCGTCTAAAGAATTTTTAAATTAAATACTACATGTCTAGATGCCTGCAGGTCAAACTTAATTCTTCCGTTCCAGGCAGACAATATACCAAAGAAGAATATTATTGAAAATGACTGTGATTACAAAGCTGTGAATCATAGGGTTTCCAAGATTTGTTAAGTTATCCTTAGGAGGGGGGCGCCTGGGTGGCTCAGTGGGTTAAGCCTCTGCCTTCCGCTCAGCTCATGATCTCAGGGTCCTGGAATCGAGCCCCACATCAGGTTCTCTGCTCAGCAGGGAGCCTGCTTCTCCCTCTCTCTGCCTGCCTCTCTGCCAACTTGTGATCTCTCTTTCTGTGTCCAAGAAAAAAAAAAAGTTATCCCTAGGTGGTATTTAAAGATTATTAGCTACATAGCAAGACATTGTCCCTTATAGATAAAAATGAAATATATTTTTTAAAAGAAGATATATCATGGCATTGACTCAAAAACACTGAAAATTTCAAGACTAAACTTCCCCAGGAAAGGAACTAATCAAAGAAGAAATGAAAGTACTTAAATATCAAAACATCTCTCTTGCAAATGGGAAAATACACTTTTACACTTCCAACTTACTGTGTGTGATACATTTTATAGATTCATTTTTTTTCAATATTTCTACCAATAATTGACATGCACAGGATTAATTTGATAATCTTCCTGCTACTAAATCTTGTACTCGTTTTATTAGGCAAATACTCTAATGGTTAATTTTAAAATTCTGATTCTGCATAGGACTCCCACTGGTAACTTCTCTTATTAATACACTTCCATCTTGGGCGCCTGGGTGGCTCAGTTGGTTGGGCGACTGCCTTTGGCTCAGGTCATGATCCCGGAGTCCCGGGATCGAGCCCCATATCGGACTCCCGGCTCTGAGGGAGGTCTGCTTCTCCCTCTGACCTTCTTCTCCCCTGTCATTCTCAGTCTCTCTCTCTCTCTAATAAATAAATAAATAAATAAATAAATAAATAAATAAATAAATCTTAAAAAAAAATACACTTCCATCTTCTACTTATATACTCAGGCATTCCTTTCCAAAATATAGCAAAAATATCCTAAGAATCTTTTGGGAAAATATTCTTTGATCATAGGTATTTTAAATGGAAGAAACTTACCTACATTATTAATGATCACAATGTAATTAAATAAAAACCATTTACACTTTTAATTTGAAGTTGTATTGCTTCTTAATTAACCCAAATGGAGGATAAAGTAATTAATTTTTCAGGAAACAATTTCACTGCATAAAGTTAAATATCAATTAATATGTGTATTAAATTGCCAGTAGTGTTTTGAAAAATTAATTTGCTCCCAAACTTTCAGAGCAGCAGAAATTTCATCAGTGTCGTCTCAAAGTCAAGTAATTCACAAATAAAACACAGAGTAGATTTAATTACAATAATCATTAAGGATATAATTATGATTCTATTTAACTTTTTTTTTTAATATTTTTTTTTTAGATTTTATTTATTTATTTTGACAGAGAGCCAGAGAGAGACACAGAGAGAGGGAACACAAGCAGGGGGAGTGGGAGAGGGAGAAGCAGGCTTTCCTGCCGAGCAGGGAGCCCAATGTGGGGCTCGATCCCAGGACGCTGGAATCTGACCTGAGCCCAAGGAAGCCGCCCAACGACTGAGCCACCCAGGCGCCCCTATTTAACTTTTCTTATCTGAGCCTACCATCCTAATTTTTATGGTGTAATCTGACAGACCCTCTGTATACTACCGATTTTTCTAGATATGACATAGTGCTTTAAAATGTGTGATTTTGGGAGATACATGAAAACAACTCACTCTTTAGAAAAATATAGAATCTGTGATATCTGGAGACTATAACTAGTTTATCTAGTAGTATTAATAAAAATCAACTATATGTAAATTTTAAGGTAAACAAATACACCATTCTCTAAAAAAAACTCCTAAGAATAAAGGACAAACTTCCTAACAAAGTCACCTACATGTCCCATGATATAAGATATAATATACTTTCTAGAGTCCACAATGATCACATAAAACTGACAACTTCCACGGCTTTTCCTTAAGAGTTCCTGTGGAAACTTATATTTGCCCTAGCCACTAGCTTGATTTTCCCTATAAGATTCATTTTTAGCCTAAATATGGGTCAAGAATAGTGTTCTTGTTTTTACTATGAGGTAGAAATGAGTACATTTTAAATCATATAGTTTTTATGTAGCTGATGAATCTATGTTTTTTAAAAATATTTTTAATACAGAATGACAAAAACAAACCCAAACAGAAAGTTGTTTTTCTAATAACTGACCAGAGAATTATGCAGAAATACTTACTACATTTTAAACTACATCTTAATAGAAATGTTTTACTGTGAAAATAATAGACTCTGGGGTAAGGAGGAACTACAGAATTTTTTTTTCTTAAGAAATATAGAAGAAAAATATTTTCAGAATATTAACAAGTACGTCTTTAATGTTTATTTATTACTGGGTGTGCAAAGTTGCCACATAGTCTCCACTAATTGAATCAATGACATTGGCAGGGCGGGTGGGCAGGGGCAATGTATGAAGACTAGAAAAATTAATAACTGCTCATTTTAGAGTCTCAAAAAATAATTTTGTTTTTTCACAGGCTCTTAAGAAAGACATGCTCTTTCATGGGACTTTAAGAGCATGGATATTCATTGAGAACTCAAGGCACAGAGTTTGTGGTGTGAACACTAAATAGGAGAGTGAAACTTTGCAGGACTTGTTCTCAGTGCAAAGGTAATCCCAGTTAGGTTTAGGGGAGTCCCAGTGCAGAAGGGTCTGTAGTCATATTTTGAAATGGTAACTTGAGATATGAAACTCATAGAGAATACATATCCAAAATGATGGTTTGGATGGTAATTTCAGTAATAATTAAGGAAGCTATCTAGGAGGATAGTGTGAGGGTGCCCATGAAAATATTCTCTGCTCCCCACTAAGGTGTAATAAAGAAGATATGAGTTTCTTGTGCCCTGAGAGGAGTATGAAGGTGAGTAATCAGAGTCCATGGAGCAGAAGCAGCCTTGGGGATTCTGTTCACCAAGGAAGTATAGGTCATATAAAAGTCTTGAACTGATGGAGGAAAGCCTAAATTGCTCATGTCTCAATCCAAAAATAACCTGCCCTTAATTGCCAAGGTTAGTTTTCTGTCCTCTACAGAAACAAGTGCTCCTTAATCAGGCATAAATAGAGAAAAGAAGAAACAGAGTTTCCATTTTTTCTTAGCCTGTGTTTTTTTTTTTTTTGAAAATCATTCATGCCTGTTACAGAAATAAGTAATAATCCGAGATTCTGGATGAACAACTGAAGAGGAGATTGGAGGCAGCTCAGCACAGGACGAGTGAAGTTCCATAGGGGGTAACAGGTTTCTCTGAGTGTGGGATGGCAAGCGGGAAGCTCCAGGAGCCAGGAATGATTAAGGCACTAGTAATGACATACTTGTCTATATTTTAAATCCGTGCTGTCTCATTTGTTGTTTGTTGCTGAACGACACCCTCCCCTCCCAGTTCTAAAACTTTAGTCAAATGTTGCCCTGCACACAGTCATGTCTTTCTGTATTTTATAAAAGTGAAGAAATCAAAGCAGTGGCAATCAGCATAACTCACTGGGAAAAAAAAAAAAAAAACAAAACAGAACCATCATGCTTAGTGTGAAAAATCAGAGTATGAACTGAAAATTTAGTGGGATTCAGAGCAAGAGGTAACCTAAAGGAATAACCTGCACCTCCCACTCCATATTAAAAAAAAAAAAAAGTGTCTCTTGAAAAACAAGGTTAGGAGTGTGATCCAAATTTGTTTAAATCTCAAAGGAACTTGTAACTTCTACCCCAACCCAGCCTATGATTTAGGTGCATCTAGGCAGCTATAAGTAGCTTGCATTTCAAACACAATTTTTCTTTGCTATAACATTGTTTACACAGGATCATTTTTTAAATGGGAAAATACAGAAGACCATTAAATATACAGAAGGCCATTAAAATATTTCAATAAATTTAGACCAGTTACAATGATACCACCTCAAAATATTATTGACATTTTGGCAAGCAATAGGTCATTATCCATTTTTTCTTTTATTGCTTTACATCGTGTATGTATCTATGTATCTATTTTTTCAGACATTAAAGATGAGTATCGCTTCCTTATTCTGCTGGCTGACTTTATTTTCATTTCACTCAGAACCAAACAGGCTACATAGTAACAGGTACTTTGTTAGTCAAAATATGATACAAAGACCAGCAACATCAGAACCCTGGGAGCCAGTTGAAATTTGGAATATGAGACTCTCTCCTGACCTCTTCCAGCAGAATCTGCACTGTAACAAAATCCTCAAGTACTTTCAGTGAGCATTAAAGCTTGAGAGGCCCTAGATTAGGAGACTGCTTATGCCTAAATTCCAGTGACTCATACACATCTACCTTCAGCCCAGTTCCAGACCATGTCAGTTGGCCACTCGATGCTCTTTGCATGCCATCAAAGCACTCACGCCCAATACGTCCACAGCTAATTCATGAGTTTCTGCTCCCCAAATCCGACCTTCTTCTAGAGCTGCCTACATTAGTGCAAGAAAACTGTGCTACTCTTGAAATTTACCTCTTGCCCATCCTCCACATCCAATCTACTTCTAGATCTTATAAAACACCTCTTGAATCCATCTTCTTCTTTCTATCTCCTCTCTCACTCACGGTGCTGCTTACGACCCCCTAACTGATATGTTCGCGGCAAAGAGTGATCTGCAAAAAGCTGATCATATTATACGTCCCACTTCAACTTTCAAGGTCTTTCTGTTGTACTTAGGTCAACACCAGTATTACGAAATTATTCATGGTCTGATTTGTACTCGCCATGCTGGCCTCACCTCTTCTCATGAGTCACAATAACCTTATTCCCATTACTCTTACATGCCTGGTGTCTTCTCTCACAGGTCCTTTGCATGTATTTTCTTATCTTTGCATAAATTCTTGCTGCTTTATTCATATCTTCACATACTCAACAAATACTGATTAAGCATCTACTATGTGCCACTGGAGAACATTGTGTAAAGCAGGACAGGGTCTTGCTTTGGTTGGGATTACTCCAGCTGCTGTGACAGGAGATGACAGTTACCCAGGTGAACATATGCTTGTGCTTGCACATAAGCAGTGGCTGTAAGGGACTAGATTCTGGGTATATTTTAA
>CM052800.1:161990560-162029077 GCA_028533885.1 Nasua narica | reverse complement strand
TCTTCACATACTCAACAAATACTGATTAAGCATCTACTATGTGCCACTGGAGAACATTGTGTAAAGCAGGACAGGGTCTTGCTTTGGTTGGGATTACTCCAGCTGCTGTGACAGGAGATGACAGTTACCCAGGTGAACATATGCTTGTGCTTGCACATAAGCAGTGGCTGTAAGGGACTAGATTCTGGGTATATTTTAATTGTAAAGCTGGCAGAACTTCACTTCATTCAAATTTGGTTTTTTGTTTAGATAAATCTCTGCTTAATTTTATTTCCCTAGGAAAGTATCCTCTGACCTCCGCATGTCAAATCCCTTGTTATGGGCTATTACAGAATTATGTACTTCTTCACATGCATCTCAGTCACACTGGCAACTTTACATTTAGTCCTGTGATTATTTGTTTTAAGATCCACAAGGGAAGGGACTGGTCATAGCTGCGTGTGTGTGTGTGTGTGTGTGTGTGTGTGAACTCTGCTATACACACCTAAAATGCTGCTTAGCCTACCCATAACAGACACTTATGAGTATTTGTTAAATGAATGAATTTAGAAGTATTTATTCCGAGCATAAAATTCAGATGAGGCCCTTCACGTTTTAATTACCTCCCCAGTTTCGTTTCTCAAATAATGTACACCTTTTTCTTAAAATATTACAGGAAATAGGGTTTTCCCTCTCCAAAATGTTCCCCACCATTGTCTTCTGGGAAATTCCTAAACATCTTCCATATCTATATGCATAAAAAACGCTTTATCCAGAAAATGTCCCTGAAGCTTATGCATTCTTTTTCTAGTAGAGAAAAACAACAAGAAAGTAAAAGGCATTCAGGGGCACCTGGGTGGCTCAGTCAGTTAAGCATCTGCCTTAGGTTCAGGTCATAATTCCAGGGTCCTGGAATTATGGAGCTCTGTGTCGGGCTCCCTGTTCAGTAGGGGGTGTGCTTCTCCCTCTCCTCCCCTCTTGTGCTCTCCCTCTCACCATCTCTGTTGTTGTCTCTCTCTCTCTCAAATAAATAAATTAAAAAATATTTAAAATAAATAAATAAAGAAAAGGCATTCAGTGTGGCTCAGGACCATGTAGGTTTTTTTTTTTTTAAGATTTTATTTATTTATTAGAGAGAGAAAGACAGAATGAGAGGGAAGAAGGTCAGAGGGAGAAGCAGACTTCCCGCAGAGCTGGGAGTCTGATATGGGACTCGATCCCGGGACTCCGGGATCATGACCTGAGCTGAAGGCAGTCGCTCAACCAACTGAGCCACCCAGGCGCCCAGGACCATGTAGGTTTTAACGTCACTAGGATATACCACTCGAAGTGGGAGAAATGGCTGCAGAGGTAAATAAAGAGTGGGCATGAGAGGCCTCGGCACTATGAGAGGTGTCTGGTCAGGGAAACAATGAGATGTATTCATCAGGGGGAGGATTTGGTCAGACATATGCAGAAAGATTATCCTGGCACCTTTGTGAAGGGTGGATTACAAGCGTGAGAGACAACTTGTGGACCAGTGCAACAGAGCAGAAGCTATGTGATACCCCCTGATCAACGCCGGTGACAGGATGGGAAGATAGGAAATAAGAATGTCAGAAATAATTAAGTCCTTGGGAGGTGATTAATAAGGGATGAGCGCAAAGTAAAAGGAATTTTTAAGATGATGCCAGGTTTCTGATTTGGGTGATTGAAAGGACCTCGGTACCATTAATTGTGACAAAGTGCCAGGAAATGAGGAGCATACCCAGAGAGCAAGTCTGTAAGGTTATTTCCAGCAGGTTAGTTTTGGAATACATCCAAGTGGGGAAACCATCCTGTCTATGCTTATGCCATGAAGCCCTGGGACCTGCTGAGGAGCAAGGCTTCCACTAATGGTAATCAGTGAAGAAAGAAGGTATCCTTGGAGAATGCTGACCACAGACAGACCCTTAGCCTCTGTGAAATTCAGCTTCTTCACATATAAAATGGCAGGATAATAACTACTTTATGGGAAAATGACATTATGTATCTCACAGTTTATCATGAAGCTCAAATAAGATGGATCTAAAAATTTTATAAATTGTAACATTACACAAAATATCAGGTATCGATATTGCTACTAAAGTGCAGGACTCCAACATATCTAATATGCTTAGTAACAGCAACAGAAAATATTTTAAGACTCACAGTTACATTGTGTTACTAGGCTTTCATTGTGTCCATTTCTTTGTTTCTTAAGAAGACAGGAGCACTTATTTAGTTACTGTTACATGAGTGATCATTTCTGGGAGGTACTAATTTATATAAAAACTCAAGTTTCTGATTACGACAAAATTCATTTTAAATGACCAAAAAGCATGACTCCTCAGACAAGCATCCAGATAACTGGCACAACCATATGAAGGGTGATAGGAAGGAAGGTTCTAGTAACAGCCTGAGGAGGATGGTTCCCGCATGGGCATTACAGAAAGTCGGATGAAGGAAACCAGAACTGATAATAAGAGGCTATCTATCTGGCATTTTCTCAAAGTTATAGCTATGGTTAGGAAAACACATCAGAGGAACTTCAGAAATCTTCTGAATCTCCTCTCAGGTCCTAGCCACCAATGGCCATAAGGTGACACTCAGGTTTAGAAATGCTCTTTGCACAGGTGATACTCCCTGTACATAATAATTATTCAAAACTTAGCTCTTTGGAAAGCTTTGAAAATTTGGCCCTGACTTCTAAAAATATATTTATTATATAGGGCATCTCCAATTATACAGGAGGATGCTTTGTTAATGCACAGACCACCATTGATATTTGAAGTCACATTTGCCTTTACTAAAAATACTCATAATATAATTAACATTGCTATCAACCCAGAGGTGCTAAGGAGGGTGCTGCTTTGTGTTAAATTTAAAAAAAAAAAAGAATATGCTGTAGGGGGACTTTTCTTTCCTTAAGAGTGCTGTATCTTTCTCAGCTTTCATTTGAGAATTAAATCTATCTCTCCTTAAATTTCTGATATTTGAAGCTAAGCGTTTATTCCATAATCACGTATGTCTTTGTTTTCTTTCCCTTCTCCACATACACACAGCCATCCAGTTTCTTCTTAGTATTACATTTACATATATAATAGACTAAAGATACTCAATTCTAAGAGATTCTTTTAAAATTATTAGGATTTTAATCATGGTAGTATATTATTTTTCTACTATAAAACCTATATATTCTTTTGTGGATTATTCCAACAAAGAACAGAAAATATTATCTGTCATATGCTTTTATGACACAGCACACATTATTCTATCTGAAAAAAAAAATCTTACTGGTACAGTCAGGAAAATCCATTTGATACAGTATTTGTAAATAAGTGCATATTTCTAGAAGTGAGTTAATTGCTAATAAGGATTAAAGCAAAAGTATGTTAGCTGCAGGTTCTTTTTATCACAGTAAAATTATTCAAAGATCATATACTCTAGCTGTGATGCTTCAATTGGAAGTTAATTAGCTGTTATTAATATGTGATATTAATCAGAAGCATCAGCCTTCCATTATCTTCTGTACCACTAAAATGTAAGGCATCATTATACTCAAAATTTGTGCTATTAGAAATAGTACTAGTCATGTCACTGCTTTCAACATACGAAGTAAAGAAATGTAACTTCCCAATTGTACTGCTCTCTTTTGTCAGAAACATTAAGAAGATTCAGCTAAGGAATGAAACATGTACTAAAGTACTGTGCCTTTTCAAACATAACTGAAAAATAGTGTAGCTATTGAAATCATAATCCTTGAAGGCCCAGAAGCACTAACCTAAAAGGAGAAAAAGAAGGGAACAACTGTATATAAACACGTTTTTCCCAGTTCCTCAGCAAAGACAATGAAAAAAAAAAAAAAACTGTTCAGAACACAATCTCAGACTAAGGCATCTTTTTCATGAAAAATGCACATACTCCTTGGTAAAAGGTAAGCTTTGAATAAATGTCTGGGTTACAGTTGTAAGTTTTCTAGTGGTAAAATGGTGTAATCTAATTTGTATATATACTCAGCACTTATGTGTCATGCTTTTAATAGCAAAAATGATGACGGATAGCATAGTATCACTAATTATCTATATTTAGTATTTTGGAGGTAAATTCTAATTAAATCCATTAAGAAG
Source organism: Nasua narica (assembly GCA_028533885.1). Classification (NCBI taxonomy): domain Eukaryota; kingdom Metazoa; phylum Chordata; class Mammalia; order Carnivora; family Procyonidae; genus Nasua; species Nasua narica. The sequence continues at coordinate 162,024,971 of CM052800.1, read as the reverse complement.
TTATCTTTTTCATTAAGGATCAGTCCTATGTATGAAGCAGAGTGGAAGACTCATGTGGACTTCTCTCATACATTTAAAGCAGCTTTAAATTGCCATTACAAGTTTTAAGAGCAAAGCCAGGAATTTTACTTGGTGTAAATCCCTATCTTAAGGCAATTATTAATATCCAAGTCTTGTCTTGTGCAGGTTTAAATTTTTTTAATTATTATTTTTAATTTATATAAAATTGGGATTTTATATCCCAATTTGGACGCAGAACCATGCTGAATATGTTCTTATGCTCAGATTGAACATAGACCTATACGGAACTACTGACTTGAAAATTATGCAAAAAACTATTCTATTCGTTAACATATAGCACAATATTGATTTCTTGGGAGGGAATTCAGTGATTCATCACTCACATACAATACCCGGTGCTCATCACAAGTGCCCTCCTTAGTCCCCATCACCCATCTAGTCCATCCCCCCACACACCCCTCCATTAACCCTCAGTTTGTTTTCTATCATTAACAGTCATTTATGTCTTGTTTCCCGCTCCTTGTTTTCTTCCCCCTTCCCATATGTTCATCTGTTTTCTTTTTTAAATTCCACATATGAGCGAGATCATATGGTATTTGTCTTCCTCTGACTGACTTATTTCACTCAGCATAATACACTCTGGCTCCATCCACATCTTTGAACATGGCAAGATTTAATTTTTTAAAAGATTTTATTTATTTATTTGACAGAGAAAGAGAGATCACAAGCAGGCAGAGAGGCAGGCAGAGAGAAAGGGGGAAGCAGGCTCCCTGCTGAGCAGAGAGTCCGATGTGGGGCTCGATCCCAGGACCCTGAGATCATGACCTGAGCCGAAGGCAGAGGCTTTAACCCACTGAGCCACCCAGGCACCCCAAGATTTCATTTCTTTGATGGCTGAATAATATTCCATCATGTGTGTGTGTGTGTGTGTGTGTGTGTGTGTATGCACACATCTTTATCCATTCATCAGTTGATGGACATTTGGGCTTTCTCCTTAATTTGACTATTATCAATAATGCTGCTACAAACATCAGGCAGAAAAGAAAGTCCAATAGATAAAAGACAGTCTCTTCAACAAATGGTGTTGGGAAAACTGGACAGCAACATGCAGAAAATGAAAGTGGATCGTTTTCTTACACCATACATAAAAATAAAATTCAAAATGGATGAAAGACCTAAATGTGAGACAGGAAAGCATCAAAATCCTACAGAAGAACACAGGCAGCAACCTCTTTGACCCTGACCATAGCAGCTTCTTATTAGACATGTCACCAGAGACAAGGAAAACAAATGCAAAAATGAACTACTGGGACTTCATCCAGATAAAAATCTCCTGCACAACAAAGGAAACAATCAATAAAACCAAAAGGAAACAAAAAACTATTCTAAATGTTTCCAATATTATCTAGCTTTTGATATTGGTTATCGAACAAAGAGCTTCATTATAGAACTCAATTTATTGAACTTATACTCTATTTTAGGATTAATAGCAAGAATTTAGCTGCTTCTGTAATCTTGCATATACATAGATTTGATGTCAAGTGAATGGTCTCATCTATACCTGGGGATGTTTTTACCTGGTTGATAGTTGGCAGAGGCATTTGGTGGACAACAGCACTTATAGATTATCTCTTACTGATTCCAACTGGTTATCTCTTACTTATTCTGATTGGTTCTTTGTCACAGAAAAAAGTGTGTGAATGTTATTATATAAACACACACATGTGAGTAACAGTTCAAGTCAGTTACTTATCAAATGCATGGGGTTTCTGTTAAATGTAAAACATTTTGCTCAAACAAAATAAGGATAAGCCATTTTTGGAGGTACAGATAAATAAATTAGCAAATTTGCTATATGCAACATGGCGCACCCTGGCTTCCTGCTATCTTAGCCTTACTCTATTCGGGCTGCTCTAACAAAAATACCATAGACTGGGTGGCTTCAATTATAAACATTTATCTCTCACTCTTCCACAGGCCGAGAAGTCCAGGATCAAAGAGCCTGCAGATGCGATATCTGGTGAAGACCACTTCCTGGTTCATCAAAGGTCATCTTCTCTCTGTGTCCTCACATGGAGGAAGGGGCATGGGAGATGCCTGGGCTCTGTTTTATAAAAGCACTAATATTGTTCATGCAGGTTTCATCCCCAAGATCTAAGCATCTCCCAAAGGCCCCACCTCCAATTCCCTCACACTGGGGATCAGGCTTCAACGTATGAATTTGGTAGAGACATAACTGGTCAGGTGGTAGCAGGACCTTTCTTCATGAGCTTCCTCACAGTCTAATAATCCTATTCAGCAAAATTATCAATTAGTTTATCAAATGAGGCTACCGGGGCAGGTCACATATGCTATACGAAGTAATACAGATTTATCTGGTAGATAAGAGAGAAATAGTGAAAGGTTCAAAACAGATGTTCAACAATATCTGACCCTTTTTGGGTCAAGATTATTGGAATGGAAGTTGAACAAGGTATTAAAAGGGTATTAAGGGCTGAGTACCTTCCCCTAACCCAGATTTCCTATCTTGAAGAGCTGACCCCAGCACCTCAGAGTGCACTTGTATTTGGAGACAGGGCACTGAAAAAAGTAATTAAGGTTTACTGAGTTTATATGGGTTGGCCCTAATACAGTTCTACTTGTGTCCCTACGAAAGGAAATTAAAACACACAAATTGGCAGAGGGGCCCACACCCACAGAGGGATGGCTATGTGAAGGGACAGCAAGGAGGCAGATCTGCAAGCCATTGAGAAAGATCTCAGAGGAAACCAATCCTGCCCGCACCTTGATCTTGGATTTACTGCCTTCAGAATGATAAGAAAAAAAAATTTTTTTCTGTTGTTTAAGCCACCCAGTCTGTAGCATTTTGTTCAAGGCAGCCCTAGCAAATGAATATAAAAGGGTAAACCATTTGGGAATGGATGAACTCAGACGTTGTTTCAGAATCACAGATGAGACGAAATGAAAACCAAAACTGAGGATCTGGCCAGAGGGACTGGAAGAAAGAGCAAAGCTGCAGGAGCAGCTCAGTGACAGATGGAAGAGCAACTCACTACTTGAGTTCAACAGTGCGACTGAAGACTGGGGGAATGAAATGGCTCTCTGAGTTTCACGATGAAATCGGGTGAGGAATAATTCAATACAATTTGATAACAGAGAAAGGGTGTTGTTCATGTAAGGATGAACTACATAACCACATTTCTTCTTCTTTTAAACATTTTTAGGTTAATTTAATTTATTATTATTATTATTATTTTACAGATTTTTATCTACTTATTTAACACAGAGAGAGAGAGAGCACAAGCAGGAGGAGCAGTAGAGGGAGAGGGAGAAGCAGACTCCCTGCTGAGCAGGGAGCCAGATGCGGGGCTTGATCCTAGGACCCCAGGATCATGACCTGAGCCGAAGGCGGACACATAATCTACTGATCCACCCAAGTGCCCCCATCATCACATTTCTAAGGTATGACTTCAGAGATTTGGGAAATACCAAGCCTCATCACGCAAACTCATCTTCTTATCTCTGGTTGATTCATCAAATGTTGACTTTTTGGAGTGAGAGTGTTTTGTTTTGCAGAAAGTTGTGCAAATTTACCAGACTATTTATCACATTATCTGAATCAGTCGTCTACATTTAGTATGAATTAAGGAGTTGAGGGTAATAATGATATCAAGCATTTCTATGGACTAGATACCTTATTATCTTCATTTTGTATATGTGGAAATTAAAGCACAGTAAAGGCCAAATACTGTTCTTCATTTCCAGATATTAAGTGGTTAGGCTGGGATTCCAAGCCAGGCAGCTTGATCCCTGAGTATACCACCTCTGGAAAGTTCTATAAAGACTGAAGGGAACTTCAGAACACCAAGTGCTTAAGGAGGGCATACAGCAAAAAGAAAAAAAAAAAAGTTTCACCCTTCTCAAAAATTATTTCATAGAGTTTCCCTGCAAATCGTAATCAAATGTGCTTAGAAATGAATAGCAAGACACCTTAAGATATAAATCAAAGAATAATGGAATGACCACACATATAATTGACAATATATAAGTTAGCTTGAAAAGTCACCAGTATTTAGTCAATACACAAATTTGGTGCACTGATATTTGATTTTATAAAAAGAAAGCTGAAAAGTAACTCATTTAAATTAATTCCTTTAAATTGGTAGACTCCCACATCGGTCCCAATGAATGTAGTCAGATTGAGAACTGCTTGTTCATGTGCTTTTCTTTCTAGATGGCTTTGGATGATGTTCTGGATGGCACGGGCTTCCAAGGGGAAAGTGGGCACCATACTCTTAAGTTACCCACACTGGGACCATTCACATTGTTTTCATAAAAACTAGTAAAGTTTCTGATTTTTTAAAAGATTTATTTATTTATTTTAGAGAGAGAGCAAAGTGGGGGGGAAGGGCAAAGGAATAAGAAAACTAAAGCAGATCTTGTGCTGAGTATGAGCCCGATGCAGGGTTGGATCTCACGACCCCGAGACCAGGACCCAAGCCAAAACCAAGAGTTAATGCTTAACCACTGAGATGCCCCTAAAGTTCCTGATTTTGATAGGCATGATCTTTCTCCAAATGGTGTTACCACTATTATAATGAAGGTTCCAAAAACCAAGTAACTTCTAATGTTTATACTTGTGAATTGTATCTACTCACTCACTTTTCTAAGTAAAAGGGAAAACCCCTGTTCTAATTTCAGAGCCTTCTGAGTCTCTCTAAATCCTCATCATCACACACCATAAGAATCTCTGAATACGTTTATTTCCTAAACCCTGAGTTATCACTTTGTGAGTTATAGTACAACCCCTAAATTCTGATTAATACGTGTAATTTATTTTTTTCTACCATCAAGGAACTGGCCATGCGTGGTATAGAGCTGCCAGGCACAATTTACAACTCGGGAAAGGCAGGAAAATTGGGTAAGACTGGGAGAACACTAAAGAAAAATACAATGTTTCCCAGAACATTTCGTAAGTTTGCAGTATGATGGCAGTAATAGGCGGTAAAGACTTTCACTCAAATAGGGACCCAGCTCTGAAGAGCTGTAAATGAATTAACTGGAGACCTCTAAGGACAATGATAGCCACTACTATACCGTTCTGGGGACTGAAGTGTTCTTATCATATGTTTAATGTTATTTTTGGAGTGCTCTGCCATATTGTGAAATTTCTAAAAAGACACTAAATGTAGTTTCATTTGTATTCCCCCTGACTTTTCCCTACAATACATAAAGAGGAAATATGAAAATATAAAAATGCATAGGGTGATATCACTCTGAAATCACCCTAAGTGATGCTAACATAAACAGTGGGAGTATCATCAATGACCAAATAAATAAACCAGAACCAAATATATACAACTCCAAGTTTCATTATCAAAGAAGTATCTGATAGTTCAAGTTTGATGGAAGAAGAATTTCCCATTTCACTGTATATTATATGTGACAATTAAAAGAAAATAGAACAGCAATTATTCCCAGGAATCTGAAATGTCATATTACAATGAAGCATTTAAACCTTATAAGGTCAGAACTATTTTATTTTAGGAGACTGATGTCAGCCTAATAAGGACTAGTTAAGTCTTTTGATTATAAGGTTAAATATCAGTGAAGTTTCAGTTTGCATTTTATGAAGATTTAAAATTAATAATGCAGAAAATGAAGTCACATTTTCAGGCTGAATCATTTGGAGATCCTTTGACGAAAAAAATGTGCTCTGTGGACAGACCTTATGTAGCGTTTTAAGCCTGGTTTCTCTACTTACTAGTTGTTTGACCTTGAGTAAGCCACTTAACCTCACCACATATTGTTGTAGAGAGAACTACGTAAGATAATAAGAAATTGAGAACATTGGTTGGCATGTAAGAGCTCAACAATATTAAATGTTGTCATTGCTATTGTCATTAATATTGGTCAGTATCTGAAAATACTGAGAAAAATTTATTGGTGCTGAAACAGAACAAAAAATGGTGAAAACTCTGCTATCCAGTGGTAAAATTGAGAGAAAGGTAAAAATGATTTGACATCCAACATTAAAGAACACTAAGAAATTTAGAAAACACAATTTGTTTTTGAAAAATATGAGTCCATGGAAATTCAGGGAAATTCCAATTATTACCCCTTGCTTGCCCCACAAAGAAAAGATAATTAGTAATTGATCAATTTCAATTTTTAGGTTTTGTGAAACGTTTTTGGTAAGTTCCCCCAAACGACAAGAGTTAGTGAACTTATGTTCAAGGATATAGGAAATCACGTCTCCTGTTGGAATTTGTACCACTAGGGATCCAACTATGGTGGGATGTGTCAAAAGATTAACCGGATACTTTAAAAAAAATTCTGTGATGATGCTATATTTTAACCAAGTGATATTTTCATAGATAAATCGCAAAAATCTATCTTGACAACTTCAAACTGCATTTCATAAGACTGTTAACACTGGAAATTATACCATCAGGGAATTTTAAATGTGTCTCTTTAGCCATTTCTGTAATGCAAAGAAAGCTAACAAAAATGTTGACTTTTGCATATTAAAATATCAAGGAGCAAAGTGCTGTGTCATGCATTTGAAGGAACAAATTATTACTTATTTTTCAAAGAAAGTAAATAATAATTCTTGAAAATAACTAAAGAGGAAAGTGTAGTATGCTAAGCTAGCACTTTGGCTGGTACATTTAACTGTTTGCAGCAACATTAGAACCAAAATTCAGGGGCTGAGTGAAAACATTCTGCCCTCCACAGACAAGCAATTAGCTTTTCTAAAAAAAAAAAAAAAAAGTATATCTGCAAAAAGGACAAAAAATGAAAAACAATCCAATTTATAATCACAACATCAAAATGCTCTTACCATGAGCATTTCCAACCTCAAATACAAAAGTGTATTTAGACAAGAAATCAACTTGTTCCATTTTTGTATGCTAGATTTTGCAATTTTATTACAAAAAGACTATACGGACTATCGTATATAATGAAACTTAAATATGGCTTTTGACAAATTCTGAGTTTCGATTAAAGAAGACTATCTTACAAAATTTATCTTAAGTTCTTAAATTCAGCGCTCAAGTTCTACTTTTCTTTCAACATTTATATTTTTTTATGGATGCAAGACAGAATCATGTGAAGATAGAAATTTTGTTTGAATGATTAGAAAAATTTTTTCATTATCCTTATGTATTCAAAGCAATTAAACTGTGATTACACAATTTCTGTAACTGAATGTTTGGACAGGGATTATTGAAGTTCATCCAGACTCTTCCAAATGTTATAAACCAGTGAACCATACTCTTTGTCTTTCTGAACTTGAAAGGAGACTACTAGTCATTACAGAATCCCTTGAGAAGTGTCCTCGCGATTTAATTTGTATGTTTGTTAACTCAAATAAACCACGTGTTGCTTTTCTAACTACTCAAATGAAAAATCTAAATAAATCAGTTAAATTTGGCTTTCTCCAAAGATTTTATGGGTATCTTTATAGAAATTAAGAAATCTAAAATTATTTACATAAATATTTAAGATGACCTCCATTGTGAGAGCACATTGAGGGCCGTCAATTGCAAGATATTTTTCATGATAATAGCTGAAATTCTATATGCTAGATCTTATTTTATTTTTAAAACAATTTTATTTATTTATTTGAAAGAAGTGAGAGAAAAAGAGCACCAGTTGGGGGAGGAACAGAGGGGAAGGGAGAAGCAGACTCTGTGCAGAGCAGGGAGCTGGATCTGGGACTCAATCCCAGGACCCTGAGATCATGACCTGAGGTGAAGGCAGACACTTAACGGACTGAGCCACCCTGATGCCCCTAGATTTTAATACTTAAATTCCAAACTGCCTCAATTTTGAATGAATTCTTCTATCATGGCTTCTAATTCGTAATAAATATTTTTTCCAAAGAAAATTGTATAGTTGTCAAAGTCTATGTCCTCTAGTCTGTGAAAGTAAAATTATGACCCTGTTTAAATATATCATTTAATTGCATTTCTCCAAAATATTTATTGTTGCATGAAATTATCATTATTATTAATATCTGTTGTAAATGGATTGCAATAACATTAATTATATTGATGTTGATAAAGAAAAACCAAAAAATTATGAGTGCATGTATACTATAAATTCATTCTTTTCTCATTTAACTATAGTGATTAACAGTAGAAATATTATTTAGCTCTTGGCATAACTTACTAAGCAATTATATTAAAACAAGGAGATCTCAATTAGCAGGTCATATTTGCATCTAGTTTTGAACCTACATATAGAATTCTCTGTGCATCTACCCTATTGTATTAAAGAAGCTGTTAAAATCTATCCTTATCCATATTAATGGGTTAGTAGAATATGCAGAGATTTTTAAAATTACACACACATTATATTTTCTGCTCACTTATTAATCAAATAGGTGATAGTATAAATTAAATACTTATTCTTTATCACTGTTCAGCATTGCTTTCAATGATTTTTTTTCCTGTTCCCTTTTAAGGTCAGAAAATAGTATTTGGTTTTCTTTTTTGTTTTCTCATGCACTGGTAGGTCACCAAACCACATTTAAAACGTTAGGAGTAAATAAATAAATAAATAAATAAATAAATAAATAAATAAATAAATAAAATGTTAGGAGTTATCTTACTCTTAGGTTTATATTCTAAAAAACTATTCTGCAGAAATAGTTTCTGGTGCCAACTTCTTAATGGTAAATAAGTGGATTTTTAAGGAATGGAGCTTTGGTAACATTTTAAAAACGAAAGCCCGTACACATTAGAGAAAAATGCATGCATCACATGATGACTCATTAAATGGTAAGTAGACTTATCTTCCTCATTTGATCATTTGATGCACAGATACATATATCCCTTTTCTGAAATGAAACCTAGATGGATTGGATTGTCTCAATACATTTCCCTTTGGTTGTACCGAAATGAAATTCTTAGATATGAACCCTTATGAACAAGCCAGCAGATTGAAAATAAAATGATCTGAATAATGGAATCATAAAGTTGTTATGGATGGTAAGAGCTTCTTTGAGCATGTATTTTATTCCCATGAATTGAAGTGCAGTGTATTAAATCTTTCCCTTACCGTCTATAATACAAAGGAATATGTTCCTCTAGGAGTACTTGAAATCACTTAAGTAATGCCTATTTTCTTTTCTTTAATGAGTGCCTCCCTCCTTTCATCCTTCCATCTGTACACCCATCCTTGGTTCCTTCCTGATCATTTGATTCCTCTATAATAATCCTTTGAGGTAATTAGTGCCTGGGAAGAAGAAATGAGCTAAGTATGAAAGGCAGAATCAACTGTAGAAAGAAGTCAGAATTGGAACAGGCCACTTTGACTTCAAATTTTAATTCTAGCACTTGCCAACCCTATGCACTTGAACCAATTACTTAACCATTACGATTTTCAGTTTTCCTCACTGCAGAGTTGTTTTGAAGATAAGGAGTAGTAGACAAAAAGCATGTCACATATCATATGCTTAGTAAATAGTTATGATTAAGGAGAAACATATGAACATTTTCAAAGGCTAAATCAACCAATCCTAAAGAAAAGAGCAGCTAAGGCAAGTTTGTGGGGTATGCAAGAAAACAACCTGCTTCTATGGAGCACAGACAGTTAAGGCATTCGCTTTCCCCATGAAATGCTATTTGTGTTACTGATGCTTTTATCCACAATCAAGATGGAATGACCAAGAGTGAAACCTAAGATGTAGCCACATTTGGGAGCTGGATCCAAGACAGGTTAAAATCTACTCAATTTCTCAGGACTAGTGAGACTAATAAAGGCTCTTTGTTTGCTCAAACATCTCCCTTCTGAAATGAGAGAGGGTAAACAGGCCAAGGGTGAGTGGTCTCAAGAAACACTCCAAGGCTGTACTGAAAATAAGCCTGAGGCACCACAGCATTTATGTGGACAGCTGGGAAACCACCATGGACTACAGTACCTTCTGGCTTGCTGCTGTCAATAAAGAAATGGTCCAATCATTAGCTAAACAAACCAATTCCAGGGGGGACAAAGGATGTGCTGGGCATAGGTTCAGGTCCTCAAGGCTTTGTTTGATACAGAATGTTGTACGTGGACACAGCTGCAGGTCCACAATGATTTTTATCCACTTTCTCCAGGAATGGTGCTTTCATTTTGTGTTTCTTTGTGGGTGAAGGCGGCTTATTCATTTCTTCATTAAGTGCTTATAAAATAGTTGCTTTATGGGTATGCTTTTTGCTGAGAAAGTTTCAGTGCAGCTGTTCCGATTGACCTTAAGCCCCACCAAGTTTCTACTCAAGAAACATTAGATTCTGGACACCAGCACCCTGGTGGACCAATGGTCAGGTGTCCAGAGCATTTAGCCACTTGGCACAGACATGTGATTCTCTTCCCTAAAACACCAATGAGCTCCATATGGTTAGCATGTCAGTCAGTGTACCCTTATCACCAAATCCAGAGGTTGTTCCATGATCATTACTCCATCGTAGGTGTAAGCATTGTGACGACTCACACTTCTGTTGGGACGGTTACAACTCTATGTAAGTAAGCAGTTCGTGACTACTCAGTTATTGCCAGAGGGCTACTATCTCTAGGCATAAATAAGCCAGTCTAAGCAGCCTCCTGTTCATTATGGACCTCAAAATTCTGAAAGACCTGGTAGAGTCTATTAGGATGAAATGTTTACAGTAAAACCTTAAAATTTCATTAAGTTAATTGACAAACATAGATGATAGGTGAACTATTTGAGAATATCTGAATGAACATTATAAAATAAGACTGAGTACAATTTGTTTTATTGCTACCTGCAAATAAGTACATAGAACAAGCAATAAACAAAAAATAATGTGGTTCTTTTTTTTTTTTTTTTTTTAAATAATGTGGTTCTGATAATCAGTTTTCAACCCCTTCTGTCTTAGTCTGTTTGGGCTGTTATAACAAAATACCACAGACTGGGTGGCTGTGGTATTAAAACAAAAGAAATTTATTCACAGTTCTAGAGGCTGGAAGTCTGAGATCAGGGTGGGAGGAAGAGAGAAAGGAGAGAGAGAATCTTAAGCAGGCTCCATGCCCAGCATAGATCCCAACTCAGGGCTCAATATCATGACCCTGAGATCATGCCTGGAGCCAAAATCAAGAGTCAGATGCTCAGCTGTCTGAGTCACCCAGGCGCCCCAGCAAAAATTCTTTTTCTCAATACCTCCAGTTGCTAGAAGTTTTTATTCACTTCACAGCCTTTATCGGTTTAAAAAAAAAATCATTGCCTCCATTATATTTGCAAATTAATCACAAAAGTAAAATTCATGGGTCTCATAATCCCCAGCACTTAATTCAGGGACTCCATCCTTCTGAAAAGTTCCCCCCAACTATTTCTGGGATTTCCATACTAGTGACTTACGGGAGCTCACATACCACCCATCCTACTAGCTTCTCTGCTTGTCCACAGCTCAGACATTCAGAGTAGCTCCTGCTGGTAAAAGGCAAGTCAGTAAATGATGAACCCCACGCATGACTGCTTCACCAGGGAAATTTCATGGTGGAGGTGGTGGTGGGTGGGTGTTGGGAGGTTCTGGGAAATGCCTTTCTCTGCCTTTGCATCACACTCTATTGGTAAGATCACAAAAGAGTATGTCTTGAGTGAAAGAGGGAGGAGAGGGAGAGAGGGAAAGGGAGAGTGAACAAGGCAACTTCTGCCATGGGGTTAGGTAGACCAAGGCTCTACAGTTACAAGAGATATTGAGAATCCCCCAGGAGTCCATGGTGGATCACAAAACACAATGCCTAATCAAGTGCCTCAGAGAAGCTTTCCCAGTACCCCTGAAAATTATCTGGAGAAATAATATTTAAAAAAATCAATTTTTGGATTCTGTTGGAGTTAAATGTAGAGCAGGAAATCAGCCATAATACCTGGCTTGCTAAAATGTTAACACAGAGGCCACTGGGGGTGAAGGAAGGTTTAGAAGGGCCTGGGCCTTTGGAATGCTAAGGCCTGCCAGACCTCCCTACCCCAGTAATGCGGTGGGGAGTGGCTTTCCCAAAACTTTCTTAGCCCAAATAGCTGCCCTGTGATCTAAGAGATGTATGCATTGTGCCTTAGGTTACATTTAGAAGAACACACAGATTAGCATATCTTATCTTTCCATAAACATATCCTCCTAGTTTTGGTAAGACCCCTTGTCACACATCACGTACTTGAGAAACAGTGATAAAGATTTGTAATTATCCTGCAGGACCAATAAAAGGGGGAGCAAAGAAGAGGGAAGGGTCTTCCTCTGACCCTTGACCCCCTTGCTATCTCCTCTCTTTCACAGCAAAGTTTGGAGTCATCTTTCACCCCTTGGTACAGGGATTGCTGGCCATTCCCGGCAGGATTCAAGCCTACATTTGAATCCTGGCATGGAAATAAATTCGTTACGTGATAAATTTTTTAATCTAAGACCCTGTTGCCTCATCAGTAGGTTAGAGTAATAATTATTCCTACTGCAGAGGAATTTTGTATAAGATTCACTCAGACAATATATGCAGAGGTCTTAGCAGGACACCAGGCATGTAATCAAGAAAGGAGATGAGATGCTCTCTATGGGGCACCTGGGAGGCTCTGTTAAGCGTCTGCCTTCGGCTCAGGTCATGACACCAGTGTCCTGGGATCAAGCCCAGCACTGGTCCCTGCTCCATAGGGAGTCTGCTTCTCCCTTTGCCTCTTCTCCCTCCCCCAGCCTATGTACTCTCACTGTCTCTCTCTTAAATTAAAAAAAATTAAAAATCAAAAAATTAAAAAAAAAATAAAAAGAGAGATTGTCTCTATTGTTACCATTACATACCATTTCCCTGAAAGTGTACAGTTGTGCCTGCTCAGCCCTGGACACAAGCTGAGCTTTTTCTTAGCATGCCTCTCAGCACCATGTAAAATTTTTTAAAAGCTTATTGTTCTGGACCACAGGCAGACCCAAATTTCAGAGGCTGACACAGTGTAAGTTCAAACGGATACTGGTGCACCGCGCTTAAATTTCATCCCTGTCCAGAGGGACTCCACAGCTGTTTGGGCTCCACTAACTTATCTAGAAGCCAAACTTATTTTTTATAAATGCTCTTGCCGCTATAAAACTCAAAACTTTAAAAGAAGTCTAGTTAAGACACTGACACTGAAATGCTATCAGACGCTCAGTGCAAGTCAATCATGTCCATTTTCTCTTCCCATCCAAGGCCCCCCAGCACAAAGCCTACATCTTTCAGAGGTATTTTATCCTGTACACTCATACTATCAAATTTCATTATCTCACAGACACTGTTGTAAGCTCAGAGATATCTTTAATATTATAAATAAACAAAGCTCATTTTAAGATAAGAGAGAAAATAAGAATGGTTGATGGAAAGCAAAGAATGGTTGGATGGAAGCAATGAATGAAAACAAATGAATAAGGAAATACCAAGGAGGAATAAGTATTACAGTGACTAGAAATGACCACACAGCTACTCTAAGTTGGATAGTCAGGAAATGCCTCTCCAAGGAGGTAAACTGAGATCTGAACACACAAAAAAGAATCAATTATAGAGTGATCTGGTGTGAAAGAAGTCTAGGCAGAGAGGAGAGCGAGTGCAAAGGCCCTAAGGCAAGAGCATTTTGCTGCACTTGAAAAATGTAAAGAAGACTAGTATGCTGGAACTCAGGGAGGGATGAGGAGAAGGTAAGAGGGAAGAGGAGAAGATAAGGGGGAGGACTTACAGAGGTTCCTGAGTCATCCTAAGGAGTTGAAAAGCCAAGGGAGAGTTATAAATAGGAATGTGATTCGATAGGATGAACAGTGCTGAGAATGGATGCCAGAGGTGAAACAGTATGAGGCTACTGCGATTTTCCAGGTGCAGAGATGTGGAAGAATTCAGGAAATGTTCTGAAGATAAAGTTATGATAGGGTATGCTGGAGAGACTGGCTTTCTCAAGGATTCACATTTTCGTATCAAAGGCCCTTCACTAAAGCAGGCCTCTGCCCTTAGTTCTCTCTCTCCTCTCTGAGGGAGGAGGTCTGAGTTACCTGATTGGTATATTTGGGAGAAGAACAAAAGTATGGGGGGTTAGCTCCTTCCTTTCTGCTTTTAGCGTCTGCTTGGCTTCAGAAGGCATACATTCTCCTTCAGCCTGTGTGTCATACAGAGGTAGATAGGTGGTCAGGGTGCAGGTCACAACCCAGACTGGGAACAGATGTCATCACAGGAATCTCTCTGTGACTCTACAGCTAAGCATGTTCACTGACCTGGCTTTGCTCACTAACAAGCCTTTGTCACCTCAGTTATCTGACTCAAGCATCTCTCTGTCAATCGCTTGAGATGTCAGGACTCTCTGAGGAAAGATGGGGAGAGTAACAGATTTGGGGGAATCAGGAAGCAAGAAGAGTTCTGCTTGGGACATCTTAGAGTTAAGGACAGATAACTGGCTATTTCAAGTAGATTAACGCTGATTTGCTTGGAATTCAGGGGTGAGGTCAGAGGTAGAAATGTAGACTTCAGAGTCATCAGTTTATGTATTATTTAAAACTGAATATATGATTTTCTTGGCAAGTCATTATTAAATAAATAAATACATTTTACAAGTATGTAACAGGAGCCAAAATAGATTATAGCAGCAGCCATCAATATCACTGTCCTTTTTAGAAGAGATCAGACTCCTCAAACCAGATTGGATATCCTCAGGCCAACTGACTGAGATCGTCTCTGCTGAGTCACGCTACCCCACAAGGCCTTCCAGAGTCTACTTCTTATAGATCAGCCATCAGCAATTTATCCTTGGGTTGCTCAGTGCAAATAATTTGATGCAAATAAAATTCAATTAAAAATCCCACACACTTCACCTCTGACTCATCCAAGGTGCACATTGCCATAGTAATTGGAGACATCTGTCCTACTGAACAATACAGGAATAGGCTTGTGCAGCTGAATCTCCCACGCTGATTAAGTGCCTACCTCATGTGGAACTGAGGCGGGGATCAAGGCTGGGGACAGAGGTGTGTGCCGCTGTGTGCGCAGGTACACGTGCGCCCACGCATATGGAGATGTTCTCACGTACACTGTCAGTTTCCTGGCTCTCATTATTACTCTTCATTAAAACATATCCATTGTCAGTTCAACACCAGAAAATATTAACTCTAACTTTCGAAGTCACCTCCCTCAAAAACACAATTCTACTACAGTGCACCAAAGGATAATATTAAACAATATGACTGGCATCACCAGTAATGAACAGAATGCTTTACAATTTATCTGAACTATAAAATATTTCTTTTCATTGTGGTCAGTATTCCACCTGTCAAATTCCTAGATAATGCATCTTAATAAAGAATGAAAAGTAGCTAACATAACAGTGCTTATTTAAAATATTCTTACTTAAATACTTGTTTTCTAGTTCCATAAATTTAGGTTTTTTTCTCAGATGGTCTTACTACAGATAAAGAAGACCTCATTATTTACATCATTTTTGGGGTAAACTTTAAAAATTCAGTTTGAAGTGATAATTTTAATGGATTTTGGGAAAACTACATTTTAAAAATGCTTGGTTTCCTGAGGATTTGAGTGGCTCAGTCCGCTAAGCACCTGTTTTATTTTTGCTCAGGTCATGATCTCAGGGTAGTGACTCAGGTCATGCCGAGCATGGAGCCTGCTTAAGATTCTCTCTCCCTAAAAAGAAAAAAAAAAAAAAAGATTCTCTCTCCCTGTCTCCCCCGCCCCCAAAAAAGCTTGGTTTCTTGAAATCAAATAGTAGCTTAAAAATTTGGTATTACTGATTTTTTTCTTTGCAAAAAGATTTTTTAATGTTTAAATTCATTAATATTTCAGGCTAAAGAAGTTTTAAAAAAAAAAAAAAAAAAAAGAAGTTTTATATATGCATGAATCTTTGACAGTTTTTCAACCCAGCAAGTTCATCTGTCTAAAGAGCTTTGGATTTAAGTGTTCATAGAATTAATAAAAAGTCCAATATTAGAAGCTATTTTCTTTCAAAAATTAGCCATATTTAAAATAGTATCAAGTTAAAATATTGCTGTGCTTGTAATTCTGATAGATTTAGAGTTGATATCGGCTCCATAAGCTGTGGAATAAAGCAAAAGAACTGCACTTCATGTCTTGCTGAAAATTAGTTTGATAGTATCTGAAGAGGATGATGAATTCAAACCTCTTGGCATTATCTACAGGATAAAATATTGCCCTGAATATCCTACAAGCTTGTAGATATGTGGAGAAAGACCTGTTCAAACTTGTGTTCAAGAACCTCAATCACTGCACACAGATTGGAATCTCCTGCCTTATCTGAGGTTATGCACCCTTCTGACTTCCAATTTCTAAGTCAAAAAGTGAATTAACAAGACTTATTCACTTTAGAGCAACTGGCTAGAAACTGAGATCTCTCAACTAACCTACAGAAAAACTCTTACATAGGGACGTAAGAGGAGAAAGAAACAAACAGTACATTTTAGAGAATACAACCCATTCTTCACGTGATATGAATTGTTAATCTATGACTGGTTTCCTACCATAAGACTCACACTTTGCCACTGTTCTCTGTTGATGTGGAATTTAAGAAACAAAACAGATGAACCATGGGGGAAGGGAAGGAAAAATAAAATAAGATAAAAACAGAGGAGGAGGCAAACCTTAAGAGACTCTTAAATATAGAAACCAAACAAGTGGAGGCAGGTGATGGGATGTGCTAAATGTGTGCTGAGTATTCAGGGCACTTGTTGGATGAGCACTGGGTGGTGTACGTAAGTGATGAATCACTAAATTCTTCTATTCTTGAAACTAATACTGCACTATATATTAACTAGCTTGAATTTAAATTAAAGAAAAAAAAAGGTTTGTTTTCATGCCCTTCTTTCACTGCTAAATATTAATCCCTTCTATCCAAATGATCTATATTTTTTGTTGTTGTTCCTAGAATTTGCAAATAAGCATTATCACCTCTGACCCCTTATCCAGATCCTGACTGCTAACTAGAAAGCCCTCTATGTGCAGAAAGCACTCTGCAATGACAGAAATATTATTCTCTCTCTTTCAGACTCATTTCATGTTATAACCCTTCCAAGAAACATCCTGATGACCACATTTTATAGAAACATGGTAATAAAAAAGAAACGTAACCTTGCATGTAAATTGCCTTTCATATTTTGGTCTCTGCAATACCATGAACTGGCCATGAGGGTACTATATAGTCATTCACAATGAGGCATGCTCAAAAAATGTGAAGGTGAACTAAGAAGGTAACACTGGCAATTCCAAATTCTATCATCTGTCACCGTCGGGGAACAATGTATTCCATATAAGTGAATTACTAGAATTCTTTTTTTATTTTGTTAAAAAATACACATAATACAAAATTATAACATGTTTTATTAAATAATGGGATAAGTGAATGTTTCAGTTAGTTAAATACACTGCTTTAAGAATTGCACGTTCAGAAATTCAGATTGAACTGTTTTTATAATGAATTAAGTAATATTTTAAATAGAACAAAATTTAACTTATCTTGATGATTACAGGATCAATTTGCTAAACACAACTTTACTAGGATGAAACATAAAAATAATCATAACTATGATAACTTTCATTGGTCCATTTATTTTAGCAATTACAAAGTACTTCAATAAATATCGACATTCAGGCAGTCCTGCAAGATATCTTCCACATTTCATAGATGAAGGTGAGGCTTAAGGAGTTCAAGTAACAGGAGGTTCACAGCAAGCAGAAGCCCTGGACAGGTGGAGAGGAAATGGCCCTAGACTACTGTGTGCATTTTCTTTATCCTTTTGTCTGATTATTCAGTCAGTTATCAACTTCTCCAGTTGCCAGAGAACAGTAACAGTTATTTCTTCCTGCTGCCAGCTCTCATCATCTGTTTCCAGTCTATGAGCTGGAAAATCAGATAATCAAGCTTGCTGAAAATTAGACATGAAACAGATTAAATAGCATCTGAGGGAGAATTTCTTCTACGGAGTCAATCAAGTTCATGGCTTTGGTGCACAAGTCCCAGACAGATTATCATGGTAGTTCACAAGCTTTCTCCAGCCAACTCTTGGTTTGTAACTAGGTTTTAGAAGAGAGGGTGTACTGTTACTGCTCCTTGGGGAGGTGAAATGTAACTATATTTAACTTTTGCCCTCAAATTGGGGACAATAACATGCCAACAGGTGTGTCTTCTCATCTCCACACCAACCTTTTCTGCTTGGTGTTCTTCTTTATTCCAGTGTTTTAAGATGGACCATTAATGGACACATGGATTACGTCTCCATGCGTGGTTGCCCATGACACTCACCATGTGGGGCTCAATCCAATGCCAATGTCTGAACCGGTTGTTACCACTCAACTAAATAAGTACAGAAATTAAGAGTAAGCATGTAAAGATGCCTACAAAAATTCAACAATGACACAACATTTCAATCTTTTTTTTTTACAGCACTGGTATACAACAGATTGGAATTTTTTTTTCCAGTGGTTCCATGCCATAGAGAATTTGAGAAGCATAAACTTTGGTGTGTCTATAACTAGGATACTAAACAGTAGACAAAAATGGTTATGGGAAAATCCCATCTGGCCTGTGAGCCTGCCAGATTATGAAACACTAACTTGTCTACCCTTTTTCCAAATACTGACCTGACTTACTTTCCTTCCTTACCCTGTTTAGTTCTCTGGCGTTAGGAAAATTTTCCCAATCTGTTTTGATAAGGCATTGGCCTCCAAGTTAAATGGAGGCTTACAGAGTCTAGAATATAGGAACCAGGATAAATTACATTTAAACTCTTACATAAGAATAACAGAAAGAGAACAATTAAAATAGTAACTTGAATATCACACTCAAATTTCTAGGGCTTTTACATGTTCAAAGAAGTTGGACACGTAATTCACTGATAGTTCTTATCTGTATACTCGTATATCTTGGATATATGTGACAACGCTTTTAACTACTGACTTTGCAGAAAACCAGGTACCATAAACACCAACTGTTCAGTAAATTCTGCTTTTGATGGTTCTAAATATTAAAAAATTAAGTAGAACCAAAGCCTTCTTTGGCTTATATAAGCTGAAAAAAATAAACAGCCATCACAATTGTTTAAAGAACACAGATTTGATGAGAAATTTTTGAGACAGAGATTTTCTTTCCACAAATATTTAGTGTTCACTATGCCTGGCATTTATTTCCTTCCTTCCTTCCTTCCTTCCTTCCTTCCTTCCTTCCTTCCTTCCTCCCTCCCTCCCTTCCTCCCTCCCTCCCTCTTGCCCTCCCTTCCTTTTTTTCTTTTTCTTTTTTTTAGATGTTTGAGATAAATGAGTGAATAAGATCAGTAAAACTCCCTGGTTCTGTGGAGTTCACTCTCTACCCGGGGAGAGTTGGAGATAAGAAACAAGAGACATATTAAATAAGTGATTTATATAGTATGTCAGAAGGTGCGAAATGCTACAGATAAAGGACAAAGAAAAGCAGAGTAAGCAGGACCAGAAGCAACAATAACACAATAATAACAGTGTGATGAGGACAGTTCTCTAAAATGTGATTTTTTTGCAAAGTCTTGAGCAAAGATTTGAGCAAAAACTTAGAACTAGGTAGTGGCCAATAATAGCACTACCTAGAGTTAACAGAATACTTACCTAAGAGAGATTCACAATTTAATGGGCAATATTTAGCATAATCTTATTCAACCTAAGAAGTTTGAATTTCAAAACCAAGAAGACTGAGCAAGTTCAACAAAATAATGTGAACCTTATGTGTGCACATTGCAGAGAAGTTCAATCCGATCTGCTCCTTTTTTCTCTCCAACCTTTAAAAGAGAAATGCTATATATTTTTTCTAATTGAAACAAGGGAGACACATGAGTTTCAGGCTGTCATTTTGAAGACACATAATTGGATCTTCACCTCTTTTCTTCTTTCTGCTATAGTTTTAAAGGCCAGAAAAACCTGGAAAATAAAACTTTTCTCCCTCATGCAGTTTTTCTTGGGTTAGCTGAGAAGTGGAGAGGCTTAAAAGATGATCCAAGAGAGTGCTAGGAAACCACAGGTTGAAAAAAAACAAAGCCTTCTCAGTTTGAAATCCCACTCTTATGAGGAGCCACCAGAGATAGGATGCCAACCCAACACTGGGAATTCCAGAGCTGCTATAAGGCCATGCAGGACCTCCTATTCAAGCAAGTATTTAGATCTTTATTTTCATTTTATTTTATTTATTTATTTGAGGCAAGGGAAGGAGAGGGAGAGCATCTCCAGCAGACTCTCCACTGAGTGCAAAGCCTGACACGGGGCTCGATCCCACAACCCTGAGATCATGACCTGAGCTGAAATCAAGAGTAGTTGGTCAACTGACTGAGGCACCCAAAATCTAATCTCCTCTTAGATGTTGATTTCTAAAACCATATTCTCATTTGGTATGGGAAGAAAATTAGTCTTACGGCAATTTCTGATATTTGAGATGAGAAATTATAGAGAAAAATACCAGACATAAGCATTTGTTTCCTTAAATAGTGCTCCCTGGGCATTATCTGTACATGTGAAGTAATTCTAAATTGTAATACTAAGAAAATGTTAATATCAAATTATCTGATATATGCTTTTATCTATTAGTCTTACTTTTTATTTAGTATATATAAATTTCACCTGGTGCTTTAGAACATGCAAACATATTACATATCATCACAGAGTCTGGCATATCTGCCTTCAAAATTTGTCCCCTCAAAGGTAATCCTAAAAGCCTAATAGGTAAAATTAAAATTTCAAACATCCTACTCTATGCACTTGCTTCTTGGACTATCCTATAAAGCAACATTTTCCAGGTTTTTTGCTTCCACGGTATTCCAATAGAGCTCATGTAGAGAATTTGAATTTTTATTGTTTATATTAAGGCCTAATATGAATGACCAAAACTTCTTTTTAGAGTCTTCCAAAGGGAAAAATTCTCACACTACCTGATTCTTCCTTTCAATATTTCAAAAAAGTGTTTGATCTCTTTTCTGAAAAACAAAAACAAAAACAAAACCCTAAGATGGTAGGAAGAATGTGGTTTTTGAGGGCGCCTGGGTGGCTCAGTTGGTTGAGCGACTGCCTTCGGCTCAGGTCATGATCCTTGAGTTCCGGGATCGAGTCCCACATCGGGCTCCCAGCTCCACAGGGAGTCTGCTTCTTCCTCTAACCTTCTCTCCTCTCATGCTCTCTCTCACTTTCTCTGTCTCTCAAATAAATAAATAAAATCTTTAAAAAAAAAAAAGAATGTGATTTTTGAATGTTCTACAATTTTCTACTTGTTTTCAAGCACTAACATTTTCTGGGAGAAGGAGAAATTTTAATTTTTTAATAATCATCAGATTTTGTCATGGCTGCATCGTAGATTTTTCCAGAAAGAAAATGAACACAAATCACAGATTAAGATAAAAATTATAGACAAAAAATTTGCTATTGTTCCTCAAAGTAAGACATGAAGAAGTTCAAACAGAAGTGCTATAATTCCCATTTATATATATTGTCAGATCCCAGCTGTGCTCAGATACCACTGGAGCTTGGTGCACAGCTGTGACATTATAAAAGGGACTCGATTGCCAATCAGAGCTTGGCTTGAGAGATTCATTGTCCAAGCTATTCGCTAATAAAGCTTCTGGAACTCTGTGTCTGCTTCAGTTATTGTCTCCATGAACAACCTTGTATGGTGCAACTAAAGACATTGCAGAATTTCTCTACTATATTTTGTTATTTGCCATAAGGAACTCTAGCTTTTAAATGAAGTTCAACAGTGAGTTTCTCTTATTCTCTTTCTGAGGAGACACATGAATGTCAGAGAGCTCAAACCTAAGTCCTTTTGTTTACTCTGTGATTGACTGGCTTATTGATGGTTAATATTCTTTTTAACACCTCTTGAAAATGGCTTCCAGGCTAAAGATCGTACCATTCACAGTATCACAGAGGAGAATAATTGTCATTATTACTGATTTGTACCTGAAATGATGTCTCTAGTTGCCTAAGTATGTACTGTGGAGATGGCACAAAATGGCAGCTTTCCTAAACCATGATATCTCTGTGAAATCTTAACCTCAAGAGATATTTTTGGGTTTTTTTTTTACACCTGTCCATCCCTCCCCCACCAAAAAAAACCTCTTTGGTCAAATAAGTTTTTGATCCTCCTCTTACAGAGTAACAAGGTACACAGACTTTTTAAAGATCCCAAGATATCCTGGAATAAAAAAAACTTATTTCTCTCTGTTTAATATCAGATTATATCTCTATAGAGCCCTTCTCCCTAGAATTAATATTGATTAATAATCAATATCCCAGTCTTTATGCGACACCAATGGGCAAGGTATTTTAAGGATTGTTAATTTTAAAAGAATCCTTTGTTGTAATCAAAATTTGTCTTTGATCACATAAGGAAAATAATTTTTCAGAAATGACTATATGTGACACTATGATACTGGGAGATCTTGATGTTTTTATGGCATAAGTTGTATTGAGTTAGACACATTCTGAATAAAATTCTGCCTTTCTAGAATACTTACAGGTAGATATCCTATCTTCTAATTGCAAGTAATAGTATTTATACTTAAAGATACAGAGAAGTTATATAACAGGAAGCATAATTCCATTAATAGATCTGAAGATATTACAAGGGATAAAGTTGTAACTTCAGATATGGTGAATATCAGACGATGTCTTTAAAGTTCAAAAATATGTTAAATTCCTCATCCTTATAAATCAAGCATCACTTTTTATACTAGTTTTAATTTGTGACCGCAATTCTTAAAAAAAGAGAAGGGAGGAGGGGGAAAGGCAACAACATTGTCTCACAGTTTATGTTTAAAATATATCTATTTATAGTATATATTTATTTAGCTTATCCTATGCCTGGCACTATCCTAAGTATGTAATATCTATTAATACATTTATCCCTCACAACAAACCTACAAGCTATGGATTCTTATTGTCTCCAAGTTAAATATCTTGAACAAGGACACAGGGCTAGTAAAAAAAAAAAAGAGTAAAGGCAGTGATACCCCTAATCATTATGTAGTATTGCCCAACAGTTTTTTTTTCTATTTCTAGAGATCATAAAATTTTTCTTCAACTGTCCCTTAACTTGTCAAATAAAATTAATTTGTATCATAATTATAAGACTTATCAGAAAAATATATTCTATCAGAATTTAGAATGAGATTGCCCTAAATAAAGAGTTTGCTTCTCATCTTTTGGACTATAGCAATTCTATAGCTATTATGAAGATTAAAAAGTCATGCATGCTCTTTGTTTTCTTCTGAAGTCTTTATTAGTAGAAGTCAGTTTCATAAGAAACATGTTTTCTAAATAAACTTGCTTGTTGCTTCCTAGGTCCCTTCGGTAATGTTGATTCAAGTGAATAAAATATAAACCATCAAATGTTATTATAAGTGCTAAGTATATTGATCGCAGAGGTAACTTTTACAAATAGCTTCAATTATTCCTTTTCTGGATGCAAGATTAGGTACTTTTATTTATGAGATTAGATCCGCATTTCTAACCCAAAGACTATATCATTCATCTTCCTACATTACTAAAACAAAATCATATATTTTCATGGTGTTCGAAGGTCTGTAAATCCTCCAAATTTTATTCATTTAGAATAAATTCAAGAAAATTTAAAAGCCAAGTTGCAAACATGTTCATAATTCAAATTTTCTGGATGATTATAAATGTGCAAACAGAGAAGAACTTCTTCTGCATTTTGATGAAGTCACTATCTACATGAAACCGATTTACCTATTATAACACCAGTGTTTAACCAGAGATAATTGGGAGACACAATGTTTAGCCCCTCAAATTTGATATTTTTGTGAAACAAACTTTGATTTGCAGATAGTATACGTATAATATGTATACTGAGAAAACCGAGCAATAAACAAAAGAAAAAATTCAATGTGCTTTGGTATCCTAGTTTAATAATTTTGAAAATTCTGATAACCTTGTGTTGGAAAACTGGAGTTCAAGCATCTCAGAACCAGTATTTGAAAAATGGGATTTTATTTATAGAAACAAAACTTATCCCCATATGTGTGTGTATTTAGGACAATATTACATAATATTGTATTTAGGCCATATTCCAAATATATGTAATTTTTTTCCTATGAAGATTTATGCTGGCCATCCTCTATTTGTGTGTGTGTGTCTGTGTGTGCATGTGCACCCATGCACATGCATATATGTGAGAGCTTAAAAATTAGATTTGTTCTTAAAATTGAATCAAAGAACCTTAGTATGACAACAGCAATTTTGAAACAATTCCCCAGGGAATAGTTTAAAAGAATATATATATATATATATATATATATATATATATATATATATATATATTTTTTTTTTTTTTTTTTTCCTTTTACTCATGAGAGGAAAATGTTATGTTATTTGGGGATTTAAAGAGCAATCCAGAAATCCCTTATCCATTGTAGAATAAGAAAAAAATACTGAATTCCATTTTTGTTTCTCTACAAGTTTATCAATTTTTGATTATACTTTGAGTAGCAGAGTTTTAAGCCAAAGCCTTTATAAATCTATTTCAACACAGCAAAGCTATCATCATGCCTTCTGAAAATAATGGCTTCCATGAGATGGTTATAATAGATCATCCTGAATTAGAAATCCTTTATGTACTCTCATTCAAAGCAAGCAAGTGTTCTGAAATGGAACGTGTGCCTCTTTATTCCATTCATTTTGCCACACATTTTCAATTCAACAAAAGTTTCCTGAGTACCTACTCTGTGCCAGGCATTGTTCTTAGTTTAAGAAACAAAAAGATGAAGGCTGTCTTCACAGAGCTCACACTTTTGTTAAGGAGATGGACATGAAAAAGAATTACATCCACACAAAAACCTAACATGGATGTTTATAGAAGTTTTATTCACCATCATCAAAATGTGGAAGCAACCAAGATCTCCTTCAGTAGGTGAATGGATGAATAAACTGTGGTACCTCCACACAATGGAATATTATCTCATGTTAAAAAAAACATTAACTATAAAGCCATGAAAAGACATGGAAGTACTTTAAATACTTTAAATACCTATTACTAAGGGAAAGAAGACAAGGTGAAAAGGCTACATAGTTCTGTCTATGTGGCATTCTGGAAAAGCTAAAACTATGGAGACAGTAAAAAGATCAATGATAGCCAGGGTATGGGAAAAGGGCAGGGATGAATAGTTGGAGCATAGATTTTCTGGACAGTGAAACTACTCTGTATAATACTATAATAGTGGATATATATCATTATATACTCATACAGACCCATAATACACAACACCAAGAGTGAACCCTACAGTAAGGTAACTACAGACTGGGAAATAAATGTGTCAGTGTAGATTTATCAGTTTTAACAAATGTATCCTTGTGGAGGGGGATGTTGGTAATGGGGATCCTGGGGGGAGGGGCATAGAGGAAGTCTCTGTATATTCTGTCCAATTTTGCTCTGAAACTAAAATTCTCCAAAGAGTAAAATCAATTAAAAATAATAATTACAGCATACAGTGGTATATGCAAAAACAGCATGACTTGGTGCAAGACTTGGAAGCAACAAAGAAACTGGAAAGAATGCCCAGTGGAATGAGCAAACAAGAAATGGTGCATAAAATGATATCTAAGATGAGTTGTGAAGGCAGAACAAGAGTTTTCTTAATATCAAAGTTCTCATTCTTCCTGTAATTATGATTTACTTTCCATCTTCAGATAATAGCACAGTGAAAATATTTCTATCCTAGAATGGGAGCAAGAATAAGGTTTCATTTACAGTTATAATATCCTTAAAGTAATAAAGATTTAACAATT
Organism: Nasua narica; assembly: GCA_028533885.1. Taxonomy (NCBI): domain Eukaryota; kingdom Metazoa; phylum Chordata; class Mammalia; order Carnivora; family Procyonidae; genus Nasua; species Nasua narica. Next base: position 161,999,177 of record CM052800.1, on the reverse strand, counting down.
ACATGATACTGCTAACTTCATGATAAAGATTTCATAATTTCAGCATAACAGCTGATAGAGTTTTAGAGATATATATGTGTCTAAAGCAGTAGATGTTAGCTATCCAAAGCATTTAAAGTAGCTAGAAAAATAATGAGAAGGGATGTAAAGTCAGAGCAAAAATGTGAAGGATGTGTATCATCTAAGACAAAGTCATCAGAACTTCATTAAGTAAAATACTTATTGAATATGCACTACACAAAAAGAACCATTGTAGGTTCCTAGAATACAGACACCGAAGCAATTTTTTTTCCACTGGAGTCCATAATAAGGCTAGAGAGAAAATTTACTAAGTGACGATAATGTGGTTAAAGACTTTAGCAGAGATATCCACAAAACCACATGGAGAGACTCCAGCAAAGAAAAGACTAAGAAAGAGTTAGCCACTTGGAAATAAAACAAAAAGTGGAAAGTACAGTTTGTTTGTTTGTTTGTATGTTTTTTAAAAGATTTTATTTATTTATTTGACAGAGAGAGACAGAGAGAGATGGGGAACACAGCAGGGGGAGTGGGAGGGAGAAGTAGACTCCCCACTGAGCAGCGAACCCGATGGGGCACTTGATCCTAGGACCCCTGGCATCATGACCTGAGGTGAAGGCAGGCACTTAACAACTGAGCCACCCAGGTACTTCCCACCCTGGGAAGTATAGTTTGAATAAATCAGACAGAATATACCAATTCTGCAATGCAGGAGGTCAGACCAATTATAATTTAAGATAACATAATATGTGGAGACAAATTTCCTAAAGGATCATTCAGAAAAGAAATTCATATTTCATTTTAGATCAATATACCACATTTCATTTGTTCATGTGGAAATTATCTCATTTAAAACAAATGCTAGAAAGGTCTATCATAAAGCCAATCTGTATTGAAGTAGTTTTATTCTAGGTAGGAGGCTATGGTTATTTTTAATGCAGAAAGTTATTCATTTAAAAAAAAAAAAACAAAACAATACAAAAAACCTCTTATTGACCAGAGTGGCAAATAAGTTCACTATTACATGTCAAACCCAATTACTTCCTAGATGTTTGGTTGAAGCATTTAGTGTAAGGATCCTAAAGCCTTGTCTAGGCCAGGAGGTAAAGAGTGCCATGCTTGATTAGCAGTGTCTGCCACTTATCAGGAAGTAAGGAGTGTTAAATTGCAAACTAATTTCTTAAGAAGCTATTTATTTTGCATTAGGCTAAGATCCCTGGAACAAAATCCGTAATATCAGTGATAGCTAACATTTATCCAGCACTTACAAAGTGTTTCCCCCATTGAAGGGCTTTACATCTATTAATCCATTTAATCCTCACAAGAAACTTGAAAGATGGAAACTAAGCCACAAAAAGTCAAAGAATGTGTACAAAATTGGCAGCTAGTGAGGCTTCCAACTCCGGCACCAGACTTTAGAGGAAGAGCTCTTGCTGGCTATACAATTTTAGGGAAGAAAAAAATTTCTCTGTCTTTTAAGGTTCTTCTGGCTGGTCTAAGAATTAAATTGACATTAGACGGATTAATAAGAGAAAACAAAAGTAATTATGTACCTTCAGGAAATCCACATAAACATGAAATATTCCAAAGACTACCAGGCAAAATGAGTTATCTTGCCATTCTGGACTAAGGGGAAGGGGGAAAGCATTTGGCACTTCAAAGGGAAAAAAGGCAATTTATAGCAAGAATGGAAGGAATAAATATTTGAAAAACAAATGATTTGGGGGCCATCCAGAAATAGTGGAGATATAGAGAAGACTTTGATGAAGTAGGCCTTGCTAAGTTCTTCCCCATTTACCACACATAGTTTATATTACATTATCGTTCTCTACGGTGATAGTTCCCTTCCTGGAGAAGGTCCTCTATCTAAATTCTTTTAGATAGTTAGGTGGGAGGCAAAAAGAAAACAAAAATAAAAACAAAAGCAACAACAAAAAAAACTTCTGTTTCTTAAAAATAAGCAGCCTAAAATAATCCCCCTGCAAAGAGCCACATTTTGGATGGGCAAATTTTGCCTCCCTATACAATAGAGCCTCCCTGTCAACCATCCATGCTAATTATTCATCGGACAATGTCAGCTCTATCACTGATGCCCTAAAAACTGTATATATTCAAATAAACATTCAACAGGGTTCATGCAGACATAGCAACCTCTCTCAGCACCTTTACTCTGGAGCCAGTCAGAGTTTTCACTCTGCAGTCCTCTGAGTTGCATTTTAGTGTACATCAAATGTGGGATAGGGAGAATGTGTGGTTTGGCAGTTTCACAGACTCACCTCCTAATGTCTGCAAATCTGCACAAATAACTTGTCTGAGCTTCAGGGTCCTCATGTCTAAAATGGGAATTTATAAAATAACATATGTTTACCTAAGCAAGGTAAAACGTGATGACACACTGTAGTGTAAATTCCTGATATTAGGTTTTTTATCATGAGTGCCTGACACTGAGCTTTTGACTGCTGAGGCATCCATTTTAAAGACATCCACCTTAAATAAACATATTGCCAGATGTAGGACACACCAAATGACCAGACAGGAAATCAGGCTGCCCCAACCCATGAACTTATCCTTTTAGAAGTCCCTAGGTAACCTAGATTATTGATTTCTTAAGCAATCCAGCTTCTCCTTTCCCATGCACTAATTTCCACTCTTATGCTTTAAATTCCACAATAAAAAGTGAACCCAAGAAGTCTTAAGCACCTGATCCTCAACCCAAATAAAGGCAGAGATCAGGACTGTGCTTCCTTCCTCTCTCTGTTTTGCTGTATAGCCCTCAGGCATGTCACATACCCTCCAGTGCTTGGGAATAATACATCTTATTCTTTAAAGTTCCCTAATTATCTTGCTGAGATGCATCCTATAATCATAATAAGAACCACAAGGGCCAATCCAGCCACAGCATTGGCCCTGGTGGTGTGGGACTGTGGAGATGTCTCTGGGGCACATTAGGAGGAAGTACAGTTATGGTAAGAGTCTTCACCATTTCTAGCCAAAAACATGGCTTTCAATAGGCTGGGACCAACATAACATACCTGAACACCTAGCACAATGCCTGATATACTGTATATCTTCCAAAATGTTATTTTCTATAACTTCTTATATATCATTTTATATATGAACCAATGTATATCATTGGGCACCATTTTATTTTTTAAAATATTTATTTATTTATTTATTTATTTGAAAGAGAGCAAGAGAGAACATATTAGTGGGGGGAGGGGAGCAGCAGAGGGAGAGGGAGACCAGTAGACTCCCTACTGAGTGAGGAGTCCAATGTGGGGCTCCATCCCAGGACCCTGAGATCATGACCTGAGCCAAAATCAAGAGTCAATGCTTAACCGACTAAGCCACCCAGGCACCCCCAGGGCACTATTTTAAATGCAAAATTTCTGTTTTTAATTACCTAAATATAAAAAAGAGGATTCAATTTGCAACTATTATTTCCCATTTTCAATTTATTTTCAATTTCCTTTTCCATTTTCAATGGAAATTTGACATTTTATTGTCATCTATTCCTTTGACATTCTATTTTGCAGAATATGCATAGTTTGAATGAACAGGAACAAGAAAAGAAGCTGAATATGTGTGGTATTTTCAGAAGAGGGCCATATGAATCCGATAGTTCTATAATGTTGTCTTTGAGGTTATGATGTGTTTCAATACGGTAAATCTTTTCCATTTTGTAATGTGTACCTAGGCTTGTCAATACCAAATTACTCAATATAGTGATTATGTGTGTATTATGTATATAGTGAATATATGTGATATAGTGAATATATAATGAATATATGAGATTATGTGTATAGTGAATATATGTGATAACATATAGCTGATATGTTTGGGAGAAAAAGTATATAAATTTTCTTGAGTGGTACTTTTTTAAAAAAAAATTATTTATTTATTTGAGAGAGACAACGTGAACAGGGGGAGAGGGAGAGGAAAAGAATATCAAGGAGACCTCCCACTGAGCATAAAGCCGAGTGCAGGGCTCAGTCTCATGATTCTGAGATCATGACCTGAGTTGAAATCAGAAGTCAGATGTTTAAACAGCTGAGCCACCCAGGCACCCCAAACAGTAATTTTTTTAAGGAATTTCTTTTTTTTTAAGTAGGCTCCACGCCCCGTGCAGGACTTGAACTCACTATCCTGAGATCAAGAGTTGGATGCTCTACTGACTGAGCCACCCAGGTGCTCCTTGTTTAAAGTAATTTTTAAAAGCCATATAAGAAACTTTCATAAAATATACATAAATATAAACCTTTGAAACTTTTTAAAAAGATAAAGACATTTGTTGAAATAGTTTATAAGAATCATTTATGAAGTAAAATATACACACAGAAAAAAATAACATGCTCAGTTGGAATTATGGTTCATTCTGTGAGTAAAAACTAAGAAAAATCATTAAGAGCAAAGACCCTCTCTTTCCTTAAAAACTGTCATACTGACTATGGCTTTGCAGTCTGCATAAATCCTTGCCTTATTAAGTACTCCTGAGATTTAGGTCATTCACTAAGATGTGTTTATTTAAAATCATTTCGGTAAAAACAATTGATTAACTGATACTACCTCCTGTGTAATTTCATTTTAGCATGCTTCTGGATTATAGAAATTATCTTTAAATATTAGTTTTGGATTTATGATATGACTCTCTTAATCATTTTAATCATGAATTAGGTTCACTAACATTAGTTTCTTCATCGATGACAAATAACCAAGAGCATCATTGGGCTTTGGAATCAGAAAGTTTGTATGTGAGGTGGTGTACTAGCTGTGTGATTTATCAGTCCCTTAATTCGAATGCAGGAGGATTGTAGGCCATTTATTATCCAATATTTCAGTAAAAGGAACAACCATTATGTATTCTTCAAAGCATGATTTTCAATGGCTTCATAGATTTTTAACATTTGTACACACTATAAATTATTTTATAAAAGGCCAATTAAAGACTTTTTTCCAATCTTCCTATGTAAATCAATAACCTATATTCTTGCATGAATCTTCATTTCCTCATACTACACTATTCCCATTGGAAATTCTCATCCAGTATGTAGAACATTTTTGAGAATATTGTTATCACACTTGTCACACGACACTGCACAGCGACATGTGCTCTCACCTGCAGTACAACAGACCTAATTCCCTAAAGACTCAACAACAGAAGCAATGACCATATATTTTTTTTCATTTAACAACTTTATAGAGAAAATACTGTCTTTTTTAAAGTTTGTATTTCTTTCAGTACCAGGAATTTGAATACTATTTACATGCCTATATCCATTTTCCATATGTCTGAGTATTGCGTGACATAGATTTAATGGCTAAAGTGCCACTTACTCAAGGGGGGCGTGGTCTGGGTGGCTCACTTGGTTACGCATCTGCCTTCTGCTCGGCTCATCTGCCTCCAGGGACCCTGGGATAGAGCTCAGAGTGGGGTTCCCTGCTCAGTAGGGATTTTGCATCTCCCTCTCCCTCTGTACCTACCCCCTGCTCATGCTGTCACTTTCACTCTCAAATGAGTAAATAAAAAATTAAAAAAAATAAAGTGCCAGTCATTGTTCACACTATAAAATTCTAATAGCTTTTAATTCCATTTGGCACACTATTTACTTAAAGTTACAGGCTATTTCTCCATTATCACTTATACTTCGTATGTTTGATATATTTAATTCACAAAAGGAAGTAAACAGCAAGCATTCTGAAAATACAAATTTAATATCAAATAAATAAAGGGATTCTTTTATTTCAGCTCATATAGGAGTTATTCAAAACCATGAAAGAGCAAATTCCTTACTGAAGTAGCCACATGGAAAGATCCAATTGTAGTCACCAGATATTTAAATACTAATGGTTCTACGAAAACAACAGTTTTAGCTATAGTTTTTTCCTTGCTGAAAGTCTATACATTCCTCCTACCCTCTAATAAAATAGTTTTTGGTGTGAAACTCTTTACACACATGTCTAAATATAAACTTATATATAATAAACTTCTGAGAAATATTACATATAACATAATAAAATGGTTTTTGGTATTACAGCAATTTCTCCATCCCCACGTCTAACAAGATGCAGTTTTTGCTCAAACCCAGGTCTCCCTTGTAAGGGGAAAGAGGGAAGGGGATTTTATTTTACATGAGGACAGACATTATTTCATTAGTTCTTCAACTGCAGTGCCCTCTACTTCCATAATGAAGGTCGTTGGCAGTTTATTAAAAGGCATATTAGTACTTTCTGACTAGATGTTTTGTTATTTTTGCTCATTTCCTTAACTAATTAACCCTTCACCGCACAGAACAGCTGGCATGGTAACACATTTTGTCTAGAATGAGTGCATGGAATGTTTTACCAGAGCTTTTCTCCAACCACTGGTTGGGAGTCTTAGGAATTCATCATCTTAAAGAAGACAAGAGTGTTGTTTTTATTTTATTTTTTTAAAAAAATCAGTAAATAAACTAACCATACATTTGATTTCTCTCTCTGCAGAACAGCATGAACACTGCCAAATGTATCTTAAAGGAGATTAGAAAACTCAGTCACCAAGGGAAACAAAAACAAAATGAACTACTGGGACTTCATCAAGATAAAAACTTTCTGCACAGTGAAGGAAACAATCAACAAAACTAAAAGGCAATCTATGGAAGGGGAGAAGATATTTGCAAATTATATATCCAAAAATCTATAAAGAACTTATCAAACTCAACACTCATAAAACAAATAATCCAGTTAAGAAATGGGCAGAAGACATGAATAAACACTTTTCCAAAGAAGACATCCAGATGGCTAACAGGAACATGAAAAGATGCTCAACATCACTCATTGTCAGGGAAATACAAATCAAAACCATGATGAGATACTGCCTCATACCTGTCAGAATGACTAATATTATCAACAAAATAAACAACAAATGTTGACAAGGATGAGGAGAAAGGGGAACCCTTTTACACTGTTGGCGGGAATGCAAACTGGTGCAGCCACTCTGGAAGACAATATGGAGAGTCCTCAAAAAGTTAAAAATAGAGCTACCCTATGATCCAGCAATTGCACTACTATGTGTTTACACAAAGAATACAAAAAAACAGACTTGAAGGGGTACATGTACCCTGATGTTTATAGCAGTGTTATCAACAATAGCCAAATTATGGAGAAAACCCAAATGCCCATTGACTGATGAATGGATAAAGAAGATGAGGTATGTATACATAATGGAACATTACTCAGGCATCAAATAAATGAAATCTTCCATTTGCAAAGACATGGATGGAGGCTGAGTGTACTTTGCTAAGTGAAATAAGTTAGAGAAAGACAAATGTTATACAATCTCACTTACATATGGAATTTAAGAAAGAAAATAGAAGACCATATGGAGAGGTGGGGGGAAGGAGAGAGGAAAACAAACCATAAGAGACTTTTAACAATAGAGAACAAACTGAGGGTTGATGGACGGAGGTGGGTAGCAGATGGGCTAGATGAGTGATAGGGTTTAAGGGGGCAATTGTTGTGATGAGCACTGGGTGTTGTAGGTAAGTGATGAATCACTGAATCCTACTCCACTAACAAATACTACACTGTATGTTAACTAAAATTTAAATTAAAAAAAAAAAAGGAAACTCAATAACAAAGTGTGCTCAATATTGATTAACTTTCTTGGTGCTTTTGACCCTAATAAATTTTAAATTATTTTTAATATTAGTTAAATTTATGTTTGTATGTTATAAATTTATGCTGGCCCACTTTATTTTTTTTTAAAGATTTTATTTATTTATTTGACAGAGAGAAAGAGATCACAAGTAGGCAGACAGGCAGGCAGGCATGGGGTGGGCAGCGGGGGGGAAGCAGACTCCCCGCTGAGCAGAGAGCCAGATGCGGGGCTTGATCCCAGGACCCTGAGATCATGACCTTAGCTGAAGGCAGAGGCTTTAACCCACTGAGCCACCCAGGTGCCTCTATGTTGGCCTATTTTAAATAGACCATCATACAGATAAATCACATCAAACAATATAGCATGTTGTTTTAAAATTTATATTTAAATAAATCAGCTTTTTCTTATATGATTACTCTGTGATAAATCAAATAACATGTTACTTATTAGGGGTGCCTGGGTGGCTCAGTCAGTTAAGCACCTGCCTTCGGCTCGTCATGATCCCAGGGTCCTGGGATCAAGCCCTGCGTTGAGCCCTGTATCGACCCTGCTTCTCCCTCTCCCTCTGCCTGCTGTTCCCACTGCTTGTATGCTCTCTTTTTCTGTCCATCAAATAAATAAAATCTTTAAAAAAAATAAGTAGCATGTTACTCGTTAAAAACAAGTGAAGATGGAGAAACATTTTTCTTAATATTTTCAGAAGTTATTAAAATGGTAAAAATGAAATTAAATTATACATTAAAAATATAATGAGCTTTCCAATATTATAAAATGATCCATGAGAAAAATAATTTCTTAAGCACATAATATATAAAGATAAGGGAGCTTTTTTGCAATTAAAATGATTATGAGATTATGCGGAGTGAAATAAGTCAAGCTGAGAGAGTCAATTATCTTATGGTCTCACTTACGTGTGGAGTATAAAGAAAATCATGGAGGGCATCGTGAGAAGGAAGGGAAGGG
>CM052800.1:161873336-161990460 GCA_028533885.1 Nasua narica | reverse complement strand
CATATATAGTTTTCTGCAATACTCTCAGTAGGGTCTGCCTTTGCTTTTCAGTGAAAATATTTCACTCTGGAGTAGATGAAATTATTGTTTCCCAAAAAACACATACAGAATCAGGAGTGATTATTAAAAACGTGGTAAAATTTCAGAGATTTCTGAAAATCTATGGTGGATTAAGACGCTTTTATTAGGATTGCATTTAAGACAGATGAATGCTCATAATTGTGTTCAATTTAAAAAGTGTACATTGAGAATTTGCTGCATGGAATTATTCACCTCGGTGTTGTGAGAATTGCAAAAATGGGTAAGATTAGGATTAATTAGGAATTAATTGGTCTTCTTGTGTTCTGATGTATGATGGATAGAGTTAGGAAGACTTATCTCCTACCAAGAGCACAGCCAGAATGAAGACCTGAGATGCTACAGGCATTTTGTGAAGGTAATTTTACTTTATTTTATTATAGTAAATAATAATGACTGTAATAATGTGAATATAGAATGATATAGTAGCACATTAGAATGATTTTGGTTTTTTATACACATTTAGAACTGCAGAAAGTAAAGCTCAACGAAATCTCCTCAGTTCCTCCTAAAATAATATGATGAACAATAGAAGAGACACACTATAATGTAGATAGTTTGGAGGACTAGATTCCCTTTGTAGACTTGATGGCAGTTGAACTGGGCCTTAAAATGAAAGGACAAGTAACAGTGACTTTGACTGGTGTGTATGTCCTATGGAAAGAAAAATAATGTTCTATAGGTAAGTACAGGGCAAATGTATATGGTTTCAGAGTTCATTATATTTTTAGACCTGAACTAAAACATGTTTGTGTACATGTAACTTAACTGGTAACATTCAACTCTTTTTCCTTGGTGCCAAGCCACAGTGGTTTGGGTTTCAGATTGAGATAACTTTAGTAGGTCAGTGTTGCAATAATTCTGAGATGTGATGTTTGCGCTTATCACTTATTATTAATTATTTATGCCTGCAAAGCACTTTTGTTATGTTTACGTCCCTGTCTTACACATAGAGAACAACGTGACTACATCCATCTGCAACCTGGCACGCTGCTGCTCTGACAAAACAGATGTTCTGATCAGAGTTGAAGGCTCTTCCATCAGCCAAATTGATTGGAAGTGACATTTGACAAAGTGGCTAATCAGAGCAGCAGCCAGTTCCCTTCGGGGCAGACACTATCCTATCAGACAGACCCTCACTGGCCAAGTGGAGACCAAATTAGAAGACAAGGGCCAGGAACATTCCCCACCACACTCTTTCATGAGATGAACTAACATCCAGAACCTGGTCAGTAGATTCTTCCATTCAAATATATGTCCTAACATAAATGCAAAAGATGCCATAGTCTCGAATATCCATTCATACATTAATATTATAAAGGCTACATTCTATTAAATTATGTTGTTAGTATACTAATTTACATGCAATGATTTCTATTTTAGCTATGTGCTTTCCTATTGATTTTCATTTAACAGTGAAGATTTTTTTATACTCTTGTACACACTTTAAAAAAAAACCAAAGTGATGGAATTTTCACTTTCCTATCAAAGAATCTAACATCTTGCATGTTTAATACTTTTTACATATACCATATATTATTACAGAATGTGTAAGTGCTAGATAAACAAGTATTTGAGATATTAGTAGAATAAAAATATTAGCTTAAAAAGTAAATCAATCAAATTAATGTACATTCAGGGTTATATCCAAAATAATTTTTTTCATTAAATAAATGAATTATTTACTTGTATCAATGTCAGCTTTTGGATTCCTAACTTATTCAATGGTTTATAATCTATCATTACTGTGACTTATTTTGATGTTAAACATGTCCCAGAGTTGACCAGTGAAGCTTCTTCAAGTTTATTCCACCTGTTTCTGTGGTTGAGTGCCATTTGCAATATGCTGCAAAGTAAAGAAACATGATACATTTTTAAGATAATAACTCACTGGAATTCAGTTAAAAGTTTCTCAATCTTGGCAGTCTAATAGGTTTGATAGTCTTATAGATGATTTATTCTAAGAGCGGACTGCTGACAGCTGCTTTCTTCACCTTCGAACCCTTCTTAACCTGCAGGGATTCAAAGACCTCTTCAGATGCATGCAAGTGAAAAAGTGAGTGACTCACCAACTACGTCAAAAGTGTAGAAAAAAGTGGCAGACAGGAGCAAAAATGGGGAAGGGACATGAGGAGGAGGCCAAAAGGGCAAGAACACACACACAGAGAGGCACACACATAGGCCTTAAATATATATATTAAATATATAGAGATCTTAAATATATATATATATATAAAAATTTATTTATTTATTAACATATAATGTATTATTTGGCCCAGGGTAAATGTCTGTGAATCATTAGCCTTACACATTTAAATATATATTTTATATATTTATTTATTCGTTTGCCTGTTTATTTATATATATGTGTGTGTGTGTGTGTGTGTGTTTGACAATACACACACACACACACACACATACACTTTTGGCTTCTTTCACTCAATGTAAGCTCTTAAGATTTTGTTGCTGTTTATTTGTAACTTGTTATTTTTACTTGTGTAGTATGAATACCACAGCTTTTAATTAGCCATTCCTTAACCCATATAGGTTATTTCAATTTGAGGCCTATTATGAATGATGCTATGAATATTCTTACATGCATTTTTTGTCGACATACACATTTCTTTCCTTCTAGTACATATCTAGAATTGGAATTGTTGGGACATAGGGTAGGTGTGTATAAAGCTTTAGGAGATACTGACAAATAGTTTTCCAAAGTAATGGCACCAGTGCTAGTCATATGTGAAATGTTCATTCTTTCACCATCTTACCAACCCCTGCTATTATCATTCTTTATAATTTTAGCTATCATGATCAGTGATCAGATAGTGTAAGCACTATCTCCTCGTAGTATTAATCTCTTTTATTTTTATTTTGTTTATTTAGGGGGAGAGAGAGAGAACATGAGCAGGGGGAGGGGCAGAGAGAAGGAGAGAGAATCCGAAGCAGACTCTGTGCGGAGCATGGAGCCTGATGTGGGGCTTAATCCCATGACCCTGAGAGCATGACCTCAGCCATCCCAAGAGTCAGATGCCCAACCGACAGAGCCACCCAGGGGCACCTCATTGTGGTTTTAAATTTCTCTATCTTTTTTGGTATTAGCATTTTTTAAAGTGCTCCTTGGGTGACTATAATGTGCGTCCAGATTTGAAACCACCGTCTTCACCACGGTAGCTTGGAACTGAAGAACTGCACCTGAGCTGGAAGGATGGGAAGTACTAGGAAGGTAGGAGGTGCCCGGACTGCTGCAGTGGAAAACAGGAAGGGCTCAAGAAAGATGAGGTGGTCATGAAGCAGAGGCCAGGACCTATCTGAAATGGAAATCGCTAACATTAATGTCAAAATGTGGATGGTGACAGAGAGAATCGGAGCCACAACTTAGAGCGTTCAAATTTGAGAGAGGGATAGTTTGAGCTGGGTTGTTTTCCTCCTCATTCCTATGAGTTCATCAAGATTTCATCACAAGGAAGGGAGAAAGATCCACAGCAACAGGTTGTAACATTTGGAGCAGGAACACCTGCTCCACCTGCTCTCACCTTCCTTAGGAAAGAGAGGAGTAAAGAAAAATCCTCCATTCACAAGGGCTTCATGGAGAGTGATTACCAAGATAGACATCGAGGCCTCATTGCATCCAAATCGAGAAAAACAGGTGATAGGGGCATTTGCTAAAAGCAGGATAGAAATTGCACATGGCAGTGGGAAGCGAGTCAGAGGGATGGTGAGTGGGCTGAGTCACATACACAGACAGGGTACAGAGACAGCACAGATCTGGAGGTCCTGGTGGTGGAAGATTACAGGAGAGTTCTGAGAAAACAACTAGTGCCATGGGCAGTGAGATGCACTGCGTTCCAGATTGGTCTTGATGTTTTCCTTGAGAGGTTCTGATTCCAATTTCAATGCAGAAAAGAAAGTCTTCTTTTCTACATTGTGTGGAGGTGTGTGAAGCCACTGCCTGAGTCTCATGGGAGGTACAACAGAGATTTGGAGCAGAGTTTCCTTGAGGGAAATAAAAAAAAAAGATTTTCTGATCTAATAAATTTTGGAAATGATATATGCCTACAAATTATATTACTACCTATTCTTAGAGAAGTCGTGTGGTTAAAAACAATCCAATTTTAATTTTGCTTAACCCACCCAATGTTTTCCAAAATATCTGGTTACAAAGCATTTTGAGGGATAATGGTAGCCACAGAACCCTGTATGGAAAACATTACCCCCAACCTATTTATTCTTGGTGTTAAGAAATTATCTAGCTGATACACTTCTCCACATCACTGTTACCCACACAACTAAGTTTCCTTGAGCCCACTGTAGACTCAGTCCCTAGAACTCCAGCAGAGAAAAATCTAAGGAACACTACTTCAAATCCAATCTACCTCAGCAGTAACTACATCTATATTCTAACTCAGGTTCAGTAATGGAGCTCCAACCTGGTGCCTGAGATTGTGTCTAATTCATTAAATGACAAATGTTCTCTCTTCCCTATTAAAGCCTTGTTTGGACAGTAGGTCTCATATTCTAGGCCATCGAAGCTTAACACCCTGTCATGTTCACATTGCCCTTCTTGGAATTGGAGCCATAAACTCCATAAGCATGACAGGAATTTCGTTTTTCTTACCGCCTCTCTACTAATTGTGAATTACCTAGTTGTTGCTTTTTTTTTTTTTCCTGACACATTGTCACTTATTTATCGTTTGCCTTTTAGAGAATCTCCATTCTCTTCTTATAGCTCTTTCTGCTGGGCTGGTTTTCTCTCATCCTCTCATCCTCTGTAGCCGATTTCACATAGGAGTACTTGTTTCCATGGTCTCACTGTCTAGTATATCTTATCGTGTCCTGACCTGCACCCTAGGTCCTGCGCATCCAGTTGGAAAGGCAGCTGACTGCCCGTCTCCATCATCAGAGCTACAAATAACTAAGAGCAGGCCAATGAGCGTAACTAAGGAGAAAAATGGTTTAACGCCCTTTTGAGTTTCATGAAATTGAACCATAGAAAAGAAAGTTGAAGTGGTAAGTTTTGTTTTACCTTTTTCAATCTTTCTTTCCTTTTATCAATGAAGATGTCGGAAAACTCATTTCTTAAGAGATGTTTTACTGTCACATAGGTTTCTGTGCTTATTGATATTTACCCAGATCGCCTTCATTCAGTGTGGATATTTCTGAGCAGAGATTCTGAAGAAAGCATTTCTTACCATTGATACATATGCTTAATAAGAGTTTGACATAAACTGGCATGTCACGCTGCTCCATGAATGTCAAATTTCTGACACCCAGACCCAAAAGTTCCCATTCTTAAATCATGACTGCCTTATCTTCCCTGACAAAAGTGAAAGCAAGAAACAAATTTGCAGCTAAGGTATGAAATAACGTAATGTATTTGACCTTTGCAAAGTAGATGTGATATGAAAAGGCTAAGATTTAGCCATGCTTCAGAATCTAGTACCTTAGTAATAACTAAGCAAAATGATATTCTCCTCCATTCTCCAGATATTGATAAGTATCAGTAAAAGAATATCTAACTATTGTTCCTAAATAAATTATATGTAAATACCAAATAATGGTAATTGTTTATTTGCAAATTCATCTCAACATTAATCAACATATTTTTAAAAAGTTACCCAACTTTTTACTGCTCCTACCTCTTTTCTGATGTTAATTTATATAGTCAGTTCAGCTCAGTCCCGATCTTATTCACTTGGCCCTTAATTTTCATTTACTTTTCTTTTTTTTTTTTAACGATTTGCTTATTTCTTTTAGAGCGAGAGCGAAAGAGAGAACATGTGTGCACAAACGGGAGGAGAGGGAGAGGGAGAGAATTCTAAGCAGACTCCTTGCTCAGCATGAAGCCCAACGTGGGACTTGATTCCATGACCCAGAGATCATGACCTACCCAAAACCAAGAGTCTAATGCTTAACCGATTGAGCCACCCAGGCACCCCTTTAATTTCCATTTAAATATGCACTGGCCTCCACCTTTCAGGCAGCATGCAGTTCGGAGGCTACCGATAGCTTATATGCCAGTGTCCCTTCTCTTCCCCTTTCTACACTAAATAAGTGAAGTACCCAGAAATTACTAAATCCAGGGCCCCTGGGTGGCGCAGTTGGTTGAGCGACTGCCTTCAGCTCAGGTCATGATCCCGGAGTCCCGGGATCGAGTCCCACATCGGGCTCCCGGCTCCATGGGGAGTCCGCTTCTCACTCTGACCTTCTCCCTTCTCATGCTCTCTCTCACTCTCTCTCTTTCCTAATAAATAAATAAATTAAAAAAAAAATCTTTAAATAAAAAAAAAAAAGAAATTACTAAATCCTGGAATGCTGCAAAAAAAAGACATCACCTTTCCTTTCCATGGGAGGACCAATTTGCCTGTTTGCACCCCTTGTCCCATGTCTTGTCTGGGGAAAAGGCTGTAGGAAAAAATAGTTTAAGCTGTGGGATCTGTTCATACTTGGATATATTAGCTCTGCTTTTTCCTAGGTAGGTAGCCTTTGCAAAATTATTTGAGGTCTGTAAGACCCCATTTTGCAAAGGCTTCAAATCTAGTTTGTATCTGATCATACCACTTCTCTGCTTATAATCATTGAGTAGGTCCCCATTATCTGGAGGATTGAGTCCATTCCTTGTGGTAGAGCATTCAAGGCTCTTCATAATATGGTTCTCATCTTTAAAACCCACACTTACACACTAGCTAGGCCCAATCACTGTCAATGATTTGCTGGGCAACCCTGGACAAATTCCTGGCCTCTCTGTGCTCTACTTTCCACATTCATAAAATACATATTGTAATAATACATACTTTATATGAATGTTATAGTCAGTATAATGTCTGACTCACATAAATTTTCAATAGATGATAGTTCCTAGTATTATTAATTGTTTTTATTATTTTGGCTACCCTTTCATACTTGTAGTAGACCCTGTCCAAAATTTGCCTCTAGACATATGTAAGTGGAAAATGTCAGTTACCACCATGTAGACACAGATAATGCATGACTGTACAGAAATTTCAGAAGACACATGAAACAGTTCTGGGAACATGGCACAGTGAGTGGCAGCATTACTGGTTTACATGGGTGTGACCTGTGTCCAGTCAATGGCATGGCCCTCTTGAAACTGAGAACGTCAGGGCCTGAGAGTGCCTTTACCAAGGCTCCTTGGACCATGTAGATCTGTCACTCGTGCAGGGCTGCTGGCTGCTACTGCCAACCACGGAGGGTCATGAGGGAGACCTTGAGAAGCAGTGCTTGCTCAGCAGCCCAACCTCAATCACATCCTTGTGGTGCTCAATAAAGCCGTGGAGCAGAACGGATCTCTGCCCTTGAGCGGCAATCCCATCCACAAATCCAGCCTGATACCTTGGAAATACCCCTAAGCCTTCATTGCTCCATCTGCCTGAAAGGCCCGTCTCCCTTGACCTGTCCTTTTTACCTAAATCCCTGTTTTCCTGAATTTTTCCAATAACTAAATATTACACTTCAGTGAAATATACCAATAGTAAAACTGGATAAAGGTGTTTAGTGAGAAGATGTCCTCCTACTGTTCTTTTTTTTTTTTTTAAGATTTATTTATTTAGTTATTAGGAAAGAGAGACAGTGAGAGAGAGCATGAGAAGGGAGAAGGTCAGAGTGAGAAGCGGACTCCCCATGGAGCTGGGAGCCCAATGTGGGACTCAATCTCGGGACTCCAGGATCATGACCTGAGCCGAAGGCAGTCGCTCAACCAACTGAGCCACCCAGGCGCCCCCTTACTGTTCTTTTTAAACCTGGCTAGAAAATGCACATAAGCAGTTCTTATGTCCCTGGACATAAGAATTGAATTGTCTCTGGACAATTCAATTCCTTTCTGAAGGCCTTGGTCCAGAATGCTTGTGTGTGTGTGTGTGTGTGTGTGTGTGTGTGTGTGTGTGTGTGTTTGAGAAAGAGCCCCACCCCTGACCTTTTGCCCCCCTTCAGATCAAGTGTTGCTGTTTATAACACTAATCTCACAGTCTTAACTTCCAGAGCCTTGGATCTAAGTATCCTTCAGAGCTTTCAGCTGCAGGCACACAGCTTACAGAGGAAAATATGAACAGATCTGAAAAGAATGTGCTATTATTTTCTTGTTCCATTGTGCATGTTAATTAAGAAAAAATATCTTTTTCCTCATGCCTCCCATTATACTTTCTGTGACTTCAAAACAGGAACTCAACTCTGCCATCCAGACACAATGCCAAGATGAGTGATAAGTCATTATTTAATGAGTAAAAAAATGTACAGGTGAATGAATGGATGCTGTTTTCCTAAACCTTCTTTCCCTTACTGTGCATGAAAAAAAAAAAAAAGAACATTAAAAATAATAGTGTCTAAATCCAGATAAGATATGCCTATGTTTCTTTCTTTGTAATTGTATCTTAATTTAAACTTTTTCCCCCCCTCTTCTAAATAAAGTTCTCTGTCATACTCAAAGCTGGCTAAAGGAGATTTTGCAAAACTCAGGGTACATGCAGGTTTAAGGTGAGCTAAAATGTCAATATGCATACGGCTCCACTTCAGTAAATCCACCTTCCCAGTCACTTGGACTGAGTAAAATTTATTTTTTTTAAAGTCCCGAAATTGTGCCTGTGTCAGCAATGCCGCACCTGTTAGTTGTCATGGACCCAGTTCACCTTTTGGAAGCTACTGCTCAGCGTTCTGACAGGCAAGGTTTCTGACAGGCGGGCTGAAGGTGGAGGGGAGGGACGAACAAACAGCGAGTCTAGCCCGGCACTCACCTCCGCCAGATCCTGTGTGCGAGGCTCAGACTGCGGAGTGCGTGAGGTCACACTGCCAGCAGCGCAGCAGCCACGACGGGAGCAGGGGCTGCCGTGCCCTTAATTGGGTGCACATGCTCTGGCGCCACTGTGCCCTGATTAGCACTGTGTGGGCCGATTGGCAGTAGCCTGGAGCATGGCACTTTCAGGGGCAGAGCATATGGGAAGTGCAGATGTTCGAAGGGTGGCTTCGCCCGGTGTGCAGCCAGCAGCCCTCCTTGAAGGATGATCGTTTCCTATCTGAGTAAGTACCTGGAGAAAGGATCTGCCTAAAAATGCTCTCTGAGAAAGAGCCTGATCCTTTCCTCTTCAGAGACTCCCCACGTGGTCCTCCTATCAGACACTCTGACTTTCAAATAGGTGTCCTTAAAGCACACAAACATTCTTCCCTGTTCTATGACTGAAAGGGAAGAAAGATTATCAGTGACCTTGCATATCAAAGATTCTCCCACGGCAAGTAGAAGAGAAAATCAAAGATTCTCCCACGGCAAGTAGAGCAGAAGCAAGCCAAACGTTACCAGGTCCTACAATTTAGTGGTCTACAGTATTAGGCTATTATTTATGCATATATTAATTAAACCAGTTATGAAGCACCTACAATAGGCCAGAAACATTGAAGGGATAATGGACCTAGGCATGCAGAAAAATGAAGGCCAAAAAAAGAAATTCATTTACTTACAAAGGACACAATGTGGCATGGTGAAATGTAAATTAGATGACAGCTCAGTAATTAGTCCCAATTCTCCCAATAATTAGCTGTGCTCCCCGGGCCTCAGTTTTCTTACTCAGAGCTAATCATGTTCAACTAAGTGATTACAAATGTCTCTTCCAGGCCAAAAATGTTATGAATTTATATCCTTTATCTTACTTATCATGTAGTTAATTTATTCCTTAATTTAGTCCTATTCAAGAATCTCAGAGCCTACTCTGTTCCAGGCACAGTTCTAGGTGGTAAAGATACTCCGGCCATAAGACACTTGAGCTTACATTCAGTGTGGCAAGACGAATTTTAACATAGAAGTAAGTGCATACACAATATACTACTAAGGACTCATCGGGACTGTAAAGAAAACTGATACAAGGAAATAAAAATACAGAGGACTAGATAATCAATTTCGTGAGGATGGTCAAAGTAGATGCTTCTATCACATTCTAGTGGGAAGGTACCAGGAATAAACATGAACACTAATCAAGTAACAAGATAGTTTTAGATAGTGATAATTTTTTAAAGATAAGGAAGACGTGATAAGGTATAAAGATATCTTTATCTGTGATAAAGATAAGGAAGACAGTGAATGAAGGAATGGACTGGAGGTTTTGCATGGCTTTAAGGCCAACTTGGGGAGTTAGGATCATCAAGTCAAGTTCAATGGGGATGATGCAACAATGTTACCACGCCGGAATGTACTCTGGTGGTTGTGTTTAGAGAATGGATTGCAAAAGGGGTATGGTTAGAAGCAGGAGGACCATTGGTGGTCCTGCAGAAGACCAGGTGAGACACAGCAGTGGCTTGCACTGGAGTGAGAGTAGTGGAAATGAATTAAAGTGAGTAAATTCATGACAGATGGGATGTGAGGGCCCAGAAAGAGAGAACATAAAGGATAATTCCAAAAAAAAAAAAAAAAAGGATAATTCCAAATCTTCACTTGAGCAACAAAGAGGATTAATGTATTATTTACCAAATGGAAGAGGACTTGGGGAGATTAAAATCTGTGTAATAGGATCTCCAGAGGTTGAAATGAGGAGGAGGAGCAGGAAATAGATTGAGTTGGGACTCAGGCAGGAAGAAAACCGGAGAGTGTGGGTCCACCTATACATGCAAACTTCATAAAGGGTAGCATAGAAGGCTGAGCGGTGTTGAATACCTATTCAAGATTTTAGTGATTAATTGAAAGGGAAATTAGTAGGATTGTGTGATTTTTCTTTTCTTCCTTCCTTCCTTCCTCCCTTCCTTCCTCCCTCCCTCCCTCCCTCCCTCCCTCCCTCCCTCCCTCCCTCCCTCCCTTCCTTCCTTCCTTCCTTCCTTCCTTCCTTCCTTCCTTCCTTCCTTCTTTTTAGCAGTATACAGGTGCTCAGCAGCAGTTATGAGGGCAATTGATGACTTTACCCATGATTGGACTTTTATCTTGTGAGTAGAATAGAGGGCAATACCAACACTGGAGTGAACTTCCTTGTTTGCAAGGAAGGGGTTGTAATGAGGAGTCATTTTCTGCAGTCCTCAAATGGCAATGGGTTAGGCCACACATCAAATAACTACCATGTAGCAATGTAGAAGAAGCTCTTTCCTGGGCACAGCTCTTGGCCTATGGAGCACAGCCTGTGTCAGAGTCATAACTGAGAGAGCAAAGTATAGGAGTGGAATCATTAAACAAACAAAAGAATGAACAAAAAAACTGGATGATGAAGAACCAAGAATGTTTAAAGGAGAGTGAATGAGTTTTAGAGTCAATGGGTTGGGAGTAGCTATGTGCTTGTAGAACTCTACAAGAAGATACTAGAGTTTAAAAGAAGGAGGAATGAGAGGCACCTGGTGGCTCATTTGGTTAAGTGTCCCAGTCTTGGTTTCGGCTCAGGTCATGATCTCAGTGTCATGGGATCAAGCCCTACATCAGGCTGTACTCAGTGGAGAGTCTGCTTGTCCCTCTCCGTCTCTCCCTCTCTCTCCCCATCTCAAATACATTGAAAAAAAAATTTTTTTTAATAAAAGAAAGAAGGAAGAATGAAAGCTGGTTGTGGGATAATGAAGTGCTTGAAATGCTGGAATGGATACTTCAGAAATTTTAGGAATACTGATCCCTCCTCTCTCTTTCCTCTCTCCTGCTCTCTCTCCAAGACTGGTTAGCTGCTCCAAAACATTGAGAACCCTCCTTTACCTAAGGTTCCTTATCTCAGGAATCCATGCTTCCCCAAGCTAAACGTTAAAATTCACTTTCCCAGCGTCCCTGGAGCATTATGATCTAGAATCTACACATCACTATACTTGGTGGCAGAGTTTTATTTAGAAGCTGGTGACAAGATAGAAGCATGTACCCCCAAAATATCCATTCAGAAAATATGGAAACACACTCCCAGAAGTAATGGTGGCAGAGAGAGCATCCCATACTCACCTCAGTGGAGCCCACTGAGCGAGCAGCAGCTATGTTGCCTCTGGAGCAAGGGCTTATGGGATAATTTGGGCCTTGCTCCAAACTGAGAAGGCTCTAGTCTTGGTTCTTGCACCTTTGTAAAGATTTTGCATGCCACTAAATATCCTTTGATCAATTCCTTTTCTGCTTAAGCTAGTGGGTTCTAACTGATACAGATATGACAGTTTCTGGCCATGATCAGATCTAGCGTTTGATCATGGCAGTGGATGATGGAGGTGAAGCCATCAAGAAATGGGAAGACCTGGATATTAAATAAATTGAAAACTTTATAGAATTACTGGAAAAGTCTGGCAGTTCTTGATACTCATGTAAATGTATATAAACATCTGGACATCCAAACAAAATTGAGTGAAGAACTCCTTGTGGGTCACTTTTCCAGCATCGTATCTACCACTCAACATACCCACTCACTGGGAAAGGTATCAAAAGCCCTGGTGTACCTGCTGAGGAGACGGTGACATGAATGATGCCTGTGTTTTCCAGTTCTAGCCCAGGATTTTTTTTTTTTAATATTTATTTGCTTATTTGAGAGAGAGAGAGAAAGCACAGTGGGGAGGGACAGAGGGAGACAAAGGGCTTGATCTCATGACCCTGATCACAACCTGAGCCAAAACCCAGAGTCTGATGTTCAACCTACTGAGCCACTCAGAGAGTCCTCTAGCCCAGGAATTTTAACATCGTGTTTATACATACTAGATGTACAAAAGTCATAGCTAAACAATTATCACCTTAGTTAAGAGCTTTACAATTTTCTACTCGGATGAGTTAGCAGCCTTCCATCTGTTTTAAGGTTGCCAGATAAAAACTATCATGCCTCTTCATTTTTAAAGAACATCAATGAAGACTTATATTCTTTCATGACAAGACCAAGACCTGCAGGAACATTTAGAACATAATTCTATCTGTTAAATCTTATTTGCCACTGAAGTTGACAAGACATAATAAAAGGGACACAGGTTTTGACTTTATCCAGCTTTATCTTTACTCTCTTACTTTCAAAACGACCTTACGCATGCTTCAGTTTTCTGATATATATAAAAAATAATAAAATAGTGTTTACTTTTCCAAGTTAATAATTTGCTTTATGATCTATAATAAATTTTTATTTTTCTCTGATAACTAGTATGTTCTAGTAAATAAAAACCATTACTTTGGAAATAGTTGTTTTTAGTTTTATCAAGTCTCCATTTTAGGCAAGTCATTTAATATTTCACTCTGAACAGAACAGAGATATTAATATCTAGCTTGAAGGACTGTGTGAGGCTAAGATATGCATGTAAAACACCAAGCATAGTGCTGGGCACATAAACATACACTAATCCTTCTAGTTATATTTCTGCGGAATTAGCTAGAAGTTGGACAGAAGAATCAAGTTGTATGTGAGTTATTAGGACACACACACAAACATGATTAGATGAATGCACCAAACTTTTTTTTGTTTTAAGATTTATTTATTTATTTGAGAGAGAGAGAAGGAGAGAGAGTAAGAGAATCTCAAGCCGACTCCCCATAGAGCACAGACAATGGGGCCCAATCTTATGACGCAGAGATCATACCTGAGCTGAAATCAAGAGCCTGACACTTAACTGACTGAGCCATCCAGGTGCCCCTGCACCAAAGTTTTCTAATTGTATTTTTTTTAAAAGATTTTATTTATTTATTTTTTAGCAGAGAGAGAGAGAGAGAGAGAAAGAAAGAGAGAGAGAGAGGTAGAGAGCACAAGCCAGGGGGAGAGGCAGAGGGAGAAACAGACTCCGCACTGAGCAGGGAGCCCTAAGTGGGGCTTGATCCAGGAGCCCTGTGATCATGACCTGAGCCTGAGGCAGACACTTAACTGACTGAGCCACCCACGTGCCCCTCTAATTATAATTTTATATCAATTGTGATTTTGAATAACTACCTAACGATTGGGCAGAAGAATCAAATTGCCAGCAAGTTAGCAGGACACACATGTATATACAAATACATACATATGATGATTAAATGTTTATTTTTTTCATTTATCAGTTGTAAGCATTATCTCTAAAATTGCTCTCAACATCCTTTTAGAATGGTGAGAATTAAGTTCTCATTTCCTTTCCGTCATTTTCCCAAAGTATTTGTAACATATTTTTCATTTTGCTGAAAATATACTTTTTTTTTTTTTTGCTGTCCCTGATTCATTACTATGACCATGAAAATGTTCTCCTCAATGCTAGCCATGCAGTGCACTAGGATTTTATTCTCTCTTAACATTTTCAGGTTTTGCTCAGTTATATTGGGCATTCGTGTACTCAGGCTGCCACAACAAAATGCCGCACACTGGGAGGCTTACACAGAATCTAATTCCTCATAGTTAGAGGCTGGGATTCCAGCATCAAGTTGCCAGGAGAGTTGCTTTCTCCTGAGGCCTCTCCTCGGCTTGCAGATGGCTACCTTCTGGCTGTGTCCTCACACGGCCTTTTCTCTGCATACACGTCCCTGGTGTCTCTTCCTCTTCTGACAAAAACTCCAGTCACAGTGGATCAGGGTGCCTCATTTTAACATAATCACCTCTTTAAAGGCCATATCTCCAACTACGATCACATTTTGAGGTCCTGAGGGTGTAACTTCAATGTATGAATCAGAGGACGGCACAGTTCAGCCTACCACATGCCCCAGAATAAACCATCTCGGCACCTCACCAGCCTAGAGCAACATTGATTTCTCGCAGACATTACAGGTAGGCAGTTGGTTGGCTTTAAGTAGGTTCTGCATACCTTTTTCATACTGTGATCTAGGTTGAAAGGGAAGACCCAAACTGGGACATGTAATTTCTAAAGTAAAAAAATGGGAAATTGAGCTGAACTATGTTACTTCATTTAAGGTTTCTACTTTGATGTGCTGTGTGTCCCCATATTCTATTGGTCAAAGAAGCTACATGTAATAGAGATGTGTACAATAATGTTCTATTATATATATTAGATATATAATATCTAATTGCAGGTTATGTATATATGTATATATATATATATTATAATATGTCCTCCCTTTGGAGGGTGGACAAGAAATAGATGTGTACAATAATATATTCTACCACAAATTTTGTTTTTTTCTTAATTATTCCAGTACCTATTGCTAATTTTGCTAACATCTCAGTAGATTTGTCAGATACCTTTAAATACTAACTGGTCAGATTTCTCAAACTACTAATTCCACTTGGTTTTCTCCAAGAGATCTTCCTCTTAGATATTTCCATCTGCCTACTTCAGTCTAAACTGTTGACTGAGCCCTTGGCACAGCGATGATCATAAGTCTCCTCGTCAACATATCTGATGCAGGATTATGTTTTCAGGATCCTATGTCTTCTCTTAAAGAAATCTTGGTCACCATGCAGATTACAACATGTGTTACATTTTGTTTTCACTACTTCAACTCAAAAATAGTCAAGCTATTCTTAGTGCATCCACACGTAAGGTACCTGTTCTCCCTCTACACAGATAACAGATAGAAAATTGTATTTGAAGACAGAAAAGGGAAATTACAGATAATTTAAAGCAGATGTATTTGGAAGAAATTTACTAGGTTAAAATTTTTTTTATAAACTAATGCCTTATTTAAAATGTCTCTGAATCATATTGGAAATTTTTTTTTTAAAGATTTTATTTACTTATGTGACAGAGAGAGAGAGAGAGATCACAAGTAGGCAGAGAGACAGGCAGAGAGAGAGGGGAAGCTGGCTTAATTAATTAATTCCCTTAATTAAGCCAGGGGGAGAGCAGAGAGCCGGCTCGACCCCAGGACCCTGGGATCATGACCTGAGCCCAAGGCAGAGGCTTAACCCAATGAGTCACCCAGGCGCCCTGTTTTCTTTTTTTTTAAGATTATTTATGTATTTATTTATTTGAGAGAGAAGGTGAGAGAGCATGCACAGAGGTGGGGGAGACACAGACTCCCCTCTGAGCAGAGACCCCAACCTGGGGCTGGATCCCAGGACCCTAGAATCATGACCTGAGCTGAAGGCAGGCACTTAATCGACTGAGCCACCCAGGCACCCCAGTGTTTTTTATATCTAATTCCTAAAATATTAGTTGCTTGCTAATTCTGGAAATATCATCAGCCAAATCAAAATGCCTCAACTTATTATTTTATATTTCCTCTATAAAGGACAATAATAAAATTTTTGCACAGACACATGAATCTATAATTATAGTTCTTTAATATAGAATTCTTGATTAAAAATTACAAAATAAAAATAAATATTTTCATACCTTTACTTAAGTGAGTATAATTACTCTGAGCTAACCAAAATAGTAGTTGTCAGTTTCTTCCATAGGTTGCGTCAGCGCTCATCCAAAGTTCGTACACCGCATCTCATCTCCAATAGAGCAGAGGCAACCAAGCTGCCCATGCTGACACTTGCGAAGGGATGCCGTATATATTAAAACAATTCATTTTTTAGTGAATACGTTTTCAAAGCAAAACAATGACCAGATTACTTACACCAATTATTAAGGAATAGTTTCTCTCACATCCTCCATAAAAGGCATACTCACATGGAGAGCTTTGCTGTAAAATGCATTACAACTTGGAGGAATTTAGTAGACAATTACCAATATTCTCAAGTGAGGGATGCAGGATACCATCCATACTGAAAAATATACAATTAGATCTTAAATATTTAAAATACAGTTTTCCTAAATTGTGACACTTTTATTTATTTATTTATTAAGATTTATTTATTTATCTATCTATTTATCTATCTATTTATTTATTTATTTATTTGAGAGAGAGAAAGAGAGAGGAAGTGAGAGGAGGGGCAGAGAGAGGGGGAAAGAGAATCTCAAGCAGATTCTGAGCTAAGCGCAGAGCCAAATGTGGGGCTTGATCTCACGACCTGGAGATCAGGACCTGAGCCGTGGATGCACAACCGACTGAGCCACCCAGGTGCCCCCTAAATTGATGACATTTTTAAAAATGCATTTATATATTTGTTTGTTTGTACTGATTTTTTGACCATGTGAATCCCTTGCAAAAGTACGTGATTAGGAAAATAGCACCCAGTAAATCAGTTAACATATTATGAATGGTTCATAGGATTTCCCTCCCTCTCATGTGGCCCTAGGTCTTTTATTTAATATCCTCAGTTCTCCCTAAAGTCTTCCCATTGTTTTGTCTTGGAGCTTTATGTCGAGTTGAACAGAAGGGAATAGAAAAGTGAGTGTCGGGGAAGCAATATGCTGTGGTTCTGCGAGTCTTGAGTCCCGGAACAAGAGTTCTTACAAAGTATGCCAAGATTTTAAGGCCCTCACTGCTCCTTCCCCTGGCTATTCTCAGGACCAGGTTTGCAGCCAGCAACCTTGAGGGATGAGGTAATGTCCATCTGGGACAAAGAACTGCCATGTAGCCTTGACTCTGGGACCATATGATGATAAGATTCGGGGCTCTTATATTCTTGGGAATAGTGCTGTACTATTGTTGCTGTTGTTTAATGGGCTTACTATATGTCATAGCTAAACTTAGACTGAAAAATGGGTCTCCACAGTGATAGTGAGAGTTCAAATATCAATTTAGTTTTCAGCCTTAGTTGGATTACTTAGATTCCCCACCATGCCAGTGAGGTTCGGGAACCAGCCAGACACTTGGGTAGAGTTTATACATAGAATATGAGTTCCTCCGCCCCTTTCTGGATCTTTCTTTGCTGGAATTCTCCTTACCCATTTCTAGTGGCTGTGATTGACCCAAAGTCTGTCCTCTAGTTCTTCAAACCAGCAAAAGTGAGATATTTTGCCTGTTTTCTTGTAGCTTTCCAATGCATTAGATAGTCATTTTCTATAATTTGTACAGAGTTCATAATCTGTGAAAGGATCAGACCAATAGGAAATAGATTGGAATATCACCAATGAGAAATTCTAAAATATGTTACTTATTTGGAGGCTCCTGGGTGGCTCAGGTAGTTAAGTGTCTGCCTTCAGCTCAGGTCATGATCTCGGGGTCCTGGGATTGAGCCCCACATCATTGGGCTCCCTGCTTAGCAGGGAGTCTGCTTCTCCCTCTGCCCACACCCCCCCACCCCAGCTCATGTGCTCTCTTTCTCTTGCTCTCTCTCCTCTCAAATAAAATCTTTTAAAAAATTAAATAAATAAATATGTTACTATTTTTATAAAGGAATACTGCTACTTGAGATCATTAATATTCTGGGGGATATTTAAAATTATTTTTATAGTTGCATATAGTAAAATATCACTCCATATGACTGATTTAGCCCCTGTGAATCAGTAAAGATATAGAACTAGGAAATGTATGCAAAGACATGCAGTTTTAATTTTTTTCAAGAGTACTCAATAAACAGACCCAGGTTAACAAAGTACTGCCTGGTAGGAGTCCTCAAGGAGCATGCTAGGAAGAATATCAATGGTTGAGAATGGCACTTTCAATGTACTTAAAGAAGATCTGAAGACATTTAATTCCTTTCCCATGTCTCTTGGGTTTATCTAGACAATGCTTTCTTTAGAGAATAAACCAAAAGCAAACTTTTTTTCTGGCCCAATATTAATGTAGTTCTACTGTACCATGTAAGATTTCCCAGTAATTTAG
The DNA here is from genome assembly GCA_028533885.1 of Nasua narica. Classification (NCBI taxonomy): domain Eukaryota; kingdom Metazoa; phylum Chordata; class Mammalia; order Carnivora; family Procyonidae; genus Nasua; species Nasua narica. The sequence continues at coordinate 161,971,895 of CM052800.1, read as the reverse complement.
CAAAATTATTTTTCTTTGGAATTTCCTCAGGGAAAAACAGAGTCCACTGAAAATTACTATAATATGTAAACAATCAAAACTGTGATGTACCCACAAACACAGGCACATTTAATAAGCAATACTAATCCCCATTCAGGAAGTCAGTTGGTTATTTGCTTATATTGTCCCTCTTCTGTAGAGATAATTTTTGCATAGCTTTTAAAAAGGTAACCCACATCATAATTTCTTACATGTAGAAAAAGTTACATTAAAAAGATACAATATTAACTTTGACAAAATAATTCAGAAACTCTACTGACAAATGGTTTGGCTATAATTTAAGTTTATTATCATGAAAAAGTAGCTCAATTTATTCTTCATGACCGTCAATGATCTTTTAGAATCTCTTTTAAAGTGAAGATCCCTTTAATGCACTTTAAATTTTTGCCATAGCTGTATTGTCTTCATTATTCTGCAGTGACTTTGAATAGTGCTTTCCCAAAGATTTAAATTATTTTTACACACATTGTTCTTCACAGAAGCCCAGTGAACCAGTATGCATGACTGGTTATTACCGTCATAATTTGAAAGACATTCGGAACAAGACTTAAGTGAGGTCATGGGACATTTCTACTTGAAATTGAGTCATTAGTATTATTTAAATTTAACTTCCTGTAATTTCTTTCTAAGAAGAATTTTCACTGCATCATCTGACTTATTTCATTTCATGCCTAAGACTTAGAGTGGAGGGTTGCCTTGATTCAAGGTTTGTACTTATCCCTAGATTAGAAAAAAATATTTGATTCCCTTAAATTATTTTATCTTTCATTATTCTAATATTTTATTCTGGTCCTCATATAATAACTCAGGCTTTCAACTAAGACTCAAATTTTCCACATTTTAGGACATCCCTTTGAGTTTCTATTCTGTTTTCTCTCTACTTTCCAAATTTTGGTGTTCTCCAAAATTTCCCACTCCAGAAATTCTTTTCATTCTCTATTTTATTTCTGTGTAATTCCATGTGTGGCCATGGCATCACCCATTCTACACTTCTGTATTCCCAAATCCTGTATTCAAATGCTCAGCGGACAGAGTTCTATCTCTATCTTGGAAGCCCCAAACCACAAATATCTGATGGAGAATTCATCCCTTACCACCACAGACCTCAATCATTCCATAACTCCATGGAGGAGACCATCATTTTCTCATGCTTAACCCAAACACTAAGCCATTTTCAGTCTTTCCTGCTCCTTTCCTGAACATGTACTGTATGACTGAGCCCTCTTGATTCTTTTTTGCTCGTTTTCATCACTAGGTCCACCCAACTTCATGCTCCAGTTACATCAGCCTTATTTTCTCCCTATGCTGTTTCAAAGGACTTCACTATCTCCATGTTCTCAGGCTTAATTTTCCTAAAGTAATTCCATATGACACCATGAAAGGGCACTTTCAAATGCACCAATCAGGTCATGTCAGCCCTTCAAAATCTGGACTTGATCTTCACCTCTTGCCCGCCTATGCCCATGTAACCTCCAACCATACAGAATGACTTGCTTCAAGCGCTACCTATTCCTCTCTGCCTTGTTACTTGCTCTGTCCTCTATTTCAAATTCCGTTTTCTCCACCTCTTCCTTTATACTCACACCCACTTTGGCATTCCTCTCTTATTTTCAAGGCAACATTCAAACATTCTTTCCTGGTAAGACTTTTTTCTCCTGCCACAGGAGGCCTTATCAGGACTCTAGGTTTACTGCTATTGTTTCTGTGAAACCCCTTGCCACATGGTATTATAATTGCTGAGAGACTGATCCAATCCTCTCAACTAGTAATCCAATTCCTGGGGTCACCACGTCTATTTCTGTAAGCCCCAACACTTAACAGCACAGGCTGAACGCAAGGTAGGACCTGAATTTGAAGTGCGTAAGTGCATTTTTGAATGACCGGATCCTTGTTTCACACTTTTCTCTTCTTCTATTGCTGTCTTAACTCAATTACTGCTAGAAGCTTTGTTCTAGTATTCATGTTGGTTAACTTATAAATCTCTTCTTTTTTCATTCTTTGGTCACTTTGGGGTTATTTTTAGGCTTTTATTTTCCTTCTGTGGGGTATTATGGTAACTGTTCTGATAGTCTAAACATACTTTTTTGTATTTGTAAAGATAATATTCTCCTTAACTGAGCTTTATATTTGGATTTTTTCAGATTTCTTTCATTACTATTTTTAAGATTTTCACAATCAACATTTATGATATTTTGTCCTTTATTTCATACCTTCTGATATAGTTGCTTCGACTAAAAATATTCTACCAATGTATTCAATTACTTCCACTTCTTCCATTTTTAAATAATCTCTATACATGGAATATATTACTTTTTTCTCTCTTTTGAGAATGTGCATCAGTAGGCTTTTAGACCAGCTTATTTCCATTCTGTAACTCTCAAATTCTGCCACCCAGTCTCTCACTAGGAGAATTTTTATTCACAGAGAATTTTTGACACCAAGCCCAATACATTATCATGGAGGAACATATAGATGGGAAGCAAGAAGATTTCTCTGTATATAAAAAATGGCCTGAAACTGACAAGCAAATAGAGTCTTTCTCAAAAGTGATATATTTATAAAAATCATCTGTATTCATTGAGGTTTTTATATGATATGAATAATCAATAACTAGGGAGAGAGAAATCCGTCTAAAACTGAAATTACCATGAATTATATTTGAATGTGTGGTTATATATATAATAGTTTGTACCTTTTAAATATTTATGTGGCATATTCAAAATAAGAAAAAGAACAACATACAATAAAGATTTCCCTATAAACAAAAATATAAATGTGGATTGTATGTAAATGTCTACAGTTTTTAAACTGAAATGCTTATGTTTGTTTAAAATTCTTAACTTCACATAATTTCCAGTAATTTATATCTATATATGACCTTATTTCATTGCAGAAACCAAGCTTATATGTACATATACATATTTGCATACACACAGACAGTTCTCATAGTAATTATTTTTTAAATATGCATACTGAAAATCTTATATCACAGAATTTAGTTGTCTTTAATTTCATAATTGATCTGAAGAATCAGAACTAGAAGAGACCTCTAGGAATTATTCAACCTCTTGCATTTAGGTATATAAATCTTATTATCCCTACCCTTTAGATAAACTGACTTTACAAAGGTCCTCAGGTAAGTAATAGGAGTGAATGTTGGAGAATAAATTCTCTTAATCCTATTCCCTTTACAACGCTATTTAAATATCTTTGATTGCTATCCATTGACTCTTTACTAAGACTTCTTATGACATATTTTATGCTTAATTTCTACTATGTCTTCGTTTTTTCAACTTGATAAAATGATTTTGTATGAGTTTCTCTGATTATCCTTTTATTTACTACAATCAACCTCAGAACACTCATGCCTTCTTTCATCCATCAGTAATTATTCTATTCTCGGCCATGCAGTGTGCAAGATAAAGAAGGCAGATGTAAGCCATCGTCACAGAACTCACAGTCCAGTGAAAGATACGAATAAGCACTGCAGTTTGGAAAGCATCACCATGCCTCCTAAGCCATACTATACAGAAGCACATCAGAGAGATACCTAATAGAAATGGAGATGGGGAGAACAACACTATCCAAAACAAAACCTATAAAATGAATCAGAATAGCCAATTGCCCTGAAAAGAATAGCCCTAAAAGAATTTTTAGGCATAGCAAGTACCATACATAGAGTATGTGACACATCTGGGTGACACATCTGGGTGACTAAAAGTACTTCAGAATATCTGAGTGGTAGAGGGTAGAAGCATTGTCATAAAAGAAGCAAATGATGATGTGAACAGGGATCTAATCAACATGAACTTTGAAATCCTTGTAAGAGAAGTTAGATTTTATCCTCGAGGCAATAAGGAGTAGAGAGGTAAACTGTTATTCTAATATCCTATTGTGTGGTAAGTAAACCATTCAACAGCATTGTGATATTAATTCTTGGGTGCTAATCCCATTCTAAAGAGATTTATCTTTAGGCTGATGACCCTGCTCAGTTTTCCAATCCAATCTCTATCTCTGGGTCTGTTTGCTCTCAGTGGTATGGTGACAATTAGGCTTTAATGCTAGAAACTGTAATAATTACCACGATTATTGAGTTGAGCACAATTGAGTGCTCAACAGTATTAGGGACTATGCTAAGTGTTTTACATTTGTTATCTTGATTTATTACCAGTAAGAACACGGTCCTTTTTATCCCCAAATTATAAATGAGAATATTGATGTTCAGAGAAGTTATTTGTCAGAAATCACGTAGTAACTTGTAGTGTCAGTTTTATATCTATGATCTTATATCCATACTTCTTTTACATACAATGTGTTCTTACAAAGAATTCTGAAAGTCTAACATGTAAAACTTGACAACAAAAAGTACATTTTAGAAGAAAGGCTCTCTTTTGCTAAAATCTTCCAAGATATATTAGAACCATTTAAGATATTCCCCTAATTTTTTTAAGAGCCTCTTTTCTTTCTTTTTTTTTTTTTTTTTTTAAGATTTTTTATTTACTTATTTGACAGAGAGAGAGAGAACTCACAAGTAGGCAGAGAGGCAGGCAGAGGGAGAGGGGGAAGCAGGCTTCCTGCTGAGCAGAGAGCCCGATGCGGGGCTCGATCCCAGGACCCTGAGATTATGACCTGAGCCAAAGGCAGAGGCTTTAACCCACTGAGCCACCCAAACACCCCAAGATATTCCCCTAATTTAATATTCTTTTTTAAAAAGTATTTCTTCATCACTGCCCACATAGTCAACTGAATTAAACCCAGCAAAACACAGAGTTTAAATATTTGTTGAATTTTTTGGGTCCAATTTTTCTCTATACCGTCAGGTTTATAGGCTCTGTGCTCCTAATACTAGTGTCAGCACTTTTATTTTTCTGCTTTATATTAATTTTTATGAAAAAACAAGAGCAAAATACAATGAAACCTAATACTCAAAAAATTAACCTTACTGGACAAAAAGGGATTACTGCTAAAATTGAAGCATGGCTGATAGGCAGCATCAATACTTAGTATTTCCAAAAGGTTGTTTTTTCATCTGATGATCAAAGCCCATATTCTGAGTACCTAAATGCAGCTGTGTAGATTTCATCCCATAATTTAGGACAGTGTAGAGTTTTGAAAGCATCCTGTTCAAAGTCTAGAATTGCTTATACTCACAAGGTTATGATGAATATCACAGAAACTCATGTGTGTCAGTATTTTCCATGTTTGTATAGTATCTCAAGATTTTACATTGGGGTAGAAGTTTCCCTCACAGTTTTCCAAAAGTTCTTACTGGTTAAGCCCCCGCAGCAATATATTGGTCCAATATGTTTGGGAACAGTAACATAGAGGGCTTTTTCCCCCTGGTTTCCATTGTTAATTTCATCTTTTCTTATCCTATTTGTACAGTTCTGATCATTGCCCTCTAAATGTATTGCCTTAATTTTGCTCACTTTGGTATTCATATATTAATTTATTTCACAATCGATCTTCTCTAACATCTGTCATTTACTTTGGTCATCTTGACCCTGAAGAACTTAATATCATCTGGAAAGCCAAAGAATGCATTTCCCACATCCTTTTCCAGATCACTTATCAAAATATTAAACAAAGCACATATATCTTGAAATCTGTCACTCTTCTTATCTACTTTAAAACCTATGCTCTATTCTTTATAAGCCATAAATATATATGCATATGTTTTATTTTGTATCTGTTAGGCCTAACATGTGTGTATATTGTGTATATATGCACATACGTACACACAAGCACACACACACACCTCCTAAAGAGAGGAAAGATGTAGTAGCTAGGCATAAAAATATGTGAATTTAGAGAAGACTGCTATTCAAAACTAAGAAAAATTATCAATGTTCAATAAAAATTCATCCAGTGTGAATTGTGCAGTATTTTTCCTCTCCTACATGACACTTCTACACTAATAACTAAAAGAAAGACACCTAAAATTTTGGTGATTATATAAGCTACTCTCAGTAAGCTGCAAAGTATTCCTCTGATCACCGTAATTATAATTTGGGAGGACTGCAATACATAAATAATTGCATTCGGAAAATGATAAACATTAGATCCATTTGCATATTATCATGAGTTCAATTTTAAAGGTCATCTCTGAAGGCTTTCCTACACAAGGACAACTGGAAAATCTCTCTATATCTACATGTTTTATTTCATTATTCTGCTAACCAATAATAGGCAATGACACTTTCAGTATGCAGTGGATTTTTTTATGTTTTTTTTTTATAACAGCAAGACATTTATACACATAAAATGAAAATGAACAGGTTGTAACTGACTGGGACTTGAGTTTAAGGTTATAGACTAAACCTCTCTAACAATGAATTTCTATGCATTCAGAGGAAAGAATGTAAGGAGTACAAATTGCATAGGACCCATGGGCTTTCCAGAAAGACTTTGAAATCCTTTAGCTTGCATATGAAAATTTATTGCAAATGGATTTTTACAGCACAGGGATGTTACTTAAAGAGTAATTCAAGGCTCAGTGTGATATTTAGATTTAATATTTTACAAGCTTTATAGTTAACTTCTTTTAACTCCTTGGAAATGCAAACATGGCATAGTCCTCCAGCTGAACAAATGTGTTAGCCTTTTCATTCTTTATGGTTTTAGAGACCAGTCCAGTAGAATATAGGAGAAAATCATAGGATTTACTGTCAGATCACTGAGGTTTTCATATCAGATCTGCCTCTCCACCAAGGGTCCCCTGCCATTACTAAGATGCTTGAGAAAATGGATGGATAACAATGCATCTGTCTTAGCAGAGTTGAGATAATATGTACATTGTAAGTGTGTAACAAATGTTAGGTAACTTCTATCCTAGGAAATACCTGAGAAGTTTCTGACTTCCTAGGAATGCGTTCTCATTTTTCAAGGGAAGAAAAAAACATTTAGAAAAATCTGATTTTTAAAGTAATAATTATTTACATAGGCAAAGTTCATTCTTTATAGTCCTTAGTAATGCTTATATTTCATAACTTTTAGGTACTCAGAGAAGCAATTTGATAAAATGAGTTAACATAAATTGAGAGATAGCCATATTCTTCCTACTAAGTTTCTCAGAAATAATTTTTCTATTAGTTTCTTCAATCTGAATAATTAGTATATAATTCCATGAATTGTTTTGAAGGGTAGCTAAGTTTCTAAGAAATCCTTAAGCTGAACGAGATGTTTTTAAGGGCAGAGACATGTTCGGTGTCCTATAAACTGATCATAGCCCAACCCAGCATGGTTTTTCTGCACAAATCACAGACGCTAAGGGCCAGCGCTGCTGAACCAGCAAGGCAGCAGAGGAAAGTGGCTGTGAACACATATCATGGTTGCATATTTTTTTGTTTTTGTTTTTCATTCAGAGAAGTGACTCCTTCACTGTGTTAATAATCAGACCAGCTTCAGAACTGCAGATAACCTGTGAAAAAATATATATATATTTTTTAATATTTTATTTATTTATTTGACAGAGAGAGACACAGTGAGAGAGGGAACACCAGCAGGGGCAGAGGGGAGAGGGAGAAGTAGCTCCCCGTAAAGCAGGGAGCCTGATGCAGGACTCTATCCCAGGACCTTGGGATCATGACCTGAGCCAAAGGCAGACACTTAACTATGGCTTACATTAACTACTGAGCCACCCAGGTCTGCTGTGAAAATATTGCCTGACTACAATTTCATTTTGCATTTTCTAGTGCTACTTTAACTTTCTTTTCTGACTTAATATGTAAGGGAGAAAGCGAGAAAGGATGAATTGCACCATCTGCAAATCCTGAGTAATGATTCACAATAAAATTAATACACAAGATTAATGAAAATGATAATTTGCCATATTTAATTTTATATGTCAACCTGGCCAGCCTATGGTGCTCAGTTGTTTGATCAAACGTAAGTTCAGCTCTTGCCATGAAGGTATTTTTAGATGTGATTAACATTTAAGTCAGTTGACTTTGAGTAAAGCAGATTACCCTCCATAATATGGGTGGACCTCAGCCAATCAGTTGAAGACCTTAAGAACAAAGGAGGAGGGGGGCACCTGGGTAGCTCAGTGGGTTAAGCCTCTGCCTTTGGCTCAGATCATGGTCTCAGGGTCCTGGGATTGAGCCCCGCATCAGGCTCTCTGCTCAGCAGGGAGCCTGCTTCGCCCTCCCTCTCTGCCTACCTCTCTGCCTACCTCTCTGCCTGCTTAAGATCTCTCTGAAAAATAAATAGATAAAATCTTTAAAAAAAAAAAAAAGAACAAAGGAGGAGGTTTCCTGAAGGAGTCTGGTCGCAAGACAGCAACGCAGAAACCCTGCCTGAGTTTTCGGCATACCTGCCTTACAGATGTCAGTCACAAGACTGCATTGTCTACTCTTACCTGGATTTCTAGCCTATAGAAATTGCTCTGTAAATTTCACACTTGCCAGTCCCCACAATCTCATGAGTTAATTCTTTTTTTTTTTTTTTAAGATTTTATTTATTTATTTATTAGGAAAGAGAGAGAGTGAGAGAGAGCAGGTCAGAGTGAGAAGCGGACTCCCCATGGAGCCGGGAGCCCGATGTGGGACTCGATCCCCGGACTCCGGGACCACGACCCGAGCTGCAGGCAGTCGCTCAACCAACTGCGCCACCCAGGGGCCCTCATGAGTTAATTCTTTAAAATCTTTTCTATATTGGTCTGTTTCTCTGGAGAACCCTAATACACAAGTCATAGCTCTGACTCTTGTTTCCATTTCACCTGCTTACTCTTTCATCCTATTTTAAAAATATTTATTAAAGTTACCCCCACTCTCTTTTCATTTTTTGATGCATAAAGGCAAATCCTAAGGTCCCTAATACAGGACGCGAGGTATTAGTTTGTGTCCTCTCCTTTGCTTGCTTCCCTCCTCCCTGGCCGTTGAAACTTTCTCTGTCCTTTATTCGCCAGCCATTGAAAACCACTGTATCTCTCCAAACTGTTGATACTGCTCTGACATCTGGCCGAGACTTTACCCACGCTCTGTCTTCTGCATGCTATGACCTTTCCTTTGGCCCTACTCCTCTCACCTTCCTGGAATACACTTTTTCATCTTTCCTAGCTGAGCAAAGACACCACCTCATGTAACAGCTCAACCTGGTTCGTTGCCTCCATCCTCTGTGCAACCCCTGCATCTGTACAAAAAATTGTACAGCCTTGATCATGATATCTCAGTCTTTTTGGCTAGACTCTGCAACTTCCTTCTTCCTCTTCCCTGTACACCTAACACCTAACCCACCAGCTGTTACAGCTCATGCCTTAAATAAAACTATACTGAATGACAGTATAGTTTTGCTTCAGCTATTGCAACTTTAAATTGCATGATATAGTATGTAAATCAATGTCTTTCTTTAGATCTCTCTTGTCTTCAGAGTTCAAGCTATGCAAAGATATCATTTTTTTATATTCGTTCTAGAAAATATAAACAGTTAAAATACATGGTGTCCAGACAAAAATATGGACTATCATTCCTACTCTAGGGATAGGTGCTTCCACACTAAGAAATGCACTTTCCAGACTTAGAGTGTATCTAAATGATTTAGACATCTTTAAATTCCAAGATGGCATTTATTTTTTTAAACTGCCCTGACATTTTATGGGGTCATTTCCTTTTAAAAGCATACTGAACTCTAAGAAGGAAATGAGTATGATGATAACTTTTAAAGTATCTTTCATAAAGGAACATGATGGCATAGAGCTAAAAGGGGTATTGCAGTTCTAGCATAGAGAACTCCATTTTCTGCTAAGGAGGAAGCTAAAGACCAGGGATTTTGAGTGAGGTGGCAGAAGGCACAGGACTAATGAGTGGTAGAGCCCAGACTACAACTCTATCCTGAAGACTGACACATCAGTTACCTCTCTTTTACTCCAGGGACTATCATAAACTACTCACGTTCAAATGAGCAATTACACAAAATTCCTTTGGTATTATGTGCAAAATAGACAAATGCTTCTAATTTTTTGCACATACTGGCATTTGAGACAATATTTTCCTACTGCAAAGTCAAATTTACTAAAAGAAACAATGTGCTTGCCTCTCAATTTTTTTTGAAAGCAATTTAAGCTCCAATGAGTCACTGACATAAATACAAATCATATGAAATATACCACGCCCTTTACCCCCCAAAATCAGCATCTTATTAACTTACTAAGTATTGACTTCTCAGGAAACTGATACTGTACACAGATCAAATTAAAAGATCTGGCTCTCTTTGCTGTAATATCATGACTTCAAATAGATACTTAAAAGATGAAGCCCACAGATATAATGGGAGCTCTTCCCCCCTACAAAGTGTAAGATGAAGGAAACTTAAACACATTCAAATATATTTGGGTATTTTATGAATTTGTATATTTTTGGCTTTTCTCTGAAAATTTTCAAGAGTTTTGGGGAAAGGATGCTTATAAAAGAAGAGAGGAGGAAAGTGTATCTATTAGAGGTAATATGACTGACTGTGAAGGCCAGTGGGCATGTGGAGGAAGAAAGACTTAGGGAAGAAGAGGGGTATAAGGAGAGAGGGAGGGAATACTATGATTATAGCAGAAGACTTATAGGTTCCTGCAAAAGGCAGTAAGGAAAAAGGAAGACAAGGAGATGGAGTTCTCCCAAGTTCCCAAGCAACGCTCAGAAATCACTTTTCTCACATAATCCCACTTCAGTGTAAGCGTGTCTTTATTTCTTGTCCTTTTAGCAATGAATTAAACTATTAATTTTAGTTTCCCAACCTTTATCATTCGCTGCACTATAACTGTTCTCTAGGATGTTGGCCGCCCTTTGTCTCCTGCCACCTTCCTCACCACCCTAGTCCCAACCCAGCAGAAGTTGTTCCAAGTCTGTGGGATCAACTTTCCTCCACGCTTGAATGAACTTAAGCACAATGAGGCAGTCAAATACATGTCTTCTCTGCCTCTCTCTGCAAGGTCCAGCCACCTCCTTTCCATGTCCATGCTGCTCGCGTCCCCTGTTTTTTTTTTACTACAGTATTCTCTTCTTCCCTCTAAAAGAGAGTGGGGGAAGGGATCTTTCTTTAAAGTGCCACCTCTCAATAAGGAACATCATTTTGGCAAAGACTTTCATGGAATGTGCTTCATTTCAATTGATTGGGAGATTAAAATCCATGGTATTTGACAAGTCGTGCATTTCTACATAATTACAGCGTGCTTTGGGTAGCGTTTTAAGTCACGAAGCCAAAAGCAAAGTGATTTTAACAACTTGAAATGCTAAATTATTTGTGTGGAATGTTCCTTATGGAGACTCACTGCTGTAATGAAATGGAATTTTTTTGTCACAAATAATAGGAAAAGTGAGAAATTCAGTCAGAGTATTGAGGATATATTTGACTTAACTTGATTGTATCATTAATAGGCATGACAATGGCTATAGTGTTAAGAACCATTAAAAAATCATTTTGAAATATGAATATGACAAGAAATAAATTAGAGAAATTGAGCTATTAACATTAAAGAAACCCATGCAGTAGAACACAAGTGCATTGCATGTATTTACAACAGTTATTGCTGTAATTTGAAGTGCTGTGCTTGGCAGATTTTCCACTGTATAATAACAGAAATAAGATCTTGCTGTGAGAATTAGATTATCATAAGCATTAGAAAATCCTTAACTTATTAGCATATTAAAGAAAATCAACATATGTCACAATATATGGCAATCGAAGAAACTCAATATTCTATATGAGGAGAAAAAATGGGATTGCTTTTCCCTTCCATTTGCCATCTCTATTATAGCATTGCCCTCCTTCTACAACAGACTTCAGGAATAGTTCTAAATTTCATTTTTGTATTTAACATGCAGTTCACATATGAGATAAGAACCTTCTTCTACTTCTACTGGGAAAACTTCCAAATTAGTATCTGACTCCTAGGCCTGCCCACTGAGTTTTAGATTAATGTAGACTATGTAACCAGCAGATCTACTTAGATGGCCTATAAACCCATCCAACTCAAGAGATGCAATATAAATGGACCATCTTTCTCTTCAAAAAACCTTATCCCTCCAATGTTCTGTCTCAGTTGATGGTGATCCCATGAGAAACCTAGGAGATACACTCCCTCTCTCTCAGTACCATATCCAGTCAATAATAGCAAATTCAGCTTTCTAAACCTCTTGATTCCCTAAATCCACTCTGTTTCAGGTCTGCAGGCTTGGCATTTACAGGCGTGGCTCTTTCCAATGCACCTCCCACGAAGCCATCAGAAGGATCCAATACCTCCTGTATACAGTATATGTTGGGTTTTGCCTCTTGATCCAATTGGTGAGTTGCTTGGTTTAAATGGATGTTTGTTTCATTTATATTTACCTACATTTATTGATGTGACACATATGTTTGATATTAGTTCTATCATCACAAGCTATGTTCTTTTCTTTCTTTGCATTTATTCTGATAATTTAGATGTACTTTTGTTCTCATGGTTACATATAATCTAATTTTATATAATATCCTAATCTTCTTTTTTCTCTAGTTTCTCCACCATAAGCAAAAATTTAAGTAATATATTTTCCTTCCCCTCTCAATTTTACTGAGGGTACTATTTTCTTAATATTTATATTTATTTTATTTAAGTATACTAATACATTATCTGATTTAGGATTTTTAAATTATATCTTTTGACCCTTAGCTTTAGAAATCCACATCCTTGCACTATTTCTTCCCCTTTCTTCTCTTCCCTCCTCCCAAGCTCAGCCTTTTAAATATATGTAATTTTTACATTATCAAAGCTTGTAACATGCACATTCTGTTTTAAAACTATAATTCTCACACTTACTTTAGTCTTTTATCCTTCATTTAATTGGATTCAATGCTCACTGCCAGTCTTTATCAAATTTATTATTGGCTAGATTTTAACATCATGATTTCATCAAAGACCATGGAAACTATATTCATTGATTTCTTACATGTTCAAAAAATGTTTATCTGTTGCCTTTATAGACATTTTGCTTGCTTTGCTCTAAAATCTGACACACTTTTTTAAAAAAAAAAATTTTAAGAACTTCATAGATTTCATTTTCTTTTAGTCCTGATTGTTGCTATGGGTAACTAAAACTAAATTAATTTTACTGCCTTATAAAGAACTTGAATTTTATATGTATGGTTAGGCAAATAGTTTTGCCTTTAGAATTTAGTAATTTTACTAGGCTATGTCTCAACTAAAATTATTTTCGGTTCATTTCTTGAGGATATGTATGTCAACCCCTTTTTTTTTTTCTACAAAAGTTCTTCAACTGCATTGTTCATAGGTCTGCTCCTTATTTTGATTCTTTTATTAAGAGATAACAACAAAGGGCATTTCAAATTTCTCACACATTCTTTCTAATCCTCTTTAACTCCTAATTTTGTCCCATTCTTCTCTAGCCTGTCCTCTAGTGATTTTTTTTTACATTTGCCTTTTGTTTCTCTTGTTCTTTTCCTAATTTCCATTTTCTTGTGGTATCTCTGTAAAGAGTCCATGCTGGTTTCCTTGCAATTATTTCTTATCTTTGAGTCCTGGAGAAGATATTCATGAGAAAGGAAGAAATGAGGTGGTTTGGGGCCATGCTCCAGTCTGATTTTAAATGAAATTTTGTAACATTGATTTCTGGTATGAATTGCTGGTAGCCTTTACTTCCTTCTAGTTAGTTTCTTAGAAGCAATCATACCACTCACAATGCCTGGTCACTCTCCTCCATCCATATTGGCTCACTGAAGGACTCTACATGCAAACTTGTCCCCACCATCTACTTAGTGTCAAACAGAGCCCAGAAAAGTTTCCAGCACCTGCCTGGAGTCCTGCCCTCCTTTTCTAAAGAGTAGGTTGATGGTCTGTGTTATGAACTGAATTATGTACCCACAACATTCATATGTTGAAGTCCTAGACGTCCGTACCTCAAGATGTGACTATATTTGTAAGCAATTGATTGAAGTGATGAAAGAGGAAACTGATGAGAAATAACAACAACAACAACAAAGAAAACATCAAAGTTGTCTGGTAGATTGAGGCAATGTACTATCTTGCATAGTTTTTTAGATTTGTTGCTTTTATTACTCTTGGTATTTAACTAGAATGTGATTTTTCTTAAGGGTAAGAGCCATGTATCATGTATTATATATATTTGATAGACAAAAAGTGGCTTAGTTTGACTTCTTCTGAATTGCTAAGACCCACTCACCCTCTCTGCCACATGGCGTTTAGTCTATATTAAGTAGTTAATAAACACATGTTGGCTACTTAACAGATAACACACCCACACAGCGAGAAAAAAAGACAGAGAGAGGCAGAAGAAGAGGGGTTCAGCGGAGTGACAGGAGGGATGTGGGAAGTAATTTCCAAAACACTAAGTGATTTACAAAAATTACTATATCCATGTAAAAATCAGAAAGAGTGAGATATCTATCTTTATTTTTGTAAAATGGTACATATGGCATAGAATATGTAAATGTCCAATGCAAAGTCATTGCCAAGTGACCTGGAAGTAAGAATGACATTTCAATACTTATTTGTTGACAATTTTTATCTATTACCCCTGAGAGGACCTTTGTTACTTGGGGGTTGTTTCTCTTTCCACCTTCTTATCAAGTCAATATGATTTAAAGAACCATTAATAGGACTCTAATTGAATAAAGCAACAATGCTTTCATATTGTTCAGTTGCCTTCTTGTCATTTCTGAAAATGACCTTACTCAGAAAGGTTGACTTTGAAGATCGTTTATATACAAAAGGTCTATTCAGCCAGTATTTAACTTCCTGCTTTTTTTTTCCCCCTCTAAACTGCAGATCAAAGCACTGGATTTCACAGTTGGATTTACTTTATTTGTATATTCATTTGATTTATTTCAACAGACAAATTTCTATTTGAGATCAGGAATGCTTCCTTATATCTGTAGCTTATGAACTAGTAGTCACATTCAGATGAAATATCTACTCTTAAAGTAAATAGACATAACACAAACAAAATAATACAAACTGAATTACAAAGATGTCCAGAGAAAACTGGAATTGTACCATAAAAACAAAGAAACTATAGATTATAAACATTTACATCAATATCCCACTTTTCTTTGGTCAATTATGAATGAATAAATTTCCCCAGTTGCTATCAAAGCTAAATAAAATGATAAGCCTTATAATCACTGGAGAATCATCATATATAACTGATCATCTCTTCTTAGAAATGCATGCTACTAAGTTTACATGTCTAATTCATATAACCTGAACTTCCCCTCATTAAAAAAAACACAGGTTAATTATCTAGCATATTAAAATGTTCATTTACTTCCAATTCTACTAAAGTGGCCTTTATAACATGATTTTCTGAAGTAAACTGTTCTATGAGAACTGTTAAATTAATTCGGGAAAGCTTCAGGATACAACATTAATAAACAGGAATCAGTTGTATTTTTATACACTAATAATGAAGTACCAGATAAATCAGGAAAACAATCTCATTTACAACTGCACTAAAAAGAATAAAATACCTAAACTTAACCAGGAGAGTAAAAGGCCTGTACTGTGAAAACTAGTGATGAAAGAAATTGGAGACAACACAAACAAATAGAAAAAATATTTCATGCTCATGGACTGGAAGAACGAAGAATGTTAAAGTATCCATATGGCCCAGAGCAATTTACAGATTTAATGCAATCCCTGTCAGAATATCAACATTTTTTTTCACAGAACTAGAATAAATACTAAAATTTTTATGGAACCACAGAAGTCCCCAAAAGGACAAAGCAATCTTGAAGAACAACAAACCTGAAGATATCACAACCCCAGATTTCAAGACATACTACAAAGCTGTAGTAATCAAAACAGTATGGTACTGGCACAAAAATAGACACATAGATCAGTGGGACAGAAAAGAAAGCCCAGAAATAAACCCATGCTTATATGGTCAATTAATGTACAACAAAGAAGGCAAGAATATACAATAAGAAAAAGACAATCTCTTCAACAAATGGTGCTGGGAAAACTGGACAGATACACGCAAAAGACTGAAAGTGGACCACTTCCTTATATCATACACAAAAATAAACTCAAAATGGATTAAAGACCTAAACGTGAGACCCGAAGCTATAAAACTCCCAGAATAAAACATAAGACTTAATTTCTTTGGTATGGGCTATAGAAGTGTTTTTCTAGATATATCTCCTCAGGCAAGGGAAACAAAAACAAAAATAAACAATTGGGACTACACCAAAAATAAAAAAAAACCTTTTGTACAGCAAAGGGAACCATCAACAAAAAGTCAACCTACTGAGTAGTACAAATGATATATCTGATAAGAGGTTAATATCCAAAATATATAAAGAACTTACATAACTCAAAACAAACAAACAAAAAACCCAAATAATCTGACTAAAAATGGACAGAGGATCCAAACAGAATTTTTTTCAAAGAAGACATGCAAATGGCCAACAGACGCATGAAAAGATGTTCAACATCACTCATCATCAGGGAAATACAAATCAAAACCACAATTTGATATCACCTCATACCTGTCAGAATGGCTAGAAATAAAAAGACAAGAAATAACAACTGTGGACAAGGATGTGGACAAAAAGGGATCCTCATGCAACTGTGGGGGGTGGAGGGAGGAAGAAAATTGGTGCATCTACTATGGAAAACAATATGGAGTTTCCTCAAAAAGTTGAAAATAGACTTACCATATGATCCAGTAATTCCATGACTAGGTATTTACCCAAACAAAAACAAAAACATTAATTCAAAAAGATATATGCACCCTTATATTTATTCCAGTATTATTTACAATAGCCAATTTATGGAAGCGACCCAAGTGTTTATCAATAGATGAACCGATAAAGAAGATGTAGTACATATACACAATGGAATCTCACTCTGCCATAAAAAAGAATGACGGACCTAGAGGGTTTAATGCCAAATAAAATAAATCAGTCCTTGGAATGCCCGGGTGACTCAGTTGGTAAGTGTCTGCCTTCGGCGTGGGTCATGATCCCAGAGTGCTGGGATCGAGTCCCACATCGGGCTCCTTGCTTGGCAGGGAGACTGCTTCTTCCTCTGTCTGCTGTTCCGCCTGCTTGTACACTCTCTCACAAATAAATAAATAAAATCTTAAAAAAAAAAAATAAGTCAGTCCAAGAAAGAAAAATACCATATAATTTTACTCCTGTGAAATTTAAGAAACAACAACAACAACAAAAAAACAAAGAAAAAAGTGACAAAAAAAGACTCTTAAATACAGTGAATGAACAGGTGGTTGTCAGAGGGGAAGAGTGTGTGTGGGGGGCAATGAGTAACATAGGTGAAGTAGTTTAAGAGTACACTTATCTTGATAAGCACTGACTGATATGTAGACTAGTTGAATCATTATATTGTACATCTGAAACTAATATCACACTATATGTTAATTATGCTTCATTAAAAAATAAAGAACAGCAAAAAGAATGGTTCTCATGAATAAGTGGATTTACTACTTCATTAAATTCATGATATCTTTCTGTCATTTATCCCTATGAGAAATAAATTTTTTAAGGATTTATTTATTTATTTGAGAAAGAGAGAAAGGGAGAATGAGGGAAGGGGAAGAGGGAGAGAATCTTTAAGCAGACTCCCCGCTGAGCCCAGAGCCCAACTCTAGTTTTGATCTCATGGCCCATGAGAGACCAATATTTTCAAAGCTGAAAATAAGAGTCAGACATTTAACTGACTGAGTCACCCAGGCGCCCTGAGAAATGACCTTTTTTAAGAGTTAAATTCTTTCTAATATTTCATGGTCTTTGGCTTTTAAATTAATGTATAATAACCCCTTATACTTGGTGATTATCTTACAAAAATAGTGAAGTAATCACAAAATATTCTTATGGCCATGGGAACATAATTGAAAGTACCCTGTCATTTGAAATTTTTAAAGCTCCAAATGAGCAAGTCTGTTTTCAAGAAGAATGGAGAACTCCAGTTGGTACATGGTCATTAATGTTCTTTATATCAATAGTGTCCAACGTCACTGTTGTATGTTCTTTATAGATATCACATTTATCTTCTTTTGACGAGCATATCTATGATGCTTTTCAGACAACAAAGAAGCTCAGCCTATATTGACATATTAATCATTTTATGTCTGCTATAAATTATAAGGCATCCAAAGATTATTGATTACATGTCATTGTTTATTCAGGTGAGCAAAATAAATATGTGAAGACATTAAATAAGTTGTTTAAAGCAACAAAACTGGTAACACTAGAAGATTTTCCAAAGAAATCAGGATCTTAGCACATCCTGATGTATAATGTAATATATTTTGGTTCTTAATCTCTAATATAATGTGAGTTTTACTTAATCTCTAATGTAATGCGAGTTTCACACCAAAGGCTTTTTTTTTTAATAAAACCTTATCTTATAAATCCATACCCAGTATATCTCCTCTTTCTTAGCTCCATTAGCAATGGTCAGTATAATTCAGCGATAATAATTATGATTATGTGCTTAATCTACTATGTGCCAAGTGACCAAGTAATTTAATAGGTGCATATTACCTAGTCTTGTCCTGAAAATAACCCCAGGAGATCTATGCAATCAGTTATCCTGGTTTTGGTGAAGGAAACAAGGCTTCAGAAGGTTAATTTAAATAAATGTAAACAGCAAAAATGTGGCAGGACCAGTATATGACCCACATTTGTTTAACTCCAATATACAAACTCCACCTGAGCGTATTTAATTTTTATGTCCTTAAATTGTATTCTTGTTTAGATTTTGAGTTCCCTGAAGACATAAATCCTACTTGTACTTCTTTTTATTATGTATAATGACTTGAAGCTTAAATGATAAGTGATCTTTGATTTAGAAAAGGGGTAATGATCAATAAAGGTGACATGTGGACCATTAGTTAGACTATGGAACTCTAAGACTACAAATGCATGATGGGTCCATTTATTAGAAAAATAAAAATTAAAAAAAGGTTTGTTTTCAGTTTCGAACCAAAGAGACCTGAATTCCTAGGGATTGGCATTATCATTTTCACTAAAATGGAAGGACATGGAACATGGCACGGGTTGGTGCTCCTTTTAATCCAGCACTTTTAAGTAATCTGATACCTTGCCCATGGCAAGAAAATAACACCTGGCACATAATCCCATTTTACAATTAGTTCCAGAAGAGCCTGAGCCCTCATGAACATTTTATTTTGCTTCAGGTCTCACTGCTATCCGAGGCACCACCTTTGCTACTTTTTTTCTCCCTCCTGTCCACAAATGTCCCCTAGTTATGAATGAACCATTCTTTTGACATTCATCTCCACATTTCGCCAACAAGTCAACACCCTTTAAGGTGTTGCTTCCAATCAGCGTCAGACTCTGGCTCTCTTGCTTGCGTGCTCCTGTAGATGTCTCTCCCCTAGCAACCTCACCTACTTTCCCACTCGGTTTAGAACCCACAAATGGCCCAACAAAGTGTGGGGTTTTGACTTTCCATTTACTTGAATTCCTAGAATGAGACTTTATTCTTCTATGGTTAAGAAGATACAGTGTATGTATATATGCCCGTGTGTGTGTGTGTGTGTGTGTGTGTGTGTGTGTGTCTGTTTCTTGATATAGAACCTGGTGATTTTGTGAAATGTAATTAATTTCCATGGAAATTGAATAATAAAATATAAACTTAATAAACACTCTTCAAAAAAAATACCCCTTCTATTTAAAACTATAAAAACACACATTCAAATGAAACATTAAAATCCTAGGGGAACATGAAAGTATCTTAGTACAACAATATTTGAATTACATACCAATTTTTCCTTAAATCTCTGTGTTCAGGAATGAAGAAAATATTTTCCATAATCCTAAAAATACACCATGGTTGCTAAAGACACACTCAATCTTAGGTTTAGAAAAGATCACTCACATTCCTTAGTCCAGTCATCCCTAAGACAGATGTTTCTGTAGCATCATAAGTTCAACACCGAGTGAAAAATACTTAGAGTTTGAACAAATGTGCTGTAGACTAGTTAGATTAATCCTTGCTACATCTTCTCTTCGACAGTGCAAATAATTGTTTTTTTCCATCATATCCTTCCCACAAATCTTTACTTATTTCTCAACTAGCTCTATGTTTCTTGAATATTTTCAAATATAAGGATTCTTTTCAACTCACTGGGGAAAAAAATTGTTTCATACTCTACATTTTCCTCCTCGAGTAACTTTGACCCATTTTTTCCAGCCAGATGGAAACTTTAGTCAAGGGAGATTTCAACTATGTCAGTGAATTTCTGAATATCTTATCTTGTGTATTTCCTAGTAAGAAGGCATCTATTTTATTGTCTGAGGGCAAGCTTTGGTGGAATGATTAATTAGCTTATCTTACCAGAAGACAACAGGATATAGAAGGACATGAGATTTGTACTCACACATGGGATTTAGTTCCTATTTGTACTAAGGTTTCTGCTATGACCACAAAATTGAATCACTTAACCTCTCAGTACTTATTTCCCCATCTGTAAATGAAAGTAATAAAACTCACTTTACAGAACTATTCTACAGATCAAAAGTATTCAACACATAGTCAGTGCTCCAAAAGTATCAACTCATAATACTCTGCTAGATGTAGTAAATTTTGCCCAGTACCTACTATGTACACTAAGAAGTTCTGAGGCTTCTCTAGCTAATGGAGTAGATGTCTTAAAATAGTGCAGTCTTTCCCATATGTTTCACAGCACAATCCCACGTGCATGATGGGACATCAACACATGTGATATCATTAGGAACATCCTTGCTGCAAAGGCAGAAATTAGACAGATTCTCAACAACTCAAAGACTGGTTTTACTCCCTGTATTGTTTTTGGCACACCTGAAAATTCCAGTACCTTATTGCATTTCTGCCAATAGACAAGACTGATTGATTTCAAAATATTTTCAGATACCGTTGTGATCAGTGATTATCATTTGGAATAGATCTTATACACGTGGGTATGCTAAATAACTTGCCAGAAAAGTTGACAGTGTTTATTTAAGGAGATTGATTTTAATTTCAGATACTATAATTAATTATTCATTAATGTAAATCTTCCTTTTTATACAGGTTTGGGTTTGGCTAAGTTAGTGTTAGCATATTAAAGCTTCAAAAGGTTAGAGAAAAAAACAGAAACTAAAGAAGAGGGTAGAAACCCTTAAATTTACTGAGAGTATTAAGTCATTTTCTGAAAACAAGCTAGTGTCCCTATTGCAACATTCACCTGAGAAAATATAATGCATAGAATGCATTTATCAACCTAGCTTTCTTACTAATTACCATGTAAATTAAAATGATGCTTTATTTTTATTTATATTTATGACATTCAACTAAAAGGTTATTATGCAGTTAGCCTCATCCTGGCATGCCTCATAATGTCATTTCTTTCCCATCCCCTGGTATGAAAGCAGCAGTACTGAAAGTATGTGTTAAGTCACCAATTTCACAGAAAAGAAAAAGAATCTGAAAGTACACTACTATTTGCTGAGTATCCATGTAATACTTTATGTAAGTTGGTGTTTGACTATATTATTTCTCACCCATGAATTCCATAGGCAGCCATGTTTAGAGATGACTAAATTCACATACACAGTAGGTGTTGGAGCTGAGACTCATGCTATCTCCTCAGTCTGTGATTGTTCACCTATTGCATGAGAATCTGTCCTTCAAAAGAAGCAGGCAATTACTTTATTGCTGTACAGTTATATTAATAACATATTTTTAAAGTAGTAATAAATTTGTCTGTAACTTCTTCAGGAAATTAAACTCTATTTGTTCACTATAAAAATAACTTGGCCTCAACTTTTCCCAAAAAAAGCATAATAGCAATGCATTTCTTTTACATATATGAAGAGATTAATTATTTGAGAAAACTGCAGAGTCTAGAATGTTTGATACAATGAACAGTGCCTTCATGAACTAGGCATTTGAGATCTAAAACTAGGGAAAATACGAGCTTCTCTTTCTAAAGGGTAATAGACCACAGGTGAGAAAAAGGTTGTGCCTTGCTGGTGGGACATCTTTCCTCCTTGTCCTATTAAGCTTCTTAGACTCACGTGCAATCAAGGACAGCTGTCATCCTTTCCAAATGCCATTCCCTAAACCATTGATGCATCATATAACTCACACTGTCCTCCAGGAAACAATCAGAGAAATAGGCCCAATAGATTTATGTTTAATAATTTAATACAAAACTCATAGAGCACACCGTGACTAGTTAGTATTCATTTCTTTGATTTCGCTATTGCCCTTTACAGTTGACTAAAAATGAGTAGATTTTAACACGTCCATGAGCATGATACTAATTTCAACATTTCTCCTGCCTTTCTGGGACTTGGACAATTAAAGTACTTCGTGAATTTAAATTAATGTGAATTTCTTAAAATACCACCTGCAAATAATACCACTCATGCAAAGCTGAGCTAGGGTGTAAGTATTTCTCTTCTGCCTTCTTTTGATACTTACCAAAAACTTATTTTTCACAGTACATTTAGTTCTTCACGTAAAGAATTTGGATGGAAACCTAACTTTCATCGAATTTATATTCAAGATTGAGAAGTAAAATGCACACAACCAAGACACCTGTCTCCAGGCCACTCACCAATTGAGCTTGGCCATTTCTTACTTGTTTGATCTTGAGTGAGTTACTTAACCTCTGTGTGTCACTGCTTTACAATCAAAGCCCTCATCTCCTAAGTGTATGGCAGGGAATGAGAACATAAATAGAAAGCACTTATACCAGTGCCGTGAGCACACTGAACATTCAATAAATCTTAGCTATCCTTGTGGATCTTATTTTATCAATATAGCTGTCAAAATGTAATAATGCGATTTTAATTTATGGATGAAGTTATTGCTGAGTGAGTTAATAATGTGTTCGGAGAAGGATGAATGAGAAAAGAACAAACAATTGAGTACATAGGCATTGTTCCACAAAATGTGGGTCAGACATATTGTGTGAGATTATACAGTTGTCAGACCATTTAAATTCAAAATCTGTGGCCTAATCAAAGTAGTAAAAATGTTTGAAACTTCTGCATAGACTTGTTCTATATAATTAGTCGACATGTTCTTCACCAAATTTTCAGTTACAGAGTGCATTAAAATTTGTTTCTCCGAGGAAAAAAATGTGTGAATTTTAATGTTTGCAGACATGGGTCATAATATCTCTAAGAAATAAATATAATCAATCATTATTTGCCATTTACTTACATGCCAACCCCAAGGTCTAGTTCGATAGTATCAGAAATATATAGTACGTGCAAACAAAAAATGCCATAGTTTTGTCAAACCATACTGCTTCGTCTTCAAAATTAGTACTTGAAGTTTGGGGAACTGGGTGACTTAGTCGGTTAAGTGGCTGGCCCTTGATTTCGGCTTAGGTCATGATCTCAGGGTTCTGAGATTGCGCCCTGCACAAAGAGTCTGCTTCTCCCTCTTCCTCTACCCCATTGATGCGCTCTCTCTCTCTCTCAAATAAATAAATAAAAATCTTAAAAATAAAATAAAACTAGTACTTGGGGTCTATCTTACACACCCCTGAATATAGTTCGCAAAGCCAGTATCTATGCATTTTTCTATATTTGAGCATCATGTTAATATACGGCAACATTGCTGAGTGTGGAAGCCCGGGAAACACTACAGACTCATTACCTCCAAAGAGGCAGCTCACTGGGGGCAGGACACAGACAGTACTAGATCCAAATCAAAGGTCTCCCATCTCCAGAAGACCAATTCAAACTTAAGCACATCCCCGAAAATAAAAGAAATGTTCTCATTTTAAGAATTAAGTGGAAGATTAAGACCCAGAGAAACTGATTAGTTAGAACTTTGGCTGCAGGAGCTCCAGCAGGTGGGAAGTAGGAAGATACAGCCAGGGGTTGACAGGAAACAAACAGATGGTTAATGACTTATGGGTCGATAAAAGGGCTGGTTTGGGACTAATCTCACAATCACCATCTCTTCTTACCCTTTTTGTATTCATGCCAAACAGGTGTTTGGAAATCTGAATAGTGAAAAAGGTTGAATAGTTAATTTAGGAGGCTGGAAAATTAAAATAGCAAATTAACACAGGAAATGCTAAATAGCCAAAATAAAATCTGGACATCTTTCTTCATCTAGGTTGACAGGTGACCTGAATTTTTCCTTGAACAATTAAGGCTGATTACTTTGATTCTGCACATTAATTTTGTGTCATCTATTTGATTGACAGTTATATACATATTTAGAATAGAAAATGGAGTCATTTGATAATCTGTTTTCATATTAAAATAAATGTTTTGATTTATTACTATAGACATATTTGAGCTGATAGGGTAATCACTCTTCTCGCATAGACCATTTTCTCTCTACCTATTTTGACCAGAATGGATGGTGAATGAGCGTATGCTATCAACAAACTTTTGAATGAGTTAATTCAATTAGACAAAACTACTGAATCTTAAAAATAAAGTTGTATTTTTTTTCAATAACTTTTACATTCAGTGTATCTGTAGAAATTCTCATCATTCTGGAAGACTAAGTCATCCCATGCCAAATAGATATCCTATAATTTTGCCACATTTATTTTGGATTACATTCCACATATACACCTTATGCCTGAGTGTAAAAATTAAAATAAGTCAAAATATTTACCAAATAAATCAGAGTTACTGGACAACCTTGTTAAAAATGTAGATCCAAATTCTACCATAGATCATCTCACAGACCTGTTGGAGATGGAATTAAAAAATCTTTAAATATGCATCTGATATTCTCAGGCATACCTTTAAAATCTGAGACGCATTGCTATCGATATTATCATAAAAATTCATTAAGAGGACTCTAAATTTAAAATCATGGCTGTTATACACACTACCTTAAGAACATCTATGCAAAAAGCACATGATATGGGTAGTGAGAACACCGCTCCTAGGACCACTGAAATAACATAATGTTTTGTTACTGTTACAAGTCAGTAACTAACTTGTAGCTCTGTAACCTCTGACAAGTCTTTCAACTTCCCTAAACTCTGGTTTAACGGATCTGGTCCACTGAGTTGTTAAGGCCTGTTCTTCTTTCATCCTAACGTGCCAAAATTCTAGAATTGGTGATATACTGATGCATTGTTATCATAAATCCTTAGCACTCTATAATTAATATTAGATATAGATAACTTATGTTTCATTTTTTAAAAAATATTTTATTTATTTGTTTGTTTGTTTGTTTGTTTATCAGAGAGAGTGTAAGCACATGCAGGGGAAGCTCCAGGAAGAGGGAGATGCAGGTCCCCCACTGAGCAGGAAGCCTGAGACAACACTCAAATCCAGGACCCTGGGATCATGACTTGAGCTGAAGGCAGAGGCTTAACCCACTGAGCCACCCAGTACCCCTATGTTTCAGTTTTTAATAGTTGCATGTAAATGTGTATTTATTGCTACCCACTAAACTATTTTAAAATGCTCACTTTGTCTTTACAATAATTTGGAAGTGGGAAAGAAATTTCTTAACAAAATATATCTAGCCTGAGTATTAAATCAGAAAAGTGATGGGAGAATAATTCTAATTTACATATATTAAATGAATATTCATTGCTCTGTACTCAGAGAAAGAAAATAAATTATTAAAAAAGCTGTTTTGTATACTAACATCTGGATATCTAAAATGTAAAAGAAACCAACCAATTGTAAAATCTCCTTGGTGATCTTTGTAATATAACTTTGAAAATTTTACATTTCAAAAGAACCAGGAAAATCATATTTTAATATCTCTCTATTATATACACTGATCAAGCCCTGTAAAATTCATCCTGATAGAAAAGAATTGAGATCATCATCACATGTGCTATCAGGGCTTCTCAAGAATGGAAAAGCTTTCAAATATTTAAAGCAGACCTGTTTAAAGCTATTTGATAATACTGATAACAAGAGAGCAGATGTGCATCCGACCAAAGCTGTAGAATGTCACTTGAAAATTGTTTATAGATTTCTGTTGGCCACATATGACAAATGTGTGCTCATAGTATCACATTCCCAGGATGCTGTTAGAATTTTTCTGAGGTTGACTTGGCTATTACTATAAAAACACACAAAGTTCAACCCTGCCTCTATTCCTTAGTAGTTCATCAGCCTCAGGAAAAACGATGAATCAGTGAATAACTTTCTCAGTGAAAAAGGTAATGTTAGGTTTTCTTCAGTGTAGGTAGCATGATAAAGAATGTTTGGATAGATTTTAAAAATAGAGAAGCCGGATGCCTGGTTGACTCTCACAGAAGGTCACGAATTTACACTCTTATTAGCCACTCTACCAACTTCTCTGAGCGGCTCAAATTTCTCCTCAGGAATTAAGGCTGAATTATCCAAACTCAACACAGGGGTATCTTGATAAATAGATTAAAATTTACTCTTTCATATTCTGTCTACCATGGTAATCGTGTGCTTGCTTCATTGCTAATATTTTTGCAGTATAATCATCACGACAATTGCTGAGAAGTGTTTTAGTGACCCCCCCCCACACACAATTATGTCAACATGAATAAAATTCATTTAGGAAAAACAAGCATATATTGTGTGAACTGAGGTACAAAATTCCCCAATTTTGTATTTGGTTTAAATAGTGGATTGTTGTACCTCTTCACACAAAAATGTTAGAAAGTTAGCACTTGTTTATGAAAAGCTGGGAAAAGCTGTGTTTTAGTATTATTTTGCCCTCAAGGTTAATTGATTTGTGATGATTTGAGGTGTTAGGCATAATTTAAGTTATGAAATTGAGACCAGAATTTCTAACGATCTACACAATACTCTGCTCATTAAACAATCTATATGTGTGCTCAATAATTTCACACGAGTGTCAACTTGTAGAAATACAGCAATATAATTTGCTCATAAATATTTGAGTAGCTTGTGCATGCCAGGTTCTTTTATGCGCCCAGGGGACACAGCATATACAAGAGAAACAAGAGCTTTGTTCCTGTGATCCTTACCTGCCGGGTGGGGGTGGAGAAGAAACTACATAAATTAAAAGATACATCTAACTAGAGTCCCGTGGCTAAAACAAATTAGGAGAATGGGATAGGCAATGATAGGGCAACTCATTTAGATTGGATAGTTTCTGAGGAGACATTTGAGATAGGAATTCAATGGCAGAAAAGGAGCTATCATTGTGGGAAGCACTTGTCAGCTAAAGAATAGCAACACAAAAGCCCCAGGTTGTGGGACGCCTGGTGGCTCAGTCATTTTAAGCACCAGCCTCTGGCTCAGGTCATGATCCCAGGTTCCTGGGATCGAGCCCCACATCTGGCTCACTGATCGGTGGGAAGCTGGCTTCTCCCTCTCCCTCTGCTGCTCTCCTGCTGTGCTCCCTCTCTTGCTGTGTCTCTCTCTGTCAAATAAATAAATAAAATCTTAAAAAAAAAAAGGAAACAAAAACAAAACAAAAACCTAAAAGCCCCAGGTTGTTAAGATACTAGCACAGAGGCACCTGGGTGGCTCAGTGGGTTAAAGCCTCTGCCTTTGGCACAGGTCATGATCTCAGGGTCCTGGGATTGAGCCCCGCATGGGGCTCTCTGCTCAGCAGGGAGCCTGCTTCCCCCTCTCTCTCTGCCTACTTATGATCTCTCTCTCTCTGTCACAAAAAACCCAAAAGAACCCTAAAAAAGTCTCTCCTGCCATTAAAAATATTTGTTATTGGGAATTCTCAAGGCTTTCATTAGAGATGAACATTCAGCTGAGATTTATTTGCTTCCTTTGTGAAATGTGGTAGTGCAGACTATTTAAGAAAATATTGTTGGGTGCCTGGGTGGCTCAGTTGGTTGAGCAACTGCCTTTGGCTCAGGTCATGATCCTTGAGTTCTGGGATCGAGTCCCGCATTGGGCTCCCAGCTCCACAGGGAGTCTGCTTCTTCCTCTAACCTTCTCTCATGCTCTCTCTCACTTTCTCTGTCTCTCAAATAAATAAATAAAATCTTAAAAAAAAAGATTTTAAGAAAATATTGTTATTCATGGGGCGTCTGGGTGGTTCAGTGGGTTAAAGCCTCTGCCTTAGGCTCAGGTCATGATCTTAGGGTCCTGGGATCTAGCCCCACATGGGGCTCTCTGCTCAGCAGGAAGCCTGCTTCCCCCTTTCTCTCTGCCTGCCTCTCTGCCTACTTATGATCTCTCTCTCTGTCAAATAAATAAATAAAATCTTAAAAAAAAAAGAGAGACTAGCACATTCCAGTTTCAAGGAGATATCAGTATGATTGGAACACAGTGAACAAGATGAAGAGGGGCATGGGATGAGCCAGCCGTACCTTCATTTTACCCAAAACCAGTGAGTTCCATACTGTGAAGTCAGGAAAGTTATAATATCTCTATCATTAATAGCTTTTGAAAAATCATCTTAATTATACGACTAACATTTGACGTATTCATTTCAGCCCCTTGGTAGATTTTCACTTTCATACTTTCTTCATAATGATGAGTGATCCCCTATCATTTGCCGATATCATAGCGAATGCAACTGAGTTAGCAGTTTTCCTTTAAAATCAAATTAAAATCAAATTGGAACCCACCCCCAAAAAGAAATCTGAGGACTACTGATTTCTGGAAAAGAACTGTGCACTCTGCGTACTCTCCCAAATGTTTTCTGTGACCAAACATAATTCATTCAGCCAAGAGGCTCCACTCATTGTCAAATCAATAACGGTTTTTTGTGCATACTCATCAGATGGAAGCAAGCGGTAGGCGAAAGCAGGGTAAATTCAGTCACAGCGCATAGTTTCAAAACTTCATGATTTTCAATAATTGTAATTGAAGAGTTGATAAATCCAATGGGCCTTTATTTCTGCAAATTCAACAATTTTATGTTCCCAGGAAAACTCAGCTAAGACTTTTACAATTCTCTAAATCAGACTGATGTTTAACAAGAATCAAGTCTTTTCGAGAAGCAATTTATTTTGTCAACTAATTCTCATACTGGTGAACTGGCTCATAAAAGTGAGCAATTCCATATTTTTGAACCAATCATAAATGTCTCAAGATATGCCACAAGACACAGAAAACTTCTGCTCTATTATCCAGCACTGTTAACTCACCAGCAGGGCCCTAGCTGCGATGAGAAAAACCAAATTGTGCCTTATCTAATGCATAAAAAAAGCAGCTCCTTTGGTTTCCTGATGCTCTATGAATAGAGGGACCATATAATTTATCTTCCAAACTGGGACACTTTCAAGATTTAAAGGAGGCTCTATTAACAGCTGCAGAGGGGGGACCACGGCCACTAGCCAGGACCGTCCCAGGCAAACCGTGACAGGTGGCCTCCCTATCTCCGAAGCACAGGCCCCAGGAGCCTTTAGAAAATTATACCTTATCGCCTCACAGAGAAATATGGAGCATAATAAATTGTAAACATTTTTGATGAAGGAAAAAACTGTTTGGGCTACTTTATCTAAAACCTCTGAGCATTAGAACTTCCCTTTCATTTCACTGACTTTGTACTGCGTGTAAATAGTGAGCACACTGATATAAAGAGGCCCTGAGCTTCCTGGAGAAAAGCACCACACTCTTGGGCGGCAATCCTCTGTGCATGGAAACCCTGCCTTTGTGACATAGTGAAGGCTGACCCAGAGTCCCAGCGGACCCCCACTTAACCCATTTATTACCAAGTCTGAAAAAATTCCTCGTGCTAGAAGAACAGGTGCAGGGAATTTCTCTAGGAAGAGTGGCAGGTAAATCTCTCTTCTCTATGCATGCTTACCCTTGGAAATTAAAGTGGCATTGGCCTTATTACTACCAAGCTTTAACTCGTGGCTTAGAAACCTCTCCTGCCTTGAATATAAATGGCTGGTTCTGTCTGTATCATCAACTTTCCCATATCACAAGCGGAGCAAGAGGGAGAAAAGCGGTAAGAAAAGAGGTGCTGTAGAAGAAAATTAAAGGAGTAGGGAGGAAGAACGTATGGAGGGGAAGGAGGAATCAAAACGAGACAGAAGGGAGAAAGAGAAGACAATGAGAAAGTGGACACAGAAAATGAAAACAAGACTGAAGCTAAAACGGTACATATTCCTTCCCATATATTTCTACTTTTTTTTTTTTTTTTAACCTGTTCGGTCCTTGAGAATGTCAGATGCTATGAGAGTCTCGGAACTGAAAGAGAGCCATACAGACAGATCATTCACAGTATCTCACTCGGACCATGACAGATTGTGACCTGCCCGGTATCACACCGCTAGTCGGTGGCAAAGTCACTTCCAAAACCCATGTCTCCTGACTCTTGAGCCCAGTGTTTTATTTACAAAAGTGTTTTGCTTTTCTAAAGCACTGATCAGTTTATCTAACAAACATCAAGTTGAAGGTTCTCTGGTTTCATCGGTTTGGAAATGCTGTATTTGTTTTAAAGACCACAAACATATCTGTTTCTGAAATGTTCACCTGCTTCTCATCTTCCCCCAGTTTTTAATTTTAATATACCTTTTACTTCTCTTTACAGGAATAATATACATTTTGGTATGCAATAAAATTTGACTAAACAAATAAATGAAGAGAAGATAGTAGCCCTACAGGCTTTATTCGACTCTGATTTTCCAAATAAAAATTACGTACAGAAAACACAAGGTCCCAGTCAAAACGGAAAATGCCAAATAGGAGAGGAATAAATTGTGTAGCCTGTGTGATTTGCCTTGTATCTTCAATAAAGCCACAATAATTGGTGACTGCCTGAATATAATTATTCTTTCATTATTTGCCTATAACAACTGAGAATGGAGTGGCCAAATACCTTTCCTTGAGCTTTTCTGGATAGACTCTGGGTAGAACCAAAATGCTAATAAATAAATAATTAAAGGGTCTTTTTGACTATTTTGACTATGTGTGATTGCTTTTATCTGAATAATGAAATTCTTCAACTAAAAATACACCTCATATTTATAATGTTATTTGTTTGCTTTTCCTCTGTGCTTTTGATATGTAATGTGCTACATATATATTCACTTGGAGGACCAGACTTTGTGTATTGTACATGAATTGTCTACAGCAAATTCTGTTCTAAGCCTTCCTCATAATCTGTTAAGACATCTGGACACAAATATAGAGCTATAAAACATAAATGTAAAAAATTCTAAAATGCAAATTACAGACATCAGTAATGAAAGAGGGATCATCACTACTGATCCTATGGAGTTAAAAATATAATATAGGAATATACTGAACAACTCTCTGAAACACAAATTTGAAATTAAGATGAAATGAACCAATTCCTTGAAAGACAAAATTTATCATAACTCACATGTGGAAAGACACATAATTTGAATTAAAAAATGGAATCAATAATTAATAACATTCTATAACAGAAAACACCAGACCCAGATGGTTTCACTATTGAATTCTACCAAACATTTAAGGAAAAATGATACCAGTTCTCTACAACCTCTGCCAAAAAAAAAAAAAGGACAAAAAGCAAAAAGGATGGGGTACTTTTCTGATTCATTCTATGAGACCATCGTCACCCTAATATCAAAAGCAGATAAAGACATTACAAGAAAGGACCAACAAAATATTAGCTAAATGAATTCAATTGTGCATAAAAAACATATACACCATGCCCAGCTGAGATTTATTCCAATTGTGTAAGGTCCATTCAACATTCAAAAATCAAAGACTAAGAGTGGCTGGGAGGTAGGTTATGGACATTGGGGAGGGTATGTGCTATGGTAAGTGCTGTGAAATGTGTAAGCCTGATGATCAAAGACATGTACCCTGGGGCAAATAATACATTATATGTTAATAAAAAATATCAAAGAAATACAATCCATCACATAAATAGATTAAAGAGGAAAAATCACATGATTGTGATGTAGGAAAACCATTTGAGAAAATTGAAAACTCAATTCAATTCGTGATTAAAATACCAAGCTAACTAGGAGTAGAAAAGAACTTCCTCAATATGATAAAAAGATATCTACAAGAAACCTACGGTCAACATCATATTTAAGGGTAAAAAAAACCTAGATGCTTCCTCCCTAAGATCAGGAATAAGACAAAGATATCCCATCTCACTATCCCTATTCAACACTGTCTTAGAAGTCCAAGTTAATGCAATAAGACACGAAAATAAAATAAAAGGTATCTTAGAAGGAAGAAATAAAACTGTCTTTGTTTGCAGATGACATAATATTCTATATAAAAAATTCCGAAGAGTCAACAACAAAACTTCCTGGAACTATTAAGTAATTACTGCAAGATTACAGGATTCAAGATTAATGTACAAAAGTCAATTACATGTATATATTTTAACAATAAACAATTGAAATATGAAATTAAAGACATAAAACTATTTACATTAGCTTCAAAAATACACTAAGAAAATATGTATAGGATCTATATGAGGAAAATTACAAAATTCTGATGGAAGACATTAAAGAAGATCTAAATAAGTTATTCTATCTTCGTGGGTAAGGAGACATAATATTGTTAAGATGTCAGTTATGTCAGTTATTTGATCAATAGATTCAATACAATCCCCATCAAAATCCCAGCAAGTTGTTTTGCAGTTGTCAGCAAAGTGATGCTAATGTTTATATGGAGAGGCTAAAGACCCTAAGTAGTTATTACTAAAGAAGAGCAAAGTTGGATAACTGGCAATATCTAATTTTAAGACTTACTAAAGGGGCACCTGGGTAGCTCAGTGGGTTAAAGCCTCTGCTTTCTGCTCAGGTTATGATCTCAGGGTCCTGAGATCAAGCCCTGCATCGGGCTCTCTGCTCAGTAGGGAGCCTGCTTCCCCCTCTCTCTCTGCCTGCCTCTCTGCCTACCTGTGATCTCTCTCCTCTCTGTCAAATAAATAAATAAAATCTTCAAAAAAAAAAAAAAAAGACTTACTATAAAGCTACAGCAATCAAGAAAATGTTGTTTTGGCAAAAGAATAGAAAAACAGACTGTTAAAACCAATAGATAGCCCAGAAATAGAGCCCCATAAGTTCTTCAATTGATGTTTAACATAGAAGCAAAGGCAAATTTATGGGGAAAAAGGTCATTTCAACAAATGGTGCTAAAATAATGGGACATCCACATACAAAACACTGAATCTAGACAGAGACCTTATACCTTTCATAAAAATTGATTAAAAATGGATCACAGGTCTCAAAGTTAAATTCAGGATTACAAAACATCTACAAAATAACAGGAGAAAACTGAGGTGTCCTTGAGATTGGTGACGATTTTTTAAATACAACACCAAAAATGAGCGAAGAAAGAAAAAAAGTTTTTAAATTAAAACCTGAAGTGTCTTCTCTGTAAATGATCCCACTAAGAGAATAAAAAGACAAGGTACAAAATAGGAGAAAACATTTCAAAATACACATGTGGTAAAGGACTCCAAAATATACAGCTCAACTGAAAATGTCAAAATGCAACAATGAAAATACCCGAATAACCCAATTAAAAAATGGACAGAAGATTTGAACACATCACCAAAGAAGATATACAGATGTCCAATGAGCGTATGAAAAACATGTGCTATGTCCCATGCCATTAGGGAACTGAAAATTAAAACAAAAATGAGATACCACTAAACCTCCATTAGAGTGGCTAAAATCCAAA
This sequence comes from Nasua narica, assembly GCA_028533885.1. Classification (NCBI taxonomy): domain Eukaryota; kingdom Metazoa; phylum Chordata; class Mammalia; order Carnivora; family Procyonidae; genus Nasua; species Nasua narica. Next base: position 161,938,337 of record CM052800.1, on the reverse strand, counting down.
ACATCGACAATACCAAATGATGGTGAGGATATGGATCAACAGAAACTCTCATTCATTTCTAGGAGAATGATCATTGGTGCAGCCACTTTGTAAGAAAGTTAGTTTTTTCTAAAGTTAAACACAGATGTATCACCTACTCCAGAAATCATGCTTCTATAGACTTACCAAAATGAGTTGAAAATTTGCATCGACACTAAAAATCTGCACAACGTTCACAGTAGCATTATTCATAATTGCCAAAACTTGGAAGCAACCAAAATGCCCTTCAATAGGTATGGATAAACAAACTATGGTTTATCATGCAATTGAATAATATTCAATGATAAAAAGAAATGAGTTATCAAGTCATGAAAAGTCAGGGAGGAAACAAATGGATATCCCTAAATGAAAAAAGCCAATATGATAAGGCTGCTTACTGTATGATTCCAACTATCTGACATCCTGGAAAAGGCAAAACTGGAAAGAAGAAAAATATCAGTGGTTTCAAGAGGTTCAGGGCTGGAGAGAACAACGACTAGGTGAGCAAAGGGGGACTGTTAAGGCCAGTGGAACTAATCCATATCACACTGTATTGTAATACATGACATTATACATTTGTCAAAATCCACAGGACTGTACAACACCAAGAGTGAGTCCTAATATAAACTATAGGTAGACCTTAATTTATAAACATATAGCAATATTGCTTCATCAGTTATAACAAATATACCACATTAATGCAAGATGGTAATAATAGGAGAAATCTGGGAAACTGAGGGCAAGGAGAATATATAGGAACTCTTTGTATATCCTGCACAACTTTTCTGTAAATCTATTAATGCTCTAAAAAAGGCTGCTATAAAAAGAAAATGCTAAAATGGTTAGATTGGCAAAAAGGACCAATTTGTGGATGGAGTTTTTAAAACTCCAAAGTAAACATGATTTGTGTCGAATACTGTTATATAGAAGCTCTGCGTTTTTTAAATCTTAGATTTCTAGTGAATCATATCATCTCATTTAAACCACTGTTAGTGTAGTAACACTTATCAAGGAACTTTATTGTTCAGGATGGTATGTAGGTGTCACTAACACAAAAAATTTGAATGTTGCTCCTTGCCCTCAAGGAATGTAGTCTTTCTGTACAAATAGAACACAGGTGTATCGCATAATAGTACAATGTGGTATAAATAGAATACAGATCTAATATTAGTACAATGTAATATTTAATAATTCAATAATAGTACAATGTAGTATATGCTAATGTCAAATGAGAGATGAAGAAATCCATAATAGAAAAATGAAACTCAACCTGCACAAAAACTGGATTTAAGGGAGAATATCCAAGTGGAAAGGAACAAATGCACATTCGAAGAACCATGGCCAAACCAGTTTGGTTGCAGTGAAAACTTTTGTAGAAAATGATTTAGTGATACAGTTAAGAGAGAGAACTGAGATTGTTAGTGAGACACTAAGAATTTAGGATTTTCATTTGTATTTTGCTCTTAAGTAATAAGAAGCTAATAAAGGAGTTTAGCCCAAGAGAAACTAGAGGAAAATTAATTTGATTTGGGTATGAATACAAGGATCCAACTGGAGTAAAAGAGTGGAAATTAAGGAAGAGGAATCGCAAAGAGGATCAAAGGTTAAAATGCATGAACTCTAAAGCTAACAAGGAGGGAGATGAATTCAATGAAGTTTGGTACCATTAAACACCCAATAAATTCTTAGCATAATAGGAAAAAAACATAAAGGAAAATATCCCCCATCATAAGAAAACATTAAATCTAATTGGGCTACAAAACATATAAATATGGAGCAAACAAAAAAAGTGTCAAAATCAGGCAAAGAAAGTCTCAGATACAAGAAACTAAATGATAAAGCCACACAGACAGTGGAAATACCCTTAGCAGCTGCAGTACTCCCGGGAAGAGATAACAGACAGTGACTTGCATTTTCATGATCCTCAAGCTCAGGACAACTTTATTTCATGTCCCAACTGACCTTTCTCATGTTTCTCTAAAATAGACTAACTACTCTCACTTCTCAATTAGGAAATTGTCAGGGGTGAAATTCGGGTCTGCCCCCACTTGTCAAATCCTTCAGGTTTGAATGCTCTTATTTTTTGAGGTCATCCTTAAAACAATCGCTGGCTCAGGATTCTGATCTCTTCTGTCTAAGCCACCCAGAAGGCAATTATATAATACAGCCTCTGATGGAGAGGTCAATTTAGGGTGGAAATCTGTGCCTGAAGTGATGGATGCAAAGTATTACATGAAGGCAGCAAAGGAGTGTCTGAAGTCATGTATACCCTGCAGCATCCAAGGAGGGAAACCACACAAGGAAACATACTTCTTTAAGAAGTAGAAAGTAAGGGGCACCTGGGTGGCTCAGTGGGTTAAAGCCTCTGCCTTAGGCTCAAGTCCCCATCCCAGTCAGGGTCCTGGGATCGAGCCCCACATGGGGCTCTCTGCTCAGCAGGGAGCCTGTTTCCCCCTCTCTCTCTGCCTACCGCTCTGTCTACTTGTGATCTCTCTCTCTCAAATAAATAAATAAAATCTTAAAAAAAAAGTAGAAAGTAAAATTCTTTCTTGTCTCACATTTTCAACCAACAGAAATAGCCATGCAGTTTCCTGTATGTTCTTCCTAAAATGCTTCAATGCAGAAACTGTAAGTATGTCTACATCAATATTACTTTTTACACCACTTGTATAACCATACGTGAGAATTTGTGAATCAGAAAGTATGAGCAATGTTTGGTATCATTGATGTTGTTGTGGGAAGCTGTCAATTGCCACCCAGAGAGTTTATATCCTTCTCTGTGTGTCCCAACACCATGGGAAAAGTCTATTCCACTAAATTGAGGATTGAATTTTTTTTTTAATCTTTGCTATTCTGAAAGGTTCTTTTACTGATTTTGGTATGAAATTAAACACTTTTAAAGTTATTTGCCACTTGAATTCCTAATTCTTGTTATAATATGTCGCTTATTCAGGACTTTGAATATTTTTCTATTAATTTGTTTTTGATATTTGCTATAAGGATTTTAGTATGTTAAGAAAATCAGTTTCATTTTTGTATTTTTAACTCTGTTGATGATTTTTCTCCCTACAGTTTTTTTTTCTAATTATGGTCAAAATTACTAATCTTTAATCAGGGCTTCTGAGCTTCTGTGAAGCATGGGAAGGCATATATTATGCACACAAACCAAATTTAACCAAAGTTGTCTTCTATAACCCAGTGATATTACTTTTTTCAAATCCTTCATTTATCTGTACTTTAGTTTACAGTGGGAGACAGGGAGAATCTCAACTTAACTTTTGCCAAAAGTGTTAGCCAATATTCTCCAATAATTATTGAATGTTGCATCTTAAATTCCTCTCAAATAACCTGTAAAATTTGGTATTTAACTAAACTGATTTCTCAACCATCTTGAATAGTTTGTTTCACTCATCTGTTTATACCAATCCCAAAGGGCTTAAATTATTATGACATTGTAATAGGTCTTAGTATCAGTACAGACAGATACTTTTATTACTCTTCTTTTTTAGATATTCTTTGGCAGATCTCATATACTTATTTTTCCACATGAACATTAGTAGCATTTGTCAATTTTACAAGAGTTCTTGATACTTTCAAACATGTTACATGCATTTATAAATTGATTTAGGGAGAACTGACATATTAACACTATTGCACGTTTCTATATATGAATAAGAGGTATTTCCCCATTGATTAAAACCTCATTTATATAAAGTATTCTAGTTTTAATTTTAAATTTCTCTCTTGTAAGCCGTTTTCTGTATTTATGTCCAGATAGGCTAAATGTTTATGCCCAGACAGTTGAAATATATTTGCTATTGTAAATGAAACCTTTCTATCCATTATATTTTACAGCCTATTATTACAGACAGACTACTAAATTTTACCTTTTTACCCTTTATGACCCACCATTTTATGGAATTCTCTTGCTATTTCAATTTGCCCTTATATTTCTTGGAATCTTTTTTTAAAAAAATATTTATTTATTTATTTGTTTGTTTATTTATTTATTTATTTATTTGACAGAGAGAGAGAGAGCGCACAAGCAGGGAGAGCAGCAGGCAGAGGGAGAAGGAGAAGCAGGCTCACCAGAGGGAGAAGGAGAAAGCAGGCTCACCAGCCAGCAGGGAGCCCGTTGCGGGGCTTGATCCCAGGACTCTGGGATCATGACCTGAGCCAAATGCAGAGGCTCAATTGACTGAGCCGCCCAGGTGACCTCTTGAACTCTCTATATAGCATATCATATGCAAATGATTCCAATAGTTTCTCTTAATTCCAATTTTTGAAAACATTTTCCTTTCTTTCCTGAACTATGGAGTAAAAAAAATCCTAGTAATTTTAAATAGTAACTGTGATAGAAATCATTCCTGTTTCCAATGCTAGTGAGAAATCTTTTGTTTCATAATTAATCACCTTTTTTTTTGAGGCCCATATCAGAGGAAGGAAACTGTTCTTCATTTCTATTATATATATTTTCTTCTAATTCAGGGTGTGGTGTTGAATTTTGCCAGATTAACTTCTGAATGTATTTAAAAAGTAATCTTTCTCTCCTTTCACCTATTAATAAGGTAAGCATAGTATTGATAGATTACCTAACACAAATCCACACTTGCATGCCTATCATGAACTCCCCATCATCCCATGATCAGGGTATAGCGCTTGTTAGTGCATTGCTAATTCTGATTCATATTCTTATGATTCTATAGATATTCGTAAACTAGACTAGTTCACTTAATTTTATGTGCAGTTTTAAGGTTTTGTTGTCATCTCCTGCTGATTTGTAAAATTATTTTGGAACTTTTACTTTTCTCCAGTTTCCTATGTGAATAGCATTGAAGCTCTCTATGCCTCAAAGTTTTTGAGGGAATTCACTTCTGAAACTATTGACCTAGCCTGTTTTGGATGCTTACTCTTTGAAAACACTCCCATTTCTTCCATGGTCATGGATCAATCAATTTTGGAGATTTTTATTCTCTTAAAAGTCATCAATTTTATTCAAGTTTTATATTTGTTTGAATAAGCTCAGGCAAATTATTCTCTTGTAAGCCCTTTAATTCAATTTATACCTGTGATCGATCATTCTGCCATTCTCATTCCTAATTTACATAGTCTTCTGTTTAAATTCAATTTGCTAGTAGTTTTTCTTTTCTTCTCATTCCCAACAAAGAGTTTTTGATCTATGTACCAAAATTAATATTAATTTTATTAATAATTAATTATAATTATTATATTAATTATATTAATAATATATTAATTATATATACTGTATATATATTACTGGCTTCTGTTTGATAACTCACTCTTTTTTCTTTTGTCTCCATTAATTTATTCTTTCTGTTTTCCAGGGGTTTATTCAGTTGCTCTTCCAAGAAGTTCTTATTTGAAATTTTAATCAACTCCATGATATTTTTTCTTATTAGTAGTACGTGTCTTAAACGTGTGGTTTTTAAGTTTTTTCATGGCATGGCATTCTCAGAAAATGATAGTATTTTTATAGCACACAGGGTAAAGGCACTCAACACCTTGCTTCCTGCTGGAGGTCCTAAGGGCTGAAGAGAATGAAGATCTCCACACACCTGTAAACCACTTTCCACACCCCAGTAGGGAAGCTCTATTAATAAAATCAAATGGGGTGCGCCTGGGTGGCTCAGTGGGTTAAAGCCTCTGACTTCAGCTCAGGTCACGATCTCAGGGTCCTGAGCCCCGCATTGGGCTCTCTGCTCAGCAGGGAGCCTGCTTCCCCCTCTCTCTCTGCCTGCCTCTCTGCCTACTTGTGATCTCTCTCTGTCAAATAAATAAATAAAATACTTAAAAATAAATAAACAAACAAACAAACAAATAAATCAAGTGGATCTTGAATACCACATTGTATGCATTCATATATTCAGTACATAACCACTGAATAACCGCACTAGGAGCCCAAAATACAAAATGGGTCAGGGAAAACTTCCAGGAGCTTTGATATTTAAATGATAAGAGTGTGATCTCAACAATTATTGGAAAGTGTAGAGAACTAGTCAGGTAGCTTAGCTTCTAGGCCCAGTGCTCCATATATTTATTGTACGTGTGATACACAGTCCTGTCTTAGTTTCCTCAAACTCCACTATGATCTAAATATAGATGATATTTAGAAATTAAAATGACAAATGCAAATTATCATTATTAACTTATATTGAAAGTGCCTCTGAGTATGTATATTTCTGTGCTTACTGGTGTGTGCTCAATTAATATTCAAAGGAATACATTTCCTATCTTAATGAAATAAAAAATAAGCCAACTGACTATTGTTAATTGTTATGTAATCACAGATACAGGCTTTCCTCAATTTGAGTGAAAGTATCATAAATGGTTACATTGAGAAAACAACTACCACAGGACAGAATTGAGCTTCGATTTTCTCCATTTTGAGGTTTGACTGTCCTATAGCACGTTTTAAAGATTTTATTTATTTATTTTTGAGAGAGAGAGAGAGAGAGATAGCAAGAGCAGTGGTGGGGGGTAGGGGAGGACGGTCAAAGGAAGAAGGAGAAGCAGACTTCATGCTGAGCCCTGACTTGGGGCTAGATCCCAGGATCCTGAGATCATGACCTGAGCCAAAGACAGACACTTAACCGACTGAGCCACTGGCTTGATCCCAGGATCCTTTTTTTTTTTTTTTTAAGATTTTATTTATTTAATTAAGAGAGAGAGAGAAAGCGTGAGCAGGAAGAGGAGAAGAAGGAGAGGGAGAAACAGACTCCCCGCTGGGCAGGGAGCCCAACACAGGTCTCTATCCAGAGACCCCAGGATCACGATCGAGCCCAAGTCTTAACTGACCAAGCCACCCTGTCCTATAGCAACTTTTAACAAATAAATTTAAAAACCTAGCTAACATTGCTCATAATCAGAAAGGATAAAAAAAAAATCAAACAAACAAAAACCCACAGGGTGCTTGGGTGACTCAGTCAGTTAAGCATCTATCTACCTTCAGCTCTGGTCATGATCCTGGGATCCTGGGACTGAGAACCCTGTATCAGGCTCCCTGCTCCGTGGGGACTCTGCTTCTACCCCTCCCTCTGCCTCTTTCTCTGCCACTACCCTGCTCATGCTCTCTCTTTTTCTCTCAAATAAATAAAATCTTTAAACACACACACACACACACACAAAGGTAATGGAGTCCTTCAACACATGGCTGGTAAAATCTCGAAGATTTTTCCTGGTATGTATATGGATGGTCCCACAGAATGCACAACAAAGAGGATGGGGTCTCCTCTGTTCCAGTGCTTACAGACATGTGAGCCCATTGGTTAGGAATCACTTTTCATTTTCTGTTACTAAGCCAGGAGATACACAATTCACAATCAGCTTAGAAACAAATCAAAATTTACATTTTGTGTAATGAGACTGGGGATGAGTTTTAAAATTTGAGAAGGAATATTGCCAAGTAGAGAATGGGTACTTATTTTAAATATAGCTGAGGATAAAGGGAAAAAAATCATACTAGAAATAATCAAAGAATAATAAGACCTTGGTGAGCATAGTTATTTATTTGCAATGAAGTGCAGGAGATTTAGTAGCAAATTTGAGTAACATTGTGAGATGTCTGGACCTAAAGCAGTTCTATGAGAGAATCGAGTAAGAAAAAAATGGGAGCAGGTATGAGGTAATTGAGAATGGTGCAGTAATAAGTTGGCCAAAAAAACCTACCATTCATCACAAAGTATGAATATAAGTAACCACTACTTACTAAGTACTAAGTACTCATCTAAGTACTCATACAGTTTTTGGGTAGATTGAGTAAATTAAACTATGTGAAATATTTGGGGCATAGAGTAAGTGCTGTGAGCATGTCAGCCATTATTATTACTGTTGTTGATAAAGTTATAAGTGGCATTTTGAGGGTTATTATGATTATCCTTATAGCAGCATTATAATTTAAGCAGCTCATAAAAACAATAAAGAAATCTCTTTATGGACAAATTTTTACTGTATGTAACAAAGATAACAGAAACACATTTTTTCAAGATATTTTTTTTTAAAGATTTTTTACTTATTTATTTGAGATAGAGACAGTGAGAGAGAGCATGAGAGGCGAGAAGTTCAGAGAGAAGCAGACTCCCCATGGAGGTGGGAACCTGATGTGGGACTCGATCCCAGGACTCCGGGATCATGACCTGAGCCAATGGCAGTTGCTTAACCAACTGAGCTACCCAGATGCCCTCAAGATATTTTTAATATTAAATGTTTCCAAATGAAATAATAAAGATGAAGCTAGACATTATAGTGTTATATAGGGCATTTTACAAATACATAAGTGTCTTGTGAGCATACCCTTTTCTTTCTGTCTCCTTTCATCTCTCTTGAGGACACAGTGACATTTTTGTGAGTTAATTAATTAGAGTCATTTTATGGTTTTAAAAAATCTAGCAGGAGCTGAGAAATCTAGAGTGAATTCATAAAACAAAGGGCACATCAGTGAGAATATCGGATGGAGTTAAATTATTACTTTGACATCCAAGAATGTATTCCTGTTATTTTGGTCTTTGGAGAAGGAGGTAGGAGGCAGGCCAATTAGATAATCCCTGAGTTATCTCTGAACTCCAGAGCTGTTTCCAAAGTCTTGTACAGTGTCAGTTTTATCCAAAGACTTTTAAGAAGATGCAGTAGGCTCTAGATATTTTAGGAGAAATTGTAGGTTCATAAAATTACATTCGAGATGATCACCTGGTCGTTGCTATAAGATCCATGGATAGAACTGGCCCAGCTGAATGCTGCAGGACAAAGTGATTATTTAAAATACATGGCTTTCTAACAAGATAGCCAGAGAACCTTCGGTTACTTTCCATCACAAAATTATGGGCCTCTTGTTCATACAGTGTAAGCAATAGGCTTCATCAAAGCAGAGCAGGTGTGCACATCAGATTCCACAGGATGCCTGAGTCTGCTGCCTCTTCTGTCCCCAAGATACAGAGAGCAGAGCAGCATGTCACCAGCCATCACCTTGGTGAGCAAGTTTTGCAAGAGCTATTAAAACAACCAGCCCTATGGTCTCTTTTCTCTCTCTCTCTCTTTGGAGGGTAGGAGGGAATAGTAAGATTAGGTTTGAATATCTCAGAGACAAATCAAAATGCTCACATCTGTTTTGCAATATTAATTATATGAAATAGCTGTGAATCTTGATCTAGACATCATGGCTGGAACATAAAACAAAAACCTAGATAAGAAGCAAATAATACTCTGCAACCACCGCCTTGTCATCTACTCCATTTCAAATAATGTTCCTATATTTTTTTATTGCCACCATGTTTCCCTGCTTCATTAAGTGTATTCATTAAGTGTAAATAAAATGATATTTTGTTTTGGACCTTCTGCTCTTTCCTTGCACCATTTTCTCTAGAGTCACCCATTCCACTTGCTCCAGATCTTCTCTGCAGAACAATAACCTGTTCAAATTAGCTTTGACCTTGGTACTTGAACTCCAGTTTGTGATGGGGTAAAAACATGGCAGCAGAATTATTTGACCCTCTTCCAATTGAGATTTAAACATCTCCTTACCCTGACTCTGAGCTCCATAAGTGCTTGACAGATAGAATTAATTGAAAAGATACAATTCCAGTTTGGGGGCTCAGATCTTCAAAATAGACAGTTTCACTTTTCATCTCTTGTTACTTTTGTTCTTGAAACCCAGCCACCATGCCATAAGGAAGCCCAAGCAACCTTTGGGGAGGAAATATAGCTGCTGGCCCACAGTCCCAATGGAGCTCCCAGATGACACCCCACACCTACTTATCAGCCACTCGAGGGAGTTACGTTGATGGGGAGGCTTCCAGCCTCTGGGCCAGCTGCCCCAAGTGATGCTATATGGAGCAGAAATGAACTGTCTCTCACAAGTTCTGCTTTACTTGCTAATTCATGAACAAAATAAGTAATTGTTTGCATTTGATGCCATAGTTTGTAGTAGTTTGTTAAATAGCAAAATATAAATGAAATGAGTTCTTACCTATGAAATTCCTAATTTACCTCCATCTTAAAATCCTTGTTGAATGCCTATACATACCATCTTCTCTCAACGTTTCAAATTTTCTTCCCCCAAATCCTCAGTTCAAGTAATGATAACAACTGCTCTGCCTCCATACTTGGCTATAAACTTCTCTAATTTTCTCCCTCCCTCACTCTTGCTAATCAACATTCCAATATAATATCCTCCTTCTCAAAGCCTTCCTGATTTCAACAACTTCGTTCTCATTACTACTTTACTCAACCAAGTAGTGTTCTTTTCATTGGAACCAGCACTGTGGGATACAGTGGGGCCAGCCGTGTCCCAGCTTCTAGACTTTCCGTCTTAGATCCTTCATGCAGCCGGCCTAAGGATCACCTTCCAAAATCATTGCTTGAAATTATGCAAAGGTTCCCACCAGTTCATTTATTAAGGTCCAGATTTGTTAGCCTGATCTTCCACAATCCACCTCCAGTCATCTTTCTTCCACCATATTCTCCCTCTGCTTTCGGAGACTTTTCTCCTAAGCACCATATTCTTACTCCGTCATGAAGTCTGCGTTGCTCCAGCACACTTCTGTCAAATAGCACTCTTTTCCAACTTTCTCCAGGGACGTATATATAATAATTTCTGCAACTACACAATCTGTCTGATAGGATGAAAGTAGTCTTAAATAACATGTAAATAAATGAAAGTGGCTATGTTCCAATAAACCGTTATTAATTAAAAAGGTGGTATGACCAGATTGGGTCTATAGGCAATAGTTTGACAACCCCTGATCTACAATTTGGAAATGATGCTAGATACTATGTTTCTAATCATTTCAGAATTTTGCTTTAGTCAAAAAATAAGAACATAAATTAATTGAAATCAGAATATGCACATTTATTGTCAGCAGTAGTTGGCCATACTAAATGTGAAAATTAATTGAGATCAAATGGGCTATTATGTAATTTTTGCCCTAAATCTTACTGAATAAAATAGTCCAGTGATATCTTTGGATAAAAAAAAATTCTTCAAAATATTACTTAAAACTCAGATATAGATTTACTTCATATACAATATATTCCAACAAGACCTTGGTGAAAATTTTAGTATATTGGATAAAAATGACTATCAGTCAATTTAAAAAGGTAGACTAGATCTTGTTCAGATTGTTTGGGCTGAGTGACAGTCCTACTTAATTAAAGTCCTACTTAATTAAACTACACTCAACTATTGCTGCTGAATAATACTGGTACAAGAGAAGGCTTGTGGTAAGAAAACAAAGTGTATCACATGAAGTGAAATATACATAATAAGTATATGTGAAAAGTGAAGTAAACTTCACACAAAGTCCATTGAAACAGCTGGTTTATTACTCTTCAAAATATTTTTGTTTGGTATTTTATTATTTTTCTCATTCCTAAAGTATCAGCAGCTCACTATGTAGTAGTTTAGAACTACAACTAACTCAGTAATATATAAATGTTGTCATCAATTAGAATGCAATTTTTTTTTTAGAAATGCAACCACAATCATAGATATATGCTCTTTAGATGAATGAAACTTTACGGGTATAGATCATGTGATTTTTCTTCTAAATTAGCAGTTCTCAGATAGCCATGTTCATGAATTTCCATGTCATCATTCCACCTATCCAGTACAATAACATTTTATTTCTACTAAATTGCTATTTCTTCCAATTATAGCTCCATAAAATTCATTGAAATTATTTTGCTTTTAAGAATAGCATGTTATTTGTTCCAAATATACCAGGCATTGTTTACTCCTTAGAGCAAATATCATCTCACTCAACTGGCTTTAATTTATAAATCAAGCATAGCAAAATAGAAATAAAGAATTCGGATTCAGAAGATGAGATTTCAAGCCTCGAATCTGACACTTATTAGCCGTGTGATATTGACCAAATCATGACATCTCTGAACGTCTGTCCTATCAGCTGGAAAATACAGGAAAGAATACTTGTCTATCTATGTCTCATTACATTGTGAGGCTCTCATAATATACTTGTAAACAATTCGCATGCTGAAAATGCTGTGCAAATGTGAGTTACTATCATTATTTCTCCAATTCCCCTTTTAGATAAGAAAAGCCATTTACTAAATCTGCAGTTTAACCACTCAAGAAATAAATGACTGCTTTATCACATTCATAAACAATAACATGTAACCAGTCAGCTGTGCTCAAAGGCCAAGATCTTTAAGTATTAGAAAAATACATGTTCCATATGTTAGAACAAATGCACAAACACAATATATAGTACCTGGAGAAACCTTAGGTAATAATTGCTTTGCTCAACATATATATGTGGACTGTATCCTTGAAGAAATATTTGTTGATACCTATTATTCATTTGGCTAAAATGAAATGATTAAATTTATGCTGGATTTTCATGAGAAATAAGAATTCCTCTGTAGTTTGTCTCCTTGCTTCAGTAGATTTTCTTGGAGCACTTTGATATTTAGGGGGGAAAAAGTCTTAAAATCTCATTGTCCTCTAAGTTTTATAAATTACATACATACCAGGCTTTATTTATAGAATTGGACAACTAATTCAGAAAAGCACTTGAGGTTTGATATTCAATCAATATACTTGATTTTGGGTTTTGTTGTTGTCTTTTCTTTTTCTTTTCTTTTTTTTTTTTTTAAGAGATTTTTTAATTCCTGAATGGGGCAAAGAATGTGGTAAAAAGTCTTTAAGACAATATTTTTTGTTTTTTTAAATTCCAAAAAGACTTGAGCGTTTTAAGCTTATCCTCGGTTTAGCTGGATTCTCTGATATCTCTGAATACGGTTCCAGACAGGAAAGGAAGGAAGGGTAGGAAAGAGGTCAGAGACATGTTGGGCCCCCCAGAACTGCCTCTCTGGCCTCTGTGGAGAGTTCCAGATTGAGCACTCTGTCCAGCCTTTTCTTTTTTCTGTCAGTCTAGGGAGGAGGTTTATTTAATTTAATTAAATTAATTTATTTATTTGTCAGAGGAAGCACAAGTAGGGGGAGTGGCAGAGGGAGAAGCAGGCTTACCATTGAGCAAGGAGCTGGATGTGGGACTCGATCCCAGGACCTTAGATCATGACCTGAGCCAAAGGCAGATGCTTAACTGACTGAGCCACACAGGTGCCCCATAGGGGGCAGGTTTATGTAAATGTCTTTGCGTGCATTTATATGTGAGAGAGATGTCAAATATAAGCCACTTGCGGGGTGGCTCACAGGGTCTTTTCTTGACTCATGTAGTTCACAGGTCCGTCAGACTAAGGTTGCGAATCCTGCAGCAGGGGTAGCTTAGATTGTATGGAAGTAAAATCCCTTTTCCGTCCAATCTGCTATATATGAGCAAACTTTCCAAAAGGCACCCAAGGAAACTAAGCTTTCTATATTATGACAGGTTATTATCCCCATGTGACAACCTGCAGATCAGCTCCAAATAGTTATAAATACATGCCTTTAAGTAATAAGGTATCTGCTGCTGTGGTATTGGGTCTTTAAATGAGTGGAGATATGTTCCAGATAAAATCATGTACATTGTACACAGAAAATCTCTGAGATTTTATTCTTAACAGAGCCTTTCTAAATTACAAAATGGACATTTTCGCCCAGTTCATTGCTATTTGAGTAGTAGGCACTCCGTCGGAAAATTACACTAGGCAATAAATTTCAATTTGATCTTTTTTTCAGAAGTACATTTTATTTATGCTTTATTCCTTACCCTCTTTTAAGGATGTAATGAACCATCTAACACTCTAAATATAGCACAACTGATAGAAATAGCAATGAACATTAAAAATATTTATATGGTAGCAAATGGTTTAAAATAGCAAATAATTCCTTTAAAAATTCTTTATTTTTCTATTATGAAAGGTCCACGCATGAAGAAATTGGGTCAGAATATTTTTAGGTCAGATGACAGCTCAATTCCCCTCCCAAGTAGCTCTGTCTTTAGTAATATGGCTCCTCTCAGATTTTTCTAAGATACCATGCATTCTATCCGGCCCAGAAATGTCTTCTTTCTCTGTGCTTTTAGTTCCTTTACTCCCCATCACTGCTACAGTTACTTTCTCTCTTCTGGTCTTAAATTCTTCTAACAATGTCCCATGATCCTGAGGAAGAGTTGCTAAATAAACAAATAAATAAAATAAAAGCTTGTAGATTTAAAAAAAAATCCTATGGTTTTGTTTGGGATTGTCATATTGGAAAAGCTGCATCCAAGCATATTTAAATTGTGAAAAAAATTTCTCATGTAACTATATTTGAGCTTTCTTTTGTAAGACTAGTCTATTCATATGTTTTCTCTCCAAATCTTATAGGTACAGTATTTAACCTCGACACCATCAAATACATTTCAGCTCAAGGCTATATTTTCCTCACTATTCCAAGTAGATTTATTGATTGCTTTAAGTGGTTTAATACCTACTGTTATCAAAGATTTTCTTTTAAAGTGGCACTAACTTTCAGATTAAAAAAAAAAAAAGCTTATCTTTTCTTTTCAATTTACCAGATGTTACAGTCACTACAGTGATAATGTTAGCAATCTGGTATTAAGGTTTAAAAATCTCATCTTGTGATGTAATAGATAGGGCTTTTATAAAGGCTCCATTATCCCCCCTGAGAAAATAAATTGACATGCTAGGCCCATCACCCATGCTTTTGGTCTACCTCACAAACTGTTATCTCTTTCATTTCAACTAGATAGCAACAAAATTTTCAAAGAACGGTTTTGTTGATTTTCCCAATTCTCTCAAACTTTGCAATATTAAATCACTGTCCAATTTGCATATGAATACCTTCTAACAGTATTTCTTTTTAAAGATACTGTGGTAGCTATCAGCCCTGGGAATTAATCCAAATAGCAGCCTGTGAAGATGGCCTTCTTTGGTATCTAATCAAAAGCATCAAGGCCATGACAGCCACCCTGCTGGGAATCCTGTCAGATTTCATTTATATGAACACACTGGATAAGCGAGCCAATGGATAGTGGTTTCAAATAACCGCTTTCTCTGCTTTTTCACTGAGATGCCACAATGATTCTGTAATGGGAACATAAATCGGTTAATAAGCATCACTGAATGTATGATGCAATTTAATTTTACCCTTTCACCTTCTGTGAACTGTTTTCTCAAAGGACTGTCTGAAGTTATACTTCATGGCTTTACAAACTAGTATTGTCTAAAATAAGATCTGCATTCACCCTTACTCCGACGATACCGTTCACTCTCCTTCCTGGGTCTTTCCAATTTGTTCTGAGAAACTACAACAAATGATATTTCTTTTTTTTTTTTTTAAATATTTTATTTATCTATTTGAGAGAGAGAGAGAGTGAGAGAGAGCATGAGAGGGGAGAAGGTCAGAGGGAGACGCAGACTCCCTGTGGAGCTGGGAGCCCGATGCGGGACTTGATCCCAGGACTCTGGGATCATGACCTGGGCCAAAGACAGTTGCTTAACCAACTGAGCCACCCAGGCGCCCACAAATGATATTTCTTTTAAATCCAGAGGATACATTGGCTTGAAGCACAGGACTTTCAACACATACTAGAGAACTTCTCATCTGAACCTCAGAGTTTACAAAATGTGGCATATGGCAAATTATCCTTCCCGATACCGAGAAGATACTTTGAACAATCACTGAACACACACAAGGCAACACTCTGGATAAATTTCCGCCTGAAGGTGATTATATTAATACAGGTGTTAGAGTATCACATAACTACATGAAATAACCAATGTGAAAATCTATACATATATAATAATGTGCGAATTTATAATACAGGATATAAATGCATAAAAAGGTAGAGAAGACCGTATGCTAGAGTAAATCAGAAAGCTTCACTAGAGTCATTCCTAGGCAGGTCTGTGGGCCCTAAACAATAGGTGGGATGGCAGGATAAATAAAGAGAAATCATCTCGACCAGGAGGATCAAGGCCAGTAAGCAAAATCTCAAAAATGGTGCCAGTAAGTGGGGAGGAAGAAAGTATATTCTAGAAAAATAGGAATAAAACCAAAAGTTCCTATACTTAACAGAGATTATCTTTTGAACAGTTGCAGAAAATAAAGGTCAGATGGACATGTAAGAATTTTAGAAAGCCTTTCAAATCAGATAGCGTTGTTGAAAGTAGGGGATATATTGATGTGCAGGGATATAATGTGAGAGTAATACAAAAATCTGAGAAATTGTACTTAAAGACTCAATTACTAATCTCTCTGGAATTATTTCTTTATCTTTTAAATTTACAACTGGATAAAAATAACACCAAATCCAATATTACCAGCAGCAATATTTGATGGACAATATTAACCAAAAAACTTAACTAAAAAAACTCTGTAATACAGAGAGATAATCTGGAATGGGTGTGGAGAAAAAGATCTATTTCTTCCAAACTAGAAACTCAGGAAAAGTTTAATGAGAATTGTGGCACATAGAGCAGGATCTTAAAGTGAGAGCAATTTAGAAAAGTGAAATAGGAAACAAAGGTGGTCAAGACTTAGAAATAGTGAAACTTTGATAAATAAGATTTTCATTTTCCCTCCATTCTAGAAAATCACCTTCTAGTCATAAGTATTCAAAAAAGGATTCAAACATCTTATTTCCTGGGATCTGAAATATGTGCATTCTGTAGAATACCTTCCTAGATAAGAAAGGATAATCACAAATAATTAAGAGTTGAAGATACATATATTTTTGGGCACCTGAGAGGCTCAGTTGGTTGAGCATCTGCTTTCGGCTCAGGTCATGATCCCAGGGTCCTGGGATTGAGCCCCATGTTGGGCTCTCTGCTCAATGGGGAGTGTGTTTCTCCCTCTTCCTCTGCTACTCCCCACCGCCCACGTTGTGCTCTCCTCTCATGCTCTCTCTCAAATAAATAAATACAATTAAAAAATATATATATATTTTATTTTTTGTTTTTTCAGAGTTCCAAGATTCATTGTTTATGCACCAGTTCTCCGTGCTATACATGCCCTCCTTAAAGATATATATTTTTTAAAAGCCCAATATCTTAACCAGGAAGGCAGAAACCAAGAAGGGCTGAAAATAACATTAACTGAGAGGCTGGCATATGTCTCTCTCTGTTTTAGATCCTCAATTTGTCTTATCTCATTTAATAATCCAGGCCAATGAGAAATATTTTCCAGATTTCCTGTCTTGATCCCTTACACTACAAAAAAAAAAATCACTCTTACAAATAGGCCGGGTTATGAATATCAGTCAAAACAGTTCCTGTTTGTGAAGTTTTATCTGTAAAGCTATCACAGGATTCAGGTGATCTGGAAAAACTAAGTTTGCCCACTGAAGACAGGATAAACCAAAATGCACAGATGTGACCTATCAGTCATAACGTGACACTGTGCAAAGAGCTGTTGGCATATCAAAACGTGGAGCTTTCAGTATGAGGAATATTGAGTCGATGTCAATAGCTACAGTGTGAGTAAACTGACCCAAAATGTTCTCCCCAAAAGCCTACTTGCAGATATTTGTCACCCAATAGCACTCCAGTCCCACTCTGTAACTAGAGAATCCCATTTTGTGAGGCTTTAATGCTCCTCTGTTGTGTATAAAGGCCTCACAGCTATGACACTGATAGAATTTTTCACACTAGCTTCTCACTTTCAGGTACTTTCTAACCTTATGTAGCAGCCTCGGTTATTTCCAAGAGCATTTCTCAGAATAAAACCAACCAATGCCACTACTATTTGGTTCCCTTTCCTTGGCAATTATAATGACTTACACATTTTATAAAGATTGATGCCTTTTCTTCTTGTTCTTTATCATATCCAGGCCTTCTTTCTCCAACTAGATT
This sequence comes from Nasua narica, assembly GCA_028533885.1. Classification (NCBI taxonomy): domain Eukaryota; kingdom Metazoa; phylum Chordata; class Mammalia; order Carnivora; family Procyonidae; genus Nasua; species Nasua narica. Next base: position 161,920,550 of record CM052800.1, on the reverse strand, counting down.
ATTAGTTTCTTCCTCTCACAACACTGGCATTGGATCTTATACATAAGACTTGGTGGAAAAACATGGTACTCAGGAAGGTTTGGTTTAATTAGAAAGTAGAATCACAGAATTTGAAGCCAGATGGCATATGGAACTTATGTTGTCCAGATACCCTGTTTTACAGCCCAGGAAATGGGGACAGGCTCAGAGAGGTTAAAATAATTTGATCAAGATATGTCCGTTGGTTGATGACAAGAACTCTGGTGTCTTAGCTACCTTCGTGCTTCTCACACTTCTCATCACATCCATTTAATAAATATTTACTATGTACCTTTGCAGTGGCAAAAAAAGACACGAGAAAAAAGAGTGAACAAAGCACCTACCCTCATAGTTCTTGCTTAATATATAAAAACAGAGAATAAATAGAAAATGTAATGTGACAAGCATAGCATTATGGTAAGTACATTGGAACAACATCTTCCCTAGGCTCACAAAATCAAAAAAGTCTTTTTGGAAAAAACTATGTGTCACATGAGAACAGGGAAGTGAGTGAGCAAAGTGAAGGTTAGGGCACAGAATACAGTTCCTAAAAAAGTAATGAGACAGACTGGGAGTGACGGTTAGAAAGAGAGGAGCCTGGACAGGTAGATGGGGGCAGATTATAAATGGCCATGACCTTACTAAGTTTCCCATTTCTATTCTGAAATCCATTACCAGTTTTAAGGAAGGATACTTGGTCCAAATTGCCTTTTAGAAAGATAACTCTTGTGATGTAGAGAATGAATGGGGTACAAGAAGCTAATGTAGAAGATGGAAAAACTAGAAGACTATTGTGATAATCTACACAACAGTGAAAGCTTCGATTTCAATGTGAAAAGGAACGAAGCTGGTCTAAGTATATTGAAAGTAGGCCTTTCTTCCTGCATCTATATTACCAGGATGGGAAGAAAAAAGAATGTGTTTATCTCTGAAAAGTAAATAAACCTCGGCAAGGAAGAATTTCATATTGTGGGAATTGAGACTACAAAGCTTAATTTTTGAAATGGCTCATTGCGAGCCCTGGATGGCGCATGTCTCTCTCAGATCTGAAGGCAGCAGTTCTGAACTAGACGGATCGTGTTTGCAATGCCAGGGCAGCATCTCCAACCATGGAGAGACATGGCTTAATTCAGAATGGGAAAGAATTTTAAACTAAGTGTTCTCAAAACCCCAAATACTGGAATAGTCTATTTACTTGAAGAGTTCCTCTTCAATTGCAAAATCAAGTGCCAAAATACCATCCAAGCTCCTGATTCCTCTGCCAATTCTGACTAGTTTTGCGGTGGTGCAGTTGCTCCAATGCCAACCTAATTTTTAAAATTATTATGAGGTCTGAACGCTGGAAATGCCAAAGAGGGGGAAATAAGATCAAACAATGTGATTGCATTTTAGCTCAAATCCATTCATTACCTAGGCAAGACAATGCAATTATGGTCTTTACAAAAGAGAAAAAAAAAATGCATTTACATGAAAGAAATTCATAAATCCTGCTTCTAAAAGAAACCAGTACAAAATTTTATTTCATGCCAGAATACATTACGCCAATAAATTCTGAAAAACAAATATAGGTCTAAAAATAGAGGAAATATTGAAGTATCACATATAGCAGTAGTTGCTTCAAGGAAGCACACTCAAACTTGGTATTTTATGCAAATTATGAAAAATAATTAGAGAAAAGTATACAGAGATTTATATTCATTCTAGGGATGTTGATTATCTTAACATCTTCCTTGTATGGAAAGGTTTTTTTTTTTCTTCTGTAACTCAATTAATTCTTTAGAAATTCCCATCAATAAAATGAAGAGGTGATCTACTTACCAAAAAAAAAATTATTTTGAGGGAACAGGAAAGACTATTTGCATATAATTGCTGGGTTTTGCTATAAGATTTTCAAATGACTGATTTATCTCTGCCTTTCCACATTTATCCTCCCTTATCTACATTGAGAACCCACCCCTCCGCCCTGAGTTCCAGGGTTCCCAACACACGCAGCATGTTTAGGCCACTTTTCTGTTGTTTGTGCTATTTTTCTGAGTAAAATGATATCTTCCACCTGGAAAAGTCTTAGTCACCATCAAAATATAGTAAAAATTAATTCCTTCATGTCAACTTCCCTGATCTCACCAAAAAGAATGATTATTTTCTTCTTTATGCTTCCATCTACCTTCTTTCTACATTTTTGATTTATACGAGATTCATAAATAGATAAATTCAAAATACCCCATTTTAATTTGTTATATCTTCTTATATTCTCTAATATACTCTTACAGGATCTCAGTGAAATAGATGATAAAGTATATATATATAAATATAATATTGATATGTTACACACATAAAAAACTCTTATTTAATTCATAAAAGGTACCATGATATTCCATGTCCATACTGTTTGTACTATAATCTGTTGCTCAAAAAATATGTGATGATTGAGTAAAGTGGATGAATTAACAGTGCTAGTGGTATCAAAATATCTTCAGATTTTACATACTTAACAGCCTGAAGTATCAAATTCATAAGATTTTTTTATCTGCATAGATCTGATAAATGTTGAGGAATAATTTCCAAGTGCATTGCTTTATTAAAATCTACCCCTGTCATTTCACAGAAGAAAAAAGACATTAAAAAGCAAACACTCCATTAATTAATCTAGTCAGCACTCACTAATAATCTTCTCAGCAGGGTGCTGAGCAAGGCAAAGCACTGGGGATGCAAACAGGAAAAAGACGGATCCCCTGCCCTCAAAGAGTTGTGGACAGCTGGGGGAGACAGGTGCTAGAGCAGATAAATGCAGTATCAAGGATTGCACATTAAAATGGAGGTGAGTACAAAGTATAGTGAGAGTGCAAGAGAGACAATTGCAAATTCCACCTGGAAAGTCAGAGAAAATGTCCAGTGTGTTCCATCCAGGAAAATGGTATGAGAGGGACTTGGCAGGAAGAGAGAATGGTGTGCAAAAGCATAGGGACTTGACAGTCAAGATTTATTCATGAACCTGTCTGTGGTTAAGGATGGTTGAAGCATAAGGTGTAAGTAGGAGGAAATCGGGACATGGTGTTAGAGAAGCAACAGAAGCCATACTTCTACAGGGCACCTATTCTAGGGAAGCTCTTTGGATTGTGTCCTGCTGGGCAAAAGTGAGGACTGAAGTAGAGGGGGGTCCCGGCAACACGACCCTCCTCCCCTCATAGGCTCAGATTCCAGAGGCGGAGCTAGGATTAGGAGCTAAGAGAGAGATCCCATCAGTATTTCTTGGGCATCCCATTCATATCTCCAGACACATTCTAATTCCCTGCACAATTCAAAATTCCACACATTATATCATTTTTTTAATATATTATTTATTTATTTATTTGACAGAGAGAGAGAGAGATCACAAGCAGGCAGAGAGGCAGGCAGAGAGAGAGGGGGAAGCAGTCTCCCGACGAGCAGAGAGCCCGGCACGGGGCTCAATCCCAGGACCCCGAGACCATGACCCGAGCCAAAGGCAGAGGCTTTAACCCCCTGAGCCACCCAGGCGCCCCACATTATATAATTTTAAAGACTGATTGGAATGCACAGGATTAAAAGGACAACACTCCATTGGAAGAATTATTTGTTTATTTAAATCACCACATATAGTGAATGCTGGCCATGAATGAGACACCATGTTAAGAACTTAGGGTTGTCAAAGACGTACAAAGTACAACCACCACCCTCTAAAACTTCTTACACCTTATACTGATTTAGAAAGGAGAAATATATACATACATATTTTTTTTAACTTGCTATGTATATAATCAAAATATAAGGCATATCAGGAATAGGTGTTACAGCACAGTTACAACTAAGTGATATGAGACAGCAGGCAGCAGAGGAATCTTGTTAAGTACCTCTCTGGATCCTGAATAAACATTTGGAATTTGAATAAATAACCCTGGGCTTACTAGACCAGATGTGGAGAGCAGTTCTGAAGCGATTGCTATATTTGAATTCATCCTTGGGAATTGTGTTATACAGGGTCAGGGAAATGACATGTTTTCTTCCCATACATAAAATTTTCACAAATATTCTTATGAATTGATAAAATAAAACAAGCTTTTGCTATCATAAAATATTTATATTTATATATTATCTGCACTTGGATATTTAAATAAGTTTAAGATAACCTAAGGAAAGAAAATGGCAAACAAACCTCATGCAATTCATTTATAAAAGTCTCACATTCTGCATGTAGAAACTATATGCAAAATTTGGAATAAAAACAATTCAACATTCAACATTAATGTTCTCAATAGAGAAGAAAGAGAAATTTAAAAATAGAGAAACCCAAAAGGACCTAATTTCTACATTTTCAATTTTGACATGTAATTTTTCAAACCTTACAATTCTTTAATACGGCTATTTATATTCTGTTTCCTTCCTAAATCTAACTATTCTTTTCCCATGTGAGACTCAGGATGTTGACCTATAAAACAAAAGTCATTCCTAAGTATATAGTATGGAAATAACAGAGGTTCATGATGCAATGGGCCATTATTTAGGCAGAAAATAAATTGCTTTTTTTTTTTTAAGAAAAAAACACTTTTTTAAAGATACTATGTGCCGGGTTCTGCCTGCTGTCTTTCTTCCCTCGATCCCAAAAGAGTTAAACTAAGTTCCAGAGTTTGGAATCAATCTGGTCCATTGGTAAAAGAAGTTATTTTCAAGAGCCTCCAACCTACCTCTGATTTGGTTCAGCTTGGTTGATGTCTTGCTTACACTAAGCGAAAACGCTCTCCCATTCCAGAAGCCAGGAACCATTTCACGTACTTTGAGACTTGGGGCGCCATCTTACTCTCAACACCTTACCTCTGAGGAATTAAATTTTGCTTCTGATCTCCAGCGCCCTGCTGAGACCCTGCTGCCAGAGATACATACTCCTTCCACAGATGTTCTGTAGGCCTGCCTCTTGTCTGGGCCTCACCATGCCATCTGCTCTGGGATTCCCCATCACCATGCTCTGACCCTCTCTCCAGACGCTCTCATTTGTCCTTGGAGCACTGTCACCAAATGCTCTTCTGCGCTCCCTCTCATTGCCAGTGATAGTACTGAATTTTATATGAGCCCTGCGATCCTAGAAAACAGTAAAAATTAAAAAAATCCTCCTATCCTCTGTGTTTTGACCAATGGCTCCCTGCAAAAACAAACCAAAAAACCCTCAAGCCAACCAACCAACCAACCAACCAACCAACCAACCAACACCCTTCCAGATATAACTTAGATAGAACTCATGGTACCCTTGTCTATCTGTGACAAGGCGAGACCCTCCAAAATGTCCATTCTTTGCCACACGAATGACTAGCTCATCAATCAAAACAAAATGCTTGTTAACTAACTGTTTGCTAGATTATTTGCCTCCAAGCAGCTGAACTTTGGGCCACTCTCAGTCTGAGCCAGCAGACAACCTTCCTCCAAAGCCATTCTGGAAAGTCAGTGTGACCTCAGAGTAAACTACCCACCCCCATCTCTCACATTCCCAGGCCTCATTCTTTGAAGCCTCACTTACCTATCTCTATAAAAGAAAACCCCTGTTGGCCCCCCCCTTGAGACACTTAAAGACCCAGTGTTGAAGCAGTCTCCCTATTGCCATATACCCCTTCCCTTTCTGGCAATAATCCTTTTGAACAAAATCTTTCCTTAGGTAAGTCCGAACTTTTTTATTCCACACAGGCCAGTGAGCTTGCTGCCTGCAGAATTCAAACAGCTAGACTTGACCCTCTTGCCTAGAGCAGTTTGTGTCTCCCCCCATCCCCCATGACCACATCCAAATTTGAGTCCCTAGACCCCTCTACTCTTCCTTGAAAAGTTCATGGAGTCTTTGCACCACAAGGACACATTGGTTTTCTTATCTTGAAATTCATTCAATTCATAATATCTTTTAGTAGTCAAAGGCCTAAAAGCAACACCTGGATTATTTTTTATCAAATACTCTTCCAAGATGCCCAAATACCATTACCACCAAATGTCCTCTTGCACATCCAGAATGGAAGCCTTTGAGACTTTAAGGAATCTGTCAGAATTGCACAAGGACAGAAATACTATTCTTGAAAAAGTGTTTCTTATTACTTGAGATGTGTGCCTGGTCACAAGCTATGTGCAGGGATGGCATCATTTAATGTAAGATTTTTAAAGCATTATGGTCGCAGTGCTCAGGTAAATTCAGGGTGCGGTTGTTTTTGAATATTACAGTTCTTCTTTCAAATTCTTTGTAAAAACAGAGATTAAGTGTGATGGTCTTTGCAGGAGGCTGCTGTGCTTCGGGGGATACAGAAGAGAACCTGGGGGACCCTGGGACTCGGGGCCTGTTTTATGAAGTTTATGAAGCTGGATAAACATACTCCCACGCATGCATATCTATACTGACACATATTTAGTGATCTCAGCATTTTAAAAATGACACTAGTGATGCATCCTCTAGGACTAAGTAGGCCAAAAGCATGGGCCGTTCTTTCCTCTCCTCCTAATCACTGTGGGACATACTGTGATCAATTCGGGTATTATCTGAGTCGGTATTGGAGGCCCTTTGTTAGCAGGAGATTTTTAGCAGTTCCTGAGGGAAAGTCTTGCTTTTATCCCTACACTTTGTTCTTCCCTCTTGTAGAGGCTGGTGTGCTGAGCACAGGGGAGCCCCGCAGGATTGTGCGGCTAGAGCGGTGGCTGAGGAACGGGCAGAGGCTCCTCATCGGAAGGGCTGCGATTTAGAGGAAGATGTTTTCTTTGTTTTTTTTTTAAGGTTTTATTTATTTATTTGACAGAGAGAGAGAGAGATCACAAACAGGGAGAGAGAGAGGGGGAAAGGCTCCCCGCTGAGCAGACAGCCTGATGCGGGGTTCGATCCCAGGACCCTGAGATCATGACCTGAGCCAAAGGCAGAGGCTTTAACCCACGAGCCACCCAGGCGCCCCAACAGTTTTGTTTTTTTTTCAGATTTTATTTATTTGAGAGACAGCACGAGTGCAGGAACAGAGGGAGAGGGAGAAGCAGACTCCCTGCTGAACGCAGAGCCCCATGCGGGCCTTGATTCCAGGACCCTGAGATCAAGACCTGAGCCCAAACCAAGATTTCATGATGCTTAACAGACTGAGCCACTCAGGCACCCCTAAGCGAAACAGTTTTTGAAAATGTTCCACTTCACAGCAGGCGGACATTCACCTTTTAAAAGAAATATTTACCTTCAGTTAAAAGGTATCTCTCTGGTTAATGTATTGCAATCTCTTTCAATGTTTGTGACTTTAAGAATAAATGATATAATGTAGTTATGACAACTCTGATGAAAATATTTCCACCACTATCAAATTTTGTCAATAACTGTAAGCATTATAAGCAGTGAATATGTTCCAGAATTATGCATACTGTCTTACGTTTTCAGAATATTCATCACCTGGGTCTACAGAAGAGATCTGAATGACAAAATTATTGCTAAATCTGTCAAGTGGAAGATACAGTATTATTAATATTTCTTAACACACTCTATTTTACAATTATTTACTGAGCACAACTATGGGCTAACTGCTGGGCTAGATGTGGGATTAATGGAGATGAACGAGCTCAACAGCTTGTAACATCATAACCAGGCTACCAATTCTTTCTCAAAATGTGATATGTAATCAAACTTGGGAAACCCCAAGTTTTTATAGCCAAATATTTGAAAATGTATTAAGAATATATAATACTGATGCAGTAAGTTACTTCCTAATGACTTAAATAATGTCCTCAGGAAGTTCCAAACATATCTCCTATGTATAACCAAATAACATTTTACTTATTTGTCTGAATCAGGTAAAATCAGAAACACTTCAGGCCTTTCTCACATTTCAACCAAAAGAAATCCCAGCTTCTGGGAAACTGGTAAGTGTTTGTATAAGCACCGCACTCTCTTTAATTTTTATTGACTAACTGAATGAATACAAGACTCTTTAGCTGAAAGCAAATTTTTCTTCAATGAATGGTTTCTTCCTAGTTGAAGAACAGTTACTGAATCTCCTAATTGGTACCAGCTCTATTCATCATACACATCATCAAAGGCCAAATCCCTGCTTATTCCACAAAGCCACTGGCATAGTGAATGGCTAAAAACGTCTTGAGAAGAATAAATATAGTTTTGGTGGGAGTGAAAGACATCTCTCAGCCTGAAAGAGCTGCTAGCTCTTCCTCTTTTCCATTTTTAATCTTTTCTATTTTATGACAAGACATTAACTAAATACCCTTTTATGAAATGAATGGCTTGATGTTAATTACTAAGCAAGTCTTTTCGTTTGTAATAGAGCTAAGCAATTTAACACCTTCCAGCCACTTCCTAGAACAAATGTATAATCGTAATTCCTTCAACACATTGGGGGAAGTACATAAAAGCCCCTGGAAATTGTTCATTTTGCTTACATGAAGCTGTTAACTCAGTTAATTACAAGTCATTGTCTTGCTATTATTTTTTTTTATACAGTTTCTTTCAACACAGCCATAATATTTAGCGAGAAGCAGGCACACTTGGGTGCAGTTAAAAAAAGGAAGAAACTCGAGAATAATTATAGCTGGGAAAGGGCATACTACAGGCCCATGGTCCTCATACACACAGCACCATCATCTTTGACCTGCCTACAGATACAGCGTGTGTCATGCCTGTTTGCTTGCGCACACCGCTCTGTATTGCCCAAGAAGATATATACCGGCTGCCTATGGAGTCCTGTACTCTATCTCCTCTCCAATCAAGTCTTCTTGCATCGTCAGCCCATATCACATGCCACAGGATGGTGTAACAAGGGATGAATGAATGAACGAATGAATAAAAACCAAAAGAAGAATTTATACAGATTTTTAACGAACATTTTAATCCAATCATGCTAATTTCTGGGGATACTGGGGGCTTCTTCCCCATTGCTGGCTCAGACTAATAGTCTAACCAGGAAAGTCTCTGTAATGGTGACTTTGTTTGTAGGCTTTGTAAATATGAACAAGTGGTGTATTGGAGGGGTTTAGAGCAGTTGTTAAAATACTGGTAACTTGAAATCAATCATGGTGGATATTTACACCATGGAAATTGACAAATACAAGCAGGGCCCCCCCCTTTTGTTTTTGGAGAATCTGTTTATCAGAACACTATTTCAAAGCCCTCCATAAAGCTCTGACACAAAATATAAGTATCCCCAATGTTCCCAACTTTATAGCAATCTAGTCATGATGCGTCATTCACATTTTCTTTCCAAACTCATTCTGTTAGATGTTTTCATCATGTCTACTTCTTGAGATTATAAATTTAATAAGAGTATAGCCATTTTCTAAATAAGTACTTCTTTTAATAAGTCAAAAGTGATTTTCTTAAATTGTCATTGATTCTAGTTAACAAACCATGTCCTCCTTATCTATATATACATGTTATGGTTTCATAGCCTTTGGTTGCAATTCCTTCTCAGCCTTGGTCTTCTCAGGCTGGGAAATGCTATTTATTTAGACTCTCCACATTTTCCTGTTCTTCCTCTCAGCTCTTTTCAGACTTTCCTCTGGCCAGATTTCAGTTCAGTCTTCTCAAATGCTGTAATCGGAACCATTTCTGGTGTCTCACTTGTAGGGGAAAAATTCTGCAACATTTCCACAGCAGCACGATGACTTTCGTTCTTTTGTCCTTATTTATGAGTAATGACCACTCATTTTAACAACAGTGCAACAAAACATCAGGCTCCACAAACAAAAATGATAATAAACCCGGACCATAACCAAAGAGATGAACGAAGTTATATATAGATATATATGAAGATATATATAGACAGTCATATCCAAGACAGCTTAAAGGTAATATTTAGTCAGAGAAGGAAAAGAATCACATTAGATTCTTAATTTCAGATTTATAGAAAAAAAAAAAGTTCATACAGAAGTGTGGAAACCTCTTAATGTTATTTTTCTAAAATTCCTGGAAAGGTTATTTTTCCTAGTAAGTCTACTATGGGACAGTTGTTTTGATGTTCTCTTATTTAACATTACCAATGAAAATAAAAAGCATTCTGGAAAATTAATATCAAGAATACCAGGTTTGTCAGCTTCTTTTAACTATACACTGATTAATATCTATAACATACTTGATTAGGGCAGATGACTGGGGCCAATTATGTATTTTTCCTTTTTATGACTATTTCACAAATATTTAAACATCCTTTTTAAAATCAAGCTTTATCATCTATATTTATACTGCTTTTCCCTTTACTGTGTAAAAAAAAAAGAAAAAGAAAATCTTTCTGGTATCAATTGGTACCACTTCCATGGTAATGTCAACTCATAAACATGCCTATGGTATTTAAAAAGAGCTGCGTGGTAAGAACATTGAGACCTGTTTTTTTTGTTTGTTTGTTTGTTTTTAAATATTTTATTTATTTATTTGACAGAGAGAGATCACAAGTAGGCAGAGAGGCAGGCTTCCCACTGAGCAGAGAGCCCGATGTGGGGCTTCATCCCAGAACCTGGAAATCATGACCTGAGCTGAAGGCAGAGGCTTTAACCCACTGAGCCATCCAGGTGCCCCATGTTAGTTTGTTGTTTTAACTTCTAATAATTTGTTGATTTTAAATCTTCAGACACAAACCAAACTAAATGACATGGCCAAGAAACTACCAGAATCTAAACTATATACCCTAAGACATGTTCATGAATAAGCACAATCCCTAAGCAGAAATTCTAAAGTTCTAAGCAATGAGAAGGTCTCTGTAACTCTATTAACAATCACGGTGGGGGCACTTGGGTGGCTCAGTGAGTTAAAGCCTCTGCCTTTGGTTCAGGTCATGACCTCAGGGTCTTGGGATCCAGCCCCACATCCCGCTCTCTGCTCAGCGGGGAGTCTGTCTCCCACCCACACTGCCCGCCCCCCGACTGCCTCTCTGCCTTCTTGTGATTTCTCTCTCTGTCAAATAAATAAACAAAATCTTTAAAAAAAAAATCATGATGTTTTATTTTGATTTTTCCCTTTAGTGTAAATAAATACTTTCCATTTTAGGATAGATTTTAAGTAACACAAGTTTTGAAGAATTCTCAAGATAGCATGCACTCTTTACATAAAATGTGCACGATTTAAAGCACATGTAGCTAATTCTACGTAATAGATAGAGACACCAAAAGTCCAATTCAGAGTTCCCAAGTTGCTTTCTATGGAACATTTGTGTTTCATAAAAAGTTACAGATGATATTCTAAAAAGGATAGAAGAAGCCTAATTGGAAAACTGTGTAACAGGAAGGAAAACAAGTATCTCAAAGCTTTTAATATATGAATATACTTTTGAATTTCTAAGGGGGAGAATGTAGTGTGCTGTATTTGTGAAACATTTGAATATAAACAGTTTGTTCTGAACATCTTCTTTGTTTTGGAAAAACAATCATTTCTCAAGGAATACTGTCTTGAAATGTGGCTTTTGCAAGGCACAGTTTGCTAGCAGTTTTGCTCTTCAACTGCTAGCAGTTTTGCTCTTCAATTGCTAAATTAGAGTGACTTGGGTTCATTTAAGTATCTTAATATCCGAAATGCTCTCTTACATCTTGTTCCCCACAGCAGGCAAGCAATGAAAAAATTTTATGTAAGTTTATTTCTTGATTTTTGACCCTTTCAAAATTGTACATAAATTATGGTTCTGAGCATCCCATTTACCATTGTGTGTGTGTGTGTGTGTGTGTGTGTGCATGCGCGCTATTAAGTGGATCAATATATTTCCCTAAAAGCATATATTATATTTCTGATAATATTTTCCACCTAAAATACTGCTGAACACTTTCAGATAAAGAAACAAGTCAGAAAAAGAAGAGTTTCTTAAATTGGATCATTTTAGCTGGCTTCGTATTTTAATCTAGCTCTTCACTTGAAAAGAGAGCAATAGAATAATGTTAAATAAAAAATGACATTCTATAGTTTTTCCATTCACATTTTCCTAGCACATGAAGGAAACAAAGTGGCCTTGTCAAAAAGATTCAGTACCTTATTAAAATGTGTAGAAATGTGCATATGCTGCTTTCTAAATATTTACCAACTCTAAATAGATGAAACTAAATTTGAGGCAAAAAAGGCTTTTTTTGTCTTTAAGAGTACAGGGGATGGACCTCTACAGATTCTGAGGGCTCTTACCAGTTGTGGCACTGTTTTTCCGTTAGGGTGGGTGAACATGTCAGATATTGTGTAGATTGAGTACAAAACTCTGCTTAAGATCATTTTGTACAGTCCATGGTTATTTAAACATTCGCTGACTCCATTGACTGCTTCTGGATAACAATGAGTTGATTGTATGATTCACTGCTTAAAGCACTGTAAGAGCATCACAGTCACCAAGGGGCTCCCTGGGCTCCCGCTCTAAATCTCAGATATCACTCCAGCACATCCGGTAACCAGTACCATCTCACACATGCCTGATTTCTGATGGGGGGTAGGGTGGGGTGGTGGTCAGAGGAAGTTAGAAATGCTTTATACCCTGTCTCAGAAGGGAGAACCAACATGAAGACTTGCTGAACTGACAAAATGGAGGATAGAGTTCAAAACAGAAAAGGAAGTCTGTATCATGGGATGAGAGCACTGCAAATGGATGAAGCAGTTTTCTATCAGCTTTACTGATTCATCTATTTTTAAACAAATACTTAATACTGAATTTAAGCATGACCTAGACTAAACATATATATATATTCAAAGAAATATATATTTCTCTGAATTTTCTTTTCCTCCTTGACAAATAGGGCAAATTAATATCAATATAAACAGGCCAGAACATGAAGGCCTTTGTGGAGCTTGGCAGCTCTCCAATTCCTGCTGCTAAATATTACCAGAGAATAGGCATCAAAACCAAATTCCTCTAGTAATTTTGGTAATAAAATTTCCTGAGCACAGTTCATATCCTTAATGCTTCCCAAATTCTCAAAAGAAAGGGCTATGGACAACAACATTTATCAAATATGAGAGCGAGATGGGTATATCTAGGGGATTTTTTGGAAGCTATGTTTATACATCAAGCACACTTTTTCTAGACTGTATGTTTGCGATCAGTGCACGACTGGGAAGTTTCCTAAAGATGATGTCATTCATACAATTTATAAGATCAATTATCCTCCTCTAAAGTATCATTGTTAGGATGATGGCTATTGCTTTATTAATAAAGACTGCCTATTGACTACCACAAATGACACTGTGGTAGTCACTGAAGTTCCCCCATCTCCTGTCACAACTTTAGAGCCACTGTCAAAGCCACTACTACTTTATACCTAATTCTATGCAAGAGTAAATTATATTGTTTTTTAAAAGATTTATTTATTTGAGAGAGAGAGATAGACAGACAGAGAGAGAATAAATACAAGATGGGGAAGGGACATAGGAAAAAAGGTGAGAATCTCAAGCAGAGCTCTGAGGGAGCTCCACACGGAGCACAGAGCCCAACGTGGGGCTTCATCCTAGGATCATGACCTGAGCCAAAATCAAGAGTCAGATGCTTAACTGACTGAGCCTCCCAGGCGCCCCAGAGTATGTTATATTATAAAGCGTCTGTACCTCTACTCAATGCCTTAAACATGGATGACTAGGCCCTTGTTGCAGAACTCATTTAGGGCTCAAAAATAATGCAATGGCTAATGGGCACTTCAAAGCATTCTTGGGCTTGAATCCTGTGTTATCTTAGGCAAATTTAACCTTAATACCTTTACCTATCAGATGGTAGTAAATGTTTTCACCCTCAATAATTAAGTGAGATAACACACACTAAGAATTTAGTTAATTAACAATTCAACAATAACTAGTTGCTAGTTACCACTACTAATAACAACAGAAACAAAACTCATCCAAATTGCTTGTCCTTAAGGCCTTCTTCCTCTCCTACAATGATTTTTATGAATATTGACATTTTCGTATAAGTAATCACATAATGCTTTTCTCTATCTACATTGTTTGCTTCTATAACTGGGTTCAGGGAGCTTTTCTAGTTCGCACAGCACTTCATCTATTATCCAACAAGACAGCTCACTTATCCTGCTCAATCCATCCTTATTTCAAAGTCCATTCATTTCTATCTTCCCATGATAAGCACAGTAGAATTGAAAACAGAGTATAAAATGGAAATAAATAACATGATTGCAGTCTTTGCAATGACAAGTTGCACAGACTCGCAATAATGATGACCGCTGTGTAATTAATGAGCAACTATTATGTGTCAGGGATTTATAGGTCCACTTATGCAGTGAGAAAATTATGATGAAATACACTTTGTATACCAAAATTAACTCTGGATGTGGGGTGCCTGGGTGGCTCAGTCAGTTAAGCATCCGACTACAGATTTTGCCTTAGGTCATGATCTCAGGGTCCTGAGATCAAGCCCCACATCAGGCTCTGAGCTCAGTGTAGAGTCTGCTTGAGATTCTCTCTTTCTCCCTCTGCTCCTACCTCCCAGCCTACTCACATGTATTCCTTCTCTCTCTAAAAAAACCCTTAGGGGTGCCTGGGTGGCTCAGTGGGTTAAAGCCTCTGCCTTCGGCTCAGGTCATGATCTTAGGGTCCTGAGATCTAGCCCCGCATCAGTCTCTCTGCTCAGCAGGGAGCCTGCTTCCCCCTCTCTGCCTGCCTTTCTGACTACTTGTGATCTCTCTCTCTCTCTCTGTCAAATAAATAAAATCTTTAAAAAAATTAAAAAAAAATTAAAAACCCTTAAAAATAAGGGGCGCCTGGGTGGCTCGGTGGGTTAAAGCCTCTGCCTTTTGCTCAGGTCATAATCTCAGGGTCCTGGGATCGAGCCCCACATCGAGCTCTCTGCTCAGCAGGGAGCCTGCTTCACCCTCTCTTTCTGCCTGCCTCTCTGCCTACTTGTGATCTCTCTCTCTCTCTGTCAAATAAATAAATAAAATCTTTTTAAAAAAACCTTAAAAATTAAATAAATAAATATAAATAAAATAAAACTAACTCTGGATATATCTTAGGTTTTTGTTTGCCATCTTCCTTTTGCCCTTACTTCTCAATTTATTTAATTTTCACCCTGTTGTACAATCCTACATCAAACACTTTCCCTTACATATATGTTATGCTGAACACGAAGAATGAATCATGAATTAACTAATTTGAGTAACTAGTTACTGAGTTATTAACTAATAGATGAGTGACTTGTCTTTTCCACATTGCCCACACAATGCCAGGGACCAGAATGGGGAGTTGTGGATTAGAACCCAGTTCAGTCTGATTTCCCAGCTCAGGTCCTTCTTGGTAGGGCCTATTGCTTCCACACTAAGTTCGTACTGGAGGACGGCATGATGACTCAGATAATTCTTAGGGCTTGGGCTCTATTACACATACAATCTGGAGTTTTGAAAGCACAGAGCACATGTAGCTGATTCATACTTGAAAAAGATGTCAATGTCCGTGATTAGTTGAAGTTATCTGCAGTTGAGGAACAAGGACAGCTTTTGGGGAATAATTGTACTCGTAATGATGACAGATCAAAGTGTGTGATTTGAGTGCTTATTTCTTAAAAATATCCTGTCCAAGAAGGCTTTGCTCAAAGTGAGCATCTCAGTGAAAGGCACTGTGGAATGCAGAGCTGGGGACTTGCATCAGTGATAGCCCTTGGAGAGACACTGGCTGCATCACGAAATCTCAGCTGGAAGGACCCTGCAACAGAGTTCCTCAGGAGTTCACAGATACTCCCACAAGAGCATGAACCAGCCTCGTACCTCTGCCAAATCTGGAGGAAACGAGAACTCCAGCTCTGAAGTTTGGGTGGAGTATCACACTGGCACGGACATATTTATTACAATTCCATGAGTTAATTCTTTGGACAAGTGGACTTGACGACACTGGACTGTCTAAGAGTAAGCTGATGGGGCCTGGGGATTTTATCCAGGTGTAGGCAAAGAATTTACCCGAGTGTTCAGATAGGCAGAGGGGAAGGGGGAACGTTGCTTCTGATTGCACTTTGAGAAATTCTGCTCTTTCAACATTATGCTTGAGTCACTTTATATTATATTTAATATGGGATATGGTACATTATTACATATTGGATGTATTGTGGGTTGGAGCCACTAAAATTGGGAGCACCTAGAGCCAAAAGAATTTTCCTTTCAGATAGTTTTAATTCAGAATGAAGGGACGCTAGAATAGAAGGCAGCGAATCTGGAAACTGGCCCTCATCCTGCAGTGCTTACAGCATTCTACACATTCTGGGCAACTACACATTTCAGGTAACCCATCTTGTCTAGTCTTATTAAGC
This sequence comes from Nasua narica, assembly GCA_028533885.1. Classification (NCBI taxonomy): domain Eukaryota; kingdom Metazoa; phylum Chordata; class Mammalia; order Carnivora; family Procyonidae; genus Nasua; species Nasua narica. The sequence goes on along the minus strand of CM052800.1, from coordinate 161,904,321 downwards.
CACAATGGTGATTTCCAACATTAAGAAATCACCAGAAAAATGCTATTTTAAATTATGCTTTTTTACCTGAAATATTTTTCACTGCATACTAAAAAAGAGTATATTGCCAGTTAACCTTCAGTGTTTGATAAGGACTTGTTGTCCAAGAGTGTTTCATGACAATTTTTTTTGCCTTTCCAAGGTACATTTGCAGTTGCTAAGGAATCACATTTCACGGCCATGGCTATCTAGTAATACCATATGTGTATAATGTCAGAATAATTATGTGATAGCTATTGTGAAAACCATAAATCGTGATCATTAGAAGCAAGAAAAAAATTTTAATTAGATTGCCTGCTACAACCATAATAGAAAGTCTAGTCTTCCACTGAAACAAACGTTCTAGAGTGACAAGGACCTTACGTGTTAGTTTAGCATTCTACCCTTGGTAAGGGGCAACTCTGGCACACAGAAGGCACACAGAAATGCCTGTTGAGGGAATAAAGGTATTTCTTCTCACTAGTACTCAAGAGAGAAAAATTACAGAAGGTTCAAGCAAAGTAATTTCTCTTAGGAAAGAAATGGAATGCCTTTCTGAGAATTATCAATGGAAATTTTGCTATCATAATATGCTCATTTACCAATTTTCCAAAGTCTATGGATAATAGCCATATCTTTGGAAATTAGTTAACAGTGCCATTTTAAACTTGTTTCTGATAAATTACTCCTTTCTGAAAATATCTTACTAAAATAAGAGTATACAGAAAAACTATTGGTTTCTTTAATAACCATTATATTTGAGATGAAGAATTAACCCACCTCCATGGGCTCAGTTTCCCCATCTGTAAAGAAGGTTATATTTCCTTATAACCTGGTCACTCTAATTGTTCATCTATCTATGGTCGACTCTTGTGTTTATATTGCATTTGCTACTTTGACTTATCAAAATATCTGTTCCATTTCTGCTTCCTAAATGAGGTAAAACATCAGTTGCTGGCATTTTAAAGTTGCCATAAAAAAAGGGGACATGTAATCAGGCAAATTGAACCCCACACAAATGTCGATGTCAAGTTTTTGGCAGAGTCTTAGATACAAAGTATGCATTTTTGTGTACTTGATCATATATCTTTTTGTTATATACTGCATATTTTCAACAAAACTCTAAAGCTCCTTTTGCTATTTTTATATATTTCAGAGTCACATATAATTGTTTCATATCCTCAAATATTAACTTGTTCCTTAGAATAATGAAGGTTCTCCATGCAGCGTACTTAAAAGGGGTCCTCTAATTTGTTTTTGGAAATGTTTTTCACCTCACCAGGCTAACATTCATCTTTTAAAAGATGTATTTAATGTCAGTTAATTTTAAGTGAAGTAAGAATCTTAGAGAGACACAAATTTTCATTAATTTTTTACCTAATATTTTCTGCTGTGCTGTATCAAGTGTTCTATTAAAGCCCTGACACATTCCATTGGCTGCTTCCACTGTCTTCATTCACTATGTAATTTTAGAAAACAAGAGAAATCAAGTTTATCTAGCATAATAAGCCCCTGTGATTTTGGCCCTATAGATTGTTTTCTTCTGAGCACATGCAGATTTCTTTTTCCTTTTATTTCCAAATGATTGCACAGTCACAAGACATCTTTTGATTAGAGGACAGTATTCCTCAAGTACTGCCATATTTCTTCAATTCTTCTGTCCTCTCTATGAATATTTTCATTCATTCTTTAATATTCTAGAATTCCGACATTCTCTTTATATACCCTATATATGATCAGCTATTCAATTAAGTGGATCAGTAATGCAACTAACCTAAAACATCACAAAAAGTTAACCCTCACATTAATGAAATGCCTGTGATGGTGGAGTAAGGAAGGAGTGGGCATTGGAGGCTACTGACTGCTTTGAAAGCTCAGATCTACCATGTGAACAGATTTGAATAATCAAGCCACTTAATATTTCTGAATTCCTATCTTCTTACATATGGGGACAGTAAGACCAAACTTTCAGACTGATATGAAGACTAGCTAAAATATTTAAAGAACATGACACAGAGATTTCTGTTAATCACAGATGATTAAACTTATATTTTTACTGTCCCTACCTCCACTAAACCCAAATAAGATGACAATAAAAAGAATATAATTGTAGAAGCCCCACAAGGGCAAAGACAATTGGTAAGGGGAAAACAGCTGACAAGATATGTCAGATGATGGGAGAAGAGAAGTGATAGAAAAGAGAGAAGATTAATAAATGTGAGTGAGTCAAAATAACGCAATAAGAAGACCACAGAAAACTAAGCAAATGAAAAAACTGAAACAATTATTAACTCCAGAAAAGAGAAAGTTGTGCAAAAATGAAATGCAATCAAAGTACAAAATAACACAAACTTATGCAACGTCTACACAAATATAATGATGTAAATGCTTACTAAAGAACTTTACCTGAAAGAATATAAAACTATATGTGAAAGTTAAGAATGTAAGAGAGGTAAATGCTAATCAATTATTTTGGGAAGTCAATTTTTAAAAAATAAAAAACTAGTATTGTAAGTAGTGTGTTTTGTTCATTTGTAGCTGTAGTTCTATAGTTTTATTTGTTTTTTTTTTCTATATACAAAGATAATACTAAAATAAATCCCCAACAAGGTTGAAAATAATCTCTGGGGCGAGGGATAGAACAAGCAACTACTCATGTGCATTACGACCTTGTAATACTATTTTATTCTAAATTATTTACAAATTATTTTGAAAAATATATACTTTTACAGAAGAATTTAACAAATGTATGATATTCTCTCTGACTTATTACTCAATTTTATTAACGTCCTAATAAATATCATTTGGTCAGGTTAACATTAAGTTCATATAATCAAGTTAAAACTGTATAGCAGTATAAAGAAATACAATTAACCCTCTCCTAAATCAGGCCCTAACACAGATTCTCATGAAAATTAAATGTCAAGTTATCTCTCAGAGGACAATTTACTTTTAAGCATTGAAAACAGGAATGGTATTCAATGTACTTGGTCTAGATCATCTTGAAGTTGTTTTCCAATACTTAGATCTAAGATAGTGTAAGTCTTTCAAAATATATTTATTATTAATAATCAAAACAGTATGGCTACTTACATTAGTGTTTGTAGAACAATAATATCCTTCTAAAACTCTTGAGAAACAGATTTTACCACCAACACACTCTATCCTCCCCACTCTTTACCTCATTTTTCACAAAAGAGAGAGCAAGAGAAAGAGGGAGAGAGATCTGTTTCATTGGGTTAGTTTTGTGATATTCCACTTGAGTTTGGGCATGGTAAATCCCTCCAGAAGAATGCTTAAGGAAAAGCTTCCGTGGGAGGTTGGCTTACTGCCATACTTGGCTGAGTAGAATACTAAAGCTGAGGCCTAGAGTAGAATCTCTTGAAGGGTCTTTGGAGGGATGAACCTCATGCTCTTAGGGAGGCACTTTGGTGTGGGGGGTAGAGATGCTAAATAAGATTATCTTTTTTTCATGTAACATGCATTGTAAACACTTCTCTCTGAATCCTCTGGACCGACTTTGTGAAATGTACATTATTAATTTATTAATGATGGAGTTGGGCTTGCTTTTCTGGGATTGTGGCAAAGTGTTGACTCTAGCTTCTTAAGTAGGAAAATCAAAACTCCCAGTTTGGTTCAGGAGTCCAGATTTACATTTGCTGTCCTAATGTCAGTATGGATAGGGCTGCCTTTCATTCCTAGTAGAGTACAGAATGGATGGTGAGTTATAAAGTCATTGACCTCCAAAGGCCTCTACTAGGGGAGAGATAAGGCAGCACATAAAATGTTATGTGAAAAACGTATTTTATACTTAGCTAATTTATTTAAAATAAGAGCTTTTCTAAACTAAAATATGCATACGGGTGCCTTTTTAATAAAGTGAACAAAACAATCCACCTTCTCCCTGATGAATTGAGTCAATAATTGGGGCATTATTGTTAGGGTATGAGGAGAATTTGATGAGCATGAAATTGATACAGGATACCAGGCTGAATAGCTCATTGATGGTTAATGAACTTCATTTTGAAAAAAAATGTCTGCCTGTTGTCAGCTTGAATTTCATTCATTTGCTTCCTTCACAGAAAAGTGAGTTAGGTGTGCAGCCGTATGACCTCCTGGGTATTATAGCATGACTGCATTTCTCCATAATTAATTAGCAAATCAGAGGTTACAGAAGTCTCCTCTAGAGTGAAAGGAATAGCAAGGAGGCATGCTCCCTGTTGTTCTCACTATCTTGTGTCTAATAACCATCAATTGTTTTTGCTCGATTAACATACCCCTTGAATTTACTGTATGCTTGAGTCTCACTTATACTATAGTTAACAGGTGTGAAGACAGAAGATGCTTCCCCACTTCAAGAGTTTATCGGGTGGCACTAATACTGTTCTCCAAGCAAACCTGGATGCTTGACTTATAACTGAATTTCAGACACAAGCTAATACAAAAATTGGATGTTGGATGCCAGGACAAGATTAAATTCCAACATGGTAACTTCCAGGAAAGAGACTGGTAAAAAAAAAATCATATTACCACTTGTTCCACACACTGTCAAAGTCATCAAAAAACTGACTGAGAAGGCCAAAAAGAAGCAAGAACAGGGAATAAAATTGCACCAGCATCAAAACCAGGAGTAGTACCAACCACATATCACAGATACACTGCTGTGTGAACCAAAGCAAAGAAAATCACAGGACACTTCACAGAATTTGCTTTCCTGAGAAAGCTGGCACGATGCTGCAGAAAGCAATCCGAGAAGATTCTCTAAGTCTCTTAAAATTCTCCATTGTGAAGAACCCAGTGCTGGGGATGTGGGCACCTTGCCCGGTTGTGAGTCAGAGGCTCTTGAGGCCGGACTGAAATCAGAAGGAACAATTATTCTTGTTTTTCATTGTTAACTAATGATTTGTGGGGAGGTTTGAAGGCTAACCCCTGCTTCAGGAAGACGAGGAGGTCTGGAAGGGAAACTAGATCCCAGAAACAGAATCCAAATTTACCAGCGAAGTGGTCATTGAATTAGCACAAGTTAAGAGCAGAGGAGAGGTTCAAGTAATAAAAGGCACAGGATGAGACAATCAGGCAAACTTGACTTCTCACCAGTGTGCCCATCAGCCAAGAGAGTCAGCACAATTTTGTGGACCTAGTATCAACGCGGTGGTTGCAAAGTACTTGGACAAAAACACAAAAATTCTCCTATAGCCCAACTTTTCACACTGCTCTAGGCCCCAGAGGCTCTGACTAAACCTGATATGTTCCGACCAGCCCTTCTGCTTTAAGGATAAGATTTTAAATGCAAATTAAAATTAAAAAAAAAATATATCGCTTTCTACTTACATCACTACTAAGATTAAAAACATTGATAATAGCCAGTTTTAATGAGGTTGAGAGAAGCAGGCACCCTTAAAGTCTGCTGGTATAACAATCAACTGCAAAAAATCTTCCTGGAGGGTAATTTGGCAATCTGCTCCAAATTCAAATGCACATTCACTGACCCAGCAATTCCACTTCTAAAAATACACACTAATAATCAGATGAGTGTTCAAAGATATAGTACAAGGATATTCTATTGATAATAGAGAATAATTAGAAACCAAAAAAAATGTACATCAATAGGGATTTGGAAACATTATGGAACATTATATGAAGGAATACAGTGTAGTAATTAAAAATAATTGTGTATGTCTATATTTAGTTATACGGGGAAAAATCTGCAATGGGTTGGCAAGTGAAAAAAGCAAGCTACAAAACAGGCATCTGTGGAAAATACTCATTGAGAAGAAGTCTGAAGGGCTCTACACCAAAATGTATGTGGTCGTTATCCAGGTTTGTGGATTTATGAATGATTTTCATATCTTTATAAAATTATGTATTGTCTAGGTATTTTAAAAGGAAGATGTATTGCTTTTATAATTTAAAAATATAGATAGTACCCACATTCCATATACTATTTCTAAACCACCTGCATTTTCCTTCATTGGCCAGTGACACACCTCAAAAAGCTTTTGTACATCAAATCTGATTTTCATACATCATCTCATAAGCAAATATTTGAAAATCCCACTGATATGGAAGAGCTCTGTTTTAAAGTAACACGTGATCCATCTAAACAGAAGTTTATTAGTTTGCATTTTCTCTGGTACTTTCTAAAACTTAGTGTCATCAGAAAATGAACATACTAATAAAGTTGATAAGGTAAATAATTCTTAGGTTATAATTGAGAAAAAAATAAAAATTGTTAGCTATGCCAAATATAAAATGTTAAGTCTCAGACCTGTGTGGCGCTTAACTTTGCCAGTTATTTTAATGGGTGAATCAGCTGACCTTTGCTTCCCTTTTGAAAAGGTCCCTTTTCAAATGCTTGAATCCATACCCTTTGTGGAGCAGAGAGGAAGTCCTGTGACCTCATTCCCATCTCCCCTTTCCACTCCCACATCCCACACATGAACTCACAGAGTTGATTAGAACAAGATTCACCTGGGCTAAGGAGGGCCTTTTTACCAAGCATTTGGATTTGAACGAAGAAATTAAAGTTGGTCCCTATTCAAGATTAAGTTGGAAAAATATGCTGGGATTTTGAAGATCCATTTCTACTTAGACACCGAAAGAGAGGCAGAGATAAGAAAAATGTGTATTCACAGAAAGAGAGAACTGAATTATTTTTGAATTATTTTGTTTTTATAAGTTTTTCACCAGGAATAACTATATTCCCTGCTTGGTTTCTGGAAGATACCATAAATTCTCCTTTTGGCTTAAGCTAAATTTCTGTGGCTCTCTATTGTTTGCAAATGACTAACCTCTGATAGGAAGCCTCGAAAATGGTCCTCAGTGATCCTCACCTTTGGGTATTCCTTTGGAGTGTGCACTCGATTTAACTTGTCTATTAGAATATGGAGGAAGTGATGAGCCCTAAGTAATGGGCTGTATTGAATTCTGCTTAGATTCTCTCTATCTCTGTCTTGTAACTCGACTTCTAATAATGAAGGATGCCAAGCTGTTAGGAATGTGGTTCAGAATTGCAGAATCACTGGAAACATATTACCTTACTAAGACTGGAAAAATAAAGCAAAGTAAGAATATTTGCACAATGGTGAGTTAAGTGTCAGAACAGATCTGAGAAATCAGAGTATATAAAGAAAGAGTATGGGGAAATTTCTCACTTAGAAAAGTAGCAGCGATGATACTGGAACACAGCACGTGGAAGGCTATCAACAGGACATAAACAAATGTCCTGGAGAAAGAGTTAGAGCAGCCAATGCCTTCTGGTAGAATATCCAGACATAGGAAAAGCAGATCTTTGTAAGCTCTAATCCACAGATGTCAAAACAGATAATAGCAACAGATAGAAACATGACAGAAGAGCAATGAAAAGTTACCTTATCAACAACTGGAGAAAATGAGAAGGCATTGAGAGGAATGGAGAGACTATAAATCACACTCACTTGTGATATTGAGGTGTGTTTTTTTTTAAGTATGTTTAAATTACCACTGCAAAAATTTTATTGAGGCTATGCCATAGTAGATACATTTTATTTGCCAAAAAAAATTGTTTAATGTCTCAATTAAGAACACTATTGTATCATCTGAAGTAAAGGTACCTGAACCCTAGTATGTCTGCCTGACCTGACTGCTACATACAGTGACTTCTTCTAGGCCAAAGAAGTTCACGGCAGATGTTATCAATCCCATTATCCCCAGCCTACCTGGCTGAGGAAACAGATTATATATGTTTGGAGTTCTTCCTTATATTCTCTAAGCCCAAAATAAATGAATATATGAACTATAAAATAGTACAGAGGTTTTGCTCAGGGGCCACCAATAACTTCTCAAAGTTTTTCATCTGAACCAAAGAACACAGAAAATTATTTAAGAGACTATCTTCTCAATACCCACAGAAGCTGTATTGAGCTAATACCATTCTAAATGTATAGGAAATAAAAAATCCATTACACACAATGGATAGCTCAGACCATGAGGGGCTAATTCTCTCGCAAACCCAGTTGCATGATGGAATTAAAAACAAACATTAAACTTTTGAGCTGCTGCAGCTAAAATAAATGTCTAATATGTAATATTCATAAGAAATATATTGAAAGCTACGGAGTCACCAAAATGAAATTTGCAACTCATATTCAAAACCAGGAGATTATGAAACTAACTCTAACACCTTCATAACTGAAGACCAAAGCACCTGGCCAGATACAGAGACACAGCTCAGAGCCTATATTAGTCAACTTTCACTAGTCTTGCTAACAAAACCCAAATGGTGAAAAACAACAGGGGTGTATTTCTCATTCACAGCACCTGTTGACTAGAGGTCAGCTGCTTCTTGGTTCTGTATGTCCCATCACTGTCAGTTTAAACAAAGGAGCCACCCCAGAATATGCCATTCTCTGGAGAGAAGGATCAAAATTAAGAGTATGCAACTTTTGTTTATTCTCGGAATGCATGGGCCACAGTGTTACGTGTGCAAGGTTCACATGGAAGGGTGGGAAATACATGCCCCCCTTAAAGAGGGCCACCAGAGCAGGCACATATAGGGACAGGACCCAGTACTTAGGGCAACAAATATATTGAACAAGGAATATAATCCATCATCACTGAATCAGAAAGAGCAGAATACTGTAGCATCTTCCCTGTCTGAGTTATAAGTAAAAGGCAGTCAACAATTTGTAAACAAAAATGGAGAAAGAAATTATCCTTCAGAAACTATCAAAGAAAGTTTTATGGGGCCTCAGTCATTAAGCATCTGCCTTCAGCTCAGGTCATGATCCCAGGGTCCTGGGATGGAGCCCCACAGCAGGCTCCCTGCTCAGCAGGAAGCCTGCTTCTCCCTCTTCCACTCTCTCTGCTTGTGTTCCCTCTCTCACTGTCTCTCTCTCTCTCTCTGTCAGAGGAATAAATAAAATCTTTGAAAAAATAAAAATTAAAAAAATAAAATTGAGCTTTAAGAAATTGCAAACAAAAATAGGGGATATTTTGTATTCAATTGACCCCTTTAGTCAAGACCTCCTATACCCATTCACAGCCTGCCACCATTTGTAAAATACATCTTTTAAGGAAAATTTGGTAAAGTTGTGAAAAGCCATAAATATATTCTTGTCTTGACACAGAAATTCCAATTTTTGGAATTTACTCTAATTAGACAGTCCTAAGGTAGCATAAAAGATATATTCCCAACTATGTCCAATACAACAATATATATAAAACCAACCAGCAGGAAGCATTCTCATAATTGAGCCATAATATCAGCTTAAAAAGTTATGACGCGGGCGCCTGGGTGGCTCAGTTGGTTGGGCGACTGCCTTCGGCTCAGGTCATGATCCCGGAGTCCCGGGATAGAGTCCCATGTCGGACTCCCGGCTCTGCGGGAGGTCTGCTTCTTCCTCTGACCTTCTCCCCTCTCATTCTCAGTCTCTCTCTCTAATAAATAAATAAAAATCTTTAAAAAAAAAGTTATGATGCATTCATAACAGAATATTCCACATACATAAAAGTGATACACAGGAATACATATGCCTTTTGAATGTATTTATGATAAAAGACATAATTGATCAGGATACAAGAATGAATACACATTGGGGCTCCACGGATTAAGTCTCCAAGTCTTGGTTTTGGCTCAGGTCATGATCTCAGGGTTGTGAGACAGAGCCCCACATGGGGCTCCACACTCAGTGCAGTCAGCTTGAGATTCTTTCCTTCTTCCTCTGCCTCCCCTTCTGCCCTCCCCACCATGTACCCTCACCCCACCCATTCCAGTGTGTGATCTCTTGCTCTCAAATAAGTAAATAAAATCTAAAGAAAAAAGAAAGAAAGAAATGAATATACACTATAAACCTGGTTTGGGGGAAAATGTGAATATTTTGAGGCATAAAGAAAAGACTATGAGGATAAATGCGAAAATACTACTTGTGACTATTTCCAGATAGTATGTTTATAGGTAAGTAACTATGATTTTCTTCTAGATGTTTTATTCTTTCAGGAAAAATAAATTAATCCTTCTAAAATGGCTCATTTCCAAATTTATAGATTGTAGCTGCCCTGGAAGACTGAGGCCTTATTTCTGGCTGGGAACTTTACATTCACACTGAGGAAAATGATCACCCTGACCTTGTGACATTGTCATCTGTCATAAGAAAATTCAGCAAGCATGACAAGGAAAAGACCCATTGTACCTGCACAGTGAAATTATTCTCGATACAGAATGTACTTAGAAAGAACATATCTAAAAAGCTACACAATTCTTGATTGTCACGGTGTGCTATTTTTCACTAACTTTTTATCACCTTCCCAGCCAAAAATGACAAAACCTTATTTTTTTTAAATGTCCATATCTTAACTACAGGCATTTTTTCAAAACTCTCTGACTTTGCAGTAAGTACTAATTTAAAGAAAGGAGCTCTCAAATATTTTTTCTCTGAGAATCATAAAGAACATGAGCAGAGGACCTAAAATTTAGGTGAGCATATACACTTGCCTACTTATCCCTTGAGATAATAATGAAGCAGAAAAAATAATTAAACCATTCTCACAGTTAAAACCTCATACCATTTGCATTTTATTGCATTTTATACTTATCCATGAATATTTTTTCTCTGCTCACCAGGTGGCTTTCTCCTTATAAAGTGGCACTTTTTTTCTTCTTTGCTTTTCACAAAGAAATGAAAATTAAAATCAAACAAAAAAGACCTTTAGAGTTGATACAAATGGGTGCCTTCTATGTTTGTGGAATTCATGCCTTATGCCTTCTTGGCTTACAGTCCACTGGCCCAAGAGGCTGCCACCTCAGACTGGTGTCCTGGGTCTCCTAGGCTTACAATCTTGACACACAAGACCATTTCTTGTCTCCTTCTCCAAAACCACACACACACACACACACATACACGAATGAAACCTTTAAAGAACATTGAGACCATCCAACTGTGTTGCTCTACCTCCTCAGGTCCCTTTGCCTTCTACCCTCCAACCAGGCCTGCTCCTAACCAGTGACTCACAGAGCTATCCCACTTTTGTTTCCTGTGACTGGTTTTCTTTTCCTTTCTTTGCCTATGCACCCACTACTTGCCTCTCTCTTCACATATGTCATCTCTGATCCCTGCCACTTTCTTTCTCCTCTATCCCTCTTATTTCTTCCCTTCCCCATGTCTTACCACAAGTTTCCTACTTTTCTGCCAAAAAACAAAACAAAACAAAACAAAACAAAAAAACAAAAACCCACCATAAATAAATCGTGACAATTCTTGTCCTCACTCACCAGGGCATCCCTTCCTTCTCCATATCACCACAAGCTAGATTTGTCCTCCTGCTAATAGTCCCACTCATCCCTTTTCCCAGGTCCTCAAGGCCAAATCCTCTGCCATAGATCTTTCCCTTTTTGTTACCTGTTTGTGGAATCTGAGGTCCCAACAAGACTGTTCTCCACATAGCAGATATATTCATGCATTGTCTTATAGACATACAGCAATAAATACAAAATTATAGCTGTAGCATTTGTATACACTTGTGCTAAAAAGACTTTCTCAATATTTAATCTACAAGGTGCGTAGTGTGATTTAATATTTTCCATGAGTAGTATGAAGAAAAAATATTACTACTTTATGCTAAAGCTTACTGAAGCATATTCAGAATACTAAGGAAGGGTAATAATTCTTTTCATTTAGAAATTCATTTGGAACTTATAATTCATTTGGAATTCATAATTCATGTGGAAAATACCTTGATAGGCTCTATGAATATAAATGGTGAGGTCTTTAAGACATGGTCTACAAAGTAAGGGTAGGGGAGTTTAGAATATCCCAAGGGAAGGTTTGCTTTGGAAATGAAAGGTGACCAAGCGTGATGAACAAAGATCGAGGGAAAGAGAAGGACCCTAGAAATATGATATGAAGTCTAAGCCCACGGACGGTTATATCAGTCTGTGTTAGGTAATAGCAGATAATTTGATGGGACCAGTGAAAGCTGACATTGAACTTGAGTTTGGCTCCTGCCCTTTGATGTCTCCCCGTTCTCTACCCACAAAACTTTCAGTCCATGAACTAGAAGTCTGAGACAGTCTTGTGTCACTGGGGACTCAGGAGAATGAAGGAAGAAGGAAGGTGCCGAGCCAGGGCCAGTGGTAGAGAACAGGAGCATCAAGGATTTGTGATTTTTTAAAAAAAAAAAATCTTTAACATAATATAAAATATATCATCTTAACTCTTAAAGAATACAGTACAGTAGTCCAGAGTATATTCACACTGTTGTGCAACCAACTTCCAGAACTCTTCATTTTGCAAAAGCCAAGCTCTATACCCACTGAATCTTCTGTCTGTATGAATCTGATTATTCTAGGTACCTCATATATGTGGAATAAAACAGCATTTGCCTCTTCACAAAGCATACTATTCTCGAAGTTCATTCATGTTAGAGTGTAGGTCAGAACTTCTTTCTTCCTAAAAATTGAATAATATTCTGTGGTTTGCATGACATCACATTTTGTTTATTGTTTCATCTGTTGAACAGTGGATTTCTTCCACATTCTGGCTATCATGAATGCTGCTGTTATGAACACGGGTGGGTGATGAGAAGGTACTAAAGAACTTCAGTACAGACTGATTGGCAACAGACCTTATTTTCCAAGAGGGTCAACTTTGAAAGGGGGAAAAGCATGCACGTGAGTCATGCAAAATTTTTTTTCTGTTACATTCATCGCCAAACTTGTCTAAGCTTTGTAAAAAACACATTTCCATAGGAAAACTATATATTAAAGCTCACATCTCCACTTCCTCCCCCAACAGGCATCTCAAACTTCACATGTCAAAACTAACTTTCTGATCTTGCCCTCAAACCCGGCTGTTCTTGGTGCTAGCCTTTTCTCAGTTAAGGGCAACGAGATCCTTCCACTAGCTCAGGCCAAAGGTATAATGTGACCCTTTACTCCTCTCTTTCTTTGTTGGCCAATCCTGTGTACTACACCTTCAAATTATTTCCTCATCTGAGACGTTTCTCACAACCTCCAGGCTAAAGCCACCATCGTCTCTTACGTGAAGCACTCCAATGGTCTCCTCACAGTCAGCCAATCACTGCTTTCGCTCCCATTCTGTGCATTCTCAACATAACAGACGTAAATTCTTCAAAGACTTGAGAGTCACATCATGAGGCAATTAGGCGGCTTCAACAGCCTCCCTGTCTGTGTAAGATCCAAAGACCATGCAATAACCTCTCAATCCTTGTGGGACCTGGTCTCCCATTCCTTCTCTGACCTCATCTTTACTCCTGTCCACTCTTTTCGCAGGGCGCCACAGGTCTGACCTCTCTGCTCTCCCTCAAACATGCCAGCCAGCCTTCCTCTGCCTTAAACATTCACCCCCAACCATCCTTGCCTCCTGTAATGTCACTTTTATTGTAAATCCTTTCCCAGGCAACCATACTTAAAACTGCAATTTCCTCCCTCCCTGAAACATGCCCCACCCATCTTCCCTGTTTCATTTTTTTCCAGAGTATTTACTACCTTTCAATATACTATGCATTTTATTTATTCTATCTATGATCTATCTTCTACCATCAGAAAGCATGCTTTGTGAGGGCCAGGATTTTATTTGTTTTGCCTAGTGCAATATTCTCAGAAGTGAGCAGTGCCTGACACCGAGTTAGTCCTTAACAGATTTTTGTTGAATTAATTAAATATATAAAAATGAAGGAATTAATTAAATGAATGAAAGAAAAGAGTGAATGAAGTCTTAGGAAAGAAGAGGTTGGCAGAAAAGTAAAAAGTGGAAACCAACAAATGTCAAGTAAGATTCTTGCATTTTATTGAGTTGACAAAATATAAGTGTGGCAGGCCAAATAGTCAGAAATTAAGAAATTGTGAAGAGAGAAAAGAGGCAAACGGCTTTGACTTCATGATCGAAGCCAATCACTAGAGCAGAATCAGCTTATCTTAGTGTTTTAATCTTACACTTTGAACAAAACTCGAGTAGAATGAAGATACTGATGACATTTTGAATATCTCATTTATCTACTCACAAGACCAAAAGGTTTCTTATACTAGGTAAGAAGGTGGACAAATAATTCCAGAAAGGCTCAGAGCTTTACATTATTCAACAGACTAAAGACAAATGAATTTTTCTAACTGGCCAGAAGTCTTTCGGGCAGTACCTGTCCCCTACCTCAACAGAAGGAACATCTTAAATGGGGTCATTGGAGGAAATGGCATTCAAGTTTTATCAAATGGATCCTTTTCTTTTTTATGAACTCTATGTAAATTGCTTTCAACCACAGCCATATATCCTTCAGCTTCGAGGCACATAGACAGATACTCTTTTATGACTCAGTTCTGTGTTTCTAAAGTGTTTTGATACTCAGACAACATTAATGCAAGAAGAAAGCTTCCCCTCTCCAACTTTTCACAAGCCATATCTTAAAAGCGCCAGCCTTTGAAATCACACTCAGTCTAGAATTGCACTGCATTTTTTATGAGAGTTAGGCAAATCCTGTCTCTCTGAAATGGATTACATCCAGGACTCCTTACTGTCATCTTGGAAGCACATCACCTCTATGTATTTCTCTTCTTATTGTCTCTGTCATCTTTTAATTATTTATGAGGTTTTTAGAGCATCTTATATCTAAAGAGTTCAAATTCCATTTGGAGAATTTTTAGCAGCAGAATTTCATAAACAGTTCTTGAGCTCTGTGTTGCTGTAGTAAAACAACAATGAAACTGCAGAAAGAGCCAAAATAATGGAGATGAGAGCAGAGGGGCAAGGAAACTGGTGAGAATAGGTAGTAGTACATTTGCACAGGAAACCTAATCCTTTAAAGCACTACCTAGGGGTGCCTGGGTGGCTCAGTTAGTTAAGCTTCTGCCCTTGTCTCTGGTCGTGATCCCAGAGACCTGGGATGGAGCCCCATGTAGGGCTCCTGGCTCAGCAAAGAATCGGTTTCTCTCCCTGCCTCTCCCCTGGCTTGTGCTCTCTCTCTTTCTCTCTCTCTCTCTCTGTTGTCAAATAGATAAAATTTTAAAACAAATAAATAAATAAAGCACTACTGTAAAATCCCTTCAATGCTCACTTATACGTCCTAGGCACACTGTGGGTGGGCTGCAGAAAGATGACCAAGAACTTGGGCTTGTGTTCCATGCTGCAGTTCCCTAGTCCTGTGTATACAGCAGATCTTACTCAAGAGCCATCTGTGCAGAGCTCCATCCACAGCCATTGGCTTGTGCTTCCATAACACATACCATGTGCTGGCCACTGTTTCCAGCACATGGGAACAGAATACATAGCTTTCAGTGTAAGCATTGACACATTTAATCCTCACAACATCTTGTAAACACCATTAGCAGCCTCATTTCCAAGCTGAAGAAACTGAGGGACAGCTACTAAGTGGCAGATCCAAGTTGGGCTCCAGGTGTGTCTCCATAGGAACCATGCTGTTGACCATGCCAGCTACATTTATATGTGCTCTTTGGCTAGAAAATAGGAATACTGGAGGCTTCCTTTCACTCTATTTCCTTTGACTTTGTGGTTTCTTTTCCTTTTATTCAATATTTAAGGTATAATAAAAATAATGATTTTATTCATATTATTTCTTAAAGATAAAGGTCTATTCCCCATTGCCCAGAGATCCTAAGTAAATTACTATTCAATTTGATGTTGACTTATTTGCTTAGAGTTATCTTTAACTGCCTAGTTTTGATACATTGATCTTGACTACTCTTCCAACTCTAAAATTCTCCCTATTACTTAGTGCAATTTATCCTTTCTTGAGCCAAACATGAGTAAAATGTTTGTAAGCAGAAGTTTAGGGAAATAATAAACTAAGTGTCATTGTCAAGAGGAAAACTCAACTTCCTATCCTGTGGTTCACCATTTCTAGGATTGAAACGTTTTATTCCACATTGTTTTAGCAAAGAATAAGCTATTTAATTCAATCACAGATATTGGCTTCCAATAAAATATAGTGAACTTAAGTATTTAAATTGTTGTGGCCAGAGGAAAGAGTTAAATGAGAAAATCTAGTTAGAGGGGGATAACTGAGAGGTTATTTATTCACAGTAAGCTTTAGAGGGTAGCTGAAAAACTGTCAGTATAAGTAACTGAAGATCAGTAATCAAAGTTTTCAATTTGAAGTAATCAAATTTCAAATCAAATCAAACCAGTAATCAGATTTCTCAAGTTGAACTGAAGTCAACTGGCCCCATAAGTGTTATTATAGATTTTCTCTCTGACCCATCTTCTCTGTGGCTGCCCAGTGTCTGAAGTTTGCTGGTCACTGAGACTTTTATACACGTATGGGAATCATAAAATCATGATTGCCCACTTCTGCCCAATGACACCTTTGATCTTGAGCTTCAACTTCTTCATTCAGCCAACCCATCAGTCATATATACAACAAACACTTACTGAGCACCTCCCTTCCCCAAAGACATAAAGAAAAGAGAAAAGTAGGATTTCCCACTTGAGGAAGTCTAACAAGAAAATGTATAAATAAATAGACAATTGTCCACACTCACTTAGTCAAATCACCTATGGACACCATTTTGTCACTATAGCTTCAATTCTTTGTGCCACAGCCGCTGAACTATTTTTTTTTTGTCCAATTGACTAGAAAATTTGACAATCCATTTCAAACTAAGGAGTCCACTAGATCATGTATCCTTGGAATCCATGTGTTCCATTTTTTAGTTTATTTTACATTGAAGTATAGTTGCCATATATTAGCTTCAGATGTACAATATAGTGATTTGACAATTACATACATTATAAAATGCTTACCACAATAAATGTAGTTATCACCCACCACCAAAATTATTACCATATTACTGGCTATATTATCTACACTGTACTTTTCATTCCTGTGACTTATTGTATGACTGAAAGACTGTATCTCTTAATCCCCTCCACCTATTTCACCTCTTCCCTCATCTCCACCCCTCTGACAACCATCAGTCTGTTCTCTACATTTATTAATCTGATTCTGTGTTGGTTCGTTTGTTTTGTATTTTAAATTCCACATAAAAGTGCCATCATATGGTATTTAGCTTTCTCTCTCTCACTTATTTCACTTAGCATAATAGCCTCAGCAGCCATCCATGTTGCCACAAAAGGCAAAATTTCACTTTTTTTTTTTTTTTTTACAGCTGAGTAATATTCCATGATGATTTATTGATGGACACTTAAACGTTGTTTCAAAATCTTGGCCAATGTAAGTGTTTCAGTAAATACAGGGGTGCATATATCTTTTCAAATTAGTGTTCTCATTTTCTTTAGGTAACTACTCAAAAATGGAATTATTGAGTTATATGGTATTTTAATTTTTTTAATTTTTTGAGGAACCTCCATACTGTTTTCCAGAGTAGACGCACAAGTTTTCTTTCCCCCAGCAGTGCACAAGGAAGGTTCTAATTTCTCCACACCCTACCAACACCTTATTTCTTATTTTCATGATGCTAGCCATTCTGACTGGTGTAACATGATATCTGATGATGGTTTTGATTTCTGTATCGCTGATAATTAGTGCTATTGAGCATCTTTTCATGTCTGTTGACCAATTGTGTGTATTATGTCCATTAAGGTTCTCTGCTCATTTTTAATCAGATAACCTGTTGGTTTGTTTTGGTGCTGAATTGTATGAGTTCTTTATATAATTTAGGTATTAACCCCTTATCAGATATATCATTTGCAGATATATTTTCTCATTCAGCAGGTTGCCTTTTCATTTTGTTGATGATTTCCTTTGCTGTGAAAAAGCTTTTTAATTTGACATACTCACAATTATTTATTTTTGCTTTTGTTTCCCTATCCTGGGGAGATATAGCCAGTATTTCCAGAAAAATATTGCTAAGGTCAATGGCCAAGAGATTACTGCCTATGTCTTATTTTAGGAGTTTGATGGTTTCAGATCTCACATTTAGGTCTGTAATCCATTTTTAATTTATTTTGTGTATGGTGTAAAAAAGTTGTTGTCACTTTCATTCTTTTGCATGTAGCTGACCAGTTTTCCCAGCACCATTTATGGAAAAGACTGTTTTATCCCCTTATGTTATTTCATCCTTTGTTGTAGATTAGCTGACCATATAAATGTGTGTTTATTTCCGGTCTTACTATTCTCTTCCATTGATCGACACATCTATTTTTGTATTAGTACCACACTGTTTTGATTATTATAGCTTTGTAGTGTAGTTTGAAATCTGGAATTAGGATACCTCTAGTTTTGTCCTTCTTTCTCAGTATTACTTCAGTTATTCAGGGTCTTTAGTGATGCCATGTAAATTTTAACATTATTTTTTCTATATCTGTGAAAAATGCTACTGATATTTTGATAGGATTGCATTAAATCTGCAAATTTCTCTGGGTAGTATGGACATTTTAGCAATATGAATTCTTCCAATCCATAAGCATGTTATATCTTTGCATTTATTTGTGCCATCTTCTATTTCTTTCTTCAATGTCTTATAGCTTACAGAGTACAGATCTTTTTCCTCTTTGGTTAAGTTTATTCCTAGATATTTTATTCTTTTTTTTTACTGTTTATTTTTTTATTATGTTCAGTTAGCTAGCATATAGTATATCATAAGTTTTTGTTGTAGTGCTCAATGATTCATTAGTTGCATATAACACCCAGGACTCACCCCAATATTTTATTCTTTTTGATGCAATTATAAATACAATTGTTTTCTTAATTTGTATTCTTGCTAGATCATTATTAGTACATGGAAATACAACAGATTTCTTTTTTTTTTTAAAGATTTTATTTATTTATTTGACAGAGAGGAGAGAGATCACAAGTAGGCAGAAAGACAGGCAGAGAGAGAGAGGGGGAAGCAGGCTCTCTGCTGAGCAGAGACCCCAGGACCTTGAGACCACTACCTGAGCTGAAGGCAGAGGCTTAACCCACTGAGCCACCCAGGCACCCCATGCAACAGATTTCTGTATATTGATTTGATATCCTGTAATTTTACTAAGTTCACTTATTAGTTCTAATATTCTTTTGGTGAAGTCTTTAGGTATTCTTTTACATATAGTATCAGTCATCTGTAAATAGTGACAATTTTACTTCTTATCAATTTGAATGTGTTTTACTTCTTTTTCTACTCTGATTGCTGGGCCTAGGACTTCCAGTACTATGTTAAATAAAAGTGATAAGAGAGGACATTCTTGTCTTGTTCCTGATCTTAGAGGAAAAGCTTTCAGCATTTCACCATTGAATATAATGTTAGCAGTGGCGTTTTCATATATGACCTTTATTATGTTGAGATTTCTCTCTACACTACTTTATTGAGAGTTTTTATCATGAATGTGTGTTGAATTTTACCAAATGCTTTTTCTGCATCTATTGAGATGATCATATAATTTTATCCTTCATTTTGTTTATGTGGTATATCACCCTGATTTGTGGATAGTGAACCATCTTTATCCCTGGAATAAAGCAAAGTAAGTCAGTCAGAAAAAGACAAATACCATATGATTTCCCTCATATGTGAAAATTTAAGAAACAAAACAGATGAACATAAGGGAGAGGGGGAAAAGAGAGGGAAACAAACCATAAGAAACTCTTAACAATAGAAAAAAAATGAGGGTGGATGGAGAGAGGTAGGTGGGGGATGGGTTAGATGGGCAATGGGTATTAAAGGAGGACACTTGTGATGAGCACTGGGTGTTGTATATAAGTGATGAATCACTGAATTCTACTCCTGAAACAAATATTGCACTGTATGTTAACTGACTAAGATTTAAATAAAAATTTGAAAAAAAATCATACTTGGTCATGGTGGATGATCTTTTTAATGTATTATTGAAGTCAGTCTGCTAATATTTTCTTGAAGATTTTTGCATCTATCTTCATCATGGATATTGGTTTGTACTTTTTCTTTTTTTGTAGGTTATTTGTCTGGGTTTGGTATCAGGGTAATGCTGGTCTCATAGAATGAATTTGGAAGTATTCCTTCCTTTTACATTTTTCTGAGATAGATTAAAAAAGATAGGTAGTAACTGTTCATTAAATTTTTGGTAGAGGGTTGCCTGGGTGGTTTACTCAGTTAAGCATCTGCCTTCGGTTCAGGTCATGATCCAGGGTCCTGGGATCGAGTCCCAGGCTCCTTCCTCAGTGAGGAGCCCACTTCTCCTTCTGCCTGAGCTCTCCCTGCTTGTGCTCTCCCTCTCTCTCTCTGACAAATAAATAAATAAATGCTATAAATAAATAAACAAACAAATAAACAAATAAACACACAAATAAATAAATAAATAAATTTGGTAGAACTCAACTGTAAAACCATGAAGCCATCTGCTCCTGGAGTTTTGTTGGTTGTGAGTTTTTTGATTATCAGTTGAAATTCATTACTAGCAATCTGTCTGTTCACATCTTCCATTTGTTCCCCATTCACTTTTGGAAAATTGCATGTTGGTAGGAATTTATCAATTCTTCTAGGTTGTCCAATTTGTTGGCATATAATTTTTCATAGTGGCCTCTTATAATCTTTGGTATCACTCTGGGGCCAGTTGTAACTTTTCTCTTTCATTTCTGATCTTATTAATTGTGTTCTTCCTCTCTCTCTCTTTTTTTTGTTGTTGAAGAATCTAGCTAAAATTTTATCAATTTTGTCTTTTCAAAGAGCTAGTGCCTTGTTTTATTGATTGTTTCTATTTGTTAAATCTATTTCATTTATTTCTGCTCTGATCTTTATTATTTCCTACTACTTACTTTGGACTTTGTTCTTCATTTTCTAATTTTTTTAGGTGTAAGTATAGATTATTTAAGATCTTTCATGTTTCTTGAGGCAAGCTTGTATTCCTATAAACTTCCCTCTCAGAATTGCTTTTGCAGTTGTGTTTTCATTTTCGTTTGCCTCCATATATTTTTTGTTATTTCTTCACATATTTTTGATCTCTTTGATTTCTTTAACAAACCACTGGTTGTTTAGTAGCATGTTGTTGAGCCTCCTGGTGTTCGTGTTTTTTTCAAGTTTTCTTCTTGTAACTGATTTCTAGTTTCATACTGTTGTGTTTGGAAAAAAATGTTTGATATGATTGCAATATTTTTAAACTTAATTGAGAAATGTTTTGTGGCCAGCCATGTGATCTTCTTCGAAAATGTTCCACTTGCACTTAAAATGAATGTGCATTTTGCTTTTGAGATAGAATATCCTGTATATGACTAAGTCCATCTGGTCTAATGTATCCTTCAAAGCCACTATTTCATTATTGTTCTTCTGTCTGGAATCTATCTATAATTTAGGTTGGGTGTTAAAAGTCTTTTCTTATTATCGTATTATTGTCTATTTGCCATTTTATGTCTGTTAATATTTGTTTTATATATTTAGGTGCTTCTATGTTCAGTGCATAGATATTTGTAATTGCTGTGTCCTCTTGCTTGAGTAGACCCTTTATCATCAGGTAATGTCTTCTTTAGTCTCTTTTTATATCTTTGTTCTAAAGTCTATATTTTGTCTGATGTAAGTATTGCTACCCAAGTTTTCTTTCTGACTTCGATTTGCATGGAATATCTCCTTTCATCAGGCACCCTGTACTTTCGACTTTCTTACCAGCTCCTTTCTAAAAGGCACTGGAAAACTGCTCTATAAAGAATGTATTTTCAATAGTTCTTTAATTTGAACTACATAGCTTTAAATCTTTCGGTACATGAGTTTACAGGCTGTCCATATAGCATTTCTAAGTTCTCCATAGGAAAAAAATATCAACTAGAGTTTTTATAGAACTTTACAAAGTGAAGAAAGGTGTAAGAAATTGCAAAACATCTATGATGCATTTAATCTTATGAAATATTTTGGGGAAATGAAAAAAACAAAATTTCAGTGATTTGGAGCAGCCTATAGCAAGTGTTGAACTGATTATACAGCGATGTTTAGACTATCAAATAAAATATTATAAGCTTTGAAATATAAAAAAAGAAAGAATAATAATTTAAAACAACAACAGCAACAACAGAACCAATTTTACCTAGTAGAAAGATAAGGAGAATGACTCTCGGGATACAGCCATTATCAGCTACTTACTCTTATAATTGGAAAAAGATAAAGTAATCTTTGAGGTAATTAACTTTCCTCCATTATAATTATTAAAGAAGTATATTTTAAAGGCTTAAACTAAAAAAGAGATTTTGCAGGTAAGAGAACCTACTATCAATTTCCAATAGAGTGGCTCAGCCTTCAGAAGGAGTATCTCATGCTTGAAGAGCTGAAAACAGATCTAGAAACAAATACCCTTTACATTTAAAATGCTTTACCGCATTTCATTTAATTTTATCAGGCATGTGATAGGTTGATCTCATTGCAATGAATGAAGCACCAACTGAAAGGACACCAGCCCTTCAGGGCCTCTGAGCTCTGATAATTATTCACCCTGGAAAGTTATTTCTTTTTTTAGGTGGAGAATCAATTGGATATCATGTAAGTGTTCTATTAAGTTCAAATATCTCTCTGACAAAAAACATGATTCCTACCAGTTAGAAGTTCTTCTGATTGCAGTTTGAATAATTTTTCCCTTATAATCTTGTTAGTGCTTGAGTCTTGATCATCTTTCCTTATGAGTAAGGCAAACACCAAGCTTGCTGTAGGTGGTTTATTTGCAATCTGCTATTGTATATGTGTCATATATCATACTTTGGTCTTAGTTGTAGGGACTCATAGTAAAACTTTTATTCAATTTCGTCTATATTCAAAGAGGTCCCTGATAGCCAAATCAATTAAACAGTGTGTTTTTCAACTCCAGTGAAAAAGATAAGGGGATCTTGACTACTTGCATATTCTTTGTTGTAGAAAGAGAACTAATGTCTTCAAAACAGATATGTCTGTGCTTAAAAAGCCAACTGATATATGAAACAAATTGCAAAATCCAGTTACCAAAATAGAATTATTCAACATTAACTATTGCTTAGTGTAAAGGGAAAGCCCTTTTTTTACTGTACCTTTTTTATAAAATAGAAACTAAATGTTTTATGCATATGACTACTGGAAAATAAACTAGATTGGGAGTCAGGAAATTAAGCAAACCATTTAACTTCTCTAAAGTCTCAGGATAATAATTTATAAAACGTCAAAATAAAATCTAAAGATATCTCCCAACTTATGTGTACAACCCATTTGTATGTGTAGCTAATGAAACATCAAAGAATTCTCTACCAAGAGGGAGAGTTCTGGTAGACAGAACTCTCTACCAAGAGAGGGCATCTTAAAAGGAGTGCCCATCCATGACGAATACACTCTGTCTTGAAGATTTTTTTTTAATCTTCCTAGAATAAAATTTTACCTTTACTGAAATGCGTTGAAGCATTTTAAGTGTGTTTTTTATCTCTTCATAACATTTGGCAAAAGTGGATACTTTTTAAAATCATTTAGTATCACAGACATAGATTTTACTTGAATTTTTCACACCAGTAAATAGATGGACAGTTTTATTGCTAAGGTTTGTACATAAAAAGTAAAGGAATTACTTATTACTGAAAACTGATTATTAGCACTTAAAGTCAAAGAAGTTATTATTTTGATGGGGTTAAAATATTGCAATTCACTCATTACAACATTCAAAAATAGAAATGGTCAACTAATTTCTTCTCATTGGAGTGTAAGAAATTGTATGCAGCCTCAGGAAGAAGGCAATAAATCTAGGACTTAAAAGCCCAGGCTTGCTGCCATAAGCCTCACTTATATTTGTGTGACCTTGAGCAAATACTTTAATGTGTCTAAATCTGGTTTCTTGTCTATGAAACAGAGGACGATAGCATCAGTTAATGTTTCTGTGGCGAGCAAATGAGACAATATCTATTAAGCACATGACACAGTACCTGGCACATAAGTAGGACTCTCTAAACGCCAGGAAATATTACATGAATTTCCTTCTTTGTATGATAAATAGAGAAGTGTCTTGTGTATTGTCATACGAAGTATGTCTTCACAAAGTGGTTAGAAACCAATGCTCTTAAAATGCAATGGAACAGAACAGAGAGCATAGAAATAAACCCATGTATATATATATACACTCAGCTAATTTTCAAGAGGGGAGCCAAGAACACACAATAGGAAATGACAGTCTCTTCAACAAACTGTGTTGGGAAAATGGATTCCCACATACAAAATAATAAAATTAGAACCTTACCTTACCATTCAAATTGAATTAAAGACTTGAGTATGAAATCTGAAACCTGAAAATTCCTAACAGAAAACACAAGAGAAAACCTCCTTGATACTAGTCTTGGCAGCAATTTTTTTTTGGATTTGACACCAAAAACATAGGCAACACAAGCAAATATAAACAAGTGGGACTATAACAAACTGCAAAGTTTCTGCACAGCAAAGGAAACAAGTAACAAAATGAACAAACTATAGAATGGGAGAAAATATTTCTAAATGATCTATCAGATAAGGAGTTAATATCCAAAATACTTAATAAACTTATACAACTCAGTAACAAAATATAAAAATAACCCAGTTAAAGAATGAGCAAAATACTTAAGTAGACATATTTCCAAAGAGGACACACAAATGTCCAATAGGTATATCCAATGATCATCACTGTTGATCATCACTCTTGATCAGGGAAATGCAAATCAAAAGCACAATGAGTTGTCACCTTACTCTTGTTAGGATGGTCATTACCAAAAAGTGAAAAAATAACAAATGTTGATAAGGATGCAGAGAAAAGGGAACTTGTATAATGTTGGTGGTGATGTAAATTGGTACAGCCAGTTGTATGAGAAACAGTATGGAGCTTCCTCAAAATGTTAAAAGTATACCTACTATATCATCTACCAGTCTCACTTCTGGGTATATAGCCAAAGGAAATAAAATCACCATCTCAAAGAGGTATCTGTACTCCCTTGTTCACTGCAGTATTATTCATAGTAGCCAAGATATGGAAACTAAGTCTTATCAACAGGTGAATGGATTTAAAAAAAGGCAAGAGAGACAGAGAGAGAACAGAATATTATTCAGCCTTTAAAAAAGAAGGAAAGTCTGTCATTTCTAACAACTGGTATGAATCTGGAGGACATTATGCTATATGAATAAGTCAGACACAGATAGATAAATGCTGCATGTATCTCTTCTATGTGGAATCTAAAAAAGTTGAACTCATGGTAACAGAGTCAAATGGTGATTCCTAGGGGCTGGGGAATGGAGGGAAAAGGGAGATATTAGTCAAAGGAGATAAACTTTCAGTTATAAGATGAATAAATTCTAGAGACCCAAAGTACAGCATGGTGATTATGGCTAATAATAATGTACTATATATTTGAAATCTGCTGAGAGTGGATCTCAAGTGTTCTCAGCACATACGGAAACTGATAACTATGTGAGGTGCCAGATATGTTAATTAGCCTGATCATTTCACAATATATATGTATACCTAAATATCACATTATACATCTTAAATATATATAATTTCTGCTTGCCAATCATACTTCACTAAAGCTGGAAGAAAATCAAATTTTAAGATACACATTTTTCTTAAAACTCATTTTTTATAAGATCTTATTTATTTTTTGAGAGAGAGAGGGAGAGAGAGAGAGAATGGGGAACGGGAGGAGGGAGGAGCAGAAGGAGAGGGAGAAACAGACTCCCCACTGAGCAGGGAGCTTGATCCCAGGACCCCAGGGATCATGACCTGTGCAGAAGGCAGATGCTTAAACTGACTGAGCATTCCTTAAAACTCAATTTTTTGGTATTCCTGGAGGTTCATTTGAAAAATAACCCTTGGTAGTACACAGGACATTCCCTAATTTTCATGTCTTGCAAATTTAGAATGATGACTAGACAATTATTAGGTGGCATTTTTATTTTTTCTCAGACACAATTTCCTCATGAATAGACATTTTATTTAAATATTCTTTTTAGTCTGCACTTCAATTACAGGCCACCATTAGTCATGCTGCATATTTTACAAACATCTAATTTAATGCATAAATGTGCAGAACACAATGTGAGTGCCATGGTAGTCACAGCTAAGTAGGACATTGTCCTCATCCTGAAGTCTCAAGCTCATCAGTAACTAAACTGCTAGGTCAAGCAGGGTAGGCACAGTAAGAGAATATGAAGTTAACATTCTATCTAGATTGGGCTTTGAGACATTTACGGCCTATTAAATAAGGATGATACACAGGCAGAATTTAGATAAAAAGAGAAAGAAGAGGACTTCCAGGTAAGCAAGACTGCAAAATCAAGGAACCAAGTGAAACAGGAAGGGAATCATGCCAGGAAGAAAAAGTAGTGAAGTCTATAGGAAGATGCTAATTGTAGCAAAGATCATATGAGACTTTTCTGGACAGCATTAAATACCAAGATGAAGAGTTTAGACTTACTAAAATTTACTGTCCATATGAGTTTTGAAAGTTATTTTCAATGAATAATTAGAAGGAAGAAATCCTGTAATTACATTTTAAACATTTTCTTACTAACCACACTACAATGAATATACTATCAAATTTTTAGTTAAGTGAAAGTACCTACATATCAAACGCAAAGCTTAATTTAAAACATCTGCTCATTGAAAAGGGAGACAATTTCTGTTGGCATCTTCTGCGTCGTACCATGAAAATTCCTCTCTGGTGATATGCTCATTAAATCTACAGCCGTGGGTTCTTGCTTCCTTAGCCATAAAATTTTACTACTTTTTTCTTATTTTGTGTACAATATGTTCTATTTCAAATTTGAAGACATTAATTTCTTATATACTTCTATAAATATTTGGTGTCAAAACAGTATAATTGAAATGTCTCAAAAAATAGCCATGTTTAAAAAAGATAATGTATGAAATAACCAAGTTCCTAAAGAATAACTTTGAAACATATTAGATTTATGCTAAAAGCATCACAGAAATTCCAAAGTAATATTTCATAGAAGAATTATTGTGATCTAACTAAACTATCAGTCAACAATTTAAGGCAAATGGCTGAAAGATATACTTTGAAAGAGCTACAAATATAAAACATTTTTCTCTTCATAAACCTCCCCAAGTAAACAAACATTATCAAAAGAAACTACTTATTAACAACTATGTGAGATTTGTGAGACTTACTCTAATAATTATTTTCCTTTCCACAGAGAGTAAATTCAAAGTTCTTGAAAAACTTTATTAAATCAAATATAAGCTATAGTTGAGATCAAGTAGCGATATAAACTCATGAGCACACCTTCAGAATAAAGGAACTCAACATGACAAATAAAAACTTATTTATTTATTTATTTATTTATTTTAGAGGGGGGGGGAGGGGCAGAGGGAGAGGAGAGAGAGAATCCACAAGCGGACCTCTCCCCAGCTGAGCGCAGAGCCTGACATGGGGCTCAATCCTAGGACCCTGAGATCACGACCTGAGCCAAAATCATGAGCCAGCCACTCACCCAACTGAGCCACCCAGGTGCTCCCAACATGACAAATAAAGGACATGTCAATGTACCTTGATAAAGTCATGCCCTGAAAGGAAATGTAGGGGGGATTGTTCCTCTCACAGCAGCTGAGAGAAAAGGGAAGAGCCAAATTTGCACAATTTGATAGACCCATAAGCTAATTAATTTTTAAAAGGGAAATAATGAAACAGCAAAGGTCACTATTCAAAGAAACATAAAAATCTAAAATATATAATGTACATCCGCCAATGTATATAATTGTAGGCTCAGTTCTGACAGAATACATTTCTTTGCTCTATGGCCTAAAACAGGAGCTGAGGTCTCTCCACTAATGTCATCAGCTGTCCTGGTTGTTCAGGACACTGTCCTACCAGACTCTGTGGATGCTTTGGGATAGGCTCCCTGTCTTTCCTGCCAAATACCAGTGGAATCTGAGAACCTCCCACTCAGGCCTGAGGCCAGGCCTCCTCAAGTGCCCCTCACAGCTATTGCCCTGAAGATATCACCACTTTCTACAAAGTTAGCCTGTGGGCCTTGTGGTTGGGAGCCAGCCATACCAGGAACTCTGGATAACCATTCTCTTTTGCATCCCCTGATGTTTTCCTAGGACACTTTTCTTCCCAGCCTAGGGAGATCTCCTCCTGCCTAGGATCTTCTTTAAAGCCCTTCTCTTCTTTCTTACACCTGCATGACACCTGGCTACAAACATATAGAGTGTTGGAGCTTTAACCAAAGACTGGGAAATCCACTGACTTCAGGTAACCTCTGCAATTCTACTCACCCCAAGTCCCTAAGACAGTGATTATAAAGCATGGCCCAGGGTATGAAATGAAGAGATGGAAAATACAGAGGAGGAACACAAGTTTTTCACAAATAATACTTTTGCCCTTACATACAAAGAAAAACCTATCCGATAAATACTACTAATTTTTAATTAGAAGATCACACATTAATGCTAAACATGGTGAAGTCAATTTAGAAATGATACAATAAAACTTTTAGATATTGATCTGACCTTTGGATACAGTGTGAGATTTTCTTCTGTTAATTTTAGACACTAAAGAACTGGAAATTATAGCCATAGACATAAAAATACAGTTATGTATTGTTTTGCTGACATCAAACACTGAGAAAAAAAAAACTTAAAAGAGTAAATTTTTTCAATGTCTAGAGATATCATTTAAATAGTAATTAATCTGTTTAAAAATGTATTTTTTTAAAGATTTTATTTCTTTATTTGAGAGAGAGATCATAAGTGAGCACAGACTGCAGGCAGAGAGAGGGGGAAGCAGGCTCCCTGCTGAGCAGAGAGCCTAATATGGGGCTCAATCCCAGGAACCTGAGATCATGACCTGAGCCAAAGGCAGAGGCTTTAACCCACTGAGCCACCCAGGTGCCCTATAATTAATCTGTTTAAGAAAAAATAATTTTAATCTATAATCTGAAGACCAAGTAATATAATAATGAAAGGTAATCTTAGTTGATATATTTTCCCCAGGTAGAGGGAATGAAGAATGTGTGCAAATAGTGAATTATCTCTTCATTAAGCCTCTTTGGCTTATCTCATTTGCCTCAACTGAAAACAGAATTGTGAAGAAAAGAAAAAAGTAAGATGACAGATTTTATATCTTCTGATATTATTCTACAGTATTTCAAAGTTTTGACATAATATATGTGTGATAAGCAGTCATCCCAAAGCAAGCATTTGAAAGTTCTCGTGATCCCAAGATGTTCTAGTAACGGTAAACCAAGAAACCAAAAATGACAAGTAATTAATTGTTTCAGTAAGGTGAACAGTTCACAATCCATGCTGAGAAATACATTATTCTGCAATCTAAATGGTGCAAAGTGTATACAATCCTTGCTTTTGGAAGTAACTTCTGACAGAAAAGAAAATGAGTATTATTTGCGTATAGCCCTAAACGAAACCTGACATCCTGAGCAACAAATTTCTACATAATTCATCTAAGAATGGCAAGAAATCAAGGATAAGTGGCAAAATAAAAACAGATGTGAAAAGCGCATAATCTGATCATTAGCAGGGCCAAGTAAAGGTACTTTACTCAGACAAAAATGAGACAAGGCAGGAATAAGGATTGGTTAAACTGTGCCCTATATTACAACACCCTGTGAACTTGTAAAGCAATTGGACCATTTCATACCAGACCATATAGGCCACCAGCCATGCAACTTCCCTCGTTCAGATCAAAAGTTCAGATCAAAAATATGCTGGCTACATCACAGATATGTTTTTTCCTACATGGCATAAAATAATTAAAAGTGATTACAGAGATCACTTTTCTAGATCTCTCATAGCATTCCTACAGTCACGCTAGTCTTTACTCAATTCATTTCAAGAAAAATAAGCCTGGTCATGATCACGGGGAAAAACCATTAGCCTCCAGTCCAGCAGAACTAAAATTATGATGTCACTAAAAATAGGGAGATATTCTACACTTCATTCTTCCTGGTCTTCTTTAGTATCTCAAAGCTGCAGACAGCTATTGTCTTACATAGATACATAAATAACTTAATGATTAATCTTTCTCACTGGCTGTTCCAAAACCATGATGTAAAGCTATTAGAGATGTTCCAGTTAAATGAACAAACTGACTTGATAAGCGCCTTTGTGAAATAATGTTTGCAGTATTACATGCTTTGGGGCTCAAAAACATGTCCTGAAAGTAAGACTTAGCCCAAAAATTACCCAACATCTGCTCTTTTATTCTGCTCCGTTGTCTTTGATGAAAAGCAGTACTCACTCTGATCTAGGAATGAAAGTGATCAGAAATTCAGCACAGATGCAAAGGGTATGTTGACAGAGTAAAACAGACGACCAGTATATGAACCTTGGTTCACAGTAAACTAAAACAAAAAAGATTGAATAGTATGTATACTCAAATGAAGATAAATTTACCTTCTCATAAATACACATCCATCTCTTAATTAGCAAGACTGATTTATTCCTGAAAATAACACCACTTAATTAAAAGTCATTAAGTGAAAACAATCTTTTCCCATTAATTTTAATGGGGAAAAATTATGATGTGTTTCATTTCAATCCAAAATACTCAATTTTCATAGACAAAAAATATGTCCATTGAATAATGAAAACAAGTTGTGTGATAAACAACAATTTGAAAGTAGTTTTTACATAAAATAGAATGAAACATTATTATATTTATTCTTTTTACCTTCTGTGTTTTTTTCTTCACCAATTTTCAACTCTTTCTGAGTTTATAATTATCTTGTATTCAAACTGCACTTAAGAATAAAGATATACCACAGAAAAATTCCAAAGAGCCAAATTAAGACTAAATATAAGAAAGCTTAAGAAAAAGAGTGCCTTTCTCTGCATCCTGGCCAACATCTGTCATTCCCTGACTTGCTAATTTTAGACTTTCTGACTGGTGTGAGGTAGTATCTCACTACCTCACACCAGTCTCTGGTAGATACTACCAGAGGTAGTATCTCACTACCTCACACACTACCTTGATTTGTATTTCTGATGCCAAGTGATGTTGAGCATTTTTTCATGTGTCTGTTGGCCATTTGGATGTCCTCTTTACTGAAATGTCTGTTCATATCTTCTGCCCATTTCTTGATTGGATTATTTGTTCTTTGGGTGTTGAGTTTGAG
>CM052800.1:161833706-161872836 GCA_028533885.1 Nasua narica | reverse complement strand
GGAGGCATAATATTCCATTGTATAGATGTACCACATCTTCCTTATCCATTCATCTGTTGAAGGGCATTTTGGTTCTTTCCACAGTTTGGCTATTGTGGCCATTGCGGCTATGAACATTGGGGTACATGTGGCCCTTCTTTGTACTGCATCTGCTTCTTTGGGGTAAACACCAAGTAGTGCAATTGCAGGGTCATAGGGTAGCTCCATTTTTAATTTCCTGAGGAATTTCCATACTGTTTTCCAAAGTGCTAAGGCACATTCTTTAAATTGCCATTTGGGGAAGAAAACTTACTAATATCTGGTTGTTTACTTTTCATCTATGTTTCTTATGAAAATATAGAGTAAAATATGCCAAGAGGTTTTCCTATTTATATTTACTAGTGATTACGATTCTAAATAAAGGAGAACTTGCTTTAATGGGCATTACAATGATACTTAGTTACAAAATACAGTGTCTTCTCACAAAATCCAGCCACACTTCATGAAAATTAACTTTCCTAGCTAACATTTATCATTTAAAAATACTTCCTGGGATCAAGTATAATTACTAAATACTGTACAGAGTAATAAAAGTCCATGCAAAGCAAACAGAAGAACAAATTGTTATAAGAATAATGAGCAATGTCTATTTAGATGCTTAAAGTTGGAACTGAATACACAGTTAGCTTTTATAGTGCTGAAAATATATGTATTTTATTTATTTTCATCTTCCATTTCAATAGTACACTCCAATTACACATTTTATATACTTTTTGAGAGACAATCATCTTCAATCTGTTTCATTCTTCTTGGCGTGCCTGTTCATAAAAGGAAGTTGTAATTCTTCACCATTTCAAGTGAAGTGATACACCAAACTGTTTATACGCCTTCATTCAGATGACTTTTGGTAGAAACCCAACCCCATCTCAATAGAGATTATTTGACCCTTTAAAAAATTTAATATTTCAAATTTAAATGTAAATAAATATATGTTATTTCTAGTTATGTCACAAATGTGTAAGCCTCACTCAAGCAGGCTGGTTTGAAAGCTAAAACAAGTTCATCTACATCTCTTCAAAGTAAGAAAGGTCACCTAAAACAAAACAAAACAAAAAACAAAACAAAACAAAACAAAACCACTTCATTCTTAGTGGCAGGATCAAAGTTGGGGAGTCGTGTGGAGAACTGTTTCTCCTTATTCTTCATTTACCACCCTCCAATCACATTTTGCCCTTTTATTTTATTTTTTTAAATTTATTTATTGTATTCTGCTCTGTGTCTCTAGAGGCTGGCTCCCAGGACTTCCTCCTGCTAGTCCTCTTCATTAGGTTCTGGCAATGAGTCACGAGATTGGAGGATAAGAGCTGAAAGATGGCAGGGTATTTCTTCACCCACTGCCTTCCTGCTCCTGTGTTCTAGAAGGAGCAGCCATGGATCCAGTCTCACCAAACTTTGATAATGTTGGTTCATTCTCTGGGCCAAACATCCCTCGTTGATCCCCTTTACTAAATTCTCATCAAAAGTCCTGATAAGTATACTATCTCTTTACTGCCTGGCCCCCTGACTAACAAGTGGAGACTAAAACTTAGGGAGTCTAAGGGGAATTAGGTCTAAAGTGACCTTGTCCTGGCAAGGTCTTCTTTATCGCCCAACGTGCATTAATTTATGGCCAGATGGAAATGTCACCCTGCTACATGTGAAATGGAAAAGTGAACTCAGAATTTAGGAGCAATATAATCATAGTGGCAATCTTAATTAGGGACTAGATAAATCTCCCAATGCACTCTCTGAAACAAAACTATATATTTGAAACATCAGGATTAGGAGAATGGAAGAGGGGAAGGATGGGAGGGGTCAGCCTTCTGCTGGTGCTCCTGAAGGCTTCCACTGAAAGATTGGTAATGGCAATGGAATTCATATACTAAAGACATAACTCCTGGGGCTCACTATAAATGTATGAGAATTACAAAACACGTGTGTTTTTAAGACGAAAAATTATTTTCATCAAAATAGTTAATTACTGCATCTGAAAAATATACAATGTTTAGCATAAAGCCTTAAGTACTCATTGGGATATTACCATGTAACCGGTTTGATGTACTTGCTTGTCCCTATTTGTTTAAAATACACTTTTACATGTTACTCACATGAAATGCAAGGAATGTACCTATTATCTATAGCCGTATCTATTATGGTAGCTACTAGCTATATGTGGTCATTAAAATGCAAACTAATTAAAGTTAAGTAAAATTAAAAATTCAGTTCTTCAGTCACATTAGCTCCATTTCAAGGGTGAGTGGTTTATCATATTGGAGAACAGAGACTAGATCCCTTCAGATCATCGTGGCCACCACTCCTGTACTGTACTGCCTGACACATTCTGATGAATGTCTCAAATAAAAGTATAATTGCATGGTTATATAAATTATGGATACTTAGAGTTATTTATGATAAAATAAAATAATCTAAATCCTTAAGATATGCAGCTTGGTTAATAATAGTTTCTGACTGTAATAACTTCATACGCAAATATACACGCTTTATAAACATAATAAAAGCATCATTTTTAAAACTTTCTCTTCAGTTAAAATAAGACAAGCCCAAAATAATATTGACTTAAGCAACAGAGAAGTTAATTTCTCGCATACAAAATAGCCCAAACAGAAATAGTCCCTGAGGGCTGACTGATATGGTGGCTCCAGTAGGATTAAGCACCCTCTATCTTCAAGTCAGGCTTCCACATGATCTATATAGGATTGTGAGTAGGATTTTACTCATGACAAGAAGGTAGAAAAGGAAAAAAAGGGGCAAGCACATCCTAACAATCACAGCTGTCACTTCAGTTAACGTCCTATTGTTCAGAATCAAATAACATTATTAAATCTGGATGCCAGAAAAACTGAGGAACTTATTCTTTAGTTAGTTGGACATAGACCCAACCAATACTTTTCTTTCAAGACAAAAAGAGAAGGGATACTGAGGGACAACTGCAACTATTGTTCATTGCTTGGTCCATATTTTGACACATTTTCCACTTAAACTTTTCTTTTCACTAATTACTATTCCCCTATCTGTTAACTAAACTATGAGACCAAACATACAGAATTGGCAGAACTACAGTGGTATCCTTTCAATTAGTGAATATTTCTTCTGTAGGTATTGCTGATTGGCTCCTAAATTTTACAGAGCTACTTAAAGAAATATAATAATTCATGGTAAGAGAAGACAGTTAAAATAATAGATTTAATCACTTATTTTGTTTTCAAGGGAAATAAATTAAGTAGAAAAATCTCCAAGTCAGAGGTAGAACATGTTTTCTTAGGCATACAGCCTTTAAAACAGTTGCTATTGATAATTACTGAAGTCTAAAGAGCAGTCACTTGTCAAATCATCTCTAGTGAGTAAGGATTTGTCCATTGATCAAGGGAAAGCTTACATTCTGCATTTGAAAATTAAAATATCTTCTTAGAAAATAGTATGTTGATAGATACTTGTTTGGGCTGGAAAATTTGAAAAAGGACCATGATCTATTCAAGTACTGGACAGAAATATAATATACTGTAAAATAATGTTACTTTATAACTTTATTATATTTTTCCATCTCCTAACCGAGTATTACTGAGGTTACATTCAGGCACTCTCATTTTTTAATGTTTTTACCTTCTCTTTTTTATCTTCATTGTCTATGTATAAGTCATCTGTTTTAATCATATTAAACATCTTACAGTGAAAATATTAATTATTTTATGAAATTACTAGTAAAGGAGATAATTTACAAACTATTTGAAAGACAAATTTTACACAGAATTCCCTTCCTTTCCGGTTGGGAGTCAGATCATTCATTTTCTTACTTTTCATTCAGGAAAATTTGCTTAGTTATTAGCTTGTGCTAGACATTATGTTCAGGGACATAAGGACTCTTTGTTTAGCTTTTGGCTTTTATTTATGTATATGCTCCTAGAACTTCTTAGCAAGCAGTGGAAAAGTAAGTTTGGGGAATTTACAATACACCTAGAATCTTCAGATTTATTGAGAGTTACTTTTGCACCAATAGAATAGCAATAAGACTAGGGAGAATGGGTGAAAATTACATATTGTGTTAAGCATGAGAGCTAACAGGAAAAGACTAACAAAAATGTTGCTACTTAACAAATGTTAGGTTTGATTTTGCCCAAAATATTAACTTTGAAAACTTACTTTTCAGCTTCTGAGGTTTATAAGCACTTAAGCAGATCTTATTGGCTCAATTGCCTAGTATTCAACTGTTGATGACTTCAAATTTAAAAAGATAGATTTCATATTGTGGCACTTTTGGAAAGAGTTTAAGGGAAGCTATGATTACTTTTCCACTACAATGCTTTAAGATTGGGGCCCATTTTATTTCAGAACTATAGCTATGAAAGGTCAATGAGATGTGAAACCTTAGGTTTAGCATCCTTTTCAAGTGAAAAAGAATCCCATGATTAAATATAAAAGAACTAGATAAAAATCAACTTAAAATATACTTATTTTTATATTTAAGTGGTTTTTGATATTTTCTTTAATAAGCTTTATTCTTTACTTTTTCTTTGTAATAACTATAAATTTTACCTAAAGTAATCTCAATTCCTATTCTATGCAAATATTTGTACTCAGGTATTGCTCAGTAAACATTTTTGAAGCCTACTGGTACTCAATTTTATTGTCATTCTTAATATTTTGTGTCAGCAAAAATGCAAAATTAAATAGTTCCTGTTCTGCTGTTAAAGATATGCTTCTTTTTTTTAAATATTTTTTTTAATTTATTTGACAGAGAGAGAGAGAGATCATGGGTAGGCAGAGAGGCAGGCAGAGAGAGAGGGAGAAGCAGGCTCCCTGCTGAGCAGAGAGCCCAATGCAGGGCTAGATCCCAGGACCCTGAGATCATGACCTGAGCTGAAAGCAGAGGCTTTAACCCATTGAGCCACCCAGGTACCCCAAGATATGCTTCTTTATTTTCTCTTTTAATATTTTAAAAATTATTTATTTATTTATTTACTTACTTACTTACTTATTTACTTATTTATTTAATTTATTTGAGAGAGAGCTGTGTGGGGGGTGTGGAGCAGAGGGGAGAGAGAGAGGAAGAAGGAGGGGGAAATTATCTCAAGCATATTCCTCACTGAGTGTAGAGTCAGACTCAGGGCTTGATCTCAGGACCCTGAGATCATGACCTGAGCCGAAACCAGAAGTCAGACACTTAACCAACTGGGCTACCCAGAGGATCCCCTTCTAATTTTTTTTAAAAGATGAATGTAGCACATACTCTTCATTGCCTGCCCAATAGCCATTTCCATGTTTCCCTTTATTCTACGTGGTAGAATCCCAATTTTGTTTGTTTTTGTATAATTAGAAGTGCATCCTGAGAGATTCTGATATGGGAAGAAAAGTAGGTTTGATTCCTTACTGAAAAAAAAAGCTCCAAGGAAGATTTGGGGAAGGGGTAGTTTATGGGTAAAAGTTTCCTCCCTCTTAAAAAGAGACAGAAGGAAGGCTCTCTTCATCCAATGGATACATCAGCTTGGACAGAGTATCTCCAGCCTTTCTGTGGCTATGAGGAGAGAGTAAGGGAGTACCTGGGTATCTGAAAACTTGATCTCCTTATTGAGCCAGTAAATTAACTAACCATGGAACAACTTTGCCCCTGCACAAATTTTAGTATGAGATAATTACTTTTTTTCATGGTTAATATGTGATAAGTGGTGATTTTTCTATTTTTCTATAGCTGAAATTATTCTTTTTTTTATTTATTTGAGACAGAGAGAGAGAGCATGAGAGGGGAGAGGTCAGAGGGAGAAGCAGGCTCCCCGTGGAGCAGAGAGCCTGATGTGGGACTCGATCCCAGGACTCCAGGACCATGACCTGTAGCTGAAATTATTCTAACAGATATAAAATACCATGAGCATTGAATTCCAGTAAGTGGCATACATCAACCAAGAAGTTTTAATTTAGACAGAAAAGAAATGCAGGTTTTGTTTATTTAGATCTACTAGCTGATTCTTGAATTAAGTCCTAATATTCTTTATTATTCATTTAAGTATATGAAGCCAGTGATGTTCACTATGCAGTATTACCTTTCAGTCTTTTTCTCCTTTTTTCACATTGTGTTCCAAATCAATCCATATTCACGTTTAATAATAATGCTTCTAATATAAGATCATTATGTTACCCAAATTTTAAAAATGAGAGATTTTTTTTAAGAATTGGTATTTTTTCTCCCTTACCTAGAAATTTGAATAGATACATAAGGTAATTCACATTTTAGAAGAGGGGAGAGATATTTTCAGAACAGCATAGTTATAAAAAGAATAGAGAATAATCTCAGGATACATGTTTATAATATACATTTCATTTTGGTGTGACTTTAGGATATTCACTTTTAGTAAAGTTTATTTTTCCTTACATGAGTTAATTTCTCACAAAAAAAATACGTACTGCAGTGTACATAGGAAGGAAATGTAATCAAAGTCACCTAGAGAACTTTTTTAACAACACAGTAAGTTTTAAGTACATTCTTTCTTCTCGCTAGCCCCCACCTCTCAAGTTAAAAAACAATAATTTATTGACTTAAAAGCAAAAATACTGTTTCTACTTCTTAACACTAGTCTACTACAACCAGAAGGTTTTAAAAATGTATGAAAGTTCTTTGTGAGTTTAATCAGTCATGACATTTTATTAGAGGGAAAATAAAAAGATAACTTTAAAATGCACAGGACATCTCCAAATACAGAATTTGAATTCTAAAAAACTACGTGAGTTCCTTTATTATATGAAACAAAAATAAGCTCACCAAATATTATTAATGAAAATGATTAAGGGTTAGGAGAAAACATACCTATTTGGGTGTGTATATGCCATGCATTTCTGTGTGATATGTTGTAATTACAAATAGCTCAAAATTCTATATTATATAAACTTTATAAAGGTGGGATCTTATCCCACCTTGAGTATGAATATTACTGCATTTATATGTAGTTTTATCCATATCTACATTGTAAGAATTTCCATTTCCCATGGATTCAGATATCCTTTAGAGAATTTGACAGCAGCATACCTCTCAAACATAATTCATTGATGTGAGTTTTAAATGAACTAGGACTTCTCTAGGAGTCGAATAAAATAAAATAAATCAAGAACAGGCAAAAGAAAATTAGTGTGATCAGTAGATTACATGTCCTCTTTTCTATCACTATGAGCTTTTAAATTGAATTTGCTCTTAGAGCATATGTTACTAGAGAAATTGTCCTGCACAGACATATTCTTTAGTATATTTTAGAACATCCTTCTTAGCATATCTACAGATCTAAATTAGCTGAAGATGTAAACATAGAATTGGCATATGCCAGTGTAAGAAATTAATTCACTGGGGAAAATTTTTGTCTTTGTCTTTCTACTTGGTAGTCATAAAATGTGTTGGGATTGTTTTGTTTTGTTTTCACTCCTTGGCATGACTCATTTAGCATTTCCTACAAAGAATAGCTCTAAATACTAAAAACGGTTTCCAAGTAAAAGTCCTGTTGTGCTTGTTTTAATAAACAGATAAGGATCATTTGTATTTAGCAGAATTTATTTGCATATAAACAATTAATGTGTTAAAGTTTTTCAATCTGCCATTTTCACATGAGGAATAATAAATATACATTCGATGATTTTATTGTTGCTACTATTTTTTATGTTCTTCAATGCATTCTTTTTTTTTTCTTTTTTAGAGATTTTATTTATTTATTTGACAGAGAGAGCGAGATCACAAGTAGGCAGAGAGGCAGGCAGAGAGAGAGGGGGAAGCAGGCTCCCTGCTGAGCAGAGAGCCCGATGCCGGGCTCAATCCCAGGATCCTGAGATCATGACCTGAGCTGAAGGCAGAGGCTTTAACCCACTGAGCCACCCAGGCATCTTTTCTTCAACATAGTCTTTGTCACATTGTATCAGGAGGTTATTCAAAAAGAAAAGAAAGAGGGGGAAAGAAAGGAAGAAAGAGGGATAAGGAAGAGGAAGAAGCCAGGAAGGAACATAGTAATACCTTCCCTTCTTTTTTGGAATACTATCACTTTCACACTTATCCCCCATTCACTTTAATGTTCATTAACTATCCAGAAAATGGAATGGATAGGCTCTTAGAAATGGAAAAAAAACTATAAAACCACTAAGAATGTGGCACTTAGTAGACAATAAAGCATACTTGGTAAATGAAAGCACTTCAGGAAGTTGGCTCTGCTTTCCCTAAAATATAGTTTGTTTCTGCATAATATAGATCAATGAGGAACTCCTTCTGTGGGGAAGTAAGAATTCTCAAAGGAAAATGTCCTAGGTTATATTTGTAAGGGAAATAAATTTGCAAAGTCAATTTTGTCTGTGAGTAAAGAAAATTAAGAGCAACTTGACCTAAGTCGACACAATGACTTTTATTTCTTCATTGCATTAACATGCTCCTTCTACAAAAGTGAACACATGTTTCACAACTGGATTTATGACCTCCTGAGGGAACATTTTTCTTGAAACACCTGCTTTAAATGATCATTCTCAGCATTTGTAAGGAAAGCTTTCCAACCAAAAGTTGACTCGGGACCCAGATCATGATAGTCCAGACAAATCTTGGCATACATTTCCTGTTAAGTCTCAAGAACTCCTCACATACAGTTATCATTTCAAAATAACTTATAAGGATGGTGAAACTGTCCTGCTATCTTTGGGAAGCTCTTTCTTTCATTTCCTCCTTGGCTTTCCACTGGCTCCTTGGATGCTACAGTCCCCAAACCTCACCTTGGCATCCCAGGCTCATAATAACCTCTTCACAACCTACTGACCTTCATTCATTTCCTGCCACTCTCCACAAAACTGCCTGTGTTAGGGGCGCCTGGGTAGCTCATTGGGTTAAATCCTGCCTTTGGCTCAGGTCATGATCTCAGGGTCCTGGGATTGAGCCCCACATCAGGCTCTCTGCTCAGCAAGGAGCCTGCTTCCTCCTCTCTCTCTACCTGTCTCTCTGCCTACTTGTGATCTCTCTCTCTGTCAAATACATAAATAAAATCTTTAAAAAACAAAAAACAAAAACCCTGCCTGTGTTACAACACCATCTGAGCTTCTCACCCAACTCTGGACGTGCCAGGCCCTTTCGGAAACCCATGATGGGATGCCCACACCCCCTGAAATTCTCTACATTCAATCCCTACTCCCCACAGCATATCGCCAAGGGCAAGGTGCTTGGCTCATTTATTTTTGTATCCTTTGTGCCATAAACTTGTTCAGGTTTTAAGAGACCCCAGTAGCAGCATGTCCTCACCTTTACAAAATGGCCTCTGTAGAGTATTTGTGAGCCAATCAGAAGAGGAGAGGTGAAAGGACAACTAACTCACTACCCACTCATTCATCCATCCATGACGTGATAGGCGTCTACCATGCCCTCAGCATGGTCTGGCCAGGAGAAGAGAACGGGAAACAAGATGGAGCCCTGCCCGGACCTGAGGGTCTAATCAGACAGACAAAGAATCCCAAAATTAGAAGCCAGACACTTCCTGGTCCCAATCAAGCTCTCTGCCAACAGTGGCCCAGCTTGCCTGGAAGTCAGAAGCCTTCCTGCATGAAGCAGAATACAAATATATAGCTGGATATATTCAGATACTTTTCAGATGGTTTTAAGATATCAAAGCGCTTGCCTAACCTTGTATTTTAAAGTGTGTGTGTGTGTGTGTGTGTGTATGTACACGCAAAACTTGTGTGTTTTGGTTTGTTAGCAAACAAAACTATCAACGAAGATTGGCAATTTTATAAAAGGTCTTCTGTGACAGGGGCGCCTGGGTGGCTCAGTGGGTTAAAGCCTCTGCCTTTGGCTCAGGTCATGATCTC
Organism: Nasua narica; assembly: GCA_028533885.1. Classification (NCBI taxonomy): domain Eukaryota; kingdom Metazoa; phylum Chordata; class Mammalia; order Carnivora; family Procyonidae; genus Nasua; species Nasua narica. Next base: position 161,862,996 of record CM052800.1, on the reverse strand, counting down.
AGGGTCCTGGGATTGAGTCCCACATCAGGCTCTCTGCTTAGCGGGGAGCCTGCTTCCCCCTCTCTCTCTACCTACCTCTCTGCCTACTTGTGATCTCTCTCTCCCTCTGTCAAAAAAAAAAAAAAAGGTCTTCAGTAACAATGGCATGAGAAGTAATGTTTCTAAAATAGGTTTGTAGGAGATAAATGATTACTATTTTTTTACTTCAAACACAGTTGGAAAAGGTGTACAATTACTTGTTTCAAATTTTCAGTTGGCTGGAAAATAATTAATTTTATTTTCCCAGAATGGATTTAGGTGTCTAGTGACCTGATTTGATCCCCACTTGTTATAACTTTCTTATAAATATCAAGAATACAGTGTCACGAAAATAAAAACTCTCAAATACACTTTAATTACAATGATAACTATAATTGAAATCAATCCAAAAGCTTAATAATTACACATATTAGCGCCCTAACTAAAAGCCTTTGGGTCTATTTTTCCAGGATGGTTATTGGCATATAATCCATTCCATCAATTAAAAGGACCTAAACTGTAATAGATACATTGTTCAAGAACGAAAATTCTAAATTTTCTTATGATCTAGTCAGTATTCATTTTATTCATTCTCCAAAAGAAAATATTTTGCATTCATTTCATATTTGCAAACATACCTAGCCCAGACAGGTAAACTTATCATAACAAATGGTGTGGAAAATATGTTTGACCAAGTTGAATGTCACTGCTTAAGGGATTTAAACTAAACTATAAATTTGAGAATGTGAATCATATTTAACCTTGAAAACAACTGAAGTTAAGCTTTTAAAGTTTTTTTTAACCCTTAATATTTTTAAACCAGACATGTTAGGTTTAACATGTCTGGTTTAAAAATATTAAGAACATGTTTCAGTTTATTCATGTTGTTTTCAAAAATATCTATTTACTTCTCTATACTATGTGTAAGTAGGTGATATGTTACTTGGGAAAAACAGGTAGCAGGGATACAAAAACGACTAATATTTGGTAAATACCCCACATGAGCTTTATCTGTAGCAATAAGGCACATACACGAACAAGAACAAAAGGAGCTAAAGAAGTGTTGCTGTGTTTCAGAAGAGGAGTAAAGCCTTTCTTTAAAGATTTCCATTATCATGAGTTCTACCCACTGAATTACACCAAATGTTTCTGCAATATTCAAGATGAAATATTCGGGGAGAAAAATATTCTCCTTTCACCTGCCCCCCCCCACGGAATGATCCTGAAGGGACCAGACCGCTGACAGCGATTCCGCTTGAGTTACACAACCCTGGGCAAAACCATGTCTCAGTTTTTCTCACATCTGGAAAATGGCCCAAAAGCAGTACCTATTTCAAAGGACTGTGAAGATTAAATCATGTATAACGCACTGGGAACTACCTACACTACAGAAGTGCTGTAACTAGAGGTATTACTATAATTTGGTGCTCTTACCTCTCCGATAACCCGTCTATCAATTACAGCAATGTTCATACACCAAAATGTTATTGGTGTTTGTACTATTCCTTCATTAGTGTAAAATTTCATTCCTGAATTCCCCTGACTGCATAGATAATTACCCTGGTGACATCCTTGTACTCTTTTCAATGGCCAAAACTCCTGGAGAAGATGTAAACACAGCTTTTGCTACTGCAGAGCATCGTTTTAATGAGTACTGTGGGAAGAAGCATGAACACTCATATATCCTAAAATATACCTGAAATGCAAAATCTATTTTTAAAGGGCTGGAACCTAACAGTTTATTTCAAATAGTAATAGTAAATAGTAATAGTAAATCAAATATGCTAAAAAAAAATACATTGAAAGGAGAATCACATCACTCCATTTAAATATCTTGGAGTTATTGTTACTATGCAACAATAGAAAATACTTTTGATTTACTCTCCTCCACCACATTGAGCTTTCGATTTCCAAATCTTCATTTATTTTTTAAAAAGATTTTTATTTATTTATTTTTTTGACGGAGAGGAGAGAGATCACAAGTAGGCAGAGACTCAGGCAGAGAGAGAGGGAGAAGCCCGCTCCCCACTGAGCAGAGAGCCCAATGTGGGGCTCAATCCCAGGACCCTGAGATCATGACCTGAGCCAAAGGCAGAGGCTTTAACCCACTGAGTCACCCAGGCGCCCCTCCAAATCTTTACTTTTGAGAGGGAGAGTTGCTAACAACTAATCCAATGTCTTAAATCAATGTTGAATAGCTGACTGGCACCAATGTCAAATACATCAAGAGAGCCCGCATATCATCAGTAAAACAAACCAGCTTCACAACCATGGAAGTTCTATGATTGTTTCTTATTTTGGAGCTGCACAGCTCCTAAAATTATCATTTCCGTTCAAGTCTTCTGTTCCCTAGCAGTTAACTTCAGAGAGAATTTTGAGCGGCTTTGAGGAAATTCTGCTGGGTTCTGTATCTTTGTGGTTTCTCATTCCAAAAATGCAAAAACAGCCTGAATTGGGTTTATTTTAAGCTGGATATATAGAGAAAAGATGACTTTCAAAAAAAAAAAGTGATGAAATAAGAATTCCCAGATAAAGAAATAGATTCACACAGAAAAGTGTTTTAAAGTGGTATTACAACAGGCACACTTTACCCTTTTAGTGGAGATTATTTAAGCCGGCCACTCATGTTTGCTGCTTCAAATGGTAAATATTGGGAGTGGAGGTAGAACGTGGGGTTATGTCTCTCTGGAACCTAAAACCTAAATTAGACAAGTAGGTCCAATTGAAGCACTGATGGCACAGACTAGTATCTTTTGGGTAAGTCTCCCTGATTCCAATAACACAGAGCATTTTTTCCTCTGAAGTTTCCAATGTGACTGGGCATAGATATTCTAAGAGCATTCATGGAAGATATTCCGAAGGAAGAAAATTATCAGAAATATGGAATATTGTTTGAATATATTTGAATGTAATTTTATGTTTAGCCAAGCACACTCAAGCATTTAGGTCCAAACACTAGTGATGAAAATTTCAAAACTGCCACACATTGGATTTTTGACATATTTGGACTGACTTACTATTTATTTTTAACATCTATTAGAGTATTTTCTATGTGTTAAGTACTGTTTTAAGCACTCTCCCTTAACTCATTTCAATCCTTATAGCAATCCTGTGTAGCTTATACTATCCAACGGTACTTGGCAAATAAAACAAAAACAAAAACAACTGACATACACAGTAGTCCAGTGCCTTGCCCAACACTCACAACTAGGAAACACCAGTGTAAAGAATTTGAAGTCAGGTAGTATACATAGGATGCCCATAGATAGAAGCATTTTTTTTCCTTACAATTGTTATCTCTTAGGATTTTCCATAATCTTACCTTAGCAAAATAGTAGTAGGCAGTGCAGAATTGTAATGAATCTATAGTAGACTACTCCTCTATAAAAATAATACTTTCTGCTGATGGCACCATTTGGCCATGTATAATCAACAATTTCCCTAACACAGAGAATAAATGAAGACCTCATTATCTTTGACATATATAACCATGGACCTTATTTTAAAACAAAAATATAAGCAGTTATCCTAAAATTGCTACTTCTCAAACATGTTTCTGTCTTACTACTCTAACAGCTAAAAAATTGGACCAAAAGTCCCATTGGCATTCTTCTACTCTACAACAAGGCAATATAACTTGTTAGAATATAAGTTTTTCTACTTATAAACTTGAGAAAGCTATTTTTCACTTTGTCTAAAATAAAATCGGGCCTGTTAACATTTAATGTTTTCTGAGTTGACTTTTATGCAAAAACATTTTTCTCCTTGCTTAAATAAACATAATCTCCACATTGTTTTAGTATTTCTCCTTATCCTGTAAGCTTCTGACCTGAAATATTGCCCACTCCACCCCCCTATACATACCCTGCCTTCCCTCCCTCCCTTTTATATAACTCACCCAGAATGAAATCAGTATTGTTAGTAAAGTATTCTCTAAGGGGTAGTGTCTACCTAAGTTTCCTCATGGTGGGTATCAGAGACTTATAGCTCAGATAGGTTCTAACTTCAAATAGATATGGGTATATAACTTAGGTGATAGGCACAAGAATTCATCCCTTGCACCCTAAATATATCCACAACCTAATCCCAGAATCTATACATATGTCACTTTACTTGGGAAAAAAGAACTTTGCCAATGTCACTAAATTAATGGTATTGATATGGGCAGTGTTATCTGTTAGGTTATCCCAGTGGCCATAATGTAATCATAAGGGTCCTTATTAGAGGGATGCAGGAGGATCAGAGTCAGAGGAAGAAAATAGAAGAATGGAAGAAGAACAAAGGTATGTCGGGGGGGATTGAAGATGCTACAGTTCTGGCTTTTGAAGATGGGAGGGGGGCCAAGGAATAACCAAGGAACACAGGTAGCCTTTGGAAGCTGGAAAAAGTAAGGAAACCAATTTTCTACAGCCTTCAGACAGCTTTATTGACAAATTTATTTTAGCCAAGTGAAATCCATTTTAGACTTTTGACCTCTCAAACTGTAAGAAAACAAATCTGCATTGTTTCAAGCAATAAGTCTGTGATCATTTGTTATAGTAGTGCTAAGAGACTGATGTACTTGCAAAGTATCTATTACCTGGAACAGAGTTTTAAAAAGAAACAGTAGAAAATGCAAGAGGCAATGCTAAAAATGACAGGCTATTTCCTTTAAAATAAAATTCTCATCTTTTATCTTAAGCATTCTGTGTCTGCGCCATAAACTATGAATGCTAACTCGTGAGGGCCATCGATGAGCATTCAGTGTCTCTGGACGAGGACACTAGGGAGAACATTTACACCATGAAGAGTGGAATACAGTCTTCCTAGGAGTCTGGTCTTGATTCTCCTTCCCACACTGTCCTACTAATCATTTTCTGAGGGTCCTGCAGTTTTCCAGACCCAGGTATCCGGTACCAGGAGAGCTGGGTCCTCCTGTCAGGACTTTATTAACCTTTAAAGATTATGAGCAGGATCTGTATACGTGATTACCCGCTTAGAATGTCTGACGATTAATTTCTCTGAGGGTTTATCTTCTCATTGCAAATGCTTGCCGCAGCATCTGTCTGTTGACCCAGGCAGGCATCTGTTTGTGGTCCTGGCCCTCGGCACCCTCACTGTCGCGCCCAGCCCTCCACTCTCTCTACAACCTGTGCATCTTTCCGTCTCTCGCGTTTTTGCCTCTTGCTGTCATTGGTCTTCCCTCTGTCAATGCTAAAATAATGGCAAAGGTTTTATTTTTATCCCTATGGTGACAAGAGTCCAGGCCTGACTGGGGATCTAATTCCATCATTTGCCAACCCAGTGAAATTCTGCTGTAAGGCAACTAAAACAGCTCTGCAAAATTAGCCCGGATGCTACTGTTTAGTACACTCAAGACAGCTGACGCTATGGCCGCAAACTATTTTTCATCTCAAAGATTTTACCTCCCACATTTCAGTGTAAATTTATAATAAATAATTTAAACTGTATGTTTATGCTAAATGAGACTTGACACTGGAAACTAATAGCTATTCCTTCATATATTTATAATGGGTTTTAGACATTTATGCTTTCTTAGGCTTAGATCTTCTCTTTAACACAAAAATTCTCCCCCAAATGCCACACTACAAACTAGATGCCTCTGTTCTAAATTCAAAGATCTAGTTCTTGTCTTTTTCTTCTCTTTTTTTTTTTTAGTCTATTTCTTTTTATGCAAAATTTGTTTAGGTCAAAATTAGGTTGGAAAATATCCCATTGCCTCCTTTCATCTCCAGAGATATTTCCAAATATTTAATTTAAAAAGTTATTAAATTATTTTAACAATTTATTATGTGGTATTTAATACATTTAAATATTTTGACTTAAATATATGTCATATGGCATTATTAAGAGTGAGTGGATGAAGAAAGCAGATCTGTATCAGAATATTCCTTTGGAAGTGTGCAGGTCTCAAAATTCCAGTAAGTTTAGGAAACATTTTATAAGGGCTAGAATACTTTTACCAACTTGAAAATGAGTGATGAATGTGATCATCTAGGGTCATTCATTTTCTCCACTGTTTTATTTTATATTTATTCCAGTTTTGTTGAAGTATGGTTGACAAAGAGAAGTCATATATATTTAGGTTGTATAACATTATTTTTAGGGGGTACAAAGTGATTTAATATATACTGTGAAATGACTACCCCATTATTGTAGAACCAAGATTTTATTATATTTGGAGTCATGATTTGACAAAGCTTTTCAGTTCACTCTTGCTACATAACAAGCCCACCCCAAATTTACTTGCTACAAACAACTAAAATTTCTTATTTCTTGTAATTCTGTGATCTGCATAGTAGTTTCTGTGCTGCTTTTACCTGGGCTCACTCCTGCTGCACTTGGCTGTGAGGTCAGATGGGCTAGAAGGTCCATGCCTGGCACCTTTGATTTTCCCCCATGTGGCCTCTCAATCTTTCCTAGGACACATTGGATTCCCAACATGGTGGTTCCAGGATGCTGTTCTGGGAGGGAGAGCACAAGAAGAAATGGCAAAATTTCTTGAGGCCAAGATTCAGAATTGACACAATGCCATGTTTACCCTATCACGTTGGTCAAAGCAAGCACGAAGTCAGCCCAGATTCAAAGGGTGGGGAAATAGACTCTACTTCTTTACAGGAAAAGCTAAAAAATATTACAGCTATGCTGTTCAATCTACCACACACAGTGAACTCCAACCCTTGTAAAGTGTGATTATTTTCTGAACAGCCTTTTTATTATTTTTAGCACATAGTAGACGACATCCTCAAATTTAACATCTGAGTTTGAGTCTACTCTTTCTGTTTTCCGTTCTTCAGAATAGATATGAAGAAATAAATATGAAGAAAAAAAGACAGAAGATGTAATATCGTCACATAAAAAGAAGTTCTACTTCAGAATGTTGCAGAGAAAATTTTTAAAGTTAACCTTTGCTTAAAACAAAAATTGAAAGTACAATTTCGGGAAAATAAATGGAGATAGAACAAGGCATTGTTATCTTCCCCCCAAAAATTCTTAGTTGCAGATAATAGAAACTGAAGCAGAAATGGATAATTTATTGGAGGGAATTAGTTAGCTCACAGAAAATGCTGGTGAACCAAAGCTGCAGCCAATCATGAACCAAGGAATGACAGGCAGTCAAGATCATGCCAGAGTTGTCGACTTAGGACCTAGTGGCCCCTCCCCACCCTGTAGACTCAGACAGCCCTGCCTCAAAAGGAATGGTTGCCTAAAAATAACACAGACCATTACAATACCCTTTATTATAAACATAACATCCCAGCTACATTCATTTGTCAAGTCCCAGTTATTTCATCTGGTCATTTACATAGGAGATTATATGTATATGCTGATTCACATACATATGTATGTAATATATATAATGATGCATATACATTCTGAGATATATAAGGACAAATAATAATAAATATGTATGTGTATAGAAAGAAAACCAAAGAAAGAGGGTATTATTAATAATAAATATATTATTTAAACTATAAATATTTTAACATTATTGATTAGGCTAAAAATATGAAACTAAGTAAATTGGGCTCGACATCTTTACCTATTTGCATTTTTTACACCAAAATACACTTTTATATTTGCATCAGTCTCCTCAAACTGATATAACCAAATGCTATAGACTAAATGGCTTAACTAAGAGATATATATTTTTCATAGTCCTAGAAGCTGGGGAGTCCAAGATCAAGGTACCAACAGGTTTGATCCCTGGTGAGATCTTTCTTCCTAGCTTGAAAACAACTGCCTTCTCTCTGTGTCTTTACATGATGGACAGAGAGAGAGAGAGAGAGAGAGAGAGAGAGAGCTCGGGTCTCTCTTCCTCTTCTTATAAGGACATGAATCATATCCTGGGGGAACACACTCTCATGACCTCATCTAAGCCTAATCACCCCCTAAAGGCACATCTCCAAAAACTATTACACTGAGGGTTAGAGTTTCAATATATGAATTTGGCAGGAAGTGGGGGGCTCTGACACTCGATTCATAACAACATCAAACCATGAAAGAAGAAACAGTAACATATTTTTCATTAAACTCATATTTTATATTTCAACAAGTAAGGGAAAACTTGAAATTATGAGTTTTTCATAATTCTTCTATATAATAAACATAGATATTAAACTTCACCAGTCCTTCACGGAATATTTGTTCTAATCTATCATATTCTACTTACTCTGATTGGAAGCTATTGAAAATTTGTCAAGAAATGAAAGTTTTGAAAAATATATTAATCTGGGACAGTGTATACATGTAAAAATCTTATGACAAGAACTATTATACTTTGGAATAAAAATAATTCAAATGAATGCATAACAATAGCAAATATCTGTAATTCCTCCTTAGATATTATTAAATTTGTGCCCTAAAAAGAATCATTAAAATACACTCCTTAAGAAGAACAGTAACAACCACTACCACAACCAATAAAAGGCTACTAAGTGTCAGTCTCTTTGCCAGTCAGGCATAGTTAAACACAGAATACTGAACATCAAAGAAGCATCTAGCTCAATATTGCACAGCTAAATGACAGTCTCGATACCAGTGTTGACTCTATGACTCCTGTTCTTTATCCTTCACTGTGCCTCCTTGTTGAGGGACTAGATCTAGAGTCAGATTTGGGTATTAGGGAAAAGCATGGGCTAGCAGGCTAATGGAATCTCTACACGATGTGCAATTCACATGAAATATAACTTTAAACACAAAAAGTAACTTGAATCTTCTTTTATAATTATTTGTTTAAGACAGTTTATGACCTTCCTCTGCCCAAACTAGCTCACCAAATCTTTGTAAATTTCTGGAAATGAATTTGTAGACAGAAATAATGCCTCAATTCTTTGAATTTTCACAGAAATTTAACAGAATTTTCATATTCACTCATTCATTCATTCATTTCTTCATTCATTTAACACATGCTTCTGGAATGATTGTCATGTGTAACCAACCACAATGTCAGGTGTCTGCGTGTGTGTGTGTTTTAATCTGCATTTTGTTAGCTAGAGATAACAGCAAAAATCTGAAGCTTACTTTCAGTCTAGATCATAGATGCAATTCTCTCAACCATTCAAGTGATTTAATCCCTATTAAACACAGAATTTATTTCTGTCTAATGTTCCATTTTTTTAAACTTTTAATTTTGTGTAATAAAATTGAGCAGTTCCATTATTTATGTAATTGGAATGATCCATGTGTTCTCCAAAATCACTGTCACTCTGCAATACTTAGAGTTATAACTAATTATGATTTTCAGCCAGGAAGCAAAGCAGGAAGGAAATTATGGCTTCCATTAGGACTATAAAGTAAGTTAACAGATCATCTTCATAAATAAAAGAGCTTATACCCCTCTACATGGATTTTATTGCTGAAATCCAAGTTTGCTAATACCTGCCAATAATATTCAGGTAGAAATTAGTAATAACTATAAAAATGATCTCCCAGGGGGAAAAAAAAGGATATGCTTTACTAGCTTCAGAAAAAATAACCCTCAATTAAGAAGTAAATGATGGTTATGAAACCTTTGTTGAAAAGTATCAAACCTCTGGGGGAAATCTTTTTCTCTTTTTATTTTCATTTGGGTGGAATAAGGCAAGCATTTTTAAAAGCACAGTACTCTCTTTTTCTCTACCCTACTGGTCACATGGTGAAACTCAAAGTGCCCATTAGAAAAATAGATACAGGGAGGACACTTGGGTGGCTCAGTTGATAAAGTGTCCAACTCTTGATTTCAGCTCAGGTCTTGATCTCAGGGCTGCTAGTTCAAGCCTGTGTTGGGCTCCACATGGAGACTACTTTATTTTTTTTTTAAAGATTTTATTTATTTATTTGAGATAGAGAGCAAGAGAAAGAGTGAACAGAGAGAGGGCCAGAAGGCAGAGGGTGAAGCAGACACCCCACTGAGCAAGAAGCCTGATGTGGGACTTGATACCAGTACCCTGAGATCATGACCTGAGTTGAAGGCAGATGCTTAACCAACTGAGCTACCCAGGCACCCTGGAGCCTACTTTAAAAAAAAAAAAAAAAAAAAAGGGAGGATTTGTAAAGAATGACATCACCTTCAGATTAAAGGACATATTTGCTGTGGTCTATATTTCCTTTTTTCTGGGTTTCAAAGGACCAGATAAATGAACTGCCACGATCTTATAAGGCCTACCATCAGAAGAGTCATTTGCAACATGCATGTGATGTAGCTAAAATATCACATGCAAGATAAACAGTGTTTCAGGATCAATCATTTGTTTTTTCATCTAAGAATCAATATTCTCTTTTCCATTTCTTATCTAAAAAATGACATTGATTTGAAAATTAATTTTTCAGTTTATCTACACACCCTACAAACAAAATTCAAACTGATTTGTTCTGTCTACTTTACGTTTTACATAGATTTTGCTACAAAACTCAAGTTTTCCTTCTTCAATAAAATCCTTTTGGGACTCTGTTTAGGTGATTCACAATAAAAATATTGATCATTTTCTTGTTGCTTTATCTTTAGATTTATCATATATGAGAAAACAGAAATTTGTGTGGCCAGAATTATCAATTTGTCAAACCATAAACAGGTATATAGTAGCTACTTACTCCCACCTTTATTTAAGTTTTTTTGTTTTTTTTTTATTGACGTACAGTTGACACACAATGTTACATTAGTCTCAGGTGTACAACGTAATCATTCAACGCTATTTGTTACGCTGTTCTCCCCAAAAGTGTGGTTATCCTATGTCACTACACAACAATACTACAATGCCATCAATATTTCTTGTGTATTCCTAATATTACAATATTCCTAATTGTATTCCTTATAACACAATACCATACTATATTCCTTATGCTGTACCTTTCATCTCCAAGACCTATTCATCCCATAACTAGAAGCCTGCATCTCCTACCTTAAACAACACTGCTTCTTATCATCCTACATCCCTTCAGTTTCTTGAAAACTGTCAAAGAGAACTTTCTATATCCAAAGATAATAAAGAGATAAGTAATCACCTTAAGACTGTTTCATAATCACTATATGAAGATGAAGCCATCAAGTAGAATATGTAATTTATGAATTCTAGAAACCCAGAGCCAAGTAGTGTTTTCCCCCAACATAAAATGCGAACAATATACCTAAGGGTTTTATCTTGACAGTTGCCTATAGAAGGAAAAGCATGAATGAAAGGCACTTTATACAGGAATAGGCAAATACTGTGAATTAAATCTATATTATCTATGTTACATTATTTGTTACTTTAATTTTTATCACCACCAATAATATACCAATGCTTCAGTCAAACTAGACAGCTTACTTTGTTCTTAAAAATTACCTGAACTTTTATGTAACCTCTTATTTCATATTTCTTTTTTTTAAATTTTTTAAAGATTTTTATTTATTTATTTGACAGAGAGAGACACAGTGAGAGAGGGAACATAAGCAGGGCGAGTAGGAAATGGAGAAACAGGCTTCCGACTGAGCAGGGAGCCTGATGCGGGGCTCGATCCCAGGACCCTGGGATCACGACCCAAGCCCAAGGCAGATGCTTAACAACTGAGCCACCCAGCTGCCCCTTATCTCATATTTCTTACTAAGGTATAATTAACATATAATGTTATGTTAGTTTAAGGTACACAATATGATACAATTCTTTTTTTAAAAAAAGATTTTATTTATTTATTTGTCAGAGAGAGAAAGAAAGAGTACAAGCAGGGGGAGCAGCAGGCAGAGGGAGAAGGAGGCTCCCCGCTGAGCAGGGAGCCTGATACTGACTCAATCCTGGGGATCATGACCTGAGCCTAAGGCAGACGCTTAACCGACTGAGCCATCCAGGCATCCCTGACTCAATAATTCTATATAGGAGTCAATGCTCGTCACCATAAGAGTACTCTTGATCCCCTATGTCTATTTCACCCATTCCCCCCATTGCCCTCCCCTCCGGCAACCACCTGCTTGTTCTCTGTATTTGAGTCTGTTGTCTATTTTTTTTTTATTCACTTGTTTTGTTTCTTAATTCCACATACAAGTAAAACATATGGTATTTGTCTTTATCTGACTTATTTCACTCAGCATTTTACCCTCTACCCATGTTGTTGCAAATGGCATGAATTCATTTTGTATATTACTAAATAATATTCCATCGTGTGTATATACTTCATCTTCTTTATCCATTCCTCTATAGATGGACACTTAGGTTGCTTCCATAATTTAGCTATTGTAAATAATGTTGCAATAAACACAGGTATATATATGCCTTTTTGAATTAGCTTTCCTTTTGGGTTTGTTTCCTTTGGGTAAATACCCAGTAGCGGAATTTCTGGATCTTAACTTCCTGGAAAATGTACAGATCAAGGGTATGCTTTCTTGTGGTATTTTTTTCTCACCCACCTTGGGCCTTCCCTTCCTTTGGAATGCTCTAAGCACTTTATGAGGGCAGAAAATTATACAAAAGAAAGACTCATATTAAATACTTCCCTTTCCAGACTCACCTGGCATAATGATCTTTCCTAAACATTCCCCAGAGTGTTGGTCATCTCTCCTTTTTGTCCTAACTGTATCCACACATACTTCAATCACAACATTTCCAACAACTGTCAGCAATTATTTATCTACCAGTCTCTCTCCCCAGATTGACATAATTTATAGACAGGATCATGTTTGATTCCGCTCCATACCTCTTGACTTCATATAAAACAGTAAAGGTTTAATGAATGAACATGGCCCTGGCCTTTAGAATCTTTTCTTCTAATTAAGTGAATAGAAATATGCACATCTATAGTTAAATTGAAAACAGATTCAGTTCTTGAAAATACATTTCTAGAAACACTTCAAAGTAATGAAATAGGTTGCCATGTTAGCGCACATCTCTACAAAATGAATTGATCAGTTAATAAACGCCATCAAAGGTTTTGGAAGCAAAGATTACTTTGTGCCAGGTGGTCAAGGAAGGCTTTGCAGAGGAAGGGAGCACTGAGTTCTGTATTACAGGCTGAGCTCCTTGTGCACAGTGTAAAGGGCCTTCTGGGAAGGGTGCCAACAAGAACATCAGCATTTCATGAAAGTGGTGACTGATCCAATTAGCTGGAGCCAAAGGTCCTTTTGAGAAGAAAGGTAAGAAGACGAAGATAAGCTGCTTTTACATAGGGAGGAGTCTTTAATGAGGGACTAAAGAGATTTTTTTCTAACAAAGGAGTCATCTAAGATTTTGTTTATGATGGCATAATCAGAGTGGTACTTTAGAAAGATGAATTTGCCTTCAGAGGGTTGGAGGGGATAAGAATCGGAGTGAATGATGAGATGGAGGATATGAACTGAAGGGTTGCTGCAATAAGACAAATTCTATCTAATAAGGACCTAGAGTAAAATAGCTTGCAGAAGAAAAGGATTAAATGCAAGCGATATTGTCAAGAAATAATTCACAGAAGCACCAAGATTGAAGGGATAGGAGGCTTGAGAAGGCAGCAGAGCAAAACGATGGTTGTTAGGCTTCAAGCCTTTGAAAAGTGAGAATTTTGGAGTCATTGGAAGATATAGGGAAATCAAAAGGCTAAGGGTTTTGTAAGGGGGAAAGCGGTTTCATTCCAGAGGTGTGAAAGTTGAGTGGATGGTGGGCTAATCAAGCAGAAATGCTAGGCAAGTGACAGGAAAAGTGGACCTTTGAGAGAAGATGGGGATCGTCAGTTAGTGGGAATCATTTTCCAGGGTGAAAGCTTAAGTCGGGAAGAATGAGGTATGCCCAGAAGAGTGCTTCAAGAAAAGTTAGGGTAAATTTGCAAAGGATGTCATCCATGTTTAAGAGACTAGAGGGTGGAGGGGAATAGGAGAAAGGGGGGGGGGCAGAATATCAGAGAGACAGCAAAAGGACGGGGAGAGTTAGGTGGCAGAGGTCAGAGAAGGACAAGTGTTTAGGCAGAGGGTGGGGGGCGGGGGAGTAGGGCTCAGTGGTGCCCACAAGATAGAGAGATATGGGACCAGAGGAAACCAATCTACCTAATACTCAGGAGATCCAGAAGCCTAGAGGAAGCAGCTTCCAGCAGCAATCCTGAGGAGTCTGGGAAATAAGTGGTGTTGAAGAAGTAGAAGCAAAGCTCTCCCCATCTTCAGTGAGAAAGTCTGGAAGTGAAAAGAGGAAGTAGCTAGAACAAACAATAAAACTTAGAAGAGGGCTAAAGATAGGAGAAACCATAGCATTTTTATACAGAGAGGGAAGGTAAAAAGGGAAAGAAATCCTACAAAATCCTCGACACTTTTAAAAGGGAGTTTTATATGGAAAACTTGTTCTAAGAGAAAATTTATGTTCAGTAGCTTGACAATTTTAATGTAACTTTTTTTTGTAATGTAACTTTTTTTGTAATGTAACTTTTTTTTAAATTCTACATCCTCTAAGGAATATAAACTGATGAAATCCTTGCACTTCCTTTGGATGCCCAATGTGCTTTCAGATTTCTCCAAAATCTTAGGGAATTTTAACTCAAATTTCTTAATCTCTTATTAGTTTCATACGTCTGTTAAGTATCTTTAACCTCTGTTGTTTAAAGAGGAGTTATAAAGCAGCAAAGCCATGTTGGAAGACAGATATAGAAAAAAAAAATTCCTTTCAATGCCAAAAAGAGTCCCTTGGAAGAACATGTTAGTAGGTCAAAAGGAAGTGTTCCCCATAGTTTGCAGGAAAAGAGATAGGGGAGAAGTTCAGAGCCAGAGCAGTGATATCATCAATCATGTCTAACATAGGTATGACACATTAGAGCAAAAAATCAATTATCACCGGTGACAGGTATAGTTTAAGACATAATTTCTAACTAACCCATCCAAATAATTTTCTTGTTATGTATTCTGATGTTTGTTTTATATTTAATTAGTAGCAATTCCCTTCTCATAAGTACTGGTTTCCAGAAATGAGTTTACAAATCAGTTGTGAGAAACTCAGAATATATTTTTCATAGATGTTTTCCCTCAAAGATAACATAGAATATGCTGATTCTTTTAACACAGTAACCAACAAAAACCAACTTAGTCCAGAGTTGAATACGGTGCATTTTTAGTGATAGTCACCTCATTGAAATCTCTCAAGAATTCTGTGAGGTGGGGAGCTTGGGTGGCTCAGTGGGTTAAAGCCTCTGAGTTCAGCTCAGGTCATGATCTCAGGGTCCTGGGATTGAACCCCGCATCTGGCTCTCTGCTCAGCAGGGAGCCTGCTTCCCACCCCCTCTCTCTGCCTGCCTCTCTGCCTACTTGTAGTCTCTCTCTCTCTCTGTCAAATAAATAAATAAATAGATAAAATCTTTAAAAAAAAAAAGGAATTCTGGGAGGTAAGGATTATTAGTATCTTACATCTGCAATGAGTCCATTGAGGAAACAGAGGTCAAGTAACTTGCTCAAGTTATCAGATAATAGTATATAATAGTATATAAATGCATATATAATATATACACATAGATATGTGCATGTGGTACAGTTGACTCTTGAACAACACAGGCTTGAACTGCATAGGTCCAGTTATATGTAGATTTTTGACATATAAAAACAGTACAATACTGTAAATGTATTTTCTCTTTTGTGATTTTCATAATAACATTTTCTTTTCTCTCATTTACTTGTAAGAATACAGAATATAATAATACATCTAACATGCAAAATCTGTACTAATTGACTATGTTATCAATAGGGCTTCTAACCAATAGCAGGCTATTAGTAGTCACATTTGGGAGGAGTCAACAATTACATGCGGATTTTTGACCGTGCAGGGGGTCAGCACTCTGAAACTCTCACACCGCTCAAGCATCAACTGTATATATGATGAGATATATAATGTAATGTAATTTACTACATATACACAGAATATTTAAGTACTAAAGAAATGCAGCTTCTTTTCAATAAAATATCGCATTTTTAATGGCAAAAAAAAAGTGAGCTTTTCAGAGAGGTATGGTAGAATGAAAAGGAATCCTTGACTAGAAGTTCCAACCTTCATCTTCACTCATGACTTCAAGTTTATCACAAACACCTGTAGTTTCTTTGTCTGAAAATAAATGATTTAGATTAAATAACTTCTAGGACACACTTTACAACCAAAATTATATGTTTCTGTGATCAATTTCTGTTATATTATTTTACGTGCTTAGCTAGATTTGTAAGGAAAATGAAATCTTTGTGTTGTAAATCTCTAAAGTTCTTTGACTTTCATACAGAATATTGAGATTATTCAAAAAGAGTGTTAAAAATTAAGGTCTTAGGAATTGGAGGGACCCATACCCAATCTTCACTTCTTATTCCCACGATCTCCTCTTTCATTTATTTTTATAGTCAGAAACAGGGACAGAAAAGTTAAAAGTCAGCATAAAAATAAAAGTGTTTTTTTTTTTTTAACCTTGCCTTAAAATACGTATGTCAATCATCAAAAAAGTAAAAAATAAAAAGCAGCAGCAGCTGGTATCTAGTACTTTTTGCGGACTAGTGTTTTGCATAAGTTAAGACAAAACTCTACAGGTGAGGAGATGATAATTGCTCAAGGCCACACAATTACCAACAGACACAAATTGATGCAAATTTCTATGCTTCCAGTTTTCTCATCCTTGGCCATCACCAATAATAGACATTATATTCATAGCCTAAATAAATCCATTGCTCTTCTTTATGATTTAGAGGCGGCTACATGTCTGTGTGTGCAGACATCTCTGGGATGTCTGGCTTGTTCCCAGCTAATCATGGTGGTCTCTCTAACCTTGCCAAATCATGAGTTTAGCCATGAGCAGATAATGTAATTTTGGCCAACTGTATTTTGGGTGATGCCAGCAATGTAGTTTCTGTGAGGGCTTTACTCACCCTTAAAAAAAAAATCATTTCTTTTACCTTCCACTGGGTGTTGTATTTTGAAAATTTAATGTTTGTGCTTGCTTCGGCAGCACATATACTAAAATTGAAAATTTAATGTTTGTTCCATTTAATCTTATGATCCTAAGGGACAAGCTTGAAAAAAAGAAAAGGCAAGATGAAAAGGATTCCTGTGCAGGAAGATGGAAAGAATGTGAATCCTACCATTATTGAGCTGCTGAAACTGAACAAACTCTGGGTGTCTATTTATATGGGATAAGAAATATTCATATTGTTATAAGCACTGTTGGGGGGATTTGCTGTTATTTTCAGCCGAAAGTCCCATATTGACACTTGCTGCCTGATATGAAGTCATATGTGATCTCTCTCTCCCCAATATATTATCTCATAAAAATTCTCTCTGATTCCTCTTCTATAATCCAATTTCCCATAGTATTCTTCCCTCCTGACTCTTTGACTATGTCATTTATAACTCTACTTCAAAACAATAATTCCCTATAGTCACCGTCTGTTTATCAACCTTACCCTTTGCCTGTTTGCTTTAGTTGCAAAGTGACTCTTGGTTCTTCACCACGGAATTACTTCTCCAGCAGCCAACTTTGTAATCACTCACTTTTATGGACTATCTTCAAGACTCAAGACTTTCCAGCTTCCTAAATGATTTAAATACCTATGCAAAGAATAAACAACCCAATACTCCCTCATCGCCTGGTGCTCCTCATCTCTAGTACACTTTATCACCAATCCCCCTCAGACGTGCACTCCCTCACCATACTCAGCTGCAACTCCAGTAACTCTTACAATCTAAATATAAGACTCTTGCTCTGCTACCAATCTCCTATCCTTCCATCTCTTACTCAGTTTTTTCCACTAATTTTTTTTTAAATTTTTCCCCCACTAGCTTAGAACCACTGAGTCTGTGTTTATTTGGAAACTAATACACCATCCCTCAACTTTGCATTTCCCTCTAGCTACTTGCTATGTATATGTCCACTTGTGAAGAAGTGAGTATTACCTCAAGAGCAGATATCTTATAATCATAATAATAGTAATAATAATATTAGTAATTAACATATATTAAAGAAAGTTAGAAGATCTGAGTATCTGCATTTTCTTCTCCATCATGTCACATTCCAGTTAAAAATTTTAGTTTAAGGGAATTTACTGGGGAATTTGAGTTCTGGGTTTGCTTCGGGTTTTCCCTCCACTGTTTCTAAATGGCTACCACCGCCTAAGACTAGAAGAAGCTATCATAAAACAGACTGATTACATAGAATGATGGAATATATAGGCATCCAGATTCCATTTCAAGATGTAACTAGGACTATTATCTTTTAATGGAACTACCTGATTAGATTCTTCTTTGGGGATAAAGTTTCTAGTAATATGAGTAGTCAACTTTAACCTGAATATTGAGCAAAAAGCAGACTTGTTAGGAAAACAAATAAAAATGTTAAATGGGATCTTGGGTATGTATGTTTATTAGTCAAGTTGCTCATAATGGCCACATTTCCATGTATAGAAGAGATTCAAAAGAACTTTAAAGTTTCTCCTATGCTGATTATTGGATCTTAAGGAATGACTTTATGTTTATGGGCAGTTAAATAATAATATGTGCAAGATTATTTTGAGTTTCCTGTTCTCAGGGGCTTCTTAAAACCTATCATTCTTAATTAGAGTTGTTCTTATAATCATTTAGCTACTCTATACTGTCATCGACACTAGCAGCTTATTTTAGGAAGAGAAATATGTTGTATAGAACTATACATGAAGAGGGACGCCTGGGTGGCTCAGTGGGTTAAAGCCTCTGCCTTTGGCTCAGGTCATGATCCCAGCGTCCTGGGATCGAGTCCCACATCGGGCTCCTTGCTCGGCGGGGAGCCTGCTCCTCTCTGCCTCTGCCTGCCTCTCTGCCTGCTTGGGTTCTCTCTCTGTTAAAATGAATGAATAAAATCTTTAAAAAAAAAAAAAAAGAACTATACATGAAGAAAACCCTCTTGAAGCCATATTTTAATGGATTAACTGTATTTAATCATTCTTATTTTGTAATTAGGTCAACATAAAAAGTATCCTAAGACTTCAACTCAGGATTCTTATGCTATTTCTTTCAAAGAGTCTCATAGAATGTTTCAAGATCATTTGGCTACTTTTGTTTGTTTTTATTAAACTTGGAGGGAAATTTCACTGATGTTCTCTTAAGTATGACTTCCCAGCTTCTCAGCATTTCAATACATCAAGCAGACTGATTGAGAGCCTTGGTCCAAATCCAAAAAATGTAATTTGTTAATGTGTTTAAATACATGGATTTCTCCTAAGAAGATCCATAGACCTCAATATAAGAGAACAAAGGTGTCTACGAATCTTAGGCAAGAGACATAAATTTCTTAGAGGTGATGCAGAGTTTTTGATGTAAATCTACTAAGATATTAATAAGTGATGGTTTTGGATTTCTCCAGGGGACTAAAAACCACCTAAGGCTGGAATGGGGGAAATAGTATAATAAGCTAACATAATTTCAACATCATTACCTAAAAAATAGGTGATATTTAGTTTCCCTATTCAGGGCAACAGATTATAGCTGACCACAGATCTCATGGAATAAAAAAAACAAACATGGAAACTTGGTTTGGATATTTGCCTCTTGATGGTCATGATCCACACAATAAAAATTAAAATTCTAATAAATGGAATTCAATAAATCTAGCAAGTCAAGTGCACAAAACATTTACTACCTCTTTTTCCACTATTGAGGGGTCACATGTAAAAGAGAAGCTGAAAAATAGACTCTATCAGGCAGACATATCTTTATGCTGAATGCACTCTAAAATAATTCCCTTTTAATTGGAGATAAGCTCATATAAAGTTTAAGGGAAGTTAATACTTATTATTTCTTAAAGTTTTTAACCTTACATATAAATGCAACAAAAGTAATTCTACCCCTAAAAACATTTTTAAAAGTAAAATATATACTTCTCCTTTGGAAAATCATATAGAAAGTCGGCATACATTTATTGTAGAAAAAGTTCATATTTCTATATATAAACTATGTGAAGACCTAAAGATTTTTATTTTGAAAAAAATGGTTTTCTAATATAGGTTTATTAGTATCAATAATAATTAAGTTAAATATTAGTTAAAATGCTCTCTAGTACTTTTCTATCACTTTGTTATGCCATGTCAGTTTACACATAAAAATGTTACAAATCCTGGGCGCCTGGGTGGCTCAGTTGGTTAAGCGACTGCCTTTGGCTCAGGTCATGATCCTGGAGTCCCAGGATCGAGTCCCATATCGGACTCCCGGCTCTGCGGGAAGTCTGCTTCTCCCTCTGACCTTCTCCCCTCTCATTCTCAGTCTCTGTCTCTAATAAATAAATAAAAAAATCTTTAAAAAAAAATGTTACAAATCCTAAATGCCTTATTCCTACAGAGACTTCTAATTTCAATGGATATATAGAAATCTCTGTATATTTGATAAATAATTTTTAGAGGATTCCTACAGCAAAAAATCAAGATGCTTGACACAAACCCCAACAACTTTCTCTTCTACAAAAATTAATGATGTTACAGGTCTTGAGAAAATGGTAAACTCATAATTTGTAATTATTGCGATATGCTCTAATAAAAGGAGAAGATATAGTCTATCTTTCCCTATGGATGAAATTTCTCTGGTAAAATAAATCTAAGCATTTGCAGCTATGAATGGTTAGTAACAATATGGAATTATACATATGCTGCTGTCATTCAGCTGTGAACTTGAAGAATACAGATAGTTTATCAATTTCATAAGTTCCCACACTTTTGTTTTAAAATGTATCCCTGTTTAATTCCATTGACTAAAAGAAGTTTTGCATATTCACATTAGCCTTTCATACCTTTTACTCTAGCATAAAAATGTGTTAACCTATGCTCAGTCATTTAAAAAGAAAGTCTATTTTTTTTTTAAAGATTTTTATTTATTTATTAGAGAGCGAGAGACTGAGAATGAGAGGGGAGAAGGTCAGAGGGAGAAGCAGACTTCCCGCAGAGCTGGGAGCCCGATATGGGACTCGATCCTGGGACTCCGGGATCATGACCCGAGCCGAAGGCAGTTGCCCAACCAACTGAGCCACCCAGGCGCCCCAGAAAGTCTATTTTTATATATAATAAAATTCAGGTACCAAAAGTGACATTAAAAATCATGTTATTATATGAATGATCTGTAATTTCATTATTCAATTTTACTTATTTTTCTTTGAACATATAAAATATTGTAAATATTAAATAAATGAAAATGTGATTATTTTTATCATAGAAGAATAAGCAAAATAATAGCCTAAAAAGCACACAATTTACAAAGAGGTTTATTATTTAAAACATTTATTTCACAGGAAAAATCTAAAATCCCAACACGGCCACTTTTATTTCATGTTTTGAATGTTAACATTCATTGAGGTTTATTTGATTGTTTTAATTTTGACTCACCCAACTTTGATGTGTCTGTGAGTATAATTGCCTATATAATACGCAGTATACTTACTAATCAAAATTAGTTTTGAAATCCAAAACCTCTGTACAGTTTCTAATCGTTTTGTCAGAATATTTTGTCATGCTAGACATGTACATCTTCATGTACAATCTCATGCTAGTTCCATGAATAGTGGGGAGCTCACGTTAGAATTTATCTTCCTAAAAGAGGCATATTCCTTCTAGGGGTCATATTTAAAAAACCACAGGCACAAATTTATAACACTTTGACTTAACTTCCCCTTTCCAAGATAATTGCCTATCCAGGCTGCTGAAGGAGCAATTTTAAGGATATAATCTGGCAATTGGTCCTTCGAGATGTTACGAAAAGCAAATGAAAACAGCAAACTCAATAAGAAATGAAGAGCAGGTGTTCTTTCAATTAGAAAGAAAGAAGTTTCAGATAATGAGGCTGTGATGAAAACTAGTGGAGGATACAACATATAAAACACAATGTTAAGGTTGATATTCTTCCCACACGCTCATCTGTATTCCTTCCTTAATTAAATGAGCATGTTATTTTGCATCTTTTAACATTTAATCTTGCAACAACTCCCTCTTTTCATCTTTAAATAATGACAATGTAGATGGCCGAATATGTAAAACACTGTAAGAAATTAGTTTATAAGTCTTAGTTAACTGAAGTAGATTGTAGCGTCTTGTGGCATTAAACCAGATACATCAGAATTACAATTAAGATAATCCTTGCTCTTCAAAATATTAATATGTGACTACTCTGCATTTGCATAAAGCTCTCTACTTCATGAAAGCAGTTCTATGTAGACTGCCTAGAGGAGACTTTTCTGGAAATTCATTGTATTTGGCATCCACAAGAAGGAATTTAAACTTTCAGGAAAATTTCATTATCTGAATATAACATGAGCAGTCAAAATCCTGCCCAACTTATTATTTTTACAGGCACTGTTTTACTTGCTTCGGGGAAGTCTAGATTTCAGATGTCTGTCTAGGGCAGATGTACACCCACATCTATCTACCTAGCAATGCCTACAGGTGTTTACCATTGCATTTAGCCACTTAATGGTGACTCGGGATGTCTCGGGCCAAGTGGATGTGAGACTTTCATCAAAGCTGCCATGGGTCTTTTCTAGCAGGAGCAGTGAACATGAAATCAAATATTTTATTTAAGAACAATAAACAAAACAACAACAACAACAACAACAACAACAAAGAGGGACTCTACCGGTCCTCCCAAAAGATTGTCTTCAATGTGATGGTAGGATTTCTTGGTCCAAATTACAAAGCTTCATCACCAAGACCAGCTGAAACCAAACCATTTGCTGAAGCAGTCTGACTCCACCAAACTCTGCTTAGGTTTGGTGAGCTCTGTAATAATAATAAACCACTATCAGTCATTATTAGAAGGACCATATGTACTTTTTATCGATAGAAAATGAATTAGACTCATTTTTCAAAAAAAAAAGTACTCTGGGGGTTTCTATGTGTAAACTAAGATAGTGATAGGGCAGTGCAAACTTTAAGTCAAAGATAGAAATCTCAATTTGGGGGTGCCTGTGTGGCTCAGTCAGTTAAGTGTCAGACTCTTGATCTCAACTCAGGTCTTGATCTCAGGATTATGAGTACAAGCCTGACATTGGGCTCCAGCCTGTGCATGGAGCCTACTTAAAAAAAGAAAGAAAAAAAAAAACAAAGAAAGAAAGAAAGGAAGGAAGGAAGGAAGGAAGAAAGGAAGGAAGGAAGATCTCAATATGTGTTCTCAAGAATGCCATTTTTCCTTCATTATGTTTGACTACTGCAAGTGACTGCTGGCCCGTGGCCTGAGCCTGCACTTATCAACAGCACACCTTTAAATGTCCTTGTGTAGCTCAGGAAAAAAGAGCTAATGTAGCGCCACGGTGTCCAGAAGATCTCATGTATGGCTGCATCTACTCTGATACCCATTACTACTAGTGTCTGCCCAGAGCCAGTAATTTCAATCCCAGAGAATAAGGTTGAAAGCAAAGGCATTTCCCATTTCAAGAAAAAGGAAGTTGCTATGTACTATTTTATTCCAAAAATGTTCTAAAGTAGGACCCTGTACAAGTTCTGTAAAAATATACAGACTTTCCAGAAAACTTCCAAAAGGGGTACAGGAATATCACTATTAAATAAAATACAGAAAACTTTTTGCTACTCTAGATTCCTGGAATGGTCAAATATTTCAAAGACATAAAAGGATAAAATACGGTTATAATAGTTGCAGCTGTAGCAGAAAGAGTGACCGACAGAGAGAATACTAGGATCGGGAGGGAATATAATTCATCTTTGCTTGAACAATATCCTTTTATGCCAAGAAACTACAAGAAAGTTGTGGAAAGATTTTTGGCCAGGAGGGAAGATCAAAGGGTAAGAATCCTACCATCACATTGAAGACAATCTTTTGGGAGGACCCGTAGAGTCCCTCTTTCCTTCTTTTGTTGTTGTTGTTTTGTTTGTTTATTGTTTTTAAATAAAATATTTGATTTCACTGCAGGCATTATGTTCTGCTTATTTGCTTATGCTCTTCTCCAAAACTGTTTGGATTGAAAAAAGTGACTTTAATACAGCTAATGTTAACCTCACAAAGTAGGGCTAAGAATTGAACTCATGAAACTAACTTTTGGTGATTTCAGTGATATTTCAGCTTGAGTCCCATCCCCAGTAGGTAGGACTTTTGGTGATAACAAATCACACCAGCCCTGGCACATTGGGCTCTAATCAAACTTCTTGTCCCCCCCTGCCCTGAATCCCACACTGAAAAATCTGCAGAAGAACATTACCAGCAACGCCTTCTCTTTTTTCCCCAATCTGCAGGCATTCGTTTTCTACTTATTATTTTTGAAATATCCAGAAACACAAATAAACTAGCCTGTCTACTTATACAAATTAAAGAATGAAATTCTCCTGTACAAAGTCTTCAAGTAAAACTAAATAACAGCAATAAGGTTTACAAAACAAGGGCTCTGCATGCTGAAATGCTCCCTGTATCAGAACAAATAGAAATGTCATTTTAATTTTACTTTGGTAAACATATATCCAATATATTCTATGTAAAATATAGGCCATTAATTATGTAATAGGAATATATTTTAATAAAATTTCGCTTTTCCTTTCTGTTAGATTTGGCTTTCCCCAATGGGCTGAGAGATAATTTATTTATAGTGTATAACTGCCCTTAAGTTTCTGATGAAAGCCTTTATATTTTAAAATATCTCAAGGAAACAACATTGCTGAAGGCATGTGTACAAATAAGGAGAATAGTTATTTAATGCAGGCTTGTGTGAATTCGAACAGCCTATGTGATCTATTATAAATAAATAAAATACCTCGACTCTGAGACTAGTTGAGCAAAAAAGTAGTTAAACTTGGTGAGATGTGAAATTAGGTTTTAATGCATGCAAAACACATCCCAATGCATATTTTTAGGTGTAGGCTGATTGACTTTTCTCAGTGTTTAAAATTAAAAGCTGCCTTTAGGCAGTTAAGAACCTTTGGAGAGCTTTTGATATTATTAAACTCAAGCACTTACATTTAGTTCTACCATAGAGCCATGCAAAAACCAACACTTAAGTCTCATCTGAGGATAGATTTTTACGTGACCATCTGTCATTACTGTCCCACACATCGAGCTCATCAGTTTCTCTCCCCAGAGTGACCCCTCCCCCACCCTACAGCAGGGATTACACTCAGCTTTTTATATCCCAATCATGGTTCACTCATTCTCGCCAGATGTCATGAACACAATATTAACAATTATAATGAAATAACAACTGGTACATATATATCTCAGGGTCAAGCATTGGAGACTGTATCCATGTCACTATCTCATTATGTACATAGGGGATAGGTACAATTAATCTGATTTTACTATTTAAGGAAATCAGCATTTGGTAAAGTTAAAGAGCTTGGCCAATTTCACACAGCTCACAAGTAGAGCTGGAAGTGAATCCATGTCTATGTGGTTCCAAAGCTGAGCAGGGAGAGAGCATGTGCTAAAATTGGCTTCTGGGAGACTGTTAGATTACATCGGTTTTCTCCTCCAGTGAGTAGGCTGCAACTCATGTTACTCCAAGTTTTCCATGATTAGGAAAGTAAGACCTTTCTATACACAAACTCTGTACAAATAAGTATGTATTGAGTACTTATGTACAAGATACTTAACTAAGTGGGTGGCTATCCTCAACTATTTGTTTGTTATTATTTTAATTCATTTCTTTTCAGAGTTTACTATTCTATGGATTTAAATCTCAGAGATTACATGCATGGGTTACTGTAATAATACTACTTTCCTTAACTATTTCTTGTGCTTCTCCAAAGCAGATGTGTTTTTATATATTTCACACAGACATATAAGTGTGTGATTTGGGCAAAATACAAATTAACAATCTTGACTTGTCTGTGCTGAGTTAGCATTGCTGAGCCAATGTAATCCCTGAACGCCAGTGATCAGGTACAAGGCTTCAACTGCAGGTTCTACTTTCATATATTATCATCTATTTCCTATTACTCATAGGTCAAGAAGAATACCAAATTAAATAGAATGGTCATTTGAGAAAGATATGTTTTGCTTTTTATGACTGCCAGACAGTGATGGGCATTTTACTCCAACATGCAATGTAACACTTTGCGTATCCCAAAAATTTTATGACACAATAGTGAGTGTCTCAGGAGCCTGAGTAGATGACATATTTACCTGAGTGCTGACTATTAACCACCTCATGTAAATGCATACTGAATGAAACAGGTGCTTTAACTATGGTGAAATCTGTCCTGAGCTTAGAGATCATTTCTAATCACATACTCACTTGTATCTCATAATGAATCGGGAGCGAGGAAAGCAGTAAGATCAGCACTAGAAAACAACTTTTATTCAAAGGCTAATTAATTTAACAAATATTCACTAAATAGCCTATAAGCCCTATAAGGTACTATGTACTTTTCTAGATGTCCAGGATAAAAGAAGACTTTTTTTTAAACATAGAAATAATTTGATGATAGCTGTAAAAAGAACTATAGAAACA
Organism: Nasua narica; assembly: GCA_028533885.1. NCBI lineage: Eukaryota > Metazoa > Chordata > Mammalia > Carnivora > Procyonidae > Nasua > Nasua narica. Next base: position 161,836,656 of record CM052800.1, on the reverse strand, counting down.
GTTATAATCAGAGCCAACTCAGGTCCTAGGCATCTAGTTTCTGAACTGTTTAGTCTCAACAAGAATGTGAGATTTTATTTTTTTTTTAATTTTTAAAAGATCTTGTCTATTTATTTTGGAGGGAGAGAGCACAAGTGGGGGAAGAGGCAGAGGGAGAGAGAGAGAGGGAGAAGAATCCCACACAGACCCTGCACTGAGAGCAAACCCCAATGTGGGGCTAGATCCAGGACCCTGAGATCACCTCCAAAATCAAGAGTCAGATACTTAACTGACTGAGCCACTCAGACACCCCTAAGAGTGTAACCTTTTTAAAAATGGCATAAATTATAGTACCTTGAAATCATTTTATTTGTTCCAAGGAGAACTCAATATGAAAAATCCCGAAGTTCCTCTGGATTTGAAAAGAGAAGGACAGTATTAAAGCAGATTACTGTTTGAGAAAAATCGAACTAAGTCAACATGTGTCTGAGGAGGGGAAGGTTGAAGAGGAAAAAGAAGCAAAATTTACATTCAGGGGACTATTGTAGGATTCTGGGAAGAAAGGAACTCATTCTCTCCCATCTGTTCAGCTTCATCCTTTTTCCGCAGCAGGAGTCCACAGCGGTGCACTGTATTTGGTAGACTAAAAGCTTACTTTCCAATCTTTTAAGATTGTAGCAACACTAAAAAATAGGTCTACTTTACCATCAGTGAATCCAAAAATCCCAACAGGGGCAACGCTGCCCCCTAGAATGAATATTTGAAAATTTTTAAGACATTTTTGGTTGTCATAGTGATCTGGGGGATCCTAAAAGCTCAGCAATGTGTGGGACAGTCGTGCACCACTCCGCCTGGAACCCAAGTTCACTTTACACTTTACGCTTTTTCTTCTTTTATTATGTTTAGTCACCATACAGTATGTCATTAGTTTTTGATGTAGTGTCTCAAGATTCATTATGTGTAATTTTTTTTCCAAAGTTAATAAAATTTTGACAATTAGTAAGTTCTCCAGGAATACAACATCCATGCAAATGGAAAGAAATGCTGAATTTTATTTGGTTCAGATTTTACTAAGAGAGGCTCACCACTTCAAAAAATATCATGTCGCCACCAGGAAAACCACTTATGGAATTTGAATGACATGCTCAACACATCCCTGTCAATTTCAGTTGCAGCTTGTGCAATCACTCTATCCTTGCATTTACATTTTGAAATAAATAGAATCTCATCATGAAATGTTTTCCTCTTATTTTCTTCTATTTCTCCTTTGTATTGTAATTAGGTCATGATATTTTCAAAATTATGCACAAGTAGGTTATATTGTAGAAGCACTGGTGAGAGAATTCTAAAGGGGCCTGTGTAAAAACTATTTGCAAGGAAGTTATATTAAGAAGATAATCTTTGATGAGGCCTTATATGAATTATCTGATATAAAAAATGGATATTGGATCCAATAGGGTTGAAATCAGGTTATTGCATCCAGATATCAGGGCAAAGGCATCTAACCGTCCTACTTGGGTCAGAGGTCTCACCACACCCCCGTTGGTTATGCTCAAGTAGCCAGACTTGAGAAGCAAAAACAGAAACCCATCCTTAATGGCAGTGCCACCATCCCAAGAGATGAAGGCAGACAGCTTATTATAGTTTTTCCTATAACAATATAGGTCTGGCCCAGGGATAATCATAGGTGATATAAATTAGGTCACCATACCCCTTTCCAGCACCCTCTTCTACCCTCCCCATTCCTTGCTCTACACTGTAGTTAGGAGGTCCTTTCCTGTCCTCTCCTTATGTGGGACCTCAAACCAGGTTGCCCCACATAGGTCTTCTTCATTCAGTCGCCCATTTACCACAATTTCTAGGTATTAACTGCATGTCAGGCATCAATCTAGTTCTTGGAAACATAGCAATCAAGCAAATGACTGCCTTCACCGAGCTTATATTTTATAGGGAGGAAAAATAAATTAAAAAAATCTTTTTTAAAGCCTATTTTGAAATGTGAAAGTGTCACTACAAGAAAATGAAACATAATAATATGGTGGAGAATAACTGGGAGGAACTGCTTTCTTTTCTGGAAGGGATTATCTCCTGTCCTATGAATAAATGCCTTCTAGGACCTACTTAGCTAACAGATCTGATAAAGACGTTTGTGCTGAGAGCTTAATGCTCACAAGTAATTTAAGGCATTAGCTTTCACCAGTAGTTGTCTATCACAGAACTAGAAGGATTTTTTTGCTAGGATTTATTTTAGCACCTTCATTTTATGTTTGAGGAATATATTTCTGCAAGGGCACTTTTTGTTTGTTTATTATATATATCATAGATAATATATGTGATATATATAGACACATATATATCATACATAATCATAGATATATATGTATGTATGATATATGATATTGATATATATCTATGATATAGATATGATATATAAATATCATAGATAATATATATGATATATATAGACATATCCGAAGGTGCTTGGTTAGTCAAAGTCCTAAGGTCATGATGCTCTTCGCAAATTCCAAAACTCTAATTTATCAAGCTTATATAAAAACTATGTGTACGTATATGTGTGTATTACTAACAGAAAAAGAAATCTGGGGCGCTTGGGTGGCTCAGTCTGTTAAGCGTCTGTCTATGGCTTAGGTCATGATCCTGGGGTCCTGGGATCTAGCCCCTTGTCAGTCTCAGCAGGGAGCTTGGTTCTCCTTTTCCCTCTGCTTGCTGCTCCCCCTGCTTGTATGCTTCCTCTCTCTGTCAAATAAATGAATAAAATCTTTACAAAAAGAAAGAAAGAAAGAAAAAGAAAGAAAGAAAGAAAGAAAGAAAGAAAGAAAGAAAGAAAGAAAGAAAGAAAGAAAGAAAGAAAGAAATCTGGTATTAAATTCTATCACAGAAATGCAGTAGTATCCAACACAAATTTAAAACAACTAAGGAAAAAAACATAAAATTGTTAATTACCAACATT
>CM052800.1:161803017-161833606 GCA_028533885.1 Nasua narica | reverse complement strand
AACTGAACTAGGATTACCACCACTAGAACCTGGAACCAGACACCAAAGATATAGATACTAGAAAAAAAAAATTCTCCCTAGGCTAAGCATTACAGAAAATAGAAAACTCAAAATCGATTGTAGGCTGGAAAGTCTGCAGTATGATCATAGCTACAGAAATATAGCTTCTGCAAGGTTTGGGTGTATATCATGATAAAAGTTGCTGCAAATATCCAATGGGAAAATTTCTCCACCTGCCCCAAAGATGACTTCTTGTGTTACCACCACAGGGTAATGATAAACCTAGGGAAAGCCCACCCCCTAAACAAACAAAATACCACAATCTCAGAGATACAGAGAAGAGACTGGTAGTTGCTAGAGGTAAGAGGAATGGAATAAGGGATCCAAAAGTACAAACTTCCATTTATAAAATAAATGAGTCCTAGAGATGTACGGCATGGCAACTATAATTGATACTACTATGAGGCATACTGGAAAGTTGCTAAGAGAATAAATTTTAAAAGTTTCTCATCATAAACACACAAAAAAATCTGTAACTAATGTATGGTGACAGATGTTAAGTAGATTTATTAAAATGAATAAATATCAAATCATTATGTTGTATACTTAAAACCAATATAATGCTGTATGCCAATTATACCTCAATAAAAAATATACCTAGAAATATGTGGTTGATCATTAGTCACAGAAACTGAATAGTACTTCATCACCTAACTCACGTTTTTATTTATTGTTGGACCAGGTAGCTGAAGGAAGGAAGGAAGGAAGGAAGGAAGGAAGGAAGGAAAAGAAAGGGAGGGAGAGAGGAAGGAAGTAAAAAGAAAAGGAAAGAAAAGAAAAAAAGTGGACTGAAAGAGAGAACATTATTTCCCCCAATATAAAATTCTCGTTGGCCACCAAATACTGCCAAATATACATCAATAAGGATGTAATACATATCTAACATGTATCAGAGGCACAGTAGATTAACATTAGGATGGAAAATATAAAACAAAATCTACAATCCCCAGTGTTTATACTTACATGTTTATCCACATGGCATAGAGTCAGTGTAGAATATCTACATAGATTATCTACAGTGAAGAATATCTACATAGAATATCACATACAGTGAAGAATACATACATGGAATATCTACATAAATATCTACATATTTATCTACATAGATAAAAATAAGATCTAAAAAAGGTACAGCATAATTGCCATGGGTGCAGTTACTAGAAGAAATTATCTTAAAAGAGATAATATGGTATTTCTTGGATAAACTCCATTATTAACCGAGTCAATTTTTCTCCTTCACAAGGAATCAGGAACCGTATAAAATACCACACTGGACACATAAAAAGCAAATCACAAACAGACATAAAATTAAACAACACAATAGATAAAAAGAAGGTCTTCAAAGTAGCTAAAAAATACGTCTATTAAATGACAAGTGGACTAAAATTTGATCTCTCATTGATAGTAGTGGAAGCAAGAAAGCAGTGAAATAATATCTACAACATACTAGGAGGAAATCCTTATTTATCTAGAGTTATAATCCTTGAAAAATATTTTAAATATGAGGGTAAAAAAGATCTTTTCAGACTACCAAGAAAATGAAATCTGCCACCACCAAGTGTACTTCAGATAAAAGGAAAGTGATTTCTTGAATGAAATTATTAAATTAAATATAATAAGTTAACTGTGGTAAATAAGAGGCAAAACATTATCCAAATGGATTTCTAAAATCTAGATATGTGGAAGAAATAAATATAAAACTTAAGTATAAAAAGGGATTGAAAACAAAAGATATCAGAAACACTAACCATAATAAAGTGGGGTAACAGTACAGTGTAGGTACTAGTTAAAGCTGGTATAGCTACATTAAAATCAGAAAGAAATAAATTTAAGGCAGAAATCATCACCAGAGATAAAGAGGTTATTACATAATAAAAAAGGTCTCAACTCACCAGGAAAATATAACAATTTAAACTTAAATGCATCTGATAACATAGTCTCAAATATGTAATGCAAAATTTGAGGGATTTGTTAGAACATCATCATAACAGAAAATTGTAACATATCTCTTTCACGATATATAGCTTAAACAAACAAAATAGAAAGATTATGGGATATAAAAACAATTACTAATAAAAAAATACTTTCTTTTCAAGGAAATTCAGAACATTAAAACTGGCTTTAAAAGAGCACTTATATAATTATTCCAAGTCTCAAAAGATTGGTATCATGCGACCATTTTCCCAACCACATGCAGTTAGCTAAGAATGCGTACTCTCATCAAAGGAGCAGACATGTATTCTAGACAAGTGCACATGAAATATTACAAAGGATTGCAAAAGAAACTGGCACGATCAAGGAGAAATGAGTTACTTAGTAAATTATGGTAGAACGCGCGTGTGCGTGTGTGTGTGTTTTTGTGTGTGTTGGAAGTTAAGTAAGAGAATGGTCATATGTGGTCTAAAACGAAGCAATTTTGTTTTATCATATTGAAGAGTACAGATTATAAAATAAGTAAGAGAGAATCAACAAAGACTTTTAAGCAAATGAGGGACCAAATAGTATTTTATTCTAAGAGAGAAATCTGAAAGTATAGAAAGTGGTTTACTTGTCAAATATGCTGGACAGAGGTAGACCAGTTAGATGGTGACATGAATCTGGCTGGTTCCTCAATAAGGAAGAATTTCTCTTTGAAGAAGCATGAACATATATCACTTCCTAGAATCCACATTCTTGCAAATCACATTTTCTTAGGAGGTCCCTCACTGGCCATTATTATAAGCCATCTTAAGTTAGATTTTGGTTCCCCATTCCTACTTTGATCTATGCATTTCTACATTACTTTACTTTTTTTTATTACTTTACTCCTATTAGTCCACATTGTAAGATCCATACAACAGCTAAAACACATCTATCATGATTAAGTAACTTTACTGAAAGACTAAGTATAACAAGGATAAAATAATTACAAGCCCATCTATCCAACAGCATGAGATTTACAGGTCACTAACAAACCAAATTCATTAGCTAACATGTGCATTTCAGATTACACATTGCAATGCCTGTCTCTAATGAGATTCTTTCGGATCCACTCTCTATCTAGTTAGATGGCTTATTCCTTGGGCCACCCCATGGAGACAGAGCTGTCAAATCCCCAGAGGCAGATAATATATCTGACTATAAAAAATCTGATTCAACTGTCAAAAACACAGAAAAATCAGCTAAGGAAATTGTAAGACACACTTCATAGTTCTGGGGCAGTGTATGCAACAGTTTCAAACAATTTTCATTATTATATCCAAATAATCTGTGGTCTCCTTTCCCTCCAACCTGAACATTTTAGTCATAGTTAATCTATGGATACTATCAGGCCATCTTTTCTTTATTTTTGATGGTAACCTCAGGCAGTCCTAGAAATCTCTAAATTCTTCTCTACCCAGCATCAGGCCCAGGCTTGGTGCCCCAGTTTCCAGTATTTCCCAACTAACTCTGCGATGACTTACTAATGAATAGGAAAGAGAATATATAAATCTCTTCACAGTGATTCCAACTCTGCCCCCAGCCCTGGGGCCACAGCTGCAAGATCACTTTAGGATTCACTGCAGTAGGGCCAGCACCACTGTCAGAAATATACGTGTATATGTGGATTAAGACAGATCATTTAACAAAAATTCAGGTCAGAGAGGAGACCTTGATCTAGGGCTTTAATAAAAGGTATGAAGGGGAGGACTTGGGACTGTGTGATATGATGGACTTAATAATCAATTAGTAAGTGGGATGAGTCAATAGGATCAGTAGGAAAGGCTCCTGACACCTCTAGCTGGCATGCCTCAGTGAATGGTGACACACTGAACAGAGAATAAGTTCTCTAAGGTTTAAGTGACTACGAAACATCTAGGTAAAGATTTCAGGTAGACTGTCAAAAATTGGGGATGTAGTTTAAGTGAGAGGTGCAAGGCGTATGTGCATTTACCATGGACTGAAATCTTATTTTTTTCTTTTTGTTTTATGTCGTAAAATATTGGAGTACAAATGAATAAGGATAACAAGGAGAAATATCAAATAAAATTTGGGAAAGTTAACAATCTAAAGCTTCATTAAAAAAGAAAGAATGAATATAAGTAAATGCAAAAATATCATTCAAGCATACTATAAATTTAATATTACATGCAATATTATGTGCTTTCAAATGATTAGTTAATGCTATACTTGATTTCATAGACTTGCATTATTGTTAAAATTATCTGCAAATATTCTCAGAGAGTAATTTCTTGGTCTCCTCTGACTGAGTTTGTGAGATTTAGTGAGATGCACTACCCATCTTAAGTTTCATGCTTAAGGTTATAGAACTATACTTTAGTGTTTTCCAGCACGACTAAAATATGAAACAAACTAAAACATACAAAAACATTCCTAATTGCAAATGGCAAGCACTTTAAAGTCAGTTGTGTTTTTATTTACTATGTATTAGAAGCTATTCATGGTTTAGAAAATAAGTAAAATAAATATATATGTAATAACACTCATATTTACAAAATGAAAAGTTTGTAGAGTAGCTGGGTTCAGAAGCAAATGAAAGGTCTTCAATTGCTGAGAGTATATGCCAAAAATATGTTTAAGTTAATCTTGCTGTGTATTTCCCACCTATAATTATTACTTATAATTACTCCCAGAAATGGTTTATAACAAGGGCCTTTATTATTAAAACATGACACCATCACGAACTGCTTACTGTTTGGACCATGACTGCAACATGAACTTTATGAAACTTGATGAGACGAAATAAAATATCAAAGTGTCTAAGCCGCCTCTGCTGCCTTGAGCCATCGACTGATCAAAACATCAATTTTAAAAAGGGGATCTGAAGAAAATTAAACAAAATCCTGTTAAGATGAGCTCATTTATGTTAACTTTTCTTAAATAATGTCTCCACACCAGACAAAAAGTACTAGGCATTAGAAATGCAGAGATTTAGAAGTGCAGGTGTGCATTCTCCCCAAATGCCAAATTTGAAAACAAAAAGTAATAATAATTTAACACTGGTTACCTGAGAACATGTACACGTTCTGATAACATCAGTGCTAAATCAGTCTTTCATTCCCAGAGTCGGCGGGTTTCATTCTGTGGCAAGCAGGACCAAAAGCTGCGCAGCTGTTGCATACAATAGAAGTCTTGCCCACAGCAAGACTTAACTGGACACACACAGAGTAATTCCAACCTTCCAAACTCTATCTGCTGACAAAGTAAATGCATACTAAGGTATAAGCTGTTCCAATGAGAGGCTAAATATTGCAGCATGACCACTGAAACATTATGAAAATACTTGAGTCTCTGCAAAAGGTCTTAATAACCTTTAAGTATATATGTATTTATAACCACTAATTCCTTATGAAAGTATTTAAGAACAGTGAAGGAAGAAAGAGTATTATGGGGGCAGGAATTAGGTTAAGACACAAGTATACTTGTTAGAGATGGGCCACAAATCTGCCTCTAAGCTTTTCAGCAACTAAAGCAAAAGGGGAAATATAATCAGTTTTATCATGAAAAGGATTCCTAAGATTAAATACCAAGCAGGTGCTTAGTTGTATAGCTAATTCTGGTACTCAGACTAGATATAATTTCCCTCTCTTGAGTCTCATGTTGAGAGGGAAGTGGAAACCTAGAATATAATTCAATAAGACTTTAGGTAAGCAATTTCTCTCCTTGAGTTGGTTAGCGTCTCCTTCGTATTTGGATTTTAAAATTCCTCAAATACTCTGAGTAGATACAGACTTGTGGAATCACAATGCTAACAGTATTTTCCCATTCATGACATTGATTTATTATATCATGTTTCACAAAAATGCTCTTGCTCATGGCAGCTGAATTGGTTATTTCTTTTTTTTTTTTTTAAGATTTTATTTATTTATTTGAGAGACAGAGAAAGTGAGAGCGAGCATGAGAGGAGAGAAGGTTGGAGGAAGAAGCAGACTCCCCGCGGAGCTGGGAGCCAGATGTGGGACTCGATCCCGGAACTCAAGGATCATGACCTGAGCAGAAGGCAGTCGCTCAACCAACTGAGCCACCCAGGTGCCCTGAATTGGTTATTTCTACCCAAGAAAGAATCAAAGGCTCTTTTATCTCAGGTAGATAATATTTATTTTTCCAGCCATTCTAAAGAAAGATGGAAGTTTAAAAACCAATGTGAAAAGAAGTTAGATAGTGATAACGTGTGGGTTACTAAGTGAACCAAGTAAGCTCTTGGCTCTCAGAGACTTAAAGGTTTGTATTTTTAACTATTCAGGAGAAACCCAGAATGTTTGCCGCTTATAGCAATTAATAATTCAGCTGAGACACCAACAAAGCAGGTATGAATGTGTAAGGTACCAGCCGTGTAAGCCGTGATCGCCCAGCAGAAGCCAAACTCAAATCAGTTGGTTGGGTCCTTTTTTCCATATTTCTTAAACACTCCCTCTGGTGAATAAACGAAACTAAGTGTCTTTGAAGAAAATGGTCTCCTGAAGAATGACAAAATCTAGTTCTAATGATGAAAGAGAAGAGATCTACGAAAATGATGGTTCTTCGGCAGAAAATATTTGTCATCAGGTAAATCATCCCCTCTGGTCAGACCCTTAAATGATTTGCCAAGGTTTGGTAAAACATTCCTCGAAAAAAGGTATTATTTATTACTGACCTCCTATGAATATAAAAGAAATGTACTTCCAAAATTATACTGAGTTATCTGCATATCTTCATTTATAATTCCCGGTATAAATATGATTTGGAAAAAAATAATATGAAAAAAGTATATCAAGATTTAAAGCCAATTTTACATTGCAATGACAATTTCTGTTAAGTTGCCAAGATGGCCATTGAGAACTTTAGTTTTATTATGGATTAAATCACCTGATATTTATTTCCAGATTTCTGGGATACCATGAAATAAGGACTTAATAATTTTAGTGTCAGTATAATCACTCAGATTGATTTTTAAATTTTATGATTAAAACTAAATGTACATCATGCTGGAATGCCTATAGCAACACTAGAGGTTAAACCCCATGTATGGTCCTAACAAAAAGAACATTATTTGCAGTGACCTGAGAGGCAGAATAATGAAGAAGACTAGTGGACTTGGACAAGATATAGAGGGTTTATTTTAAAAGATTGATACAAGGTTATGAAACTCTTATCCAGTGGTCTCAGTCTGTGATTTATCTATCACTTTCTTATAGGTTTTATTCACAAACACCAGCCATCAGTAATCTGGATTACTAATCATCACTAATTAGTAATCTCCTAATCACTGATTAGGAATAAGCATAGAAGCAAAAATAAATATGGTCTGTGAACAATTATTCTGTAACAGGAGTAAATGCTATGACTATAGGTAAAATACTACCACTTTTATTTGAAACAAGACGATTAAAGAAATTCAGTGAGAAATTTCTATGATCAGAAGTTCTACAAACTTCCTGGAATTGTGGCCTATATAAAAAAACATAGAATTTAGAAATGCAGGGCATAGAATTAAGTTCTTCCATTATTTATTAAGCATGCGATCCTCGACATTTCACTAGATTTTTTTGTCTCCATTTTGGCATATATAAAATAAGAATATGATACTCAGTGACAAACTTATAATGACATTCAAACAAGGAAGTATTTGGGGAATAAAAAGAGCTATATTAACTTTGTTTACCAATTTGAAAATGATTTTCTTCCAAGAAGGCACAAAAATGGCATTCTGAAACAAGTACTCAGAGCTCCAGACTCTGAGGCTGGCAAGACAGAGATCCTCAGAGGTCCTGAGGTTTTTACCCTGTATCCCCCACTCTCACAATTCTGGGGTCAGCATCCCAGGGGCAACAGCAGGGGCGAAGACTTGCAGAGAGCCCTCAACCTCTCTTAAACCAGAGCTGCTCCCCTTTTATTGGTATTAGATGTTATGAAGATGTTGTTTGAATAAATCTTTCAACTGTGGCTAAAAATGACTGCAACAAAAAGTACTAAGATCCAGTTTCCACCTTGCATTACCACCATCACCCGAGAAGCTTGAGGGGAGGAAGGATCATAACACAAACTCTCTGGTTGATGGCCAAGCCAGGCTTTGAATAATGACTTCTAAGTCCTACTTCAACCAGATGAGTGCCCTTTCCATGACACAAATCAACAACTTCAATGGCTCTGAGCTGGTTGATGTGGAGTTAAGAGTTTTAAGCACTTTGGGGTGCCTCTGACTTCTACCTGCTGGTAAACTCCATTTTGGTGTAGGGTGATTGCTTTAATTAATATCTAAAGCTGAAGCATTAGCTCTTATTTCACAGATGGACACTAATATGGCAATTAAAGCCTTTCTAGCTGGATAATACAATATTTTAAAGGTCTCCGATGTCAAGTTGGTATAGAATACTCTAGGTAACCTATTTAATACCAATTGAGCAGCATAAATGTTCTAAAATCTGATGAGGGCTTACAGTATTTTTCAGAGTGAATCTATACAAATATTGTTTAGGTGTCAAGCTCTCAAGGCATTTGGCACAATTTTTAATTGTCAGGGTGTGAGTCTGAGATTCTCTTAGAGGGATGGTAATCCTTTAATTTGCTCATTCTGGGGTTGGCCTAGAAGTCTCCAGCAAATTTCATTAAGGATGTAAAATCACCGCATGTTTCTGTAAATTTGCAACAAAAAAGAAGAGACTTAGAGTGAAATAAAAATGTAGATGTTAGTATATTAAAATCTAAATTTGTATAAAATGAGATAGCTCACTTTTAGTCATAGAGAGATTTAGAAGCTGAGAATTTTAGCACAATTTCTCAAGAAATCAAGCAAAATTCTCAAGGACTTATAAACTTTTGACACATTAACATTTATTCATTTACCTATTTAAATGCATATCCTCAAACATTTCACAGACATTTGAACAAAAATTCACGTATATTTTCCTTACTAACTTAAAGCCGTGATCTCTGCCAAATTGTATTTTAGCTGAAATTCCAATACAGGATGAGAAACACCTCACTAAGTATTATATGAAAGGAATGCCCCCAAAAGACACATGCTGATTTACTGTCTTACAGCATTAAGCCATCTTGTGTAGCTATGATTTTGAATCCATAAATCCTAAAACGTTCTTTTTTCCAGGACCTTCAAAATTTGATGTATTCTCAACTGGTAAAGTCTAAAGATCAGCAAAGCTGTAATGGCCAGTATGAAGACTTGGAATATTTGCTGAATGATGACAGCAGGCCCCTGAAGATTTTAGAAATGGTCATTACACAACTCCCCTCAAATTTTAAACAAAATTGTTTATTGTTCTTAATTCTCTTTCTACTCACATCAGAAATGTTCCCTCATCCCTCCTGACTATAGAAAAAAAAGAATGTTTCACTACGGCTACTTGAAGTTTATTTCAACTTCAAGAAACAAGTCCCTATTCCGAATATAAGGAAATCAAGATTAACTGTTTCTGAATCTTCACGACTGGTTTCTGCCATCAAAAGAGAAATGGAACTAGCCCAGGATGGGGAAAATTTTAATAGCTTTAGATATGAAAGAAGTCAAATAATTCAGTATTCACCAATGTTTCCTAATTCTAAGCCAAGAAATGAATATATAAGGCAGGTTGCTAAAAATATGACATTTGTTATAGAGTACTATTTTTCACTATGGAATGACTAACATTTAAAAAAAAGGAAAAAACACCTACTTATACTCATCACAAAGCCTCCTACACTGCAGCAACCCTGACTTCCCTGAGCTGAGTGTCTTATTGATGAAACAAAAAAAACATTTTTAGAATTCTTCTAAGTGCCAACACTCTTATTTGATTGAAATTGTAGACTAATATACTATGAGACTTGGTTTAAGACCTCAGCTTTTTCATAACAACCACTTGTTTAAACAACTCTGCATTTCTCTTTTTTGCTAGATTATCACTTCTCACCCATGCAATACTTTTTTTTTTTTTTTCATGCAATACTTTCTTAATGACCTAATTGTATTACTCAGGGAAGCATTTTCCTGGCCTATCTAGGGCAAGTTTCAAGTTCTTGGTAAACGAAATTTTATTTATATTAAAGAGATAAAATTAAGTAACAGCGACTGGACTACATTTAATTAACTCAAACAAGTACAATTATATTTATTGAAAAGTTATTTCATGCATTTCAAGATTAACTACACAGTTTATAATTTTTGCACCTTATAAAATGATAATTTAGAAACTATTCTAGAAGCATACTGTTTGTATTCTGCAAGCAATGGAGAAATTCCATTTTAACTTCTAGCCAGTCATCCCATTAAAGGAACAGTCCTGACAAATAAATAAATCAAAGCTGGGATCAAATAAGACTGCAAAAATTACACCGTACTCCTGATGTATTTTATGTTTTTGATCTCAAAGCAAATTACAGTTATCTACTAATATATCTTCAGCATCTGAAAACATAATTTCTTAAAACTCCTATTTCAAAAGCTAAGTAAAAGAATCACCAATGTCTTATGTATTACTTAAACATAGCCATTTATTCAATCTAATATTTCTTATAAACACTACAAAAAGCAAATTTATAAGTGTCAGCTCCAAAAATTACTAGTGCACAAGATATGTTGTTTAAAAGAGGGAAACTACAGAGCTGACATAAAAGTAAAAGCTACTGTCTTCAATATCAATTATGAAAAGTCCTCTCTAACTCAGAGATATTCCAGGATAGAGGGTGATTTCTCAAATATCAACATTAATTAACACCCACATTTCCAAAGCAGTAACCCATATTTTGGATTGTTTGATGTTACTTCTTCTTTAAAACAAACACTGGGGCAAAATTCAGAGTAAAGTTTATACATTTATTAGAGAAACAGATAGAGATCAAAGAGAAAAGAACAGACAGAAAGTCTTTGGATGAGAACTCTCTACCTTTTCAACACAGATCAGTTTCATCAAGAGCTTCTGTGCAGAAGGGAAGATGAAACCTCCTTACCTCCATTAGCAAGTTTTATACATAGAACTATATTTTAGTTTTCCACCAGTAAATCTTTTAATATGCATATTATGTTTAGTTTTATGATAATGACAGCAATGGCGTAACACCTAATTATTGGAGTTTATCTTTGATTTGAAAACTTGCAAGAGAACACTGTTTACTGAACAGCATATAAAAAAAATCAACAAAGAAGTCCACAGATCCACAGCATAGCAAAAAAAATATTTTCTTTGCTAAAAATCTCATAAATAGAAAATAGTTTACCACAAAAAAAAGATTTAAAAATTAGTAAAATCTTCCTTTCCTATAATAATGGCACTAATGATCTAAAACTAAGCTAATCTGATATTCTAAATGATATTCTCATAATATTAGGCACATTATTTACTTATCAAATCCCAGTGAACACTGTTTTTCTTTTTATGTATTTAAAGCATCACAGAAAGTAAAGTTTTTATACAGATAGACTTTAACGTAAGCATCCTTGGACCACAGTAAGGAAAGTCAACATGCAAATAATGTAAAAAAAGAAGAACGCCCAGCTTTTATCTCTCCTCTGTCCACTGACCACCACAGGAGTCTCCTTTAGTAAGAAGCTACCAGAAAATAACTTCAACCGGAATTCTCTAGAAAACCCAAGCCCATGGATTCTGCTGGTAAGAGGGAATCCAGAGAAGTTATTTCACATGTAGCACACCCATCTCTAGAAGGTGTATATATATTCCTGAATGTGTTTCAAAGCCTCCATGTTCCAGACACGTACTCAAACCTGACAACACAAATTTACACCCAAACTAGAGAGTCTCAAACATTTTCGAATAAGACTTGACTACATTTCCTCCTTTGCCAGTTCTGACTCCCAACAGTGGATTGATTGTCCCTGACATAATCGTTCATCAACCTCAACAGATCTTTGCCTTGAACATCCCTTCATTTATGTTTCCCAGTCATGGCCAATATACCTCCTCCCACCCAAGCTCTTCCATTTTCTACCCTGTGCTGCTTGGCGGCAAAGTGTATCACACTCTGGCTGTGAGAATTTCTGAGTTCATGTGTAGTAGTTTTGAGGTTAACTGGGACCCTCTACTAAACTAGACAGAAGCTTCCAGGGAAGGTGTGCTCCTTTGCTGATTTAAACAATTTAGGGCTGCCAAGGTTCAGGGAGGGGGCAGGGGCTAAACCAGTAAAACATTAGTGGGTTATCAAGGAAAATGATCACCCCAAACCATCTTCCCTCCCATTTCTCATAGCTTTTCTCTGTGCCATACCCAATATCTAACAAAAAAATAAATCTGGATGACTCTGCCTCTGCATAAGATACACACTACAAACGTTCATCTGTTTTCTTTCTTTTGCATCTCAAATAAAGTCTCCCCCTCTCTCAGGAGACTGGGATGCTTGGGAAAAGCTGCAAGGGATCTTTTCAAACATAAAGACAATGTATTGGTATAGTACAGAAATAATAGCAGAGCTTTCTTCAAGGCAAATATCTACTGACGGTGACCTTGGCCCTACCCCAGAAACCTGATGTTTCCCACCTTTAACTGGAGCAGCAAATATGCCTCCTCCCTACTTCACTTTTTTTCAACAAAACTAGAGTCTTAAATGAAGTGGTGTCTAAGTTCTGACCATCCTGTCCCAGTCAGTCTTTATCTACCTTCTGTGGTAGGGCAGATTCCACCAAGTGCAGCCACAGTTCTGTCTCTCCTTCCTGTTCTTTCTGTGCAACTTAGAAGCACCAGGAGATCTGGGGTCCACAGTCCAGAAGCCACATTCTGGCCTCCCGGACTGGACTTGCTCCTTGGGCCGGCTGCAAACAGCCTTTTGCCCTCTACAGGCGATTTATCCAGCCCTTTCTTCTTACAGGGCAAATCCATTTTCTGTGACATTTCCAAGCAAACCTCTACTAGTCAAGTTTCCCCAGCGGGTAGGAGTCTCTAAAAGTCCTCACCTGAACTTAGTCCATTGGAAATGAGTCTCTAGTAAAAATAAAATAAAAATAAAAATCAAATTAAATTAAATTAAAATAACCCTCTGAAGCAATACAGTCGAGTGTAGAAAATGCGTGGGGGTAAAAAAGCATGGAGAATAAAAAGAAAAAAATCTCCAGGCTTCTCCCCCTTTCCCACTTTTTCATTGACAGTGAGCGGGACGTTTAAATTATTTTGTAGTTTGTTGATTTTTTTAAGGTTTGGTGGTTTTGTTTTGTTTTGTTTTGTTGGTCTTTTTAAAAACAGCACTGCAGGCAGCAGTGCCCCAGGCAGAGGGGCAAACTGTCAGCCAGGATGCCCCTGCCAGTCATCCCCTCGCCGCCAAGCAGGGGGTCAGGGAGGGAGGAGCAGGTGCGGAGAGGGTCCTCGGCTAGACGGCGGGTCCTCGCGGGGCGCGGCTCAAGGCCCAGACAGAGCTGGGCTTCGTAGCGGGGGATAGCCACCGGGAGCCTCCGTGGTGCCACCCGCGTTCCTCCCCACTCCCCAGACCCGCTGGGCGCCGGCGCCGGGTGCCTGGGGCAGGCGCCGTCTTTGCGCTGGCGAGGCAGGGGCAGCCGGAGAACCTCTCCAGTCCCCCCATCAGAACACGAGTTCGCGCCCGGGGCAGTGCAACCGTGGCTGAGACCGCCTCGGCGGTCGTGGGAGAAAAGGGTCTCAGTAAGTATCGGAATGAAAACAAGCCGTGGCCACCGATGCCTCAGTACCCGGCGTCTCGGAGCGGAAACGGGCTGTCCCCGAGGCGGCGGGCAGGAGGGCGGGGGAAGAGGAGGCAAAGTGGCGGCACGGCTCGGGCAACTTTGCCGGGCAGCCCGGCGACAGCGGGCAGAGACTGCTGCCCCCGGTTCCCTGGCGAGGCTAAGGAGCCCTCGGCGCCGGGTCTTGCACCCAGAGTGCTGCTGCTACTCACCCGGAGGAGGACCGGGCGACTGTTATAGGGAGCGGGAGGCAGGCAGGGAGCCCAGCCCCAGAGTGCAAACCGAACCCCAGAAAGCCGCCTTCCATGTCCTCGGCCCTCGGAGGGGCGCCTGAGCCCGGATACGCTGCACCCCAAATGCCCACTCGCCGTCCCACGGGGCCACCAACTATTCTAGCGGTGCAAGGAAGAGGCAGCGGAAAAAAGAGAGGAGAGCAAGAGAGCAGCCGAGCGCGAGAAAGCAGGACCGACGCCTGCCCGTAGGATCACGTACCTTTAGCTCCTCAATGTCCAGGTTTGTTGATCTGTCCATGGAGCGAAACTAAAGGAAGTGGAGAGAAACCGGGCAAGTTGAACCAAAAAACAATCTAGTCTTTTAGTTTCCAGCCTAAACTCAGCTTTATCCTCCTCCAAGCCCTGGCAGCTTCTCTCAGTCTCATTCTCCGTGATCACGCCGCCTCCACCGGTTAAAAATAATAAAAATAAATAAATAATAATTATAATTCAGTTTGTTTTACTTCCTGAAAGATTTAGTGACAGGTGATCTTTACCGCGGTGCCACACAGCTCAGTCGAATCAAGCAGGAGGGGGGGGTAAGATCCACTCTATTTAAGATTATTTCTTCTTCTGCAATAAGCTTAGAAACCAGCGAATTGCTGCATCCCAAGAAAAAAAGCTGCTTCCCTGGACAGCATCATGCGGCAAATTTCAAGCAAATGTGTTCAAACTGAAGAGAAGAGTATATGATAAAAGCCTTCCCCCGCCAGGCTTACTCTGGTAGCTAATTTAGCACACTGTGAGTCCCCAGCATTAGCAATGATCAATTTCCCTGGCAAGATAACCAAATCCCCGAAGTCCTGCGTAGACTTAAAAATGTCTTGCAGCTAAGAGGTATTCTCTCAATGGGGAAAAGAAGATAATAAAGTCTGAAGGGAACGATCTCCTTCGAAGGTTATGCTAAAAAGAGTTGAGAGAATAGGAGGTGGATCCTACAGAGAAGAGAGGGAGAGAAAGAAAGCCAGAGAGGGAGAGAAAAATTTTCCTCCTGCTTTGCTGTTTTACTGGCCTTCACCACCAGGTGACTGACTTCACTTCTCTCTTCCCACAGCCAGCGCTAAGGGGATTTCTCTCATCTGTCAAAAAGCAACATTTCCTCTCCAGACAAATACTGTGCTGCTGGGTCTTAAAGACAGCCCTCTGCCCGGAATCCAGTAGGTGACAAGCATTTTAATTCTTTTCACGTGTTGCCTCATCTCATTCCTGTAGATCTGGGAGGAACACACGTGTGTGGCTCTTTCGCGTGTATTCACATGTATTCACTTTACATCTCTGCTGCTTTCAGTGTCAGAGAGCTTGAGAAAGACTTTTAAAGAAAATGACAAATAGGAGTACAGAAAATTTCTACTACTGATGCTTCTTACCATAAACAGTTCTTTACTGGAAAATTAATCTTTAAATAGATGCTGAGAGGTCAGTACACTTAACTTGGAGGGTGTAGATCTGGCGTCAAGCCTCATTTCTTTTCTTTTTTTTTTTTTTCATTTAAATGTCCTTTAGTGTAAAAACTTGATTTTTGAAGGGATTTAAACATTCTCCTCTTGTTTTATTATGGTACATAAACTAGTGAGATTTAAAAATGTGTTCAGATTCAGAAAAAGTGCTGAATAAAATAATCACCTCTGTTTCAAAAATTTTTTTTTGGATATAAGTGTGCATTAGCTAGTCTCTTGGACTCCTCTAACTGCATCTTCGTCTCCCTCTCTGGCTTTGCTTCAGTCACATGGTCTACCTCCACCTGCCATTTCTTCTGCCATGAGCTTTTTAACCCTGCTCTCATCCCTCAGTCAGGACAGCTCTCTCTCCCTCTTTGCAAGTTTAACCCTCATGTGTCAGACTCAAGTCACCTCTGGAGAGAGGATTTTCCTCAAATGAGTTGCTCAGATACTCCCCCTTCCTCTGTTGTCTCTTCATAGCTGTCACGTCAATTTATCATTATTTAGTATATGCATTTGTTCTCTGTGTGTCTGACTTTTCCAGTAGACTATAAGCTCTGGCGGGCAAGTTTTATCTTTCTTCTTCACCAATGTGTCCTAAGGGTCTAGCACATAACTGCACAAATATGCTTGGAACAGATAAATGTGGGGGGGAAGAATCTTTTACAGTTATTACTCTAGTATCTAAAAACCTCCATGACTTCCCACTCAACATGCAAATACCAATTTCCCCCTCCTATTCTGCAGCTAAACCTAATGCTCTTGGCTTTATGATTAAGCATGCAGTTCTGTAGTTTAAGCTTATTCTATTCCACAAGCTTATCAATGCTACCTTTCTCTCAAACACTGACTTGTGCCTACAGCTTTCAAGGTTAACATCATTTAGTGGAGCTGAACATAAACTTCTCAAAATAAATTTTCCATGTTCATTTTGCGTGATGTATAATGAAAAATAAGCCTCCACATTAAGAGTAAATGAACTTATACAAAATGTATAACTCTTAAAAAGCCTCTTTTCTAGACATTATCAGTAATGCACCATGAATATACATGATTACATACTTTTTAATTCCAGTTCTTCAATATAGAATAAATTTTATAATCCCTATCAATCTGTTATTGCCTAACTTCAGCAAGTTGACTATAAAAAGCAAATTTATTTTGAGCATATTAAAGTGATACTATCTTGGAGATAACTTAAAAATTTGCAATTGTGAAAACAAAGTCCAAGAAAGATAAATATTAATGTTTAAACACTATTCAGAAAGGGAAGACTCAAGGTAGTTTCTTAGTGTGGCATAAAATTATGGTTGGAAGAAAAGGTGATATAGTATTTTAATTATAAAGGCTAAAGTTCAACCATACTTTTCAAAAGTTATATATAGTCATATATATAATGATTTTAATTCATCTATAGTAATACAAAATTATATCCACCATGTAATGTTGACCCAGACTGGCAGCATATGAGCTACAGAAACTATAGATGATTTCCAAAGCCGTTCCAAATTTGGGCCTAATTAAATGTCTACAGGGCAAGAGACTTCCAAGTATTTTATTATTTCATGAATTCCCATGCAAATTAATTAGGCTGAATAGTCTTAAAATCAAAAAATGAAATTTGATCACAAAAATATGATTTACTAAAACATATTTATATAACCTTTCAAGGCAATCAGGATTCAACTCCCCTTCAACTGACACATGATTAAGGGAGACAACAGTCAGAAAATGAAGTAATTCTCCTTGTCCTAATGTCCTCCATGTTATTCCTTATATTCCACAAGTAAGTGAAACCATATGATAATTGACTTTCTCTGCTTGGCTTATTTCACTCAGCATATTCTCCAGTCCCATCCATGTTGATACAAAACTTAGACTCTGAGAAACAAACTGAGGGTTTTAGAGGGTTAGAGGGGGTGGAGGGTTGGGTGAGCCTGGTGGTGGGTATTAAGGAGGGCATGTATTGCATGGAGCATTGGGTGTGGTGCATAAACAATGAACCTTGGAACACTGAAAAAATTAAATTAAATTTAAAAAAAATGAAGTAACTCTAAATAAACTTGAAATAGGGCAATGGAAGGACTGGGAAGTGAAATGAGGAAAGGAATATTGTGTAGATGCCCTGAATCATGATTTCAAGAGTAGGACAACTACCCATGGGTGCTCCAGGACATCATGCTGGATATAGCAGGGTATGTGAAAGGAGCAAGATTCAATTTTAACAAAGATGTGTAATTCAAAGGCCAAGTGCATATAGGAATTACATCCCCCAAGCAGGGGAAGGCAGTGTGGACCTACCAGTCCTGAAATGTTACATATCAGGATCATTCGGCCATGGATACATTCATGAACATCATCCTTTACCATAAGGTAGAAAAAATCAAATGTACAGATGCCATTATGAGCTTCTTAATATTAACTGATTTACAGAAATGGGAAATTTATAGAATATTCTTTTTTACCCCAGTAGAAAATATTTTTATTAATCATATAACATTTAAAACCACTTATAGAATTTTCAACTCTATTAATAAAGCCTCTATACTACCCTCTCCTGATTCTCTGGACAAATCTATCATTTTTATACTTTTATTTTTATTTTCTTAGCATCCTACACAGTAAAATTGTGTTTTATTTCAATTTTCTGGAGTTATTAAAGGGATAAGTACTGTATTATCATTCATTATAATAGAATAATAAATTACTCCCATACTTGCCCCAGTAGTTTCTAATGATCACTATTTATATTCATATGATGTAAACACTTGCCATAGAAAAGGTTTATTTCTCAAAAATCTTATTTTTCATTCCATGCTGCTTTAAAAAGTACCAGAAAATATGGGACTATAAAATAGCAGGTTGTTTTCATTTTTATACTAATAAGAGATGTAATTGTTTATGTATGATTAGATGAAAAATAACAAATTAAATGCACTATTAACATTTTGATGTAGTCAAAGGGATGTCCTTTGGCTCTTCCCCAAAGTGATCACTCATCCCTATTACAGCACAGATGTATATTTTTATTTTTAAAAAATCAATGTTGAAATTAAATTAAAATAATTTCTGCTCATCTTCAACCTAGATCATGGCTGCTACTCCAAATTTTATTCAAGAAAAAGAGAAAAGAAAGGAAAAGCAAAAATAGGACTAGTACTCCAGACACCAAGAGAAAATAACGGATTGAAAAGAATAAGAGGGGGGAATGAAGATGGCGGCCTCCCAGTCTCCAGCCGGTAGGAGCCGAGAGCTCAGTGCCCCACTCCTCAGTGCTCCCTCAGAGAAAAGCAGTCAGTCCCTGCCGTCTCCCTGGTCTCGGTCTCACTCCAAGTTCAGCCGGCCGGTGACGGAGCGTTTCTGTCTCTGGCGCATGGCCCCGGCCCGTCTGGAGTCTCCAAACCCAGCTGATTCCTGCAGCGCGCTCCCACGCCGCTCCTGGAGGAGGAAGATCAGTGTCTACCTACAGGATCGGCCTAGGCCATCTGATGTATATTATACTGCCTTGGGTGAAGATGGTGTGGGAGCATACTGACCAGGGGTGTCGAAGAGCATTGCGGAGCATTACATGGAAACCATTTTGAAGGATAATATTCAGCCAATTGCAAATAAACTAGAACAAGGAAAAAAAAATAAGAAAAGAATAAGAGGACAGAGGCATGCTTGCCTATAGCCAAAAAAGAAGCCAGAGTGTAGATTTAAAGCTACCAAAAACTTGAAACAGGGAACATATCTCCCTTTCTTTTTTGGTTTAATGGAGACAAAGTATTGGTAATTGTGTATTTTTAATTAAAGTTATGTTTAATTATTTAGCCACATATGATTTTAAAAGTTCCTCCCTCAATCATGAGAATACATATGCTTTGTACAGCATAGGTAATAATAGTCTATAAAAGATAATGGAGGATCTTCTTTGCAGAATTTAGAGATTTATGATTAGTGCTAACAGTTTTACAAGCATCCCTCAAACCACTATTTACTGCCACTCAGAGTCATGAACATTGATAATTGTAGTTTGAAGTTTTAAAAAACAACCCACCTTAAAATGCTAAACCTCCTATGGAGTGTAAGAGAAAGAAACTTAACAAATCTACAAAAAGAATAATAGCCTGATCAAAACTCAAAACTCTCAACAAATGCATAGCAGTTGATGCTACAACACAGTAATAATCAAAACAAAAGAGAAGCATGAGGCACACATCAGAGTATCACATCCCAGCTATGTTAGTGCACATAAATAGGAAAGAAATATTGTCAAAAGTTTTCAGTCCAAAGGCAATGCTGATCTTCAAGGTTCTTTCCCATTAAAAACAATTGTCAATTTACATAGAAACTTGAAAAGGTCAAAAATGGTGAACCCTAAAATCATAACCACACACCAAATAAAATACAACTCTGAAAAATTTTTTAAATTGCAACCTTCACCCCAGGACCAATAATCTTTTACTATTAGAAAAAAGGAAAGCTTTTGACTTCATTATTCATGTTAACCATATAAGTTTGTTCATTTAAATTCAAGAACTCAATTCTTTAGCAAAATTAATTTCTATGAACAGGCTTAATATCAATTTTTTAAACTAACCTTTTGGAGGGAAAGTGACTTTTCTCGAAACATGGTTGATTCCAACAGAAGAACTTAAAACTGTTAAGTCATCACCCTACACAGGCAGAGTGATAAACCAATATAATACCAGCAACAGTACAAACTTTAAGAACTGTCAGCCTTTCAATTTGCATCACTTTCAGTTATCATCACTTTAACAAAAAATGGAGAAATCAGAGGGATAGGGCCACAGGTATGGAGGGAGATGAGTAAAATGGTAATTGATTCTAAGAGAAGGTCTGAGTAGCCAGGAGGACCTAAAAGCAGTATCGGCCTTGGATGGAGTACTTTTGGAGCAGCAAACAAACAAAAAACTAAGGAATCTGGAAGGAAAAAATAAATTGTAAAACAGGGCTACTCACTCTCAATTAATTTCTAGTTTGGAAATTGTCCTATGCCAAGAATGACCAAGAATAAGACCATCAAACAGAACACCATTGTTTTCCTAGTCTGTTCATTGGCATATGATTGCCATCTGAAACTTGTTTTTAGGAAATTAGTTAATGTGAAATTTTGTCTCTTTTTTCCCATGCCTTCACTAAGTAAAATAAAAATCAAGATTAAATGAATAAAAGTTATATTTAGTAAGCTAATTCCTGATGATGCACCTTAGGTAATTACTTAGCTATAAAACTGAATTCTAGGGCGCCTGGGTGGCTCAGTTGGTTGAGCGACTGCCTTCGGCTCAGGTCATGATCCTTGAGTTCCGGGATCGAGTCCCACATCGGGCTCCCAGCTCCACGGGGAGTCTGCTTCTTCCTCTGACCTTCTCTCCTCTCATGCTCTCTCTCACTTTCTCTGTCTCTCAAATAAATAAAATCTTTAAAAAAAAACCAAAAAACTGAATTCTAAAGAATATGCTGTGTCTCAATAGTAATAACGAAATTTAAACTTGTTTTTCAATTGAAATTTCTTATTTTTTAAGAATGGGGGAGTCCAAAGAGTTCCCAAACGTAAAGTTTACTAAGACCTGTTGGCAATCAATTTCCTATCATCACCAAAATATTCTATTGTCATGGACCTTGAAAACTTTAATAGTTCTAAGAAGTGTATTTGTTCTTTAAAATTTTTTTATTTTTTTTTTTAGAAAGTGAGAGCATGAGAGGAGAGAAGGTTAGAGGAAGAAGCAGACTCCCTGTAGAGCTGGGAACCCGATGCGGAACTCGATCCCGGAACTCAAGGATCATGACCTGAGCCGAAGGCAGTTGCTCAACTAACTGAGCCACCCAGGCGCCCTGTTCTTTAAAATATTTTATATGAAGTTCTGCAAAGTTCTCCAAGAACATAGAATGAAAAGTCAAAAGAACAAAAAAGTTACCATATTGTTGTGTTTAAGACTGTCATTGACTTGCTTAAAAAAAAAAGAAAAAGAAAAAGAAACAAATCAGAGGAAGGCAAAGTGAGGATTTATGGGACTGTGAGTTCCTTGGAATGATCTAACCGGCATGACAAACTATGATCACAGCCAGCGGTCACAAACCGTTTAATCAGCCCTAGCAACATTGAAACCCACACAGCATGCTATGTCTGCTGGGCTCACTTCATACTCTGTCCATTTGTGACTACTGAGAGGACCACGTGAGGGAGCCTTTTTAAAAATTTTCCGAAGCCTAATTATGCATGACAATTTTGTTACTAAACTGATACACTCTTCATATTGAACATTCACCATAAGCTGCAGCCTGACCAATCCTTACATTGGCATGACAAAAGAATTTTCTTAAAAGCCCAGGAATATCTATTGTCCTAACTGCAGATTAAATTTCATGTGTTTGGTAAGCACTTTTAGGCAGGGAGGCGTTCCTTCCCAAATGTGGTAGCCTTAGCTTTTTTCCTTTTCACTATTAAACTTGTCCTGCTATGAATGCAGGTGGCTCATCTTTGGACACCTTCAAGATTTGGCTTATTTCAGAAGTGCTCCTTAGAATGTGTTTGTAATAAAGACTGCAGATGCTCTTCTTTTTCAAAGGACATGCATTCTGAAATGTACGTTTAAAAGGGTGAGGTTTCTTAAAAACATAATTGGATATGCAAATTTCCTTGATCTAGAGGGTAATATTTCTGTGACTAAGTATTTTTGTTTTGATTTGTAAGCACATATGGATAAAATAGGGGTTTATTAAAGGTCTGAACATTAAAGACAGAATGCACCATCTTTACAGATTTTTCTCCCAGTAATCCACTTTAGAAGCAGTCTTACTATATAGCAAATTGTAGCTCCGCTTATAGAATCACCCATGCAATTCTTTGTGACTATATTGTTCTTTTTCATATGGTAAAACTGTATAAGTTTAATTTGCTACCTTTTTCTGATCTGGAAGCAAAATATGAATTTTCTATATTTTCATTAAAAACCAATTTCAGAAAAATACATTTTCTAGATGTATTTTATAAGAGTTTGGGAGCTGACAACTTTTGTGACTACAGAACTAAGTTTTTTTTCACTTTTGCTTCTATTTGACATAGACTGGAATTACAAAAAATGACTATCTATTATTATATGCCAATCGACTGTTACTACCGGGTAGCATAAGACATTGACTCAAAGATAAAATTTCCATTGTTCTGGTAAATATAAAAATAATTATTCTTCTATGATAAAAAGAAGAACATGTCTTCTTAACTTTAGTCAACTTAATCTTTCATACAAAAAGAGGGTAAAACTTTGGCTCAGGGATACTATAAGTGTTAGGACCAATGATTGAACATACTCTTTATAACTATGTTAAGTTTAAGTTAATATTTATTGAATATTAATTATTAAAAGCCAGTACACTTGAAATCACACAGTGTTAAGAAACAGTGAGACCTTGAGAATATAAATTGTACAGTATAATCAGTAGGAGATAATACAATGCAAATTCAAAGATGTGTTCTAGACAATCATAAAGGACACACATCCTAGTGCCATAATCCTGTTCTAAGTTTATAGTTAGGACTTGACAAGATCTTGACCTCTATTTTAGGATTTCAGGTATAGAAAAATACATTTATATATTTTACTTTTTGAAACTTTTAATGCAGGATGTGGTGGAAAGAGAACTAAACTGGAAATGAGGAGAAATGGATTATCGTCGTGGCTTCTCTGCTCATTAAATTGTGACCTTATGACCAGTCTTTTACCTCTTTAGACCTCAAGTCTCTATAAAATAATGAGCTCCTATTAGAAAAGCTGTAACTACTTTATGTTGTACTGTTTTTTAAAGACATCAAATTGACTAAAACAACACATGTAAAGAGCATAACTACAAAGACTAACTCAAAAGTTAGTACATTTTTCTTTAAAGCCCTTTGTGGTTCTAAAAATCTATGATACACTTCCATGTCCTCACAGGTACTCACTAAATAAAAATACACCAACTATTAAGAGCTGCTATCTTTACATGTAGTATAATAAGTGCTTCTTGTTTTCTAAATTTCCTACAATCTACATGTATTAAGCAGTGAGTGGATACATAACTGACTTAATTCATATAGCATAAAAACCATGTGTCAGCCAGAAAAAGATTATCACAAAACATATAGCTGACAAGAAATGAGTAATTATGTATATATGTAATTATATATATGTAACACTATACATACACACATGGAGGTCTCATAGCTATAAACATAAGTATATATATGCGTATATGTGTGTATATACATATTGCCTATGAAAAATGCAAAGGAATCATTGGAACCATGGATAAAAGATATGAACTAGTGCCTCCTGAGAGAAGTTAACGAAAGAGTCAAACACAAGACTATCCTTATAAGTACCCAGGAAAATTCAAGTTAAATCCATAATAGATATTATTTTAAATCACTCCATTGGCCAAAAAAAAAATTAATCTGGCAATAGAAAATGTAGAGGTGACATATGTAGCTACTAGAATATTTTTTGGTGCACTCACAGGACTATACATTGGTTCAAAGATATTGAGGAAACTGACATTTTCTAGTAAACTTGAACATGTACATAGCCTATGATCCAGCAAGTCTACTCATAAGCACATTTCTATATTAGTCAACATAAATAATGCTAGTTACGGCAACACTCAAATCCCAGTGGCTTACTACAGCAAATTTTTATTTCTTGCTCACGTCACATACTGATATGGATCAGTGTGGTGAGAATTCTGTTCCGCACAATTATTCAATCTAGTGTCTCTTCTGAATTCAAGAGTCTTAAGTCCTCTATTAGATTACTTTCAACCCATCAGGAGACAAAGAGAAAATAATGGAGAGTAGTCAATTTTGTGGGATAGACCTAGAGGTGGGATGTATCACATCTTACACCATTCTGTCAACCTGAACTCAGTCACATGGCCTGACCTAACTGTAGAGAATGCTGGGTAATGTAGTACGGTTGTAGAAAGAAAGAAAAAGATGATGTGGATACCAATGAGCATGAGCAAGCTCTGTCACAGTTACTCCTTTTGGTTGCCAAATATCTTTTGGGTGTTTATTAACACACAAAAAATACATCACTCTATTTCCAAAGAAGACTGTCTTATCCAATCCCTTTATTTGGTTCAATGCCTACGGTCTCTGGGTTATGTGAAGTCTTTTTTAGATGTAGTTTCTCATTGCTCAGATACTTATGAGTTAAAAATGAATCAACTTTCTGGAGTGCCTGGGTGGCTCAGTGGGTTGGGGCCTCTGACTTCAGCTCGGGTCATGGTCTCACGGTCCTGGGATCGAGCCCTGCATTGGGCTCTCTGCTCAGCGGGGTGCCTGCTTCCCCTTCTCTGCCTGCCTCTCTGCCTACTTGTGATCTCTTTCTCTCTCTTTGTGAAATAAATAAAATCTTTAAAAAAAAAAAAAAAGGGTGCCTGGGTGGCTCAGTGGGTTAAGGCCTCTGCCTTCGGCTCGGGTCATGGTCTTGGGGTCCTGGGATCGAGCCCCGCATTGGGCTCTCTGCTCGGCGGGGAGCCTGCTTCCCCCTCTCCCTCTGCCTGCCTCTCTGCCTCTTCTCTCTCTCTCAATAAATAAAATCTTAAAAAAAAAAAAATCAACTTTCTCCAGAATTCCCTTATGCAACTGTGTAACAAGGACAAGAAAACCATAAGAAATTATGCCTATTCTGAAAGAAGTGGAGACACCCAAGACTCTCTGACCCATAGCAATTATGAAGGAACCCTGACACATAATTCAGGCACCTTATGCTGGGTGTAGACACTGTTCCTTGATTAGATCCTGATATTACTGGGAGGAACTCTCAGGTCCAATGCTGTCTTGCTTCCACACTAAGTTTATTCTGTGTTCATCATCCTCCGTGTCTACATAAGGTCTTTCCTCTCAATGTGTGCATCCCTCAAATCTTTGTGTGTCCAAATTTCTTCTTCTAATAAAACCTCTAGTCAGACTGAATTAGGACCGACCAAATGTCCTCATTCTAACCCAATCACCTCTTTAAAGGCCCAACCTGCAAATACCAAACAAATTGTGAAGCACTGGGATCCAGAGCATCAACATATGTATCTTGAAGCACTGGGACCCAGTGCAACTCGTAATAAGAGCTCAAAAGTTGTTTGGCATCTGGAACATCCAATATTAAAAGTAGGGTTTTTTTTTTGCAGTGGAATTCTCTCAAAATATTAATAAGCTTATAGTCTACTTCCTTCTATTTAATTTCATGTGTCAGTGACCACATCCACATTTCTTTCCTAGATAAAATTTTCAGATGTACTTTCTTTCCTTCCTTCTCAATGTCCCCTTTGTCACACTAATAGGTGACTACATGATGACACAGGGAGAGCAGACTTGGGTGGAAGACCATCCTTGATCTGAATTTTGCCATAAAGCCAATAGGCTTTATTAGAATGAAAAATTTCATGGACCCTTTGCCACACAAAGTTCCTTAAATTTTTTATCTCTAACTTGATGGGGCCTAAATCCTGTTGATATTTCCATCCTTTTGGTGCCCCAAATTTCTGGGCTGACTCTTTTCCCTCTTATTTGCCCCTATATGTCTTTTTTACAACTTTGCCAAAGGCAGCCTAATTTTAGTGACTACACACTATAAACATTTTTTCCAACTTTTTCCTCTTCAGCTGAGAGCTGAGTAGGTGGGTGAGCTGCCTTCCAAGTTCTCACTGGGAACAGTCTTATCAGATTTTGCCACGTGGTATCAGGGCTCTCCCTTTCATCTCTGATATCTATTCCCTTGCCATGGTTGCCTGATAAGCCCATGCCTCATTTTATGTCTTTCTAGCTGGGAGATGAGGAAAAGGAATGGGTGTGGGGAGATTTCAGGGATAAGCCAGGAAATGGCATATACCATTTCTGTTCACACTGCATTGACACAGTCCCATCTAATTATAGAGGAGCCTGGAAAATGCAATATGGATATATGGTTGGAAAGGAGAGGAAAACATAAACATTGCCAAGCACTGGCATTCTCTAACATAGACTCTAGGGCATTTTTTTGCATTTTATTGGTTGTAGCAAAAAAGTACAAGACAACTCAAAATTACACTAACTCTGGAAGCTACACACACATATATATACACACATATACATATACACACACACATACATACACATACACACACACATACATATAGGCACACATAGAGTCTGGTTCCATATACTTAGGTGTGAAAACATATAAAACTGAATAAAATATTAATATGGTTAATACTATTTATATAAACACATGTAGTAAAACTACAAATTCAAAGGTTTGGGACATTAATGCAGCTGGCACATTTATTTGCCCCTATGCTTACCCTACTACATCATTCCACCCACCCTTTGGTGTACTCATTCACAAACTCTTATTGGGAACCTTCCACATCTCAGGCCCTGAGTTCTGGATTGTCTGTGCACTAGTAAACAACAACAACAACAACAACAAAAACTCCTTACTATTAACAAAAGCCTGTCCTTTGCCAAAGTAAAAGCCTCTAATGGAAACATCTTCTATTAGCTAGACAACCCATTAAGTCAGAAATAGAATAGTCAAAACAAGCAAAACAAATTGTTCTGAGTATTTATTTCCAGACACTGTGTGTTCCGACAAATATTGAAGAAGTGTTTATAGTAAAGCATAAAAGAAACAGGCATGCCTTTGATTTTGAGGTATAGTATCTTATAGAATCCTGGAAGTTTTTAAAATTGGGAAGAGACCATAAAGGTAATGTAGACAACCCTTCATAATCTTCATTTTATAGGGAAAAAAACGAATGCATATGTAAATGGAATTTCTAAAGTAGAGAGTGCCAGAGCCAAAACTATAACCTCTCTAGGATGCCTGAGTGGCTCAGTCAGTTAGGCATTCAACCCTTGATTTCAGCGCAGGTCATGATCCCAGGGTCCTGGGATCAAGCCCAGCTTAGGCCTCACTGCTCAGCAGGGAGTCGGCATGAGGATTTCTTCTCCCCCTGCCCCTCCCCCTGCTCATCCTCCTGCTCTCTTTCTCTAAAATAAATTAATTAATTTTAAAAAAGAGACTATAACTTCTCCAAAGATAGAATAAGAAATATTAAAATAGGAAGTTATCTCAAAAGATACCATTGTATTTATGTGACACCAACAAGAGAAATCAGAGAATTCATAATAGTTTGCCAGGTATGATTATTGTATACAATTATCTATAGTGATTTTCCATATGTAGAAAATATGCAAATATCCTCTATAGATAAATTGTCTTTTCACCTTTATCCCCCACTCTAGTGTTTGGAACTATAGCTTTTGTTTAGAATATTCTTTTTTTTTAATATTTTACTTAGGGCGCCTGGGTGGCTCAGTTGATTAAGCAACTGCCTTCGGTCAGGTCATGATCCCGGAGACCTGGGACCGAGTCCCATATCGGGCTCCTGGCTCCATGGGGAGTTCGCTTCTCCCTCTGACCTTCTTCTCCCCTCTCATGCTTTCTTTCTCTCTCTCTCTCTGTCTCAAATAAATAAATAAAATCTTTAAAAAACATATTTTATTTATTTGACAGAAGAGAGAGACAGCGAAAGAGGGAACAAAGCAGGGGGAGCCGGACAGGGAGAAGCAGGCTCCTTACCAAGCAAGGAGCCTGATGCGGGGCTCAATCTAGGACTCTTGGATCATGACCTGAGCTGAAGGCAGACACCTAACAACTGAGCCACCCAGGCGCCCCTAGCATATTCTGTATTTGCTTTCAATTTACATCATTTTCTTGCTCCAACTATAAGTTGAATATTACTCAATTTCAGTACTGTTACTATCTCATCATTTGAGATTTTCTATTCAATTTTTAAAGTAATAACTATTCTTTTCTTTTATAGAATAAATACTATTACAAGATATTGCATAAGCACAACCTTTTCAGCCATGCTGGAATGTCCTTACCTCCTACAGCAGCAGTTTAGGTCTACTCAACTCTCTATAAAGATTTTAAACTTTTTGATGAGCCCCATTTCTTCACCCAGCACAGCACATTAGACGGCGTAAAGGTCTCATAACCACTGTGGAATAAGGGAATCTTTACACATGTACAGTCTCTCTCTCTCTCCATCTTCCTGTCTCTATCTCTCTGTCTCTGTCTTTATCTCTCTGTCTCTCTTTCTCTCCCTCTCTCTCTCTCACTCACACACACACACAATAAGGGCAGCCATGCTGCTTAATGGCTGATAATTGATTTAAAGTCTTCCAGGTTTATTGGTCACATCGCAGTGCATTCTAGATGGTTGGCATGGAAAGGGCAGAGTGATTACACAATTTGCTAGTTTCATAAACTGTCCTCCATGACAATGAGGGGGAATGAGAGAGGTTGTTCCAAGAATGTCATAGCACCACAGCCACAGCCTCAGGAGGAGCTTATCTGACAACAGCTCCTGAGAGAGAAGCCTGAGGTTAAGCCACAAAAGCCAAGGCAAAAATCCTGAGCTGGAATATGGCATAATGACTAAAGATATGGGCTCTAGGACCAGCTCCCTCATCACTGTGTATTTTGAGCAAGTTACTTAACCTCTCGGGGGCATAATGTACAAATCTATAAATTAGGTGGGTTTTGAGAATTAAATAATAAATTCTGACTGCCTGGAACAGTGGCTGGCATAGAGTAAGAACTAGATAAACCTAAACCATTGTCTTCTTTATCCTTATCATTATTATTGGTAGCCCATACACTGCATCCCCAGAAATTAGGGATAAATCCAGGAGTGGGGAGACCACGTGGTTAGTCGAATTGCTGAATCCCAAATGGAACTGAAGCAGGTGGTCAGCAAAGGCTATGGGATACACATGTGGAAGGGATGGTCGTTGGAAAAAACATCAGGACAAGTAAGGAAGGTTTTAATTGTTGCTATGCACTCTTGTGCTTGTGATTTTGAGTGAGAAGCTTTAAGTGTCCATCGATTTATAGAATATTAATATTCAAATCATTTTGCATTTTTTCCTGACACTGTCATAAGGATTTCTAATATACAATTAATTTTTTTTTTTTTTGGTTGATGTATCTTTAGTCAAACCACTCTCTCCTTGCAATGTCTGGATAATTTTCTTTTATGGAGTGACAAATAAAGATACATTTTGCTTACTTTATTTACCAGAGATCAACTACTTTTAAAAGGAAATTGCGTTTCTAGTTTTAAAATTTTAGTAACAGTGAAAATATTTATATTTTCTTTAAGAGAATGATTGAAAAGGACAATGTTTGTAATGTGTACATAATTCATTACATGGAAAATCCTGAGCATGATATTTGCCATGATGGGACTATGATTTTAGGTATTCTCATTCATTAAACTTAAAACTGTATAATCAATAGTCATCTCCAAAAAGGATCATTTTTAAATTAAAGCGAAAGCAAAACATTTCCTTCCTTAACCACATTACTATCCCTTATTCCTGCATAAGCAACTGGCCTAGTTTCTTCGTGCTAATAATAAACAACCTATACCAGAAGAACAACTTTTTATAAGGCAAAGTTCTAAAAAGTATCCAAAATGAAAATTTATCATGTTAACTTTAAAAGTAAGAATAATGAGCACATTTGGGGAATAGTAAGTCTTTTTCAATTTCTTTGTTTAATATGAACATTATAATATAATCTTATTATGAATAAAACTGAAACCAAGAATAAGAAAGAGTTGGGGTTATTATTTTATTCACAAAATTTAACAATCTTAAAATAATAGATTCTGAAGTGTAATGATATAGTCAAGTCAAAATAACCAAACATCCAATATTCCATGGCGATATAATTTAAGTTCTGCTATAATCAGACCAATCTGTGTAAGTTCATATTTGATACCAACTTAACATACAAGATGTTCCTATTTAAACAGCCTAACCAAATTTCCTTATTCAAAGACAAAAATGTAAAAAAGGGAAGTTTCTTTAATAAACTATTTGCCCACATGAGACCTTCTTTGTCACTGTCCCCTGTAAGTTTGCCCCACACAAGATTCGGGAGCATCTTGAATTCTAAGGTCCCATCTGCCCGAAAAGGTGAGAGACCCTTCTGCACTAACAGCAGAGCTAACAGAGTGAGCCGGAGCTCCACATACTGGATAGGTGAATGCAGCTATAGACATTTCTCTCTTAAAGTATCAATTTGGCAATATCCTCAACCTGCAAAAAAGACTATTCCCTATCTTACCGGTTTGTATTTCTGAGAAAGCAATGAGGTGATTCGGATACAACTCATGAAGCGCTAGCACAT
>CM052800.1:161720435-161802517 GCA_028533885.1 Nasua narica | reverse complement strand
GCACTAACAGCAGAGCTAACAGAGTGAGCCGGAGCTCCACATACTGGATAGGTGAATGCAGCTATAGACATTTCTCTCTTAAAGTATCAATTTGGCAATATCCTCAACCTGCAAAAAAGACTATTCCCTATCTTACCGGTTTGTATTTCTGAGAAAGCAATGAGGTGATTCGGATACAACTCATGAAGCGCTAGCACATAGTAGGCACACATGCTAGACTACACCGCTGCTGTAAATTATTGCATGCTAACAAAATGCTGCTATCATGGTATCTATCATTTTAGCGGTGGTAGTATTGGTAGTGGTAAGGGCAGTAGTGGGAGTGGTAATAGCCTTGGTAGTAAAAGGTGGTAAGGACTCAGGAGTAGCAGAAAAAAAGAAATAAATAAAGGAGAGTTTGAAGCCTGTAAATGTAAACCGCTTGTTTTCCTTGCCACCCCAGCTGGAGACTAAAATGAGGATCTTAATGCCAGCTCTGCTGCCATACTTCTCTGCCCCTGCTTTTTGAGGACTCTAAATCTCGCACCTCGGTTTCTCCCAGCACCTCCGGGAATGCCACTGGAGATGCCTCACCGGTGTCCACAGATGAGGCCCCTGACCCAGTGTGCTATCTGCCTCTTCCCCGCTCCGTGCATCCCCCCGCCCCGGGGATGAGAGTCTCCCTTGAGCAGCCGAGCAGCCAGAGCTTGGTCTCCAAGGCCCTCCCTCCGACAGGATCACCACTGAGCCTCCCGGAGCACTGCCACTGTTCCCGATCTGGCGGTGCCAACACCTCCTGACGCCTGCGCTGAGCTTGCACTGCCCTCGCTCAGACTGCTGAGCCGTCAGGGATGCCCGGAGCCGCAGAGAAACACAAGTATGCCAGACACCGGGTCTCAATTTGGCGTGGCTTCCAGCAAATATCTGGTTTCTACAAACACTTACTAACTCCCCTGTGAAACATTTTCTTAAACTTGTCTTCTTTCTTTCTCTTTCTTTCTTTCTTTCTTTCTTTCTTCTTTCTTTCTCTTTTTTTCTTTTTCTTTCTTTTTTGTCTTTCTTACTTTCTTTCACTAGGTCATGCTACAGTGGTGATTTTTGGGGACTTCATGATTACTGATAGCGACCGGTGACTACAAGATGATATATTAGATGGTTTTTAAAAATGCATAAAATCTTACAATCCTGTCCTTTCTTAAATTCAATAATAATATAGTTATGTGTCACCGTACCATGAGGTAATTGTAAATGATAGTAATTTTAGTAATGATAATATTAAGAACAAGTAAAGATGACTTCTGAGGAGGGAGAAGTTAGAAAAGAGTTATAGATATGTATTTTTTAATTTTGTACTTATTGATTCATCTCCAAGAAAATAAAAATAATCTGTGAATAATCTTCTTACCAGCAGGTGTTATTTTAATAAGTAAAATGCAAGTAAGAGTCAATAGTCAAGGAGAGAGTAACATCATTAGTTTATAAATCTGCTTTTAGTCCAACTCCTGTGTTATGAGTCTCTGTGGTACTTTTTAGTCCAACTTAAACAGGAAACTCTTGACCAATGCTTTAGTAATTGAAAATTGAAAATTGCTTAATGAGTTTTACTAATGCATTTCTGCATTTTTAGCCAGCAACAAACCTTCTGTTTCAGTAGTCTATTTTTTCAGTCCCTCTACAAATTCATTTACCTCTGCAATGATTATTACTTCCTTTCCTTCCATGGTAGTTAGGTGTCCCTTCTGCTTTCTAAGGCTAATTATTCCCTCCACCTATGCCCCGGTTTCTTTTCCTTTTTCAAACAGAATTTGCTTATTCTCTCTCTCTCTCTCTCTGTGTGTGTATACACACACATGTATATGTATATAACAAGCTCTTTCTCATCATTGATTATATGAAGACACCACATTTTTTGTTCCTTTGAACATAAAAAAAATTTTAAATCCTATGATTTGATTTCTCCATATCCAACTTCCCTTGGAACTTCCCTTCCTAACCAGGCTCTTAGATGTATTTGTATAAACATACCTTCTCCACTTGTTCATTTCCTGATCACTCATCAAACTCTTATAATCTGTTTTAAGCTCTCCAAAGGGAGAGCAAAGACAGCAAAAATGAAATGATTCTAAATCTACTGGCTACTCTTTGGTTTCTACTTAAATATTTCTTCACCTTTTAGATGGCTCTCTCTTCTACTGGTTCCCAAAACATTTCATTTGCCTTCTCAACCCTGATTACCTTTGTGGGCTCATCTATTTATGTCCTTTTTGTAAAAGTTGACCCATCCTTTTTCGAAACTGCAAATCTAATGTAACTGTTTAAAAATTTCAAAGTGGTTTCCCATTTCTTACAAGGCTTAATTTTTTAGCCTAATAGCCTTACAAAACCAATCCATTCTCCATCTAAACCATATGTGGTTTTCTAGTGTTCTGGAAATTTTTATGCCTCAGAGCTTGTGCACATGTTCTCTCTGCCTGAGATACTCCTTAGAGAAGCCTAGAATATTTGCTTGCCCTCAGCAACTATTTATTAAGCAGCTACAATGTATAAGAAAAGATGCCAGACTCCGTGGGGCACTCCATGTGTCCCACCTTTAGCACCGCCCCTCCTGGGGCCAAAGTATATTATTACATCAGACTTGATCAACATTCCCTTGAAACTTTTGGATAGTTTCCATTAGATTTTACCTCTGTACCTGTCACAAGGCTGTCATGCACAACACAACTTTTCCCATGCCTTTATAGGTTCTCATCATACACTTACCTCTACTCTATGTCCAGAATGGTCTAGAAATGTGCTTTTTAAAAAATAATATATCCCATTGTGGTGGGGAGGAGTACAGCAAAATGGATTTATTCACATGCTCACTAAGCCACAATATGCAAAATTGAGTGTTCTGCCTGCTCTTATCATCACCATCATACCGTGATAACCACTAATACACATGGAAGAAATAGCCACAAATTAAGTAAAAGTCCAGATGCCCGAAGCATAAAACACTTTACACAGCCTCAGTATAGTGAAATTTAAAGGAGACACATTAACACTCATAAAGATATACATTATAATTTTCAGTAGAGGAATACTGTTTCTCTATAAAAAATAAAAAATACCCACCAAGGAAATGGTGATAATCACTATTTCTCATTTACACTAAATATTCAAGCAATATGCCCCAGTATTAGAGTCAGCAAATTCATCCAGGAAATGAGTATTGCACTGTATTGAACACAGTAACAAAATGACCCTCAAGGTCATTCACTTCACTGCTAGGTACAGAGAAAGATCTGTACACACACATTTACATATATTTAGATAAATCACATACAAAAATAGTTTAAATGTTTTCCACCAAATAGAAATACACCTTCTTTGCCTTTATAAATCCATCAAATGACAGCTCATGGAAACAAAGTCTTTCCTGAGTCTCCCCAAACTAAATAAGAACAAGATGCTATTGCAACGTAGCAAAGAGCACATGTAACTTTTATGACTGTATTTTCCAAACCGTAATCTGTCATCTATGTATTACTCAAAATCTTTGCTCCCCAGCTCGCAGGCACACATATCTTTCAAACACATCATTTTTAAATGAGGATATATAAATTTTAAGTTGTTTAGATAATGGATTGTCTAATATTTTCTCTCCACTGTGCATGTCTCTTTCTGCAACTTCTGTCACAGCAGCCTACTCCTTTCCTGAACTTTTCTTCTGTTTTGACATCTGACTTTTCTCTTACCTTTCCAGACTTCTCATTCTCCTTTGTAGGTCTTTCTTCTCCAGCCTCTCGAATCGTCATTTTCAGGGTTCTCTTTGCTCATCTAGATCTTCTTTACTTATCTCCTCTGAAAATATCATCCAAAGCATAACTTCAATTTTCACCTAAATGGTAATGACCCTCAATTTTATATCTACAGCTCAGATCCTTCTCTCACCCTCTGGATTTATATAGTCTTATCTAACATCAACCACTGTACATACCACCAAGTATCTTATATTTAACGTATATGGAAACGAATCTACATAGTCACTTCCTAAAAATGTTTATTTCCCAGCATTCCTAATCTCAATTTAGAAATCCTGGAATTATTTTTATGTTTCCCTGCATTGCTCCACCATCCAATCAATTGCCGAGATTTCCTGATCTTTTTCCATGAATATTTCTCCAAATTTTATACTTAACCAATTCCATTGCTACAGCTGTAGTTCAGATACATTGAGTATTTCTTACTCAACACCCTCCAATCCATGTTCTTTTCTACTACCAGTGCTATGTATCTCACTGGTCTGTTTATCAGTGTAAAAGCTATGTCTTGTTCATCATCAGTTTCTCTAGTACAGTGTCCGGGACATAGAATTACCTCTGCAGAAAAGCTATATAACATAGCAAGTATCTACTATAGTCTAGACACTATTCTAGAAGTTCTGGAAACATCATGGAACAAAACTGGGAAAGACACCACCTTTCCAAAGCTTACATTCTAGTGGAGGACCATAGACAATAAATAATAAAGAAAATGAGTAAGAAAATTATTAGCATAGGAGCATGGAAATGGACTCAGAAAAAAGAAAAAAAAAAGCAGATTGATGGGTTGGAGAAAAACCAGGGGAAGACAAATTGGAAATGAAATAAGGTGGTCAGGGTAGGCCTTACTGAGATGACATCTGAGTAAAAGCTCAAAAGAAATGAGGGAGTTACATGTATTTATTAGAAATAAAAAGCTTCAGGCAGAAGGAGTAGCCAGTTCATAAGTCCTAATAATGAGAACATGCATATCATACTCAAGAAACAGTAAAAAGCCATGGCTAGAAAGAAGCTACGAGGGGAACAGAAGTAAAAGATGAAATCACGAAGCTAATAAACATTTGGGGCCACTGTAAGGGCTTAATCTTCTACTCTGGGTAATAACGTTGAATAAAAAAAAAATCCCGACAAAGCTCCTTACCAAAGAAATGGGTCTGCAAAGCTAAAATTATTAATTCAAATAAGAGTGAGAAGGTAAATGATGGCTTCCTAAATTGTCAGTGAGTTCAGTGTGCCTAATAAAATATTCATATTTTAAAATACTGTTATTTATATAATGATAGATTCCTTTAATGGGTCTTTAAATTTGGATTATCCAAATAAAAATCAACAACCTTTTCAACTGCACCAACTGGGCCACGGGAACTTTTCTGACCCTGCCGTGGGCTGAGCACAGTTGTTCAAGATTCTTTGAGCAACAAGGGTTTTGAAAATTGCCCAATAGTCTGGAAGGAAAAATGGCACCAAATCCTGGTTAACCTCTATAAGAAGCTCTCATTCCAGCAAGACACAAAAATCTGTAAACTGCTGCTGTAAATCATGTTGTGAATGGTGAAGGTAGATTCCAAAAAGTGAAACAAGCATCCACAATTAGTCAGTGAGAAGTAGCCCGTGATTTTGAAATTACCTTTGAAGGCTGATTTTGCTACAAAGTCCTGATGCTCCAGTTTTACTTCTGTGATTCAGAGAACTTTAATACTGCAGGAAAGCTTCAGTTTTGCGGGGGGAGGGAGTCGTGAGCCCTCTCCAATCCCAGCAGTGATCTAATGCACAGGGAAAGGCCTTATCTGGAGACGGTAGCTTCATCACCCTCTCACAAAGCCTCTGGTGACTTCCTCTGCCTTAGACAGACGTCCCAGGAAGCAGCTGCAGAATAAGAAAATATGTCCACTGAGTAAGGAAGCCTACTATACATGGACTGCTTTCCATTATGTATCAAAGCAAAAATTTAATCTGATCTCTCCTAATATAGCTCTAGATATGATTTTTCTAAAGCTAAAAACATATCAGATAAATGAATTCTCTTCTCTCTCTCTCTATTTTTTTAAACATCAATCTCTACAGGTATAGAAAATAAATCCAGGGATGTATGGTTTCAGCTATAACATGGTCTGAGCTTGCAAATTGTCACCCCCTCCCACTCTTAAAATAAGAAAACTGTAACAAACTCAAAATCAATTACTTTCCTTGGATTCTGAAGACTGTGGTTGCAGAGCAAATACCCACCCCTAAATCTGGAGAGAGTCACAGCCACTATCAGCTTACCTGGAGCAGAAGCTACTAGCACCATAAAGTGACAGAACACTTAAATAGTAATTTTAACAAATTTCTGGAGGTTGAGTATAAACTACATGAGTGAGAAACTCCTGGGGTGTCAGATTTAAGGGATCTCATATTTACGGAGTTTTACCCCTAGGAAATGCACTAGCATCTTTTAGTGAAAAATCAAGAAAGATACTGTTCTGACTCTGGAAGGAGGGAGAAAAGGTAATATGAAATATGCCCAAAGTGTTCGTAAGAAAAGCTCACTCTCCCTGAGAAAAGTTTTTGCCAGAACTTTATTCCACCTGGAGGAGGGGGATCTCTCCCAATTCTGCCTGCTTTATCCTTCCTGTCTCACCTAAAGGGGGGAAAAAAACTGTACTCTTGGAGCAATGCTTGTAAAGGTCACAACCCAGGGGAAAAGACCCACTAAAAAACTGATATTTAATCAAAATGCTATACAGTACTCCCCTTACCCCACACTTTACCACCACGCACAGAGCTCCAGTGTTACAGTGGATTACAAAGGAAAAAGAAGCAAGACCCAGACTCTAAGAGGGAGAAGTCCAAATGCAAGAAGGGACACAAAAACCAAGGACGCTAGAGGAATTTTAACCCCTTCCCAGTTACAACAAACATTAAACACAGCATCACCCCCTAGCCACATTAATATAAATCTTCACAATAAGGACCTGTTTATCTTAGTTCCCTTACATCATAAAACATGTCCAGCTATCAACAAAAAGTACCATGCATGCCAAAAAATAAAAAATTCTGAGGAGACAAATCATGGGACTGTGGGTTAGATATGACACAGGTATTGGAATTATGAAACAGAGAATTCTAAATAACCATGACCAAGTTGGAAAGGCTCTAATGGAGTGTACAGTGAAATATTTTAAGTGTTGCAAGAAAAAAAAACAAAAAACCTAGAACTCTATATCCATGAAAATTCTCCTCGAATGTGAGAGAGAAATAAAGACATCTCTGGAAAACAAAGACTGAGGAGATTCATAACTACCAGACCTTCCCTGCAAGAATGTTCCAAGAAGTTTTTCAGGTAGAAAAGCAACAATACACTAACAGTTCAGAAACCCAGATCACAAAGAAAGCAAAAGGAAAGGAAAAAACAAAGAAAGGAGAAGCTATGGTAAAGGAATAAATTAAGGTAAAATAAAATTTATCATTTTTCTTATTCTCACCAGATGTAAAAGATAACTGCTTAAAATAGTAATAGCAAGAATACATTTGTGTGATTATACATAGGACTCAGTGTATAAATGGCAGAAATATTATGAGACACAGGAGGGAGGAATTGGGAATCTCACTTATCATTTAACTATACTAGCCATGAAGCCTGAGTTTTAATTGAAGATAGATTTAGATTGGTTAGAAAGTGTAATGGAAGCTCTAACATAACCAGTAAAAAATGTTTGAAAGCAGTATAATTGGTATGCTGAGAGAAGATAAAATCAAGTGTCAACGTAAAAAAGAAAATTACAGTAAGAAAGTAATTAGTAATGATCTGTGATAAATTCTCAGTTGCAAACCACAGAAGCTGACTATCTGGTCAAGCAAAAACAAACACAACTATTTTATTGAGTTTATTGGCTAAATATTAGGCAGGAGGTCTGGAGAAGCAGATTTAACATTAAACTTTCAAAAATAAGCCTCTGAGTCACTCCACAGAAGGAGCATGAGAAAATCACTGTCAAGAGTGCTCCTACTTACCAGCCAGAGATATTACAGACTTTTTTATTTGTTGCAAAGAACCCGATTTTACAGTAAGTGCTCCTGGTGCAAGCCGGGATGCCAGCTCTGCCCTAGGACCCACGCCAGACACTCACCACTGCCACCCAAGCCTCAGGTGTCTGCCATCATCGTCCCCCCGCCTTGCCACGCCCCCACCCCCCACCCCCCACCGACTCCCAGCAGCACATTCTTCCTCAAACTGCTTACTTCCAAATTGGATTCTCCTGCTGACACATGTGACTGGTAGGGATTAGAAGCCGCTGAGGCTTGGCTCCAGCTGCCATCGAAGACGCGAACCAATTTTCTGGCTTCTACAAGTGAAGGTAAGACTCATAAAAGAGGAAGTTTTCCGGACATATAAGGTTATATTCAAAGGTTCTAGGCAGCAAGGAACCACGTAACTCAAAGATACTTGTACATTTCAAATTTATATAACTGCCTATTGTTTTGAAACCGCTGAGCTTCCAGGGCGGAAACCTGAAACTGCCCCCAGGGCATAGAGGGCAAGGAGAGGCCGAAGGAGGGAGACCTTTCCAGATTGGTGGGTGATAGATGTAAAAAGCCAAAAAACTTAGGGTGCCTGAGTGGCTCAATTGGTTAAGCGCCTGCATTTGGCTCGGGTGGTGACCCCAGGGTCCTGGGATCCAGCCCTTCATTGGGCTCCCTGCTCAGCCGGGAGTCTGCTTCTCCCTCGCCCACTCCCACTTCTTGTGTGCGCGCGCGCGCTCTCTCGCTCTCGCTCTCTCTCTCTCTCTCTCTGTGTGTCTCTCAAATAAATAAATAAGTAAATAGCCAAGAAACTTACCAGCCAATACCTTTAAGAGTTTATCTAGAGGCCTTATCTGATTTCAGTCAAGTGTACCTTCAGATGTTCTCAATAACTCACTCTCTCAGGGCTGCATCATTGAAAAGGCTCCTGCTCTCCCTGTGGGGGTGGTGGGTGGAATATACATTACAAGGATGGGGGAGGGGATGAGCAACCTTCGATTGCCCTGGTTTAGCTGGAACCTCAACCAGAGGTCACGTCCTTTAATAATCTCCAACACTGCCAGAGGTACTAAAACTCCATGATCCCATTTCTTAAAGGGAAAGAATATAATAAGGGCGCCTAGGTGGCTCAGTCCCTTAAGGGTCTGCCTTTGGCTCTGGTGCTGGGATCAAGCTCTGGGTGGGGCTCCCAGCTCAGCAGAGAGCCTGCTTCTCCTTCTCTCTCTGCCTGCCAATCCCCATCCCCCACTTGTGCTATCTCTCTGTCAAATAAATAAAATCTTTTTAAAAAAAAAAAAAGAAAAAGAATATAATAATGTCTTTGCTCAAGATTACATAAGGAATGAAAAAAGCATTGTGTTTATACAAAACTCATGGCGATTTCTGTGTAAAGAAAGACCACCCTTAGGTTATCTTTAACCAGCAAAGTAACTTAAAGTTAGGGCAGACTGGATACACTGAAGCATAGCACCCAACTGCCAAAGTACTAAAAAGTATAAAATAATTCCTTGTCCAGGGACGCCTGGGTGGCTCAGTTGGTTGAGCAACTGCCTTTGGCTCGGGTCATGATCCCAGTGTCTTGGGATCAAGTCCCGCATCGGGCTCCTTGCTCCGCAGGGAGCCTGCTCCTCTCTCTGCTTCTGCCTGCCTCTCTGCCTGCTTGTGTTCTCTCTCTGTTAAATGAATAAATAAAATCTTAAAAAATAATAATAATAATTCCTTGTCCAGATTTCTAGACCAAACTTTCCATTGTGTATAAATCTATATGCATTCAACCTTTAACTTGCAAAAAATATTTCGAGAGTCAGACAATATACTAAGAGTTGATGAATATACGAGAAAACATATCTATCTCATAAAAATGAGGGTTATTTTCTTAGTTACAGATTCAAAATTCTATTTTTGTTTCTTAAATAGAAATCTATTGGTCTCAAAAATTTCCTGCAGCTTTGAAAAGGGCTTAATTTATAATCAGGGATTATTTTCTG
This sequence comes from Nasua narica, assembly GCA_028533885.1. Classification (NCBI taxonomy): domain Eukaryota; kingdom Metazoa; phylum Chordata; class Mammalia; order Carnivora; family Procyonidae; genus Nasua; species Nasua narica. The sequence continues at coordinate 161,792,745 of CM052800.1, read as the reverse complement.
GTTTGGAAGAATCTGTTTCAAAAATATAAAGCATCGCAGATTGGCATGAAAGATAAGGTTAATTGAGATATTTCTGTGTAGGCAGTAACTAGTTGAAGTAGCTGAAGCCTAAGTAATACTAGATATTTACCTAACTATGTGTTATGATCTCCTCTTATAAACAAATTTTAGTAATTCTTCATATCATTGCATTATGTAGCAGTAGAGCATATATTCTCATTTTCTGATGAAAATACAGCAGGAAACAAGGAATAAAATGAAAAACTGGAAGAATTTCAAATCCATTTTGTTTCTTGAAAAGATAGTAATGTACAATATAATATATAATATTTGCCTATCCCAGCTATAGTATCATAATTCAATGATAGATTGATCCAACATTATAAATTTACCAAATGTGTATGTCAAGGTCCATAAACACATTTTAATATAAACTAACCTGTTTTTCCCTATCTGTAACATCATTAAAATTTCTCATCTAGAAGTATTAGTTTAACCAAACTGCTTTCAGAGTGGTCTATATCGTGCCAAACTGGCAGTCCTCAAAATCTCCAAAAACGAGAATTTCCTATACTAAACTAACTCGCTATGTGAGCCGTTGAAAAATAAACAATTATGGAAGTAAACCATAAAAAACGAAAATGCGATTTTTTTATTCTTGATACTGTTAGCAAAGGAACTTATGTTATGGTGAGCCAAATTCTCCAAAGTGCATAAAACAGTTTCTGGAAATAAATTAGGTACACTGGGAAGCTACATTAACTCTTTATGCTCACCAGAGTACCATTTGTTGCCAGGAGACATGGATGCAGGATGGCTTGCCCACGCAAAAGTGCTGGGGGAAACATTGATTCTTCCCATTAACCACTGACTTTCTATTATGGCATTTCTCTGGAGTAGATCTTCATTCTGTCATGTTGACAGTTTTTGATGCATTATATTTTGTCTGATTATGAAAACTTCTGTTATCTAAGAGTTCATAAAGTCATTAAAAAATTCATAGTGAATCAGAAAAACTTGAAAATAGGGGCACCTGGGTGGCTCAGTGGGTTAAGGCCTCTGCCTTCGGCTTGGGTCATGATCTCAGGGTCTTGGGATAGAGCCTCGCATTAGGCTCTCTCCTCAATGGGGAGCCTGCTTCCCTCTCTCTCTCAGCCTGCCTCTCTGCCTACTTGTGATCTCTCTGTCAAATAAATAAGTAAAATAAATAAAATTAAAAAAAAAGAAAAGAACTTGAAAATAGACATAGGATAAAATTCTGGAAGAACTGATTAAATTACTCAAAATAACAAAAAGGTTGAAGGCAATTTTAAAAGTCCTAAAATACCTGAGGGTTGTAGCATATAGGTGATATTCTGCACAAAAATAGTAATTAGCTGAGGATAGAAAAAGAAAAAAATATATATATATTATCTTGACAGTAACACAAGAGGTTTGGTTTAAAAATAAGGAAAAAATTTTCTGACAATGTTTTTATGAAACTGTTGTTGTTTTCCTCTCATTACAAAAGATATATATAGTCTATGCAGGAAGATTTTAAAGTACAAACATAAAGTGGAGGAATAAAACCATACATAATCCTATTATCCAAGGATAACCACTGACAAAATGAGACATGGTTGTATATATTTTTAAGTATATATGGATGTATACACATATATTTATAATATTTTGGACATGATTTTTTCATGGGACATCTTTAAATCAGTAAATATTCTTCTACAATATGATTTTTAATTTAATCATTGTGTCTCACACATGTGCCATAAATTATACAGTAAGTCACAGATCTCCTTTTGGCCATTTATAATTTTGCTATTTTAATACTATGATGAATAATCTTGCACAGTAATCTCTGTGTACATATTGACTATTGTCTTAGTATAAACTCATAGAATATTCAAATTTGAAGGGCATAAACATTTTACATTGTGAAACTACTCTTCAAAATGATTGTTTCAATTTAACTCCTAACAGTAAATATATGAGTATCCTTGGTCTACATGGGTTTCTTTCTTTCATCTTTGTTTTACTTTATAATATTTTTATTCTGGTCTCAACTCTCTTTAGTGAACTGTTTGCCTATTTTTCCATTGGGTGCACTGGTGTCATTCTTAGTATTTTGCAAGTGTTCTCTATATATTTAGAGTTTCCTAATTTAAAACTTACTTTTTCCTTTGTCATATTAATACATTGTTTTTTTATCTTTATGACTCCCTTCGCTTTTCTATTCCTTTAGCGAATCATCTCTAAGCCTATGTTTTAATTAACATCCAACCATATTTTTTTCAAGTGATCTTATTTTTTTTAACATTTAATTATCATTGTGTTGAGAGGCAGGGAGTTCTAACTTCACATTTCTGAATACTTAACCAAATATATTAATTTATTGAGTAACGCATATTTGTTCTGCTAAATTCAATTTCAATCCAAGAATATCTCCAAAATACTTCTGTGGACATGGGTATTTTTTCTGAGCTTGTATTTTATTCTATTTCTCTTTTTGCCACTACCATATTATTTCAATAACTAGGTTTTGGGATGCATTTTAATACCTAGCAGTTTGCATCATCTCCATTACCTGTTTTTATTTTTCAAAACTCACTTTGATATCATGTGCCTCATGTGACTTTAATTCCAAAAGTTTAATTCATTTAGTACTTTTTTTTAAAAGATTTTATTTATTTATTTTACAGAGAGAGATCACAAGTAGGCAGAGAGCCAGGCAGAGGGAGAGGGAGAAGCAGGCTCCCTGCTGAGCAGAGAGCCTGATGCGGGGCTCGATTCCAGGACCCTGAGATCATGACCTGAGCTGAAGGCAGAGTTTTTAACTCTGAGCCACCCAGGCACCCCTCATTTAGTATTTTTATTGCAGTTGAACTAGGAAAATTTATCAGCTTGGGTGTCAGTTCATACTTCAACGTGTCATATCATCTTTATAGCCAACATATAATAATGGTAGATTAACAAATTGAAAGACAACTGAAAATAAATAACAAGAATAGCTAAAGCTAAGGATTTGCTCCACTTTGGGCCCAGGTTAGCTCTGATGAGTCAAAAACAACTGAAATGTCCCACTTGAGATCAGAGCCTGAAGCTAGGTTTGTAGCTTGAAGTCAGCAGCAGGGTAAGTTAAAGAGACAAAAAGGGATGCCTTCAAGCAAATTTTCTGTACCATGTGTTATGGATTGAATTGTGTTCCCCCCAAATTCATATGTTGAAGTCCTAATACCCAGTACCTTGGAACATGACTTTATTTGGAGATAGAGAGGCAATCAAGTTAAAACAAGATCATTAAAGTGGGGGTGCACTTTAATGCAGTATGACTGATATCCTTTAAAAAGGATATATCTAGAGACACGGGCGCACAAGGAGAATAGCATGTGTGGATGATGGCAGTGATGAGATAATGTTTCTAAAATCTATGTAATAAAAAAAAAAAGAAAAAGTCCATGGAATGTCAAAGATGGCCAGAAACCACCAGCAGTTAGAGGAAAGGCATGGAACAGATTCTTCCTGAGAGCTTTCATAAGGAAACAACCCTGCCAACACCTTGATGTTGGACTTCCAGAACCCAGAACTATGAGACAATAAACATCTGTCATTTAATCCACCCAATTTCTGGTACTTAGTTACAAGAGCCCTAGAAAACTAATATACCATGACTTTATAGAAACCTGTGGACCTACAGAGGTCTGAAGACAAACACATGGCCTAATGACCAGGAACTTAGCCAAGCCAGCTGAGATTTTGACGACTAGACCCATGGTGTCCCCAGAGCCATGAAGCTGTCGTTAGGGTACATGACTCTGGCCTGAGAGTCAACAGGAAAGGGAGCAGGGGGAGCACGTACAAAACTAAAAAAGAGCAATCAGACAGCTAAGGAGACAGAAAGGAGAAAAGAAAATCAACACTCAATATTAGTCCATAAACTAAAACTCTGAAACACTAAACAATCAAAAGCTGATAAATAGATAATAGAATTTAAAATTCAGAACATGAAATCAGCTCAACTGAAAATAATTCATGAAACAGTGTGACAAAACTTTTAAAATAGCTCAATGAGATAAAGCTCAATAAGAAAAATAAAACTAAAGTCCTTCAAAAATCAGCATGTAATGAAAACATGTAAAGGACATAAAAATTTTAGAAATCTTAAAGATGAATATTAACCATTGAATTAAAGAACTCTGTAAGAGATAAACTCTAACCTAGACCCAATTGAAGAGAGAAGAAACACAGCAATAATACAGGTATCCAAAACACAATTCCTAAAGAGTTTAGAAAATATTAAAATATATGGGTAAAAGATTGAAAGACTGCAAAGTATGTTCAATCACAGTTTCAGAAGAAAAGAACAGAGAGAATGTCAGAGAAGCCTTACTTGACAAGAATAGAATTGAGAATTTTCCAGAATTTAAAAAGCACGACTTCTCAGATCAAATGTTTCCTACAAAAACTGAATGGCGTATAAATATTAACTCAGACTTAGGCACAGCATTGTAAAACTTCGACTCATCAAAGATTTTTTTTTTTTAATTCGTAACGTTTACCAGAGGGAAAAGACAGATTACCTACAAACAATTGTAAATTAGCCTAAGCTGACTTCTCAACTGCAAAAATAAAAACTAAAAAAGAATAGAACAGTATCTTCAAAGTACTAAGGGAAAAAATAGGATTTACACTCATCTAAATAATCGTCTTAGAACAAAGGAAAACAAAGACGTTTCAAACACACAAAGACCAGGTAAGAGAGTTTAGAGTCCATAGATCCTTCTTCAAATATATTTTTAAATAATGTAAGCCCAGAGGGATAATGAGACTAAAACAATATCAATAAGTGAAAACATTGATAAAAATCTTGGAAAATTTAATTAGTAGTTGATAGTAAAACTAATAACAGTTTTTTGATAAAAGTAACTCTCTAGAAAACCATATCCAAAAGAATTTCAGATAGTGGACTAAAGCATCCTACAGTTCTTGTTATGTTTAGGAGATAGGAACACTAATTAATTGTGGATTTGTAATAATAACTTGTAAATGAACTAGATGTTTTTTTAATTGAGAGAAATTACTATAGGAAATAAAACTCAATTTATAACTTCAAAATTAGTAGAAAGGAGAAGTGGAAACATAGAAGAATTTAACAACTCAACAAAACACAAGAAAGACAGAATAAAGCAAAAAGAAAGATTATAGACAATTGACCATAAGTTGGAAGACATAAATATGAATACATCAATGATCACAAATGTAATTTAATTATTCTCATCATTTGAAAGCCAGAGATTATCAGATTGGAAGAGAATTTCTGCTTTCAAGAAGAAAACCTGGGGCGCCTGGCTGGCTCAGTTTGTAGAGCATGTGACTATTGATCTCAGGGTTGTGAGTTCAAGTCCCATGTTGGGCATTCAGCTTATTTTAAAAAAAAACATAAAGCAAAATAAAATAAAATAAAAAGGCCGTATTTTAAAAAAAGAAGAGCACCTAATAAAATTATTTAGGGGCACCTGGGTGGCTCAGTTGGTTAAGCAACTGCCTTCAGCTCGGGTCATGATCCTAGAGTCCTGGGATCGAGTCCCACATCAGGCTCCCAGCTCTCCGGGGAGTCTGCTTCTCCCTCTGACCTTCTCCCTTCTCATGCTCTCTCTCACTGTCTCTATCTCAAATAAATAAATAAAATCTTAAAATTATTTAGAAGGTAAGATTAAGATTATAATGGAAAGAAAACAAGATCAATTATGCAGATATGAATTAAAGGAAATGTGATATAGTAATATTAACATAGGGCAAGTTAGACTTTGAAGTTAAAAGACATTATTAGAAATAAATAGCAGAAAAATAGGGTGATATGACAAAAGGTGATGGATGACTATTTTAGATTGGGGCCTCTCTCATGCAGTGATATTTAAGCTCAGACCTGAATTGTGAGAAGGGCCAGTCATACAAAGATCTGAGCACTGAGCATTACAGGTAAGGGGCAGAAATGGCACAAGGGCTCCAAAATGGGATGAGTTTAGTGTGTTGGAGGAGTCAACTGGAGACAGTTGGACCACATCATCAAGGAAGGAAGAGTAGCAAGTGATGAGTTTAGAGTACATCATGGTGGCCTTCATAGCCCATGGTTAGAAGTGTGCTTTTTATCCAAGTGTCATGGAAAACATTGCTGAATTTAAGACAGAATGTGACATATTCTAACTGTATTTTGCAAAAGATCATTATAACTGATGTCTGAAGCATTAAGTAAGAGTATAGGCAGGACAAACATTTAGGGAGCTATTCAATAATCTCAAAGAGATGCAAGAGTAGCAAACATTTTTTCCTTCAGTTCCGCAATTGTACACATTCCACCAAGGTTTTGTTCTAGCCCCATATTTTTTTCTCTTTTCTTTTCATTATCTATTTCCAGAATTTAAATTACCAGCTTTACATAGATGAATCCCAAATATTTACCTACAACTTTATCCTTTCCCAAGACACAATCCTTTATTATCCATTCCCTACTGGCATTTCTAACTGAATAGCCTATGAGCATCTCAAACTCTGAGGTACAACTGACCAACTTCACCATAACTAGCCAGCATCAAACCCATATTATCACCATCACTATTTTCCAATTATCCAGTGTTGAATCCTAAGCATCACTTCTGAGCTTCCCCTCTATTTGTTCTTTATAACCAGATTACGATTCCTAGTTGTCTACTTCTATGATATTTCTTCTGCTATCTACCCCTTACATTTCCATGGCCACCACTTATTTAGATCTTCATTTCATCTCTGTTCTAGACAGAATTTGGGGTCCATAATCTTCATCCCCTGGTGCTACAACCTTTACATCTTGTGGCACAATAGACTTTGCAGATGGAATTAAGGTAGCTAATATGCTGCTCTTAGAGGTTATCTTGATTATCCAAATGGGCCCAATGGGCCCTCCAAAGTGAGAGAGGAAGGCAAAAGAGTCTGTTAAAGAGATCTGACAGATAAGAAGCTGGGGAGTTTCAGAGCATGAGAGGGACTTGACTGCCTTTTGAAGATAAATCTAGAAATGCAGGGGGCCTCCAGAACATCAGAATGACTCCCTCACCAACAGCCAGCAAGGACCCAAGGACATCAGTCTTACAAGTACAAGGAATAGAATTCTGCCAACAATATGAAGGAACCTAGAAGGAGATTTTACCTCAGAGCCTCCAGAAAATACTGCAGCCTTGATGACAATATGCATTTGACCAGTGGAACCTAGAACAAAAGAACAAGCTGTTCCTATAGGACTTCTGACCTGCAGAATTATGAGATAACCAATGTATGTTGCTTTAGGCTGCTAGACTTATAGTAATATATTCTGGCAGCAAAAGAAAATGAGTACGATCTCCCAACTATTCTCCTTGTCTCTACATTCCTCTGCTCTCTACATTTTTCCCATCAGTTCATGCATGTGCACACACACACACACACACACACACACACACACACAGCATCTTAAAGTATCACAGCTCTGCTCAAAACTTCAAATATTTTTGTTGTCTATATTTATTATTTATTCTCAGCCCGTCAAGTCCATCTGCGGTGTGATGGCAACTCTTCCTTCTATTTTTTGCTCTGCCAAGGATACCTTTAGAACCAGTTAAGGGAAAAGACATAGAGGGCAGAAGTTCCAAATGCCAAGCTTCGGGCATCCTCAGGGTGAGTTAACATTCTGGCATTGATGTGTGACAATACACACAAAGAATTGGCAAACCAGGAAGCTCCCTGGAGATTCAGGGTCCAGGGTTTTTTATTTAGGCTTCGTTATGTAAGCAGAATAGATTCAATTGCCCATGTGGTTGATCTTGATCACCAGCCCTCTTTCCCTCTCTGAAGATCAGGCTAATATTATGGGGCCCCAAGTCCCAACCATCTAATCATATACTGTAGTGGGTCTTTCTGCTGTGATAAGTCCATGTCTTAAGTCACCTTGTTATCCTAAGCTATTGAGGGGCCTACCATGAGTCACTTCTTAGCATAAATTCCCTCTAATGTCATTCCCGGAGGGAAAAAAAAAATTAAGAATCCTTGAAAACCTAGATAAAGTGCAAGATTCTTCATCAATCCTTGTTTCTGATGCTAGCAACTGGAAGCAATGCTCTCCTCTGTGAATCCCTGTCACTTTCACTGGCAATCTGTAAGTGGCTTTCCCCTTCTTTTCTCTTTATTTCAGTGAACTTTGAACTTCTTTTATTCCAACCCTTCTTCACCCAACTTCTTATTATACTGTGAGCCTCTCAAGAGTAGGGAGATGTCTTATTCATTTGCTTCCTAAATAGTAGCTGGATAATATATATAGACGTTGAATGGCATGGGTCACACAGATAGTGCTTAGGAGCCACGCCATTCTGAGGTTCTAGGTGCAGAACATTACGTTTGCTAGTATACCCATTTGCCTCGAGAATGTCTGATATACTTGCTTGTATGTCAAATATTTTGAACTATTCAAAATATGCTTTTTAAAATGACGCCCACTGCAAAGTAGGACTATAGGTGGGGACCGCAGAGCTTCCCTTTCTACCCCCTGTACTGTTTTGTTTCTGAATGATGAACATGCATTACTTTATTTTCTACAAGCCTTCATTGTTTTACAATTTTGCTTTATTCCACCGGCCCTTCAATTTTCATTTTACTCATTTATACTGTATTTGACTAATTTGCCTGTCAAAAATCCCCAGGTGAATTTTGTGGCAGCTGGGATGAAAACAAATTACTTAAGTATAATCTTATTTTACCTCTAAGTTGCCTATAATAATGGAAGTAAAAGGTGTGAAACTTATTAATGCTGTATGTTTGAGATTAAAATCTTTTAGACAGAAATCCTTATAATTCCTTTAAACAGGTCCTTTCTAAGTCATATAAAAGTATTTGTTTTGACAGACAATTTTCTGTTCACCTTTAAAATCGACTCCATTTCTAACTTTTTTCTCTGAAATTATGGAAAATGAGCCACTGAAAAAGTTCACCTAACGTTTTCCTCTTGAACAAATTGAAAGATTAATAATTTTCACTTTTTTTAAACAAGAGATTCAGTTTAATTTAGATAACCTGGTATTATATTTCTCTCCATGGAATTAATAGAACAAAAGATCTTATATTATATTTAGAATGCCCTCTATATTTATTAATTCATGTTTTTATGATTAAAATTTATTTTCAGGAATAAATAAATAAATAAAATTCATTTCCAGGTAAAAAAAAAATAAGACAAAACATTTAGTTACTTTAGGATTTTATCTGAACCCAACGGTATGTTTCTGCCATTTGGTGGGGAAGAAAGAATTCATCTTTTGCTATCGTGCATATGCATTTTATAACCTTTACACTTAGTCTTCTTTTCTTTCCCTGCCTTGCTAGTATGAAATCAGATTTTGTTAATGAGATTAGATGATTCTGGTGTGGACAGATTAGCCATAATTCTTAAAAGCAGAGACTAAGTCAACAGTGCAAATGTACACTAAATCTTTTTTTTTAAAGATTTTATTTATTTACTTGACAGAGAGAGAGAGATCATAAGTAGGTAGAGAGGCAGGCAGAGAGAGAGAGGGTGAAGCAGGCTTCCGGCTGAGCAGAGAGCCCGATGCGGGGCTCGATTCCAGAACCCTGAGATCACGACCTGAGCTGAAGGCAGAGGCCTTAACCCACTGAGCCACCCAGGCACCCCTACACTAAATATTAAAATCTTCTTTTCTTGGACAATTTTCAAAGTGAGTGAGTGACAAGAAATTGACGAATGTTGAGTGTATATTCCATTTCGCTCTTTTAAAAAAATGTTCTAACATATCTCTGAGATAGGTATTTTAGCCCACCTCACAAGTAATGGCAGGAGGTAGAAGGACTCCCCCCTCAACAATATGGGGATTCCTAAACTATAGAGCACTTTCTCTCAAAATATGCTTTGTGGAACACTATTCATTTGTGAAATTCAGGGAAAGAGATTTCAGAGTGAATGTTTAAATAGTGAACATGCCCAGCTCATTTCTACCTTGGCTTTTCCTCTTCTTTGCTTTCTGAAATTCTCCCATCTCAAAACTTTGTAGGGCTCTTTCCTCTTCATAGTTTTTAGATCAGCCTAGCTAAAGTAGTCTTTCCTCACCAGTTAATCGCTTCCATACCTTTGTGCTTTATTTTCCTCTTAAAAGTTAACATTTTCTCCAAGTATCTAGCTAAGTGTTTGTGTATTTATTTTCTGACCCACTCCCCCCACCACAGCCTTAACACTGGATTGTTAGATCCGTGAAAGCAAGGAGCTTATCTGTCTTATTCAATACTATATCATCATACCTACTGAACAATGTCTGGTATATAGAACTGTTGTTGAATTAATGACTTTGCATAACCCAGTGTCTCCTTAACGCAATGCAGATTGTGGATTAAGAGCTCTGAGCAGTATTACAGTAAATGAATCTGCTTAATTTTGTTTGACCAAGTCTCTGCACAGTGTATTTGATCATTTTTTCCCTTGTGACATCAACATCTCTTATAAAATTAGTATTCAAATTTAAAAATCCTTTGGTAAATGTTGCCACAGTGAAGCCAAAAAGGACCCTTATTCCAAAAGGCTGCTCATTTCATCTGCTAAAATTTCTCTTCAAATGCAAATGTCAGCCAGAAGGTTTCCTATAGGAAGCCTTTGTCAGCCATTAATAGCACACTAAAACAGTCTGTCCCCAGAGAGAGCTTTGGACAGAGAGAATGGGTCCTAGGGGAAGATCCTGGGAGGAGGCCTCCGGAGGAGGACAAGGTAGGAGAGAAGACTGTGGAGAAGACTCTAACCCTCTAGGAGACAGAAGCCTGGGAGAAGCCCAAGAGAAACAGTATCACTGGTGAAAGGAGCTTACACACATTTTCCTCCTCAACCATCTCTTAATGGATTGATTACACAGTAATTTTTTCTTAACTCCTCCAATTTAGTGCATCTAAGCAAAAAGATATTAGGGTTCTCACTGGTTGAGGTATTGATTTGTTTGAATTAAGATTTTGTTTTAGCTATTTCCATGCTGGAGGCACAAAATCACCCACTTATCCATTTTACCTCACCAAGAAGAAAGTGAAAAGGGCATGCAAAGGCCACCAAACTTCTTATTAACAGCAATAGCACTAACAACAATAACAAATCCTTGAAATCAGCTACTTTCCAGGTGGCTATTCATACACAGGATTTCATGTAATGCTTATTACAGCATCACAAAGATTTAACATGAAAAGTTACTGAGACAGAGTAGTCACGTACCTTGGCCAACTTCATGGTAGTTAGTGGAGAAATAGAATCTAAACTTACCGATGACTGACCACAAATTACATTGTCTTTCTTTTCTGCCAGGCTCCTGTGCTGTTTTCCTTTAATTAGTAAGAAATGAGAAGAAAGATCATGGCTCCACCTCCAGATAGGATCTACCTGACTCTTGCTGTGTCCCTTGCTATGTGGTTGGTTGGTTGCATAACACACAGCTAAGAAATGGGGTCATGTCCTTGAGGACAAGTCAATGTAAAAGAGGAAAAGGAGAGAACCATGCTCAGGTTAAGATCTAATAAACTACCAGGGTGTTCCTTTCTTGATGCGTCGGAAATAAGTCACAACATACTTATTTATCTAAATGACTATTACATGAGGGAAAAAGAAAATAAGTAATCTAGCTCCTTAAAGCTTTGTAAGCAGTGAGCAAGCTTGGGATATGTCTGAGCTTAGACTTCTCACCTCTGTACAAAAGGCATTATACAGAATTAACGTCAGATTCTTCATTTCCTTGTTTCTAAATTAGAATTTAAATGTATCTGCTTAATTTTGAGCCCCTTTACAAAATTTGATAGTATATTAAGCAGGGCAATTAAATTACATTGAATTTAGAACAAAAATCTCAGTAAGTGATAAATATATAAGCATTCATGGAAAATTAGAGTAAGTTACTCCAGTTAGAGAAGATTGTATCAAAAGAAAAAAATGGAAATATTTTGATTTATACAGAAATCATGATGAATCAAAGAAAATAGACAAGTTTATCTACAAGAGTAAACTTTTTACTTGAACTGAATTTCAAGGAGGAATGAATATTTTAAATAGGTCCCTTATATAAAAGGTTTCTTAGCAAATTAATTAACAGTTTCCACTAGGAGTGAAGCCTAGAGCATAGCAGATTCCAAATCCCTATCCTTAATAGGTTCTAGAATGCTAGTCATGCATTGATTACCAAAGGATATTTTGGGCAACATTTGGAAAGCAAAGTAATAAACAGCTCTGGTCAATTCTCTTGTAAAGACCCTCTGAGAATAATTTCAACTCGAGCCATTTATTGGCTTTAATAATGAGAAAAGTGAAAAAAAAAAAATAATGAGAAAAGTGAGGTGGGAAATACCAGATGTTAATGAAAACCTGTTTAAAGCTCTGTCTTGAATGGGAGGTTGATCAGTTTATTCAAGTCTAATTTAGACTAGAGGCATGTTATTTAATAACTACCCAATACACTTCCCTCCAAAATGCACTGTAGAAATATTTGAAAACCTGCTCATTTTCTAAAATTATACTTGTTTATGGAGAGATTTGTGATAACCCTTCCCTAGCCTCCATGATTTCTGAGAGGAACATGGATTATATAGGAAATTTTACAGTTGGTAGTGATCTGAAAGAAATTGAATGATTCCAAATAATCATGATGATGGTTTAAATTTGTGTAGTATTAACTAAATACAAGGTAGTTTTTTGTGTATTATCTCATGTCGAATTTATAATTTAAAACCACTCTGGACTGTGGTTCTTTGGCCTTTTGAAATGTACCCCTTTTTACCAGTGAAAGTTGAGCTTTTGAGATTACCAAGTGGTTGATTATTTTTATCGATTTTTCCCACAAATATTTATTGGACACTCTGCTAAGTTCTAAGAATACAGAATTAAGACAGAATTTCAGCAGGACAGGCAAAAAATTAATTTCAAAAGTAATTATTTCATAATGATCGTGATAAGTGCTCATAGCGAAGAAATACAGAAGTTATGTTCATGATTAATGGGGGATTTGACCCAATCTTGTAGATTAAGGAAGACATCCCCAGGGAGGTGATATTTTACATGAGCTCAGAAAGACAAGTACGAATTAAGAAGTGAAAAGACTATTCTAAGTAGATGAGATAGCAAGTCTAAATGCCTTAAGGCAGGATAAAGTAGTCCAAATTCCATGAATCAATAATTTATTGAAAGCAAGTATGGCTGGAGTAAAACAGTATATGTGTAAAAGGGTTTGAGGGGGCAGAGCTTGTAGCATTATCAAGATGAGATAAGTAGTGACCATAAATGTAAAATCTTACTATAGATTCTCATCCATGTCCATATAACAGCCTCACATGCTTTTTAAGCACTTCCTATGTGCCCAGGAGTGTTTTAAATACTTCACATGCTTTAAACTTCACAATAATCCCATGAAGTAGATATTGATATCATTCTTATTTTATCAGCTGAACAAGCAGAATGCAGAGAATTTTAGGTCACTTGTTCAAAATTACCCAGCTAAAAGATGAGCAAGTTGAGATATGACCCAGGTGGTCTTGCTCCAGAGCCTTCTCTCCCAACTCCATGCTGGGCATTGAAAAACCAACAAAGGCCTTGAGCAGGGAACAGACATATCCACCTACCCACCCTTGCACAGGGGTTAATGGGTTCGTTTCCGTGAAGAATTATTGAATTCAAGGGATGTACATAGCCTTGTAGTAGTGCTTTGATATCTTATATACTCATATATGCACATTATTCTATTAGTATGAATCCTTAAAGAAGCAATTCAAATACCAAGATCAAGGGGAGAGTGTGAAGATGTAAAGTTTACATGGAAATAAATTGTGACAAAACCATTTGAATTAAGGTGAGATTTTAATAGGCATGGATTGGTGGAGAATATCAAAGACATAACAATCATGATCAGGATCTGAATTAATATTTTTATAGTCTCTCCATTTACCAAATGCTATAATTTCATTGGATCCTCACAATAACTTGGTGTGGCAGGAAGGACAGGGATCATTCCCACTTTATAGGTAAGGGACCTGAAGTTAAGAAAGGATGAGTACCGGGGCGCCTGGGTGGCTCAGTGGGTTAAAGCCTCTGCCTTCGGCTCAGGTCGTGGTCTTGGGGTCCTGGGATCGAGCCCCGCATTGGGCTCTTTGCCCAGCGGGGAGCCTGCTTCCCCCTCTCTCTCTGCCTGCCTCTCTGCCTACTTATGATCTCTCTCCCCCGTCAAATAAATAAATAAAATCTTTAAAAAAAAAAAAAAAGAAAGGATGAGTACCAGTGATGAAGCCTTACTCCTCTGGATGTCTGCTTCTAGAAAGTGTTGTCTAGGGAGAAGGAAGAGCCTATGGAGAACTATAAAAGAAGGAAACACAAAGTACCGTATATAATAAATATAAGAAAACATTTGTACACTTCTCCCATACACCAAAGGAAATTGAGTAAAAACAAGGTTAAATATTTTATTTTCTCTTCTAGTAAGAATATGCTTAGAGTATCTTTCACAGAATTATTGTTATGGTGCCTAATTATAATACTGCCCTTACAAAGGTATCCCTTGGTTTTTTTGTTTTTTTTTTTTTTTACATTTCCCTAATATACGCAAGTATTAGGAAATTATTAGAGATTGTTAGGAAGGAGTGATACTTTTTAAATTGACAGCTAAGTAAACTAATTAAGTTGCTAAATACAATGAATTTTCAGTGCTTGTTTTAATTTTTTCTTTTTGTGTAGTAGTAACTAATTAGGGGTGCCTGGGTGGCTCAGTCAGTTAAGCGTCTGCCTTCTGCTCAGGTCATGATCTCAGGGTCCTGTGATCAAGCCCTGTGTTGGGCTCCCTGCTCAGTGGGGATCCTGCTTCTCCCTCTCCTTCTGCCTGCTGCTCCCCCCTGCTTGTGTGCTCTCTTCTCTCTCTCTCTCATCAAATATATAAATAAAGTCTTAAAAAAAAGAAGTAGCTAATTATCTGAGAGTCTCAAAAATAATTGTGTAGTTATCCAAATGCCTTTTTTTCTACCATGACTCATAAAGGAAAGTGAAATCAGTCTTGAATTATGACACTTGGGTCAATATGCAGTAAAGACAGGAAGTTGGCTTCTGCTAGACTGGGCCAACATCAGCGTTAAGATATTACTTTGTGTGTGTATGTGTGTGAGTGTAATTTATTCTCTACCTGAGCTTCTGATGTGCAGAGTGCCCAAGGTGACATCTTTGATTTGGACTTGACAAATCCCAATTTTGGTCACAAGTTCTGATATCTCAGGGTTATGAACCCTATGAATAAAATCAATTAAAGGACATACAATTGCCCCTTTTGAATTATTGTTCATTTTGGCCAACCTTCTTTTCCTTCATTAGTCCTAGGCAGAAAGCCAACATGAGATTTATTTCTCACTCATGGCCTCTCTTTTCTAGATTGTCTTTCTATTATTTATGGGCAGTAAAACTAATGCCTGGGCAAATGTTGAATTCCACTTAAACCCTTATTCACCTAGAATAACAGATTATCAAGTTATCTGACAGCTTCAGCACACATTTCAAATGAGATTATGACAACTGACTTGTGTTGAAATAACTTTCGATGTCCAAAATGGAGCTACTCCTGCCAGGGCACCACATCAGCAAAAGGAAAGTTGGATAACTCTCATGTCCCTGTAAACGCTCCACTTGACCAGAAATGTAGTATATCCAGTCAGCCGTCCCCAAATGCCAACCCAACTGGCATTGGCCTTCTCATCCCAGCAAGACTGACATGTGGCCCCAGACAATCAGACATTTTCTATTTTTGTCTTTTTTGTTCTTTATTCTTTATCCTACAAAAGTTTCCTGCCTTCTGCCTCATTTTACAGTTCTCCACAGGGGACTGTCAACTTCATAAAGTGTTAAAGTTAATGTGTATCATCTAAATTGTTTGCTTTATTTTTTTTTATAGTTTTGGGCAAAAAAGAGTGGGATTCTAAGCTGACTGCTAACAGCCAAAGCATGAGACACACCTACTGAACACTTCAATTTCACTCTTCTCCTCATCACTGAGAGCTGGGTAAGTCACTTTCAGATTTGAGCTCCATTCCTCATGTGCAGCTCTCTGAACTAAACAGTCTTTATGAGAAAAAAAAGTGTATGTATATATCAAAAAGGTTCTGGGACCCTGTATGTGTTCCAGGATTTGCTAAAAATTCCAGAAAGTTTCTGAGGTCCTAGGGGCACCTGGTGGCTCAGTTGGTTAAGCATCCATCTCAGGTCATGATCTCAGGGTTGTGGGACTGAGGCCTGTGTTGGGCTCCATGCTCAGTGGGGAGTCTGCTTAAGATTCTCTTCCTCTCCCTCTGGCCCTCCCACACCCTACTCACTCTCTCTCTTGAAAAGAAAAAATTAAAAAAAAAAAAAAAGGAAGTTTCTGGAATCCAAGAAAGGTTACAATATAGTTATATTTGGGAGTCCACATTGGCTGGTAGCTGTTAGAAGACTCATGAAACCTAGGGATAAGTCCACAGTATAAGCTGTGGTGGAAAGGAGGAGAGGGGGCTTGGGAAAATAAACTGAGACAAGAAATTCAGACTGTTTTGACCACCAAAACCTAAATAGGCACAAGTCAGATTATTAAAAGCCATTAAGGCATCTGCCACTATAAAGACATCTTATGAAAGGAATTAATAGATTTCTTGCTAATGGGAATCTGGGAAGCCAAAGCCATAAAGTTGGTGGGGAGGGGTTATGCACTTAAAAGCTGTTGGAGCACTCACTACCTAACTGTAAGATTCCCATGCTAGGTTAAGTTGTTAAGGGATTGATGAACTTGACATCATATTACCCTCCAATGTCAAAAAAACTTCCAAATAGCAAGGTCCACTGTAAAAAACACAAAATCCCTGACCCAGTGACACATCCCTTTTAGGTATTAATTCGTTTCCAAGGGATGGAAGGCTGAGCTGAAGAAATGGGATCCTCAAAGTTTCAGAGAATTGTGTGGACCATTTGGCACACCTGCTTATTTTATAGCTAAGAACTGTGGTCTTGGAGGCTGCATATATCTACAAAAATGGTAAAATCTTACTAAGACAACTAGAATTACAATGGCCATTATGGGGAACATTCCAATTAGGCAAGATTGTTCACTTAAGAAGGGCACTTTGCAAGCAAGATTTCCCAAATCAAACAAACAGAATAAAAAACAAAAACAAAAACAGAATGGGATACCTATTTTAATTAGCATGCAAAAGCCTCCAAAAGGCTTCAAGATTCCAAAATGGCTTCATTGAGAGGTTTGTTGCAGAAAGCTGATGAAAAATTAAAGACCCAAGAAGTACCTAAAACAAAAGACTGTGAGACTGATGTAGCTCCTGCTCTTCCCCTCTTTCCGCCTTTACTTGAGTACTAGTCTATATGTCCTTTGTCTGAATTGCCTTTATACGCTGAAGAGACTACAAGACTGTAAAAAAAAAAAAAAAAAAAGCCCACCAGGTTAGTGGCCTTACAACTGCAAAAGCTCCAAGTTCAGAACCTAGAATACCTGGACCTCTCCCTTTGCACCCTTCTAGGGGTCTAGTCTCAAAACACTAGCCCAAAGAACAGTGTCTCCCCGGCAGTTAACTGGGACACTGGAAAAAAGATTGTCCTTAAAGGTTTTGTTAAATCCTTCCACACCAACTCAAAAGTCCCCATATCTAGCCTCTAAGTAGGGGCCCCTGTAGGGCTCCTCCCAAGATCGATGGTACTCTGAGGGATTCTCTGGTAAACTCTTACCAGTTATTCCCTTGGACAAGGGGAACTAAAATTAAAGTTGATGGAAAACCTTACCAAATTCTGACAGATACCAGAGCTATACTTTCTACTTTAAGCCCCACTTGCTCTGGAGGTTATAGATGGGATCCTAAGAAAATTCTCAGAAGACAGCAAAAGGTGAGACTTCTTACCAAAGTCAGCTCTCTTGGAATTCTGTAGTGCTTTGTCAAGAAGGGAATGTAAAATTTCTTTCCGAATTCCTTTCTAAATTCAAACTTCTGTGAATTTGATTTTGGGGTGCCCATTGGTTGCCAATCCTTTCCTTCCCAGGAACAGATACTGCCTTTTATGTTTCTTTCACTTTGTGTCCTGAGAACTTTGCCTGGCTTTCCACTTGCCTGGGACATAGAGGTTGTTGGTTCTTGCATATATATGCAGGCAACTCACTGTTGGGCTAGGGCCCACGTATATGGCCCAGCAGAATCTGGGCCTGGTCTCTGCATTCCATCTGTGGTTTGGAGTCCTAGTGGAGACCCTGTTTACAGGTCTTAGGGGAATTGTCTGAGTTCTTTCTCTTGGCTATCTTGGGAGTGGCTCTACATCTTAGGAGGGTAGTATCTTTTGGGATTGTTTTTATGGTTTGTCACAGCTGAAGCTTGATAAGGTATTTGAAATGATTTTTTTCTTTAATTTTTAAGTAGCTTTATGGTTGGAAGTTAGCCAAACCGGAAGCTGCTATTCAGGGCCTGATGGAATTTTTTTTTTTTTTAGGCCTTCCTCCCTGAGCTAAATGAAACTATGTACCTGGGGTGTGTGTGTGTGTGTGTGTGTGTGTGTGTGTGTGTGTAGGAAACATTGCAAAGACAAATAGCTCTAAGTCTAGAACATAGGAATCTTTTGATTTCTATCTTAGTTGAACATCTCCTCAGTATAAAGAAGCAAATTGGGAGCACCTGGCTAGCTCAGTGATTTAAGCATCCAACTCTTGGTTTCAGCTCAGGTCATGATCTCAGGATCATAAGATTGAGCCCCATTTGGGACTACCTCTGCGCTCAGTTTGAGATTCTTTCCCCCTTGGCTTCTCTCTCTCTCTCTAAAATAAATAAATAAATAAATTAATTAATTTTTAAAAAATCTTTTTTTTAAAAAAAAGCTAATTGAAGATAATGTCATTGGATGGATGGATCAATGTGAAAACCCAATTCTTTGAGGAACTAAAAACAACTGTCCTAAATGAAGACAACTGGTACAACTTGGCTTATCAATTGAGTCTTTACAAAAACAAAAAAATCCACCTGTCCTTTTTATGAATCCAAAAATCTCCCTTATTCATCTCAAAATGCTGGTAGGCATTGTATGCCAGATAAGTTTGCACCCTCTCCTGGACATTTCAAATATTATGTTTTGAGACTTATTTTAATCCTATGGTGAATGTTGATATTTTTGTTTTAGAATGCCATAAGCACAGTTTGGTTCCAGTCACATATTCATATCTGTCATTTGTGAGTTATTATTTCAATGTTATTTCTGTTTTCAAAGTCTTTGAAATGTTTTTAGGATCTGTCCTATGTATTGGCCATTCCGAGATGTGAGCGATGGTCTATTGCTTATTAGAATTCTCAGCGTCTGTGATGGATTGTTTAAGATTAGATCCATGCATGTGTAGTTCGGGGCTGAGCATATGCATTCATACACAATTTTATTGGGTCACTTTTCTCACTCCATGATCTTCCTGGCACTTTGTTCCCTGTAGACTCACCTTTTTGGGTCTTTGGCCAAAAAGCTGGGGCTTTATTTACTTTCCTCTCTTATGTACTTCCCTCAACTGTACTCATGCCTGGAACCAAGGAGAAAAGGACAGAGAAAGAAGAAAACAGAGTTTCGTTCTCACCCTGTTGGACCACAGCTCCTCTAAATAGAGAGGAAGCTTCCTCTTCAGATTTTAGATGATTGCATGTCCTTGCTGCCCCCTGTCACTGCCAGAGGACCCCTTTCCTACCCCTCACATCTAAAGTAAAAGATTTCTCTGGAAACTTCTGTTCATGCAGAAGTCCACTTGTCAGTTCTGGATGCCTTGAGTTCAGGTCAGTCCAAACAATTGGGGGGGATATGGTAAATCCACAGCTATTTCAGTGGCACTTTGATTCTGGTCTTCTTCCCCAATCCATCTGTTCCTTTTAAGAGCTCTCCACTAACTGCTCCATGCCTTCTGCCTTATTTTTGAAGCTACATTCATTAAGAGACACAGGTTGGGAGTGCGCTTCTCCCATCTTACTCAGAATTTGCACTCCCCTCACTAGTATTTTAAAAGTTCTAAGATGTCCTGTAAGAGACTACTTCAACATTTTTTAACCCATATTTTCTCAACCATATAAACCCTCAGAGCCCAGTTTTCACCTAATGTCTACTAACAGCTTACACAATCATTATTCCTCAGGAATACATTTTCAGAAGCACTGTCCTAAATCAAACCAATAATTTTTTAAAATCCCTGAACAATTGGTAGTCTTTGTTTACTTAACTGCTGAAAAAATAGATACATGGAGATCATGTGATATTATCAAAATATTCTGCCATGTCTGTGTTTAGGAAAATAATACCTTCAGATAGAGAGGCTATATTTAAGAATCTCAACATGTAGACTTGCCTATGATCCATTTAATATTATATTCTAAAGTCAAAGTAGATTTAGAATTATTAATCGCTTAAATTAGCTATGTTAATTCTACAGACTTACTGCACAACCTCCATCTGACCTATGTAATATATAGTGTTACATGAATCTTATTTATATAGAAATTGCTATGCTCTAAATGTCAGTGTTTCCCCAAAATTCATACATTTATATTCTAACCCCCAGTGTGATGATATTAGAAAGTGGAACCTCAGGAGGTGATTAGTTCCTGAAAGTGAATCCCTCATGAATGGGATTCATGCCATAATAATGGAGACCCCAAAGGGGTTGCTTGCGCCTTCTACCATATGAAGTTACAGCGAGAAGTTAGTTGTCACTGACACCGAGTCCGTTGGTGCCTTAATCTTGGACTTCCCACCCCCTAAAATTGTGGGAAATAAATTTCCATTGTTTGTAAGCCACCCAATTTGTGGTACCTTCTGAAAGGACCAAGACAGGGACATAGTGACAGATTTAGTATTAGAATCTAAGGAGAGCAGGGATATAAGAGGCATCCTTGTTAGTGGATCCATCCACAAGCATGAGGACCCTGGATCCTCCAGTTTTAGATCTCTACCAAGCAGAGGGGCCTGTCAAAAGGACCCTAATCTTTTGTTCCATTTTTATGATGTCACACATACAAAGATAGATGAACGGACATCATTTAACTGAGTAACCTATTTCTCTTTATGGCCCATGAATTATTAAATAACTTCTCTTGACCTAGACACCCAAAATATTGCTCCCCTTCTTTTGACTAACCCTACAAACATCTACATTATTGATTCTTTTCTTATTGCCTTTCCAGAAAAGTCACAATTTAACTTGGGCCAGTTTGTGATTATCAGCTATCAATCCAGAAATGATGACATAAAGCACTGCTTTATATAATATCATTACACAATAAAGCATGACAGAGAATTCCTCTCTTTGGCAACTAAGCATCTGTTAATAACAGATGGGCTCACCCAGATACAGGGTATAAGGCAATAATAAATAGCAAGTGCTTTCTTCATGTTGTTGGTAGGACTTGGTAGCTTTTTGGATGTTCTGATTTTCAGAGCACTTTTATGGGAAAAATTCTATTTTTGTTTTATACCTGGAATTTTTGTTTTTGCCTACATTTCATTTGTATATTTCTGTCTTTTTAAGAAATACTGATTTCTGGGGCACCTGGGTGGCTCAGTTGGTTAAGTGTCTGCCTTTGGCTCAGGTCATGATCCCAGGGTTCTGTGATAGAGCCCCACATGGGGCTCCCTGCTCAGCGGGGAGCCAGCTTCTCCCTCTCCCTGCTGCTCTGCCTGCTTGTGCGTGCTCTCTCTCTCTCTCTGCCGAATAAGTAAATAAAATCTTAAAAAATATAAAACCTTAAAAAAAAAAAAGAGGGGCACCTGGGTGGTTCAGTGGGTTAAACCTCTGCCTTCGGCTCAGGTCATGATCTCAGGGTCCTGGGATGGAGCCCTGCATTGGGCTCTCTGCTCAGCAGGGAGCCTGCTTTCCCCACTCCTTCTTCCTGCCTCTATGACTACTTGTGATCTCTTTCTCTCTGTCAAATAAATAAATAAAATCAGAAAAGAAAAGAGAAGAGAAGAGAAAAGAAAAGAAAAGAAAAGAAAAGAAACCCTGATTACCAGGGTACTTGTCCCTCTCCTTGGAATTTCAATTATGCTAAACATATAATGTGTATGTATATGTGTGTGTGTGTGGTGTGTGTATATGTGAGAGAGTACCATCTCTTCTGCATGAAGCACTTTATTAAAACTATTCCAATCAAAGTGGTGTGTGGTGGTATAGCAAGAGAATTATTTACACAGGTAAGCTTCCTCGTTGGTGAACAATAGATCCTGTCTTGTTTTCCTCGATTTCTATCTAAACATAGAGGAAACCAAAAGAGGAGGTAAAGTACATAAGACTCATCACAACATTCTACATCAAGTATGATTGGAAAATATTCTTTGTGTGCTGACATAAGTCTTTGGAGTTAAGCATACCTATATTCATATCTATTCTGGCACTAATTTATAAGAGTCTTAGATAACAATATTTTCCTTGAAAGGTTGTTGAGATATTAGAGATAATATGTGTAATACATTAGAGATAATATGTGTATATTATACTATACATGTATAATATAGTATTAATAATCCATTAATATAAAATATGTCATATAAGAAGAAAAATATCTGATATATATTATGATATTAGTATATTATATTAAGCCCTTTTATTTGTTTATATTTTAAAATTTTTCTTTATTTGAGAGAGAGAAAGAAAGGGAGTATGCACACATGGGTGGAGAAAAGGGCAGAGTGAGAGGGAAAGAGAGAAACTCAAGCAGACTCCTGATTGAGAGTGGAGCCCAATGCAGGGCTCAATACCAGGACCCCAAGATCATGAATTGAGCTGAAGTCAGACACTTAACCAACTGAGCCACACAGGTGCCCAAGCCCTTTTAATATTTCTCTTGAACATGTCTCTAAACTGAGGTTCAAAATATGAAATTTAGCTTGTCAAGAGGTATTTTTTTATTACATCTTGGGCTTGCTATAAATTCAGAGATTTTTTAAATTAATATTTACTTTAAAAATGTCATTCATACAAAACTTTTTTCTTTCACATTTTCCCCTATATTTATGTTTTAATAGGTCAAAACAGAAATTGTTTTTGAAAAGAAAATGAAATATTAGTTGAGGTATTTTGTCAAATATTTTGTTTTATCTCTTAACAAAATATTCTGTATGAAGCATACATTTCCCTTTAATAAGAATTTTAAGTAATCAGTTATATTCATTCATATTTTCTTGTCTTCCCTCTTTAAGATCTTATTATATTGACCAAAAAAGTAATTTAAAGATTAGAAGACTCTGGGGTCTGGAATAAAACTGCATTCCATTGTCGGTGACTAAAATGATAACTTTCCAGGCCTCAATATTCTAATAAGTAAGAGAGTAGAATCAGATATTTTGTTTAAAAATTCTCAGAAGGAAATATGAAATCATGCTATCTGTCCTCAAGGCTTATAAATGCAGAATATCTTATATTATATTCAAGTAGGAAAAAATTAACCTAATTCTGTAATTAAGGAGACCCTGTAGAATTTTTGAATACAAATTTCCTTTTCATTCAAGCATAATAGATTTATTTAGTCTCAATGATGTACTGCATACTATACTAAGTGATCTGAGAGATACCATAATGAATAATACCTACCATCTGCCTTCAAGAAGTTTATCATTTAGTATAGAAGAAAAAGTATACTAGTGAGTATCTTGGCTAGAGAGGAAAGTTGAGTGTGGGAACAGTGGTTTTTGATCTCTGAGGTGTTTTTTTAAATCTATGTGTGACACTTCCACTAAGATTCGAATATGTTACCCACATTGAAGACGCCACTGAGTCATCCCTGTCTCAGCCAATGGAGAATCCTTGCCATGATGCATCACTATTCTGTATAGGGTATCAGAAGTGTTTTGTTCACGTTAAGCAGAAAAAGTGGGGATGAAAACAAGGATGATATGGTTAAGTAGAATTGAAGATAGGACATGTCTGTTGGACTATGTAGTTTACTATTTTCTCATATTTGTTCTTAATTAGAATTACCTTCCCTCTTAGTATTCAGTATCTTGTGTTTAACTCAGTAATTGACTTTGACTTTCCTACTTACCCTTTTGGATCAGATGCTCCCCCCAGTTTACCTGTTAGTACATCACTACTTTATGTCTTGATCTTAATTAGGAGGTTACTTTTTCAAAGCAGGCAATTACTTCTAATTTCAGCAGCCAGGAAAAATCCAAAAAGGCTTCACATAGAAAGGCAATTTTTAAGTTTCAATAACTAAAAGAGAGAATAAGATGTACTAGGCAGAGGAAATAGTATAAAAAATAATTATTTTTGAAAAACAAATGGAGTATTCAGGGTTGATATTGTAATGTGAGTGATATTGTAATGTGATACCGTAACGAGAACACAAAAATAAAGAAGTAATGGGGCATCGGTTTGGAAGGAAAAATTATAATCACGCTTTGGGTTGATATATATATATATATATATATATATATATATATATATATATGATTTAATAATTTGGGTTAGATGTAAATAATTTAATTTATTAGGCACTGGAGGGCCATTTTGCATTGGAGAATTCAATGATTAAATATCTGCTAATAGAAGATTGATATGGAAATAACTTGTGGAAAATTGAGATGGATACATAAATTATATTATGAAGAAATGTGAATATTAGAGACAACCTGTAAAGCAGTGTGCAAAGTTCCACCTAGACGAACCAACAATCAACAAACAGAATAGGCAGGAAAGAAAAATCCAGAGGTAAAGATGAAAGGATTTTGAATCCATACCTGTGACTACTTGTTGGTGAAATGATGGGAAAGTGTGCCCAACAGCAAATAAAACACTATTCCTTTTATAGTTTTCCCCCAAGTGAGTAGAGAATGATGCTTTCTTAAATCCAAATTTCAACATCAGGAGAAAGAATTAGTTTTGGAAAAATAGAATGAGTTCATTTTTATATCTCTTAAGTTTAAGGTAGTAGTAAAAAAATCCAGCAGAATATGAAAACAGATCAACAGCTGGAAATGCAAAATAAGCACTCTGTAGAGAGTAAGTGTGAAAAGGGGAAACCTCAAAATGAACAGATTTTTGAACAGAAAGGAGGGGAGGTGATTACGATGGTGACAACAGTGACAGTAAAAATTAAATATACTTAAGGAACGCTAATAAATAAAATGCATAAAAGAAGAGCAAGCACAAAAGAGAAAACTTACAAAGAAGTGGGGAAAATTAAGTTAATGTTCTGGAAACAAGGGAAGCTCAGAATGGAAAGTGGAGGTGATCACCACAGATGAAGGAGGGGGAAAGTGGAGTCCAACAGTGAACAGGAATTCATTAAAGACGTGGGCTAAGGATTTCAATGATGAGAAGTGGAAAGGTAGCAGTGAAGTGCAGGCAGCAAGGGTAAACTATTTTTTCAAGATGTGTGGCAAGGAAGAAAAGAGATAAAGAATGGTAACTTGAGGGAAGGCTGGTTTTAAGAGAGTGAAGACCTAAATACTTGCATTTGGGGGTGCCTGGGTGGCTCAATTGGTTAAGCATCCAACTCTTGATCTTGGCCCAGGTTGTGATCTCAGGGTTATGGGATAGAGCCCTGGATCAGGCTCTGTGCTCAACACAGGGTCTGCTTGTTCCTCTCCCTCTGTGCCTCCCCACTATGCAAATCCTCTTTCTCTCTTCCTCTCTCTCTCTCTCTAATGTAAATAAATAAAATCTTTAAAAAAAATACATGTGTTTGCAGGCAGAGGGTAGCAACACACACACAAGGAGAAATATGCATTAGAAAAGCTCTGAAAAGTCACTCAGAAAGCAAATTACTAAGAGCAAATAAAGATTGGAAATCTATAGCACATGGGTGACAAGCGGTCAGAAGGAAAGCATAGCATAAGTGTGGAAGGATGTGAAGGGAAGATATATAAAATTATAAGAAAAAAATTATCAGAAAAAATATTACAAAAAAAAAAGAAAAAATATTACTGCTGTTACAGAGACATAGAAATAATGCCCTTGTCTGAGAGTGAGAGAATAGATCATTGAGATGGGGCTTAAAAATAGTGTGGCACATTTGGGAGAGTTGACTGTGAGTATTGGGATTAACAATCAGTAAAGGGTAATTAAGAATCTGCTACTGATTGGAAAGAGCTCACTTTCAGGTCATGTTTAGATACTGAGCATTTGTAGAGGATGCTTGAGATGCTTCAGTGAGTTATGGCAGTTATCCACTACATAGCATTTGCTAAAGTTGCAATCAAGTCACCATTGCAAGAAGGAAAATGGCACAGTCAGCATGCGATTTTGTGAGCAGATGAAGTGCTTAGGAGATCACACAATGTACCATAACTTCAAATTTGCAAAATCATGAACTCCTTCTAGAAGTTCTAGGCTAGGAGTGGAAATGATCATGACATACCACACCATTCGCTTTTTTGGATGCATCTTGCCAGTGTCAATATAAGTGGTTTATAGTGTCTATGGATGTGTTTTCTGCTAAAATGAAAGGAGAGGATGCAATATTTTGACAAGTGACTATTTATTTACATCACTAGTATCTCTAGGGTCCTGCAAGTTCGGCTTGCCAAACGTTTTTACTAATATGAGTGTTCAGTTAAATTATGTCATCATCTTCTTATCTATTCCCTTTACCAACAGGATAATATAGAAGTCCCATCTTCGTTAAAAAATAGTAAAAGGGTGCCTGGGTGGCTCAGTTGGTTGGGCGGCTGCCTTTAGCTCGGGTTGTGGTCCTGGAGTCCAGGGATCGAGTCCCACATCGGGCTCCCTGCTCTGCGGGGAGTCTGCTTCTCTCTCTGACCCTCTGACCTCTCTCTCTCTTAAAAGAAAAAAATTAAAAAAAAATAGCAAGGAATATGTTTAAAAAGTAAAATCATTTTTCTTTAAAAATATAACAAGAAACACCAAAATTGTTTTCCCCATATAATGAAAAGTTTTTTTGCACTCTGTAAGCCTTAAATTTGATCAGGGGTTCTTTGTGATGGACATTCAGAAACTTTTAATGCTGATGTTTCCAAACTTGAAATTTCCAAAATGTTCTACATGGTCACAGTGTCATAGTAACTGATGATATTCCTTAAGAAGACATCAGTCATACACAAGCCAGGGTCAGAGAAACCTTGAATGAAACCCAAGACTTTCTTCAGAAATATACTGTGGAATATAGCCCCTGCATTTTTCTAACTAAATCATGCAAGTTAGCACATGACTGAGAAATGAAGTCCTGAAGACTGTCGTTTAAAAGGTTAACACAGTTAAGGGCTTTGGAGATTTAATCCAACTCTAATAATTAAGTTAAACAGTGTTTATATGTAGAATAATGTAGAAATAATGTAGAAACAACATAACTTTTAAGGAAAAAGAGGACTGGGTTGAGAATCAAGTGATGTGGCTCAGATGTTTATTCTGGACTCTTCCTATTAGATTTACAGAAAATACTGAATTTGTTTGGTGAATTATAAGGATTCATGAGTTCAACAATATTCACTGAGATATACTGTGGATTAGTCATCTAAAAAGGAAAAGGAAATATCCTCCAAGGTATTCCCAACTCTAGTATTCTGCATTCAAAGAAACTGAAGATTTTGGAGACAAATATTATCTCATTTTATTTTCCAACAGTCATTACCACTTTGGCTTTATTCATCTTTTTGCTAGGTAGTGAGCTTCCTTAAAGACAAATCGATTTGGTTTTGAATTTTTTTTACCACTTTTAGTTTTAAAGACTTTTTTCTTTCATTTAAAAATTTCAAACTCATTTTCAAAGCAAAGTTCTCTCCTTGGTCTGCTGTCTTTTTTTCCTTTCCCTTGTCTTCATTCTTACACATGCTCTTCCCTGCACTGACCTGTGTGATGTTGGAGCAGAGAGAAAGTTCTCTTTGGGGGAGTGTCCATGATTACATTGCTGTACCCTTGTTTAACTCATGTTTTTAGGCTCACTGAGGAAAAGCAGAGGACACAAGGGGCCCTGTTGTCCATCCAGGGACTCAATCAACAGCCCCTCCCAAAGACATGGAGGGTTCCTTGTAAACCTTAGCTACATTTTCTGCCTGACCCTCATTAGATAGCTCTGCATATTTTGCTCTTTCAAGGGTCCAGTGTCTTTGTCATCCTATAGTACTCCCATGCAAAACTCCTTCCTTCAATGTCCTCACACTGGGACCTGCGGTCATATGCAGGAGTGACCTTCTATCTGCCTCAGAGTCTCAGAACTCAAGGGGCGACATCAATTTCCCCTCATTTTGATTCAGCACCCCACTATTCCATCTCTTCTGTCTATCACTTCTCTGGTAGCACCAGGGCTAACTAACTTGGAGCCAAGCAGATTTCCAGCAGGGATGGAAATGTCCAGGGATGGAAATGTGTCCCCTCGTGGGGACACAACCAAACTTTAAGAATGATTCTTTTGAAACCTCACTCCCTTAACTTTAGGGAAGAAAACCAGGTAAGCATACCTCTCATTATCCCTGCAGCAGGGGAAGGTAAAGAGGTAGGCTTTACTCATGAACATTGGGCTCTCTCCACATTCCTTGTCCTTCTCTGACTCCAAATGGTGGAGAATGCCATTCCACTCATCCAGTCACACACTGTCTCACCCGATGGACCCCTGGAGTCTGTTGCTAAGAAAGGAGCCCTCTTTCAATTCAACCCAAGCAAATTGACTAATTTTCCTCTAAATCTTTTCACTGTCCAATGAAGCCTGAGAAAACAAAAAATTCAAACAGTATCTTCTGTCACATATAGTTCTTTGAAAATGTTCCCTAAAGTTAGCCATGGTTTAGTAGCCATAAATAATTTAAATAAGTGAGATATCCCTTTTACCCTATTGGCATTTTACTATCAAAAATGTTAATAAGTTTATATATGACAGGCAGTATAAGTAATCTAAACCAGGAAGCAAGATAAAAGTCATCTTCAGAGGATCATAAATATTATAAAATAGATTAGTAAATTTAAATTTGCATTGAAACCATGAATTTAAGTGATCAGACTTAAAGCATGGAAATTAGAAATTTCAAGGTACAACACTTAAGAATTATCTGAAATTTAGAGATAGCTGAATTTTAAACCTGTCCTGGCAAAGTAGGGAATTATTGTGGTTTTTCAGACATACCTCAAAAGTTATTTTTTTAAACTAGAGAAGTATACATAAGATATGATTTATATAGGGGTGCCTGGGTGGCTCAGTGGGTTAAAGCCTCTGCGTTTGGCCCAGGTCATGATCTCAGGGTCCTGGGATGGAGCCCTACATTAGGCTCTCTGCTCAGCGGGAAGCCTGCTTCCCCTCTCTCTCTGCCTGCCTCTCTGCCTACTTGTGATCTCTCTCTATCAAATAAATAAATAAAATCTTTTAAAAAATATGATTTATCTAAATGTACTTGATTTCTGCATTATTTAACACTATTTGCTATTTTGGGATTATAATGGTATTTCTTGCAGAGGATAGGTGGTTAAAATTGTGGATTATCATTTTTTAAAAATTACTCTATATCAAATGAGAATTATTTACCAACTTTGAACTATTCTACTAACAAAGTAAACAAGCAGCAAATTATTAAAAAAAAAAACCTACTGTATGTTATATTTTAAACAGCTTTCCTTCCACAATTTTGTATACACTATGCAAACCAAAGTGGAAACAGGAGTAAAATGTTTATATACTATACACTAGTGCAGAGCTAATTACTTTGTTTATAAAAACTCTAAATGTGCACATAATATATTTATACATATAAACATAATCCTGTTTCTGTACCACTTGAAATATGAATGAAATGTTATTTCTGAAACGTCTTTAAGAGGACTGTGTCTTCATAAATAGTTTTCCTTAAATATCTACTTATTAAAACACTAATGTTATTTCTTTCATGCATTCTCTATCTGGATTCTGTTATCTCTAGTATGAGGTGGGAAACATTTCAACCAGGAAAATTCTTTCCTAGAAAAAGAACAGAGAACTCAGATATCAGAATTTTCAGCCACTAGAGCCACCAGTGCCATTTTAACACTTGAGGTTTCGAAATAGAAGCAGAAACTCCCTGCAGTCTTAGCCCTGCATTTGTCAGACTCTCTAGTAAAGATCTTATGTGAGATAAGCAAAGCCATGCAATCACAACTTAACAACTAGCCATGATGGATAAGTAACGTAACAGTTTAACATTTAGCTGAGACAAAGAACAAGATTTGTATAATTTTTATCATCTGAATGTGGTTGAAGTTTTTAGACAGTTGTAACATGAATATCCATGTCTCTGAATTATAGAAAGCCTCTTTTCATTATACTTTTATGAAAGTGTTTGTTAATAATAGGTTAATTCAAATGTTTCACATGTATTTTGCCTAGAGACAATATTACAGTGAATAACTCTCCTGTATGCAGTGTTCCTGAGATGCAGAAGTGGTCTGTAAGCACTCTGTAAATAGAAAGATTCTTTGTTTGGAATTGTATATTCAATTGTAATATTTCCCCAAAATGATCAGGAAACATGTTGGAAGTGCTAAAAATGCATACCAAACAATAAAGTGAACAAATAAATAATTGAAGACAAAGATGCTGGGCATTAATTCTGCCTTCCGAAAGAAAATCAGTTTCATGATTTTATAGCTATGCCACTAGCTAATTTTATTTTTTGCCAAAAATGTTTTTATTCCATTTAATCACCTATTTTATGCAGAATTAACTTACAATTTCTTGTGGCCAGTTCAGAGGGTGAAAAATCTGTACACTGATAAATTCCAAGGAGTATATTTCAGGATCTGAATGCCATTTCAAAGGAGGATTTTCTTTTCTTTTTTTAAATTATGTTCAATTAGCCACTGTATAGTACATAATTAGTCCTAGATACAGTGTTTAATGATTCATTAGTTAAGTATAACACCCAGTGCTCATCACAGCACATGCCCTCCTCAATACCCATTGCCCTGTTATACCCTCCCCCCATCCATCTCTCCTCTGAAATCCCCAGATTGTTTCTCAGGGTCCATAGTCTCTCATGGTTCATCTCCCTCTCTGATTTCTCCCCTTTTGGATTTCCTTCCCTTCCCCTATGATCCTCCATGCTATTGCTTATGTTCCACATATGAGTGAAACCATATGATGATTGTCTTTCTCTGTTTGACTTACTTCACTTAACATAATCCCCTCCAGGTCCAAAACCTAAGGGATACCTATGGGTCCTAAGGGGGAAACATATAGCTATCCAAGCCTTTCTCAAAAAAGTAGAAAAATCCCAAATGCACAAGCTAACCCTATACCTAAAGGAGCTGGAGAAAGAACAGGAAATAAAACTTAAATCAAGCAGAAGAGAAATAGTCAAGATTAGAGCAGAGATCAATGAAATAGAAACCAGAAAAACAGTAGAATAGATTAACAAAACTAGAAGTTGGTTCTTTGAAAGAATTAATAAGATTGATAAACCACCGGCCAAACTTATCCAAAAGAAAAGAGAAAGTACCCAAATTAATAAAATCATGAATGAAAGGGAGAGATCTTGACTAACACCAAGGAAATAGGAACAATTATTAGAAATCATTACCAGCAACTGTATGCAAACAAATTAAGCAACCTGGAAGAAATGGATGCTTCCCTGGAAACTTACAAATTACCAAGACTGAAACTGGAAGAAATAGACAATCTGAATATAATCAGTAATGAAATTGAAGCAGTAATCAAAAACCTCCCCAAAAATAAAAGTCTACGACCAAATGGCTTCCCATCTGAATTCCCAGGGGAATTCTACCAAATATTATTTGTTTATTTTTTTAAAGATTTTATTTATTTATTTGACACAGAGAGAGTGATCACAAGTAGTCGAAAAGGCAGGCAGAGAGAGGGAGGAAGCAGGCTCCCTGCTGAGCAGTGAGCCCAATATGGGGCTTGATCCCAGGACACTGAGATCATGACCTGAGCTGAAGGCAGAGGCTTTAACCCACTGAGCCACCCAGGCACCCCTCTACCAAACATTTAAAGAAGAACTAATATCTATTCTACTGAAGCTATTCCAAAAAATAGAAACAGAAGGAAAACGTCCAAACTCCTCAAAGGAGGATTTTCAAAAATATTTTTCAACAGTGTTACTAGCAATTTTCACTCTTGATATAGCAAACGAGCACCCTGAGGTCTCCTTCCTCAGCACAAAACCCTAGAAATAACTAAAAAATAGTTTATAAAAAAAATTAGCTGCAGTGTTAAATTTCTTAGACTCAGAAATCATAAGGAAAATCCACAAAACTGAAGCAGAAAACAGCAACCCAGACTACAAGCAAGAACCCATAGAGCACAGACAACAGCAGAATCAACTCCAGGGAGGCCTGAGTAGCCTTGAACACAAAGACAGGGAAGAACCAATACACAGGGATAGATTTCAGTACCTCAACAAGACAATCAAGTTGGTTGACTCCTTCTGTCAGCTGTTCTCTCTCAGTATAATAACAGCCACTGCCATGACTATGTGGCTCCTAGAGCAATGCCCTATTGTTTTGTTCAAATAGTGTTTTATCAGGACGAAGGACAAGGTCTTGTGAAATGTATTGAATGAGTGCATAAAAGAAAGCATATTTAAACCAGAAAAGAAAGAGTTGAGCTTTCTGGTCATATAAATGCTAGCCAAATAAGTGTATTTGGCAGTATCTCTCTGTTTCTCCTTCCCTCCCTCCTTCCCTCTCTCCCCAACTCTCCCTCATCTGTCTACTACACATTAAGTCCCAGGAGCCCACTAAATGACTAATAAACATTTCTACATCAAACTATCATAGAGTCTGCCACCATCTTCCAGATGGCTCCTGATTTACCATGGACAAGATGCTTCTGGATCTCTTTCTCTATCATTTGTATAAAAGGTGTGGAGTCTAACCACAATGATGATCCACCTGGAGTATACCTTTGATTTTTACCAAACTGAATTTTTATCCCATGAGCTTTCAGAGAAAGTATCACAGTGCCTGCTGGTGTATCTTCCACAGAGTTAGAAGCAGTATTAAAGCAATATAAATAAACAGTCTTTTAGCATTAGAGAGATAATATGTCATAACTGTCAAGAGCGTAAGTTCTGGGACAAGACTACCTAAGAAGCTCCAAATGTAACCTCAGACAAGACACATAATTTCATTCTACTCAGTTTCCTCATCTAGAAAATGAGAGTAAATGATAATGCCTATGTTGTGGGATTTATGTAGACTACATGAGGCAATGTAGGTAAAGCTCTTAGAATAGTTCCTGTCACTTGATGTTTAATGAACAGTAGCTATTAGCCATTTAAATAAGTTCCAGTAAAAATAGGAAAAATTTTCTAAAGCAGGATTTTATTCATTCTATTTAAGACTTAGATCAAACTCCTTCCTTTCTGTTTATGTTTCCAGTTTTCACTAATCTCGGTGGATTCCTTTAAGGCTTCAGCTCATCTGTCTTCCCCCAATGAGATGCTGTCCAATGGGAGTAGGGATCCAGAAAGAAAGGCATCTACTTCAGTTTCAGTTGCGTCATCTCTAAAATAAGATGAAAAACCAGTTTTTCTGAAAATAGCTTTTCAGTTGCCCCTCTATACTTCCCGTATATTAAGTCCCATTTTATCCTTAACTCTTATCTGTAAATTCTAGGATACTGAAAATTAGGAACAGAAAAAAGCTTCATAGGAGCACAGAGAGAGGAAATCATGCAAATAACATTTTTACTTCCTGGGCTGACCTACATCTCCCATTATTGCTTGCTTCCTCCTATTCCCAGAGACCTTTAAAACAGACTGGTGATAGCACCAGGGGACTCATTCTAAAAGAAGAGCAAGTTGAGTTATGTTAATTGAGAGTGTCCACACCAAGTGTCTGAGGCTGTACAAGCAGTTTTTCTTTGCTGCTTTGTCATCAGATATTTTGTCACC
The DNA here is from genome assembly GCA_028533885.1 of Nasua narica. Taxonomy (NCBI): domain Eukaryota; kingdom Metazoa; phylum Chordata; class Mammalia; order Carnivora; family Procyonidae; genus Nasua; species Nasua narica. The sequence goes on along the minus strand of CM052800.1, from coordinate 161,758,883 downwards.
CTGCCTCAAATCCTTTCACTTTTAAGAGAATAATATCAGTATCATAGCTCACAGGGATTTTGAGAAAATTAATGAGATTATGTAAGTGTTAAAAAAAAAAAAAGTAGTTGAACGGCTCAGAAGAAAGGCAACCAGCCAACATTAAATTTCACATTCCAGCAAATTGCAGGGAAAGACCCCTAAATCCTACCAAGTATTTTGCCACATTGTTAACCAGAAAATAAGGGTTGTATGTTTAGGGAGGTTATGACGATTTAGAAGCCCTTCTAAATTCCTCCTACAAAAATGTTTTGGATAGTTATTTCTCAATCATAGAAAAAAATCACTGAAAACAATGTCAGGAAACTCTGTGCTCTTGTCATTTTTACAAATAAAAGAATCTTACAAGAAATGACAACTGGGTGTGAAAAAGCATTTTAGGTCATTTAGTTTAGCCACTAACAGCATGAAAGTCTGATACTACATTCTATTTTCATATCCTCTCCCCAAAATACTTGAATTTTTTCAATGATGTTTTTCATGTTTTCCAACTCATCCTGATAGACTCCTCTATCTTCTAATATATTTTCTTCTCTGTTTCAAATAATGCGAAGTATTATCTCCCATTTCATTCTTCCAGGGCTTTTCTGAAGTCTCCTTCTGAGGTTGGCACATTCTGATATTACAGAACAATGCTTACCTCCGTATGACTTCAATTTCCAGTGTTCAGATTACCCCAAGTCTCGGTTTGGAAATCAATGCTATTCTGTATCAGATACGGTAAAATAAACCTTTTTAAAGACTTTTTAAAGACTTCAGATGTAGACATTTCCACTTTCCTTAATATCACCACGGTAGCTACACTGAAACAAGGTGACTTTTATTTAATGTTCAATGAGAATCTGCAGGATTTAACTGGAAATAATAGTGTTGACCTTGGGATCCGATAGGAATGAAACAAACTCTGGTACACTCCCAAACAATAAATGAGCCCAGGAAGTGCTAACATTTCTATTAAGAAAAGATACTTTCCCATAACTCTAAGAGCTCTTTTCACAGACTGTTTGATGATATCCACTTCACCACTTAATAACTTGTGCCGTGTTAGTTCTTTCTATTTCAGAAAGGGAGATTTCCACGGCCACCAGAAAACAGCTTTCAACTGTTTAGGAAGTAAATATTTTTTCTTCACTGAACAAAACCTAAAGTAAAAATATAGTTCTCTAGAATTTTTTTTCAGTATTTACATAGAAATCTAGTTATAATTTTGACATTTCTTTTCTCAACTCATCTTAAAATAATGTTTTTGTAATCACGAAACGCTTGTTTATTGCCAAATTTTTTTAAAATACAAAAACCATGCAGAAAAAACTATAAAAGCAACTACTATTCTAAACCTACATAACTTGAGGTGAATTCAAGACTTTTTAAAAATTTTTTTAATTCATACATTTTTTTTTTCTTGTAGCACAGTGAGCCCTTTCAATCTAAACAAAATAGTTCTTCTTTTGCATTTATTTTCTTCTTTGTTTGTTTTATTTTCCCTAGTCTGTTTTTCATGCACGCAAACTCTTGCGTGCAAGAGTTTGATCTGGAAATCTGCCTTAATATATTTTCTCTATTGTTTTACTTTTGTCGGTTTTTTTCATCCGATATGACATCATAACCGAATTCCTCTTGCTAAGGTTTTACTTTGTTTTGTTTTTATCAATTTTTCTATTTACAGACTCCGATGTAATCTTTTTATATTTGGGACTTCCTTGAAATGTGCCCCCTTTTATCTAATAGAGGGCATGTTTCGTTGCATCTTAAGATGTCACATGGTTTTATTGTTGGCTTTTGGTTTTTTTTTGTTTGTTTATTTTGATGTTTTCTCATAGAATACTACAGTGATTATTTTCCAAATTATAGTTGTCCTTTTACTCTGGGGGTTAATATGTTATCTTTTCCGCAAAGTTTTTCTCTACATGATTTATTTTCCTTCTCATTCTTTTTTGTCCCTTCTTTGGGCTATAATTAGATCCATCCAGAAGAAGTTTTAACCAATAAAACAGCATGTGTTGATCCTTTCAACTTCACTTTCTGCCCATGTGAGTGATAATTCCTTTTGAGTGAGTCCTCTCATTCAACCAGGTCCCACATTCGTTGCTATAAGAGTTTGGAGTTGGTGCTTTCATCTTCCTGTTTCTCTTACAGTAGTTTTCAACCATTATGTGAAACATGCTTCTCTCAAGGCCACTCCTTCTCCTTCTACCATAGTCTATTTGTCTTTGTTGCTGACCAAGTACTAAATTCCTAGAACTCTACTTCATTTAGTAAAGATTTGGTACCTGGTTCTCTGATTTCATTTTCTTTTCATCCCAAGGCACGAGTTCATTTGTTGGTTCCTTCAACTTTTATGTGGGTAATCTATTCTTTGCTCTGCCTTCCTAACTTCTTTGACGGCACATCTCCATGCTGTCCCAGCATTGCTCTATCTTGACCAGACCTGGGATCGTGCTGTCACACAGAACTGCACCTCTGAAATGTATTACATTAAAATATTCCATATTATATTCCTAGACTGCTACTCTTTCAGATCTCTGCATTGTACATCCATACCTATGTCTTCATCACCTCAGAATCTTTCATTGTTTGATACCCCCAAATTTCTTCTCATCATTCAACCCCCTCTTCTATGCACTTCATTCCCTATGTAATAAAATTTAAAAGCCCACTACTCAGCTGGGAAAAATCTTCATTTTTTTTCAACTATCTCCTTGATACCCATATCAGAAAAGGAAGGAAATGCTTGAAAACATAAAAAAGCTTGAGTCTAGTGAAACTACTTTAGCAGTCATTAGTATCAATAAGACCCTCATATTTTTTACAGTATCTATTTCTTATCTCTTCAAACATTCCACACACTACTTATGATCTCTGATCTCATTCACAATAAATGAACAATCTCTTCGTTTCTTAGTTTACAAAAAAAAAAAAGCAGCCATTAGATGGAGACTTTACCTTATTAGCACCTTAGCAAAAGAACCATAAAGAAAACTGCACCAAGAAGCATCATAATCAAATTACTTAAAACCAGGAGCACCTGACTGGCTTACTTAGAAAAGCATGTGACTCTTGATCTCAGAGTCATGAGTTTGATCCCCACACTGGGTACAGAGCTTAGTAAAAAAAAAAAAAATAAAAAAATTGACCCAGAAAAAATCTCAAAAGACATTCAAAAGAAAAAGACATATACAGAAAAACAAAGATAATGAAAACATAGATTTCTTGTTGGAAAACAATGAAGAAAAGGATGAAGCAATATCTTTAAAGTAATGAAAGAAAAAAATTCAACCTAGAATTTTAAACACATGAAAATACATTTCTGAAATAAAATTGTAACAAGATAGTTTCAGACATAAAAAATCTGAAAGGATCAATCACCAGCAGACTATACAATAAGAAATTTTTAAGGAAGTCTTTCAGGCACAGATAAACTGATATTAGATAGAAATATATATCTAGAGAAAGGAACAAAGTATACTCTAAAAACAACCCCATGGAAATGACGGAAGAATTTTTTAAAATTGTAGTGGGAGATGAACCATGAGAGAGTGTGGACTCTGAGAAACAAACTGAGGGTTTTAAAAGGGAGGAGAGTGGGGGGATGGGTGAGCCTGGTGGTGGGTATTCAGGAGGGCACAGATTGCATGGAGCACTGTGTGTTATATGCAAACAACGAGTCATGGAACACTATATCAAAAACTGGTGATGTACTGTATGGTGACTAACATAACACAATAAAAAATAAAATGTGAAAGTACTAGAAAATTGGGAAAAGTTTTATTTGAAATTGACAAATTTTCTGAGATAGAAGCTTATGGAAGCATACAGTGCTTTAGAATCATCAGAAAAAAGAACTGCCTCAGCAGAATTCAAATTCACTCTAGATCAGAGGGAGTTGAGTTGTGAGTGACAGTAGACCAGGTTGGTTGATAAAATGATTAAAGGGTTATAAGTTCTTACAACCAGTGCTTTTGGATCTAGCATTGGTCCTTAAGCTAAACTGCTTGTTAGGGAAATCTCATAGTGACCTTAGGAACTATGCTGATACGCAAAGAGGAGCCCTAAGTAATTCCTATTCTCTATGATATACTGTCATGCAAGGTCATTATGAACTCAGAGCATTTGATACTGCTGAGCATACCTTTCTTCATGAAATTCACTGAAAAAGAGATTCTTTGAATATCTTCAAGAAAATAAAATTGTTATAAAATATGGAAAACATTTTTGGCAAACTGAGTTTGACAAATCAGTAGTATGGTGAATCAGTGAATGGTGACTTGGTGTTCTGTGGACTGCTATTTGGTAAATTGAGTTCAGGGGAATTTGATAAATTATTATTAGCAAAGAACTCTCCACGAATGCAGCTTTCACTTCTTTGTCTACTCTTTACTCTTGGCTTTTCTTAGGATCCCATTTTCCCATTTTCTTAGGATCCCATTCTAGCTTCTTTTCTTCACTCTAGAACAAAGTCTTGAACCTTGAGCCTTTGGCCTAGATCTGTCTCCACACAGTTGTATCTAATTAGTACAGTGATTGAAATTTTCCTCACGCAGCATTAAACTCATCTTTTTCACTCTTTTTTAACTAATATTTCTGAAAGATTACAACCCCATCCAGCCTGTCGCCTTGATGTCATGGTCGTTTACCCCTAAACTTTCTATCTACCATCACATCTTATTGAGAACCATGTATATAATCATTTTATATCATAGATTTCTTTCTCTCTGAGCTCCTGTATCCACTACTAATTCCTTGAGTTCAATTCACGGTAATATCTCAACCAGATTCCTGCCAGTGCTCCAAAATTGGGCTTCTTACCTCTGGCCTTTCCCTAAACTGCATCCGGGGAATACTTTTCTAAAATGAAAATGTGATTATTTCACCCTTTCATTACAACCCATAAATGGTTCCAAGTTGTTTTTAAATAAAATAGAAACATTTAGTTTTGATGTTTCCACATATAAGATTTCTCATGATTTTCTACCTATTGACCAGCATCTGCTTGATGGCATTTTCTCACAGTTAAAGAGGGGCTTTGGAAATTAGTAGTTGTGATGCTACTGGGTTTTCCCCAAGTCCTTTCTGCTCTTCTTTTGTATGTAATAGAGTTTTAGCTGGGTACTGGGTCATCCTGCTGGAGACTACACATCCTGGCCTCCCATGCAGCTAATGTAGCCATACAACCATGTTATTACCAGTGAAAAATGAGGGAAAGTGGTGTATAAAACACCTGCATCATTATGTCAAAAGAATATTGCTTCCTAAATCTTTCTTTCTATAAACTAGAATGTAGACGAGGAGCTGAGTCCCTGGTAAACAAGCAAGTAGGACAATATGCTGGGAACAGTAAGATGGAAACCTCCTCTCCTGCCTTAAGCCACCATCACATTCCAGACTATAATGTACCAGATATACACATTTTTATCTCTTTAAACTACTACATTTTGGAGTCTTTTGTTATAAAAACTCAGCCTGCAATTTAACCACTACAGGAGCTAAGGAAGTGAGGCTTATACATTTCCAATACACAAAATATATTAAGAAGAAATTGCAAATGTAGTTGCAAAGCAAAGAAAAAGAATGACTATTTCTATGTCTTGAGTGCTTAAGTCTTAAGTGAATCTGCACAAATTCCAGTTACCTAAAGGGCCAGTGCAGTCTATCATTTCTGGGGCCATGTACATGTTATTTCCTCAACTGGAACATCTTTCCAATCTTCTTTTTAAGGAAAAACCCTTCCAATCTTTCAACTTTTAACATAAATGTCATTTTATAAAGAAAGTTTTTGCTAAATCCCATACCATAGCCATACTTGGGGACTGCTACTCTTACTTCTCATATGCACAGATCCCACTGTTTTCTAATGACCTGTCTAGTTGCTTGTACTTACCATACTCAGCATACGCTGTATGCTCGATGGTGTTAGGGACAGTCTCTGTCCCTTGGGAGGTCCTAAATCTAAAGCCTGGTTCCATATTTGGTCCACAGTAGATTCTCAAAAAGCATTTTTTGAATTAGAGTCATATAACTCAGGTCATTATATGAAATGAATGCATTATTGAAGCTCCTGTCTATGTCAAGAACTGCATGAGGTTCAACTCAACAAGCATATGTCAAAGCTCCAGTAGCTGTACTCATAGCCCCCTTCCAATCATAACCTCCCCTCCCCTCCAACCATAACCACTATTTTCTGTTTTAACACCATAGATTAGGTTTGCTTGCTTTTGCACTTTAGGAAACAGAATCGTTCGGTATAAAAATAATGTCTTGTTCAGTTCAGGCTGCTGCAACAAAATACCATAAACTGAGTGGCTTATAAATGACAGAAATCTATTTCTCTTAGTTCGTGAAGACAGAAGTTTGAGATCAGGTCAGCACGGTTAGGTACTGGTAAGAGCCCTCTTCTGGATCGCAGCCTGTCTACTTCTCATGTCTCCTTCTTAGCAGGAAGAGGGTGAGCGAGCTCAAAGTGTCTCTTTTGTAAGGGCGTTGATCCCATTCATAAGCTCCACTTTCATGACTTAATTAACCCCCACGTTTCTACTCCCAAATACTGTGACATTGAGAGTCTAATAATGAATTATAAATTGTGGAATAGAAGAAAGAAGGATGGAAGGAAAGAATAGAAGAAAAGAGTACCAACCAGTGATAACAAAGTGTTATAAAACCTGGATACGTTTAGTTATGATATGGGAAAAATTACTTTAAAAATAATATTGTCTATTCACATATAATTTTTATTGTTTTATTATTTTATATTATCTTTAAATTACCCACTTTTCTCATTGTTGTTCACTTTTAAAACACTTGACCTTTAGCGGATAATAAGAAAAACAAAACAAAACAAAACCTGGTCTTTGAATAGTTTTTAATTATGGGTTTAACAGATTAAATTAAAAAATCCCCCCAATTAAGGCCAATTTTCTTTCTTATAAGACTTTTTATTTTTTTAATTTTTTAATTTTTATTTATTTATTAGAGAGAGAGAGAGACTGAGAATGAGAGGGGAGAAAGTCAGAGCGAGAAGCAGACTTCCTGCAGAGCCGGGAGTGCGATATGGGACTCGATCCCGGGACTCCAGGATCATGACCTGAGCCGAAGGCAGTCGCTTAACCAACTGAACCACCCAGGCGCCCTTATAAGACTTTTTAAAGTGAATTTTCTCAAAGGATCGCTTTCAACCACTTTAATATCTGATTGACATAAACAATAAAAATTACTCACCATAATTTATATTCAACTTGTATATAGCAGCATAAATATCTTTTTCCTTGTTTAGCTTAGGTTATTTATCAACATAAGAGATTGACTTACACAAAAATGATTTCCTTGACTACAATCTCCTAGGAATGGCTTTTACCCTGTCAGTTCTTTCACTTCTAAGCCTAAACTTCAGTATCTTTACTACTGATACGCTTATGTACCATCCCCAAATCCCATGAGCATTATAATTGACATTGTTCTTAAGTACCTGTTTTCTTTAAAATAAGAAAACAAACAGGCATTTAAGAAATAAAGTGTATTTCTGTACTGCCTGAGTGGTTCAGTCAGTTAAGCCCCTGACTTTGGCTCAGGTCCTGATCTTGGGTTCCAGGGAGGGGATCAAGCCCCACTGATGGCTCCCTGCTGAGCAGGGACGCTGCTCGACTCTCTGCCCCTCTTCCAGTTGTGTGCACGCTCTCTCTCTCTCTGTCTCTATCAAATCAATAAATAAAATCTTTTGAAAGAAAAGGAAATGAAGTGTATTTCTAAACTCATTTACTTTTAACTGCTTCATTAACAGTGGACAACATTCAATCATCTTTTGTATATTTATTACTCAAAAAGGAATTTTTACCTATTCTCTATATATCTCCATACTGTTGGTATCTGACTTTAAAAGAGTATGCATAGATTGATTACATTTTTGTAAGCAATTTTGTAATCAAAAATGATTACATTTTTGTCACAAACTTTGGGGAGATATATTTTGTTTTAGTCCATTTTTCTACCTTTAAATATATGTATATGCACACATTCACACAAATAGATAGATGGATAGATGGATACAGATAGGTCTATATAGCTATAGAATTATTGCTATTTTCTTATTTAGGTCATTTTTCTTGAAGTCATTCATAAACATAATAGAAGAACAAGTATGTATTATTAAAAATAGCTATTTTGGGGGCACCTGGGTGGCTCAGTGGGTTAAGTCTCTGCCTTCAGCTCAGGTCATGCATGATCTCAGGGTCCTGGGATTGAGCCCCGCATTGGGCTCTCTGCTCAGCAGGAAGCCTGCTTCCCCCCCTCTCTCTGTCTGTCTCTCCGTGTACTTGTGATCTCTCTCTCTGTGTCAAATAAATAAATAATCTTTAAAAAATAGCTATTTTCATGATAATTAGTGTTCAAGTCTTGTCTTCTGGATGTATTGACTTGGTATAACTTGGGACAATCTTTAGGTATCTTATAAAATGTAATGAGAGAAATAATTCTGAAACCTGAAAACTGATGTATTAATATTTTTTAAGAGATGGAATTTGACTTTAATATTAGTAACTTTAATTTTAAAGTAACATGGGCAAAAAATTAACTTTACTAAATATAATATAGCTTGAAAAACTGGATAATATGTTTTCAATATATTTTAAAAGATTTAAGAAAAAGATAACTCTGTATCACAGGAAAGGGAAGTATGTCAAGAGTCCGTTTAATAAACCCCATCCTACCCAACTTTTAATAAACTCCAACCTGGCCAGCATCTGAAAATATATTAGACAGGGAACTCATTTTTAAAAAATTCTTATAGACAAAATGTACAGACTTCCATTTATTCTATAATATAAGGAAATAGAAATAGTCTAATTCCTATTATCTGATTTAAAGCAATCAAATCATTCCCTAGTCTTTTTTTTCCCTCAGACCAAATCACTCCAATTTTCTTCTTTTTTTTTTACTAGTTGAATTTTAATCACCTTTTTGGCACTCAACTGCAAAGCTATAAAATATAGCCTCTGAGAAAATTAGAGTGGAAAGATAAGAAGTTAATCCAAACTGTATATGGATGAAATCCAAACCCATAGCAAGCTTTTCATGGTCCTCATTCATTGTAAAATCCTAGAGATACTAAAAAAGGTCACCAGATTATATTTAAATTCAATGTTACTATTTTACCATACTCAACTCTCATTCTAGTTTTCTTAACTGTGATTTATTCACTATAGGTTTTTGCTCTCCATTTTATAACTCCTGGGTTATTGTGTTATATCTGAACATTGTCAAATGTGCCCAGAATTGTATTTGTTATATGTCTTTTTTCTCCTAAGTTTATAGCTCTATATTTATTTGACTTTCCCATTTGACCGCTAAGCACATTCAGCATGATTAGTTAAATCTGACCATGCTTTTAACTGTTATTATGGGCTTATTCTATCCATAGGTAACTCTTTTATATTCTAATTATCTATTAACTCATTCATCTTTACAAAAATGATCAACATTAACCACATGGGCCAATGAATCAAAGGGAGGAGCCATCTCCTAGACCAAATCAGAATGAACAACCCAACAAAACATAGTAAGAACTAATAATGTTGGAAATCTGTACAAGACCAACTTTCTGTTGTCAAATCCTGCAATTGAAATCAGAGATACTTCGCTACCATCTTTTCAGGGATTTGCATCATTCAATGGACATTAAGTTTATAATTCCAAAGATAGCTCTTATTACTATGCCCCCTTGCTTAGGCTGCTCTGTCCATATTGGGCTCCTTGGCCTTCCCCTAGAACATGCTCAGAATATTCAAACCCAGGGCATTCAATCCAGCTCTACCTGGGGTATTCTTTCCCTTAGACAGCTGACGGGTTAATTCCATCTCATGAAGTCTTTGCTTAGACCTCACCTTCTCAACGAGGTCCACTCTGACCACTCTATTTTCCACAACTCTCAAGTACCACTTGCTTTACTGACTGCTTTTAACCTGTTTAACTTTTTCTTATATCTAAAGTACTTATCACCTTCTAATATATATAATAATTTACCCATTTATTGTTTATTTAGTGTATGTGCTCCCTCTCTGAGAATGAGAGGGGAGAAAGTCAGAGCGAGAAGCAGACTTCTCTAAGTATGACAACACCACAAATTTGTCTGTTTCACACATTGTTATATCCTAAATTCCTAGTAGAGTTCTGGGCCCTTACTGAGTATGTGCTCAGTAAACATTTGGTGAATAAAATAAAATAAAATATCACATGTTTTAACATTTAACCTAAAAGAGTAGATAACAAGAGAAAAAAAATCCTTCTATTCTATTGTATTATCAGAAGTAGGAAGGAAATAAAAGTAGGAAACTCTAATGGCTTATAATAATAAAGGAAAAGATAGGAGAGCATGAGATTAAAGAGGATTTGCATTTTTTGTAAAATGACCTAATTATAGCTGCCTTTCCTCACAGAGTCATCCTTCCAAACAATACACACATGACTGTCTGCATTCCTCTATCCGTCTGTGACTTAGGACAGGATTATTTCCCCCTAATCATCAGTGTTAGAAAGTCATAATAAATTGCACTAATATGGCTACATTTTGATAACCTTATTAACTTATTAATGTGGATGTGGATAAAGAAACCACTGTCAGCTGCACTGGTATCCATACCCCCTTTTGTTAATAGCATATGTAGAAATAATCCACAAGTCTCAAATTTCACAGAAGCACAGATTCTCAAAGTTTAAATAAATGTTAGAGATGATCTAATCCCATTCCCTGTCTGATTCTTAAATCCCTTCAATTCACCATCCCTGAAAGCAACCTATTCTATTTTCAGATATTTTGACTCTTCTTTATGTTGAGACAATTCATCAGCCACACTAGTGGCTTCATATATGGGCCCAAGTCCTGCCCTTGAAGCATTCTCAATAAAGGCTCTTCTGTTTTTCCAAAGAACAGTTCTTCTTGTATTTGAAGACAGCTTTCATTTTGGCTTTAAGTCTCCTATTTTCCAGTATAGTTTCTTTAAATGCTATATATAATTTAAAGCTTCCTCAACTTTCTAAAAGACCTCTCCTACAAGTTTTAATTTACCAAGTATTGCTGTTCAGTGCATAATTAAGCAAGACTATCACCCCTTTTGTTCTACATATTGTATATATTTTAATATGTATAACCAGCTATAATTTATAACATTTAGGCACTCAATTTATTCAGTAAAATACGTTAGAAGTTATAACCATGAGGGAGATCCAAATTTCAATCATTATATCATGTTAAAGTCCATAAGGATACTGTGGTCTTAAAAAGACACCATATAAAAAACAGAAAGAATTCAAATTTGTATCAGTAAAACTTGATCAGAATTAGATGAAACAGAATAGAGAAGCCAGAAATAGACTCTCATAAATCCACTCAACTGATCTTCAACAAAGAACCAATGCCAGTACAATGGAGTGAAGGTGGTCTCTTCAACAAATGGTCTTAGAACAACTGGATATCTAGACACAGGAAATGAATGTAGACACAGATCTTATACTCTTTACAAAAAGTAACTCAAAATTTGTCATAGACCTAAGTGTAAAACACAAAACTAAAAATTCCTGGATATAACGTAGGAGAAATCATAGACGACCTTGAGAATGGTGATTCCTCTTTAGATAAATACCAAAGACACAATCCGTGAAAGAAATAATTGATAAAATTAAAAAGTTATGATATGTGAAAGACAATATCAAAAATTTAGAAGACAAGCCACAGACTGGGAGAAAATATTTGTAAAAGATGCATCTGATAAAATGCAAATTTTATCTTTGCATTTTATCTCTGCACATATAAACTTCACTTATATGTGGCATCTAAAAGAAAAACAAATGAACAAACAAACATACAACAACAGCAACAGAGAAAGAGACTCATAAATACAGAGAACAAATTGGTGGTTGCCAAAGAAGAAGGGAATATGGGGATGGGCAAAATGGGTGAAAGGGATTAAAAGATACAAACTCCCAGTTATGGGCCCAGCACACTTCTACAAACGCTCAGTTATAAATAGGTTACAGGGAAGAAAAGTTTAACATAAGGAATACAGCCAACACTTTTGTAATATACTTACTGTGGTAAGCATTTTGTAAAGTATAGAATTGTTAAATCACTATGTTGTACACCTGAAAGTAATTTAATATTTGTCAACTATCCTTCAATTAAAAATTTAAATTTTGGGGGGCACCTGGGTGGCTCAGTTGGTTAAGCAACTGCCTTCGGCTCAGGTCATGATCCCGGAGTCCTGGGATCGAGTCCCGCATCGGGCTCCCAGCTCCATGGGGAGTCTGCTTCTCCCTCTGACCTTCTCCTCTCTCATGTTCTGTCTCTCTCTCTCAGATAAATAAATTAAAAAAAAATCTTTAAAAAAAAATTTAAATTTTTTAAGTTTATATGTACTGTGCAGGGGTCAGTACCCCTAAACCCTGTTGTTCAAGTATCAACAGTATACGACATTTTGGAAAAGGAAAAACTATGGAGACAATAAAAAAAAAAACCTATGGTTGCCCAGTGAAGGAAGAGTGCAAAGATCAAAAGGCAGAGCACAGAGGACTTTCAGGGCAATTACAATACTCTGTATGATAGTATAATAATGGATATACATAATTCTGGATTTGTCTAAACTCATAAAATATACAAAAGCCAAGAGTGCGCTCCAAGCACACTGTGGACTCTGGATAATTATGATGTTTCAGGGTGGGTTCATTTTTGGTAAACAAACAAAGTACCATTTTGCTGAGTGATGTTCATAATGGAAGAGGCTATGCATTTGTGGGGACAAGGGATGTATGAGAAATTTCCGTATCTTCCTCTCAATTTTATTATAAACATAAAACTGCTCCTTTTTTTTTTTTTTTAAAAAAAAGCCTTTAAAAAAAAATGAAGTAAACTTCTGAATAGTCTTTTGTGTATACAGGTTTAGCCTTGAAGGTATCAAAGTCAATTACATTGGGATGCCTATGTGGCTCAGTTGGTTGAGCGTCTGCCTTCAGCTCAGGTCATGATCCCAAGGTCCTGGGATCGAGTCTTGCATCGGGCTCCTTTCTCGACCGGAAGCCTGCTTCTCCCTCTACCTGCCTCTCCTCTTACATGTGCTCTCTCTCTCTCTGACAAATAAATAAGTAAATAAAATCTTTTTTAAAAAGTCAATTACATTAACAATGTCAGTATTAACTGAGTATCTACTATACCAGAAAATGTGCACACACCCTTTATGTGTATATTCTAAATAGTTGTAAATCCTCTGTAGCCAATTTAAATGTTCTTTGCAAGTATGCTGAAAATTCTTTCTTCCTCGTCTTTTAGACAGTTACAATTAATATTTTGCTACCAAATATAAATGTATACCTATTACATTTTCCCCTTTAAATTAAATGTAATTTAACTCTTTACCACAAACAAACACACACAATGATAAGCAATCAGTTTCATGGATTAATTTTACCAGATACTTGATGAGCAATTAATCCCTGTGCTATGTACATTATTTGAGAGAATAGAATAAAAGGGATTCTTCCCCATTCCCTTTCATGAAGCTAACGTTGCCATATCATATAGAGTTCTAGGCAAGTGAGAAATTTTAGATGGTTACATTGCCACTCTGGACATAATCAAGATTCTTTAGGTTAAAAAAAAAAAAAAAAGCTGAGTGGAAACTGGGTGGCAATTATCAGTGTGTGCCCCCAACCCAAATTAGCAGATGGTGGAGAGGGAGGGAAGAAGGGTAAGGTACTAGAAGTTCATTTTGAGATATATTAATGTTATCCAAAGAGATATCCAAAGAGATATGTCAAGTGACAGTTGGATGTTCGAGTCTGTAGTTTAGGGAAGAAGACTTCTGTGTCTCTTCAGTGTATACATGGTAGGTAAAGCCATGAGAATGAGTGAGATCACTTAAGGAATAAGTGGAGATAAGAAAACATATGGAGAAGATTTCTCCAGTGGAGAAAAGAAATGGAGCAAGCCAATATGTAGAAAATAAAAAGAGAGAGAGGCTCCAGCAGTGAGACAGAGTTATCATCAGGTGAGGAAGGGGACTAGAAATGAGTAGTGCCCTGGAAATGAAGTGAAGAAAGTGCTCCAAGAAGGAGGGAGTTGTCAAATGCCAATGGGATATCGAGTTCAGTGAGAGCTCATAATTGAACCTTCAGTCTGGCAACATGAAGTCCATTGATGAACTTCAACCCAGAGATGAGTGAAGAAAAGCTTAAAGTGAGTGGGTTCAAGTTAAAAAAAAAAGTATTAAGGATGTGAAGACAGATAATTTAGATAACTTTTGCAAGAGATTTTGCCAGAAAGAGGAGCAGGAAAATGAGGTAGTAGCTGGAGTGGGGGATATAATGAAGAGAAGGGGTGTTTTCCTTAGATGGAAAATAGTCCATCACGTTCATATGTTGATGGAAATGATCCATTAAGGAGTAAAAAAGTGATAATACCACAGAGGAAAAAACATAGGAATAAAGGGCATCAGATCTAGCATTCAAATGAAAAATTTTGGCCATAATGATGACCCACTATGATGGGTAGGGGGACAGAGTATTTTTTTTTTAAGATTTTATTTATTTACTTGACAGAGAGAGAGATCACAAGTTGGCAGAGAGGCAAGCAGAGAGAGGGGGGGAAGCAGGCTCCCTGCTGAGGAGAGAGCCCAAGGCAGGGCTTGATCCCAGGACCCTGAGATCACGACCTGAGCCGAAGGCAGAGGCTTTAACCCACTGAGCCACCCAGGCACCCCAAGAAACAGAGTATTTGGACATAACTGCTGGGCATCTGTAGTAGAAGGAAAGGAGGTTTTCTTCTGATTGTTTCTGAAGAAAATTGGATATAAGTTAGAAGAAAATGTGCAAAATAGACCAAATTAACTAAGGAAGTATAGTTAAGCCTGACAAGCAGATTTATAGACATATATTTAAAGTAAGCACAATCCACATGGTTGTGTTTTCTCCAAACACATTCTGCATATGCACAGCAGATAATTATGCATTAAATAAAGGTTAGGATTTTTACTGGGCCAATATGATGGAGGGAAAGCAAAATTGAAAGTTACCTTTTAAATGATGATACAGATCTCTACTTTTTAAGGTGGAAACATGCCTTGGACATATTAAAGTAATTTAAAGCTATGTAGCAAACAGTATGTGCCTATCTGTGTGTGGGCTGTGTGTGTGTATATGTATATTTATATGTATATACATATACTCCTTGTTTCTAGTTCCATGTATCTCTACTCAGATATACCTGAGTAGAGAAAAAAGGTTTAAAAATATACACCAGATTATTAATTATTTCTCTCTTCATTCATTTTAAAATGCTTGTAATAGCTGGTCTAAATAGTTTTCTATATGATTCTCAGAGGTGTTTGAAGAAAATATTCTCTGCTCTGATTCCACAGCACCAAACTGAGAAATGAACTCAGATCAGGCTAAATGAGCCGGGATTACCACTCTGATTGCTCCTGATATATTTTGTACCGCATTCTGCAGTCACATGGTACATTGATAAATTCCAACATTTATCAGGTATTCATAGCCCAGGTAAAGCATTGCTCAGCACCCTAGTCATACAAGGCCATATGCAGGAATGCTCCAACTTTACAAATTTAAGATTTATGTGTATAAGATGGAAACCAGAAGTAGAAAATAATGTTTCCAGATTTCATATGACTCATCCAAAGTTGTTGTCGACAAATCTGGGTTCCCTAACAAGATCTTTTTTGAAATAGGCAGCTTGTACTTCTTTCAGTCCTGGAAAATATATGCTGATTTCTCAGCCATAGGTCCTGATTGTAATACAGTATAATTCTGTATTCTTTAGGAAAGAAAAACATTTTTGAATTATAATAACATTATGTACACGTAATTTTCCTATTGACCACTAATTATTTTATATTCATCAATACAGAGTTGATGTATATAAATAGTCTAAAAATATAAAATTTCTTTTTTTTTTTAGGATTTTCTTTATTTGACAGAGAGAGAGTGAGAGCAGGAACACGAGCAGGGGAAGTGGGAGAGGGAAAGCAGGCTTCTCGTTAAGCAAGGAGCCCGATGTGCAGCTCGATCCCAGGGTCCTGGGATCATGACCTGAGCCAAAGGCAGACACTTAATGACTGAGCCACCCAGGCGCCCCAAAATATAAAATTTCTATTTCTCCCTCTCATACACATACTGAAGTCACAGCCTCACCATCCATTATCATTCTTATATGATCTTAACTTTTATAATCAGATAAGAAAACATTTACACCTTAAAAATAAAGACATTAAAAGTATTGTTTGGTAGAATACAACAATACTCAGGGTGGTAGAATTTCTAAGTTTTTTAATGATCATTCAAATTCTACTAATCATTTGAGGTCCAGATCAAGGCCAATCTAATCCATAAGCACCTTCCTAATTCTGTCTTCACCAATCATTTGGGTCTTTGACCTACTTCATCATTGTCACCACAGCTGTCACCATCATCAGTCAAAATCAATCTGTAAAATTACATACCAGAGCTCTTTTCTACTCATTGTATATTCTACTCAAATAACAATGACAATAATGACATAACAATAGTTTAAACGATGTTCACTGCCATGAATTGCTTTTTTCCTCATCTTTCTATATTCAGTCTTGATTTCAAATAAAGTTTACACTTCTATATGACACACATTTCATTTTAAATTTATTTAGAATGGATTATCAGCTTTTGTCAAAGTAGTATTTAACTTTACCAAATCAGACATTGGTAACACTGTCTAATACAGCTCATACACTAATCAGAAATCAGAAACTAATCAGTTTTTAGAAACTGATGAATATGCATATATGTTATATAAACAGAGCTACATATGTGTACATAAAAGTAATAGATATAATAACTATACATACATACACATAATTGTATATGTCAGGACAAATGCATGAATTATATTAAATAGATATACTAGAATTATATTTGATGAAAGGTGTAATTATTTTCATTTTATTTATTAACAGCTATACTGGGAACCTAACAATAAATTCATGCAACTAATGGCCTAAATATAGGCACCGTGAATAATGTATGTCTAGAATGTATTTTGT
Organism: Nasua narica; assembly: GCA_028533885.1. NCBI lineage: Eukaryota > Metazoa > Chordata > Mammalia > Carnivora > Procyonidae > Nasua > Nasua narica. The sequence goes on along the minus strand of CM052800.1, from coordinate 161,741,778 downwards.
TCATCTTTATTTCTGTGCAATGTCTTGTATGTTCATATGCACTTCGTTAACTTTAAATGACATTTCTCAGCAATGAAGGCAATTGCATTACCCTACTGTTATTAAAATAAATTTCCTCATGCCAGATAAAGGAGTTACCCAACTCCCTGTTAACTCTCATTACAAGTTTGCATAATTTTTGCTGGGTTCACAAAGGTCCTGACAGCATGGCTAATTAGATCCTACCAAACAGTTAAACACAATAGCAGTTTCTTAAATTGCAGAATTTAGAATTGGAATGGTTTAGAGAGGTCATCTGGTTTAACCTTCCACACAATGTTTCTTCAACATCCAAACATTTAAACATGGATTTTTTTAGCTTGAACTTATTTTTCTTTAATTCGTAAAGTGTACTTATTCTTCAGTCTTCTCACTGAAGCTGGGAAAAGAACCAAATTTAACTCGAGGCATGGAAAAAATAGAACCTTTAAATTGGTGGTAATACAATAAAGATGATTTCTTCAAGAAATCATTGAACATAAAATCCATTGTTCATAAAATGTTTATCCATTGAACATAAAATCATGTTTAAAATGCCTAGTGTTTTCTTAGTGTAGGCAAAAATAAATTATTTATTTTTTAAAAATCAAAAGGATGGTGGTTGGTTTCCTTCATTTCCATCACTTCAAGTGATAACTGTTTTGTTTCGGTTTTATGACAGTTCAAAGAAAGACATAGAGAGAATACTCCTTCTACTCTTCACTGTCAGACAAATGACTCAGTCTGTACAGCAAGATGGCCATGCCCCTATGAACAGTGTGTCAGGATAAAAAACATGATAAAAGGGGCGCCTGGGTGGCTCAGTGAGTTAAGCCTCTGCCTTTGGCTCAGGTCATGATCTCAGGGCCCTGGGATCGAGCCCCACATCAGACTCTCTGCTCAGTGGGGATCCTGCTTCCTCCTCTCTCTGCCTGCCTCTCTGCCTACTTGTGATCTCTCTCTCTCTGTCAAATAAATAAATAAAATCTTAAAAAAAAATTAAAAAAACATGATAAAATACTGAAATGCTGATGGTAGCAGGTTGGTAACAACGATTAAACCAATTCATCTTATACATTAAAATCTATCAACCTATTTGTTGCTCTAATTATCAAAACCTTTCTCTAATAAGTAATGAGAACATTTTTCTTAAAGTATGTTTAATCTGAGGACAAGGATTTTCCATGTGTTCTTGTGTCTTGATGTGCTTTGTTTCTAAAATTTATCCTTCATCCTAATGCTATTCACAGATTAAGTTTTCTGGCAAATGTCACCTGGAAAGAACACTTACTATTATCCAAGGTCAAGTTATCATTTCTCAGACATAAACAGGTATCTTTGTAGGTACTGTTTGTCTAGTTTTGTCTTCTGGACACCAGGACCTTAATTTTTTCTTCTGTAATAAATGTAAACAAATCTGCCAAAAGAGGTCTCAAGTTTTCAAAAAACTTGAAACCGTGGACAATAAAATTCTCTTTTACAAACTATACATTTTAAAAATTAAGTTATAGCCACACAATTAATATCACATTCGGTGGTGAAAAACCCTAAGATAAGGAACAAGACAGGATGCCACTCCTGCCATTCATATTCAACATCGTATTAGAAGTTCTAGCTAGAGAAATTAAGCATTAAAAAATAAAACAATCAAAATGGAATGGAATAACTAAAATCATCTTTGTTTGCAAGTGACATTATCTCATACATAGGAAATTCTAAGACTCTGCAAAAATACTATTAGAGATAATAAATTTAGCAGTGTTGCACAATGTGAAATCAACACAAAATTTGATACACTTCTGTCCAGTGGCATGAACAATCCATAAGAAAACAATTCCATATATAATAGTATCTGAAAGAATGTATTATTTAGAATAAATTTAAGATTTTATTTATTAATTATTTATTTAACATAGAGAGAGACAGTGAGAGAGGGAACACAAGCAGGGGGAGGGAGAAGCAGACTTTCTGCATGGCAGGGAGCCTGATGTGGGGCTCCATCCCAGAACCCTGGGATCATGACCCAAGCCCAAGGCACACGCTTAATGACTGAGCCACCTGGCACCCCTAGAATAAATTTAAACAAGGAAAAAAAACTTATATACCAAAAACTACAAAACATTGCTGAAATAAATTAAAGAAGACATAAATAAGTGGAAAGACATTCTGTATTCATGTATTGGAAGACCTAATAATAAGATAACAGTGTCACCCAAAGCAATCTACAGGTTGCATGCAATCCCTGTCAAAATCCTAATAGCATTTTTTGCAGAAATAAAAAATGACCCTAATTTTCATATGAAATCTCCAAGGATTCTGAATAGTCAAACAGACTTGAAAAAGAACAAAATTGAAGGGCTCACATTTCCCAATTTCGTAGCTTACTATGAAGCTATAAAAGATTACAAAAGTAATCAAAACTAGCATATGGACAAACATATAGACCCACAGAATAGAAAATAGGCCTAGAAATAACCTCATATATGTGGCCAATTGCAAGAGTGGTAAGGCCTTCCAATAATTTTGGTTATGCAAAAAATATTTTTTTCAACAAATGGATTTCCTTTTCAATGGCAGTATAATATTCCATTCTATCTACTATCTATCATATATCTATATCACATTTTATTTATCCATTCATCCACTGAAGGACACTTAGGTTGTCTTGGCTACTGTGAATAATGCTGCAGTGATCATGGAAGTGCAGACATCTCTTCAAGATCCTGACTTCATATCCTTTGGATATGATTGCTGCCTTGTATGGTAGTTCTAATTTTAATTTTTGGAGAAATCTCCATATTCTCTGCCCTAATGGTCGTACCAAGTTACATTCTCACCAACAGTGCACAAAGGGTTTCCTTTTCTCCACATCCTCTCCAACATTTTGCTTTGAGTTTTGGTAATAGATATCCTAACTTGAATGAGGTGATATATCCTAATTTTGATTTGCATTTTCCTGATTATTAGTGATGTTGGACATTTTTTCATATACCTGCCATTTATATGTCTTCTTTAGAAAAATGACTATTCAGGTCCTTTGCCCAATTTTCTAACTGGGTTGTTTTTTGTTATTGAGTTTTATGACTTTATATGTTTTTTATATTTTAACCCTTTATCAGATATATTATCTGTAAATATTTTATCCCAAGTAATGTTTAACTTTAGATAAGTTTACTATGATTTGAGCCTGAGATCTAATTGTGTGTAGACCTTTATAGATAAACTTGTTCAAATACTACAGTTATATATATAGGATGACCATATAATTTAATCTTCAAGCCCTAGACACTTTTATAAATGAAAGACAATAATATTAATAATTATTAAACAATTGACATAAACCAGACCTGTCCTGGGCAAAAACCACAATGTCTAGCTAACCAGTCATACATTACACATGGAACAGGTTCTTTTTCTTAGAAAAACAGTATCTCTTTGAGTTAAAGTATTAAGACTTCTAGTATGACTTATCTTCCTAGAAAAGTGGTGAGGACAAATGAAACTTTCAATGCAGAAATTTGCTTGCTTCTATTACATATAATATTACTTAAATGCAAATATTTTCTGACTGGCGTAATAGATGCCTATGCTTCAACAGTACTTTGCTAAGAAAATATTTACCGAGGAGTTCTAAGGGCACAATTTGCAATTAAAATCACAGAGCAAATACATTATTGCTTACTAGAAAGGCTTGCAAATGAGCAGAAATTTACTGTATGTCATTAATGTTTTAGTAAGAGCAAATCCTGCAAGCTAAGCAAAATAGAGGCTATCCAAATGGACTGTGAGGGCATTTTGGTAAAGGAAAAGGACAAACTTGTTTTTTAAAAAATAATTTGTTTTTTATTTATAAAATTTATTTATTTATATAAATTTATGATTTATTTAAAAAATAATTATTTCTGATGAAGCCCTACATTTTTTTAAAGATTTATTTATTTATTTGAGAAGGAGGCGAGGGAGCAGCAAAGGGAGAGAGAGAATCTTAAGCAGATTCCCCGCTGAGCATGGAGTCCAACACAGGGCTCAGTCTCGTAAGACTGAGATCATTATTTAATGATCTAACTGGGTGACTGACTGAGCCACCCAGATGCCCCGAACACTACTTTTTAGCATTGTACCTTAACAGGGTCATTTGGTAGGTAATTATTCCAGCAAAAAAGAATTTTTAAAATACATACTTACATATACTTAGTCACCCCATAAATACTATCAAGGGGAGCATTTATGGAAAGATATAAACAAGCAGAGAGTTTGAATGAATTCACAAACACTATGTGTCCAACTGACACTCCACAGTTGTGAAATTAGAAGCCTGGAGCAGGACAGAAGTTGATGTTAAAGAGAGATGTTTCTTCACTACTGCTGAGGACATTCCTCCCATGTATGGAGACAGCTATGAGAGTAGTTCCTGGCCTTCTACTCTTCTGTTTAACTTCTCAACTGGCTCAGAACAAATGTGATAAAGACGTGTATTATTTATTAAACCTCTCACAGACCGCCACATGGGAATGAGGATGATTTGTCATCTTCCACCTGCAATTTTTGATGATTGGCAAGTGAGAAGAGAGTCATGAATATAAAGGAATTGGTCACGTCTAGGTTTTTCTTTTTTACCCAGTGTATATTTGTTCCTTCTCCTTTTAATCAAAATTATTCCCATATTGGTCAGCATCTTATGCATTGGAGTTTAGATGATAAGAAGAAAAGTAATTGAAGGAAGGAAAAGAAGAGAAAGGAAAAATGAGAATTCAGCTCCAACATTAGCAAGTTACTTCATGTATAAAATCTCAAATTCTCACAATAGCATTAGCAACTAGTTATAATTGTCTCAAGTTCATAGATGAACATTTATAGAATGTTCCCTTTATTTATTGCCATGTGATAAATCACTCCAAAACTGGAGGCTTAAAAGAGTAATAATGTAATAATATATTAGTTCTCAAAATTCTGTCTTGTCTGGGCTTAGCCCAGTGGTTCTTCTGCATTTGGTGAGGGCTGGGTTCACTCATTTGGCTGCACCCCAGATGACTTTATTCCTATGTCTGGTGCCTCAAATGAATGGCTAAAAGCAGTGGAAGCAGGATGGGTGTCTTCTCCAGTCGGTAATTGAAATTCTTATATGGTGGCTCAGGGCTCCAAGACAGTGAAAGCAGACACTGCCTAAACTCCTAAAACCTAGTCCCAGAACTGACACAGCATCCATTCAGCCATATTCCATTAATCTAGCAAGGTACAAAGTGGGTTCAGATTTAAATGTCAGAAAAACACACGGCCTTTTGATAGGATGAATGGCATGCATGTAAACTATAGTGGATACCGTTGGCATTCCTTTTTAAAGACAATCTATTACAAAGATATTAAAGGTCAGTGAAGTTTAATAATTTGTCCAAGATCACCCTGTTATACAGCAGAAAGTCTGGTAGTAAACTATCATATTTATCTGATTCTAAAGCAAGGTCTCTTGATTATGACAGTAGTTTTCAAACTTCTTCACCTTCCAACCCCGAGGAGTCTCCATGAGTCCTTCAGGGCCCCTAGGTCAACAATTCCACCCTTAGCTGTATGATAACCTATTCTTTAAATATGAATTCCTTCGAAGGGGAGGTTAAGAAGCTAAACATATTTGAAAATCAGCACCCTATTCTGAGTTTGCTTGTTTCGAGGAATGAAGTCAGTAACCATGCTCTCAGGTACTTTAACATCACTCAGAAATTAGCTGAATTTTGATCACAAAAGAAAGAACTGGAAGATTCCTCCCTCGATCTTAAGAACTTTTCTTGCCACAAAATTTCCTTCAGTGTTTTGCCATAAGTTTTTAAAAAGCTTTTTACATAACTTTTCCAGCAAATCTTGCCACCTAAAAACTTTACTCTTGATAACACAGTAGAAAATAATATGCTATAAAATTAAGCCACTTCCTCAACCAGCTTCATTTGGCAGCTTATATGCTTCCAGATTATTTTTATCTTCTGGCAGTTGGTGGGTAGTTAAAAAATTAGTTTTTGAAAATTACATGGTCCATAAATAAAAGAAAGAAATTTGGCTTTAAAAAATAATAGTTTATTGCATTTTAAAAATCAAATAGATAATTGCTTCCATCAGTTCCTACTTTATGTAATCCTCGCTATTGTTCTATTTTTCATATGGAAATCCTCAAGAGATGACTGTAATTACCTCAAATAGAATTTTTATGGGAAAAATGAGAATACATTTCTTGATGGATTAGATGTTTTTATTAATAACCCAGGTTAAATGAATATGGACAATATGATTAAATTCATCTAACCCAGTTTAAATGAATATTGACAAGAAGTTTTAGAGACAGACTTTTATTTTATTTATCTCTGTTCTTTACTTGTGAGAATAAAAATAACCAAAATAAGATTAACAAGTGAGGTATTTTTCCTCTTAAAAAATTTTATAGAATATGCATCATCATAGGGCTTACAAAAGAAGAAATACTTTCAAAATTTTCAGCAGATCACATATATATTTGGAGAAGGGATTTTTTTGGGGGGATAATAGAATTGAAGTTTAGAATAGCAAAACTGGAAAGAATATTAAAATCATCTATTTATCTTTCATTTTAATCTGGGGTAGCTTATACTCAAAGCCTTGGTTTCTGCTTCAAGTCAAACATCTAAGTTAGAAGAAATCTAAGAGAAAATATCAGGTCATCTTTTCATCACTCCATGCTACTACATGCCTTGATTTTCGCTCCTTGTATTCCTCTTGTCGCTTAATAAATTTCAACTTGCATATAATAGTAGAAGGGAAGTTGAAACAACATAAGATAATTTGTGTGTGTAGGGAGGCATACTTATCATAAATCATGCTTTAATAACTGACTTAACATATCCACACTGAAACCTAAGTGGGGTACTATGTCATTTAACTAAATGCTGTCATGTTTTAGAATTTTTTTCTGTTCTCTAAGAAATGATAGAACACCATAATTTTACCCCTAAGCCTGTCAGCGCATCCAAATTTTGATTCGAAGGCTTTAAAATAACAAATGAATTGTGAGTAGGTTTGAAATAACATTCTTTTATTTGAATGCATCAGAGTGTGCCTAGCAACTTATATGTAGGACATTAGTGAAGTAATTTCTGCTCTCCCTTACATTTATTCTTTTCTTATATTTTCACATATATTATTCTCATCAGCTTAGAAGATGTTAGATATTCCTACTTATTACTGAATTACACACAGCAAGATTATATTCAGCAAGGTTTACATAACTCTACATAAATTTATATGTTAATGTACAAAGACCTTAAGAAATTCTATTTTCTTCTATAACTGTATGCCTTATTAAATTAGATGTGGAAATAAATAAATGCCTAACAATTTTGATGTTAAATATGATTTTCACTGAGGTTAAAAGAAAAAAAGTCCTATTAACAACACATCAGTCATATGATGCAACTAAGAATCTGACAAATGTAAAATTTTCTAATTGTCAGATTATCTAATGTCTTCCTGATTACTGTTTTACTTCAGAATAAAAGGAAAATGTTTTCTCTATATAGATAGTATTTCAAAGATAATCAAATAGCTTCCAACACCTTCTGCTCTGAAACTCTTTAAAATACTTATTTTGATGTTACTGTCAGCATGTATCATTGACTTAGTTCTTATTTCATTTACTTATTTATTTACTGAACAACTACTTATTATGTAACTAATATATAAAAAGAAGCATTAAGGTACAATTATTGCCCTTCATAAATTTACCATTGATCTAACAAGAGGAAATATTAATTGTTGCTCCATTAGCAACAAAACAACAATCTGTAGTTCTTTCCGCTTCCTGCATGGATGGCATAATTTATATTAATGGAAAAATGAAGCTCTATATTCTTCCTTCCACTGAGATGAACATGGGTATGATAAAGCAAAACCTGAAGTATCAGAGCCTTAGTGTTGCTAAAGATTGAAATCTGAAATGATTGGCTTTTTTTCTTCTTTTTTAAAGTACAGCACATTAATTAATTTTTGGCAATGTAAAATGAAATCCTTAGCCAAGTGCATGATAGAGGTGAAAATTACTTTGTATGAAAATGAAAAGGTAGGAGTTTCACTACAAGCTTTGGCAAATGATATGTTCACACCAACCTATTGAGAGAAACGAGAAAACCAGGACAAAATATACAATACAATATATTTTGAACACACCAGGCATGAATAAAGATAACCCAGGGAAGGTAATCCAACATTTGGGGCTGCTTTTCCTTCAGATGTCTCTATGGAATCTGAAGCAGATACTAAAAGACTGTAGGTTTTGAAAGATTTGTGCATCTACCTGGAGAAAAATAGATTTTAGAGCCAACAATTAGGGATGATTTTTATAAACCCAACAAGGTAAACATTTAAGAAAGCCTGATCTGGAAGTTCAAAAAACAAAAACTAAAAGCCAATTTTGAAGATTTTATTTATTTATTTGAGAGAGAGAGACAAAGTGAGAGAGAGCACGAGAGGAGAGAAGGTCAGAGGGAGAAGTAGACTCCCCACAGAGCTGGGAGCCCGATGTGGGACTCGATCCCGGGACTCTGGGATCATGACCTGAGCTGAAGGCAGTTGCTGAACCCAATGAGCCACCCATTTTCCCTAAAAGCCAGTTTTGAATCACTTCCAGTATTAACTGAATTAAGATTATCTGATACTGCAACTGTCCCTCAAGTAACAGACAACCAGAAGTAAAATCATTCCTTTCTGGAGGAAGATAACATCATTCTTAGCCTTGAATTACCTCTGATTTTTTTCCTATACCATGTCTGGCACTCAATCAAAAATATCAGGCATATGAAAAGATAAGACCATAGTGAAAGCCAAAGGAAACAACATGATATATAAACACGTCCACAGGGGATCCAGAAAAAGAAGATCACACAAGTTTTGAAACAATTTTGCTTTGTATGTTCAAGAAACTAAAATATGTGATTAAAAATGTTGTCAAGAATATTGAAAGCTACAAAGCTTTAAAAAGCAGCCAAATATAAACTCAAAACTGGAAAATGTAAAAACTGAAACAAAACTCACGAGTGGTTTCTAGTTCAAGAGGACAATGTAGAAAGATCCTGAACTCACCTCCTCCCACGAACACACTGAACCTATAGCTGCATACGGAACAATTTCTGCTCAACAAACCTAAAGACTGTCTGAGTGATGACTACACATCAGAAAAACAAGAAGGAAACTACATCAAAGCTGGTAGGAGCGGCTGGGACACAATCTCACCATAAAACCCACCCCCAGCATGGTGACCCACAGTTAGGAGGGAACTCAAAACCCAGATCTTGTCTCTAAGAAATAAGGGATTCAAATTCCAAATTGGGTACCCCAAGTCTAAAGACATGCATATGAGAGATGAGCCCCCAAAACATCTAATATTAAAATCCAACAGAGGCTCCTGTCCCAAGACTCATAAGACAGTAAAGATCAAAGGGCTCACTCACACCAGGGCCCAGTCACACCCAGAATTAAAAATAGCCAGTCACACCCAGACTTACAAGAAGTGCTTATATTGAATCCTTAGCCTGAGGGAATGTGTCTTATTTAACACACCCCTGGAGGCCTGCTCAAACACTCTCCAGAGATAGAGACTAGCAGGTATCACCTTCTAACTTTTTCTTTGCCATGCTTCAGAGCACAAGTATGTCCCAGAAGGGACTTTTACATGCAACTGGTATCCTGAATTTTGTGGCTCCCACTCAGGGGAATACCTGTTAATCACCTAGCAGCTGAGGAAGCTTGCATTCCTAATCACATTAGACAGTAATGATGAATGTCACCAGAAAGTAGTTCATATACCCTATCTGGCTTTGACTGCTGCCAAGTGACAACTTTACTTACGTGGTTCTGGTGGCCAGTGGGACTTCTTACACTCTTGGGTCTCATAAGACTGTTAGCAATGCAGAAAGAGAGCTTTAACAACTACCACCCCCAGGGCAGAGCAAGAGACAAGAGCCCCAGGAACTCAGTCTTTCTGCAAAGGAGGGCTATTAGCTAATCATCCTGACTGGAGCTAACTTCTAATTAAACGTGCATCTAGGGGCTGTTGTAACCCTTTCCATAGACCCCAGAAGGTAACTGCTATATTTATACTCATTCCCTGTTGCACTTGAGAACACAAGTGTCTCTTGGAGAGAAAGCTTTACACAGGTCTGGTGCCCAGGATTTGTGTCTGATGCCCAGGGGACACCTCTTGATCACCTAGCTCTGGTGGGTGAAGGTGCTTGTGTTTGTGGATCCCATGGAAGTATAGCAATTGGAGGGACAATTATTAGCAGGCTACCACCCTCAGAGCACTGCACAGAGTGGACTGATGTGCATCTCCCCCAAATCTTTCTGTGAAGGAGGACACTTTGCTGGTCCTGGAGCTTCAGACTGAAGGTCAGGCTTCAGGTTTGGAATAATTTAGTGGTTTACAGCGCTGCTCTCAAAGAATGGAGTTTGTGGATGTCATCTTGGTACTCTCCCTCTATCTTGCTCCAACTAGCCAAGATCTCTCAGAAGAAAATTTAACCACTCATCTGGAGCCCTGATTTTTGCAATTGCTACTCAGGAACACATCCCTATCACCTGGCACTGGTGGCCAGTGAGGCTTAACCTTGTGGTCCTTCCAAACTGTGTATATATCCATATTTTTAAAGTCTGCTGAGTGTAATGATTCCAATTAGTCAGAATCTAGGTTCTGAGACCCTCCCCTCTGGGACACTGATAGGTCTTGGCACATTCTCAAATACTGGGAGCTACTCAATGTATTATATGCTACTTGTACATTCACAGAGGTTTAAGAGACAACCAAGAGCTGAGGCAGGGCTGAATGAAAGTTTCATCTCCTATCAGATGGCTTCACTGGTGAATTCTACCAAGCATTCTAAGAAGAATACTAATCTTCATAATAATTTTTGAAATCAGAAAGTGTGAGGCTTTCAACTGTGTTCTTTTTTTTTTTCTTTTTTCGAGATTGCTATTTCTGCAAAAAATGCCATTGTGATTTTAGTGTGGAATACATGAAGTCTGTGAATCACTTTTCATGTTATTGACATGTTGATGCTATTAAGTTTTCTAATCCATGAATATAGGATGTCTTTTCATTTGTGATATCTTTCAGAAACACTTGTAGTTTTCAGTATACAACTCTTTTGCCTCCTGCATTGTTTAGTCCTAAGTGACTTACTCTTTTTGATATTATTGTAAATGAGATTTTAATTTCCTTTCAGACTGTTCATTGTTAGCATCCAGAAATGCAACTGATTTTTGTGTATTAATTATTTATTATGCTACTTTACTGAATTCAAGTATTCTAACAGGTTTGCATATGTGTGTATGTAATTTTTAGGGTTTTGTACATATAAGATCATGTTTTCTGTGAATAGAAATAATTTTACTTTTCCTTTCCAACTAAAAAAAAAAACTTTTTTATTTTTTTCTTATCTAATTGTTCTGGCTAGGACCTCCAGTAGTATGTTAAGTAGAAATGGCCAAAATAAGAATCCTTGTCTCATTCCTTATCTTAGAGGAAAAGCTTTCAGTATTTCACCATTTAGTATGATACTAGCTGTGGGCTTTCCAGATAAGGCCCTAACTATGTTGGGTTAGTTTCCTTCTATTGTTGGTTTGTTGAGTGCTGTTATCATGAAACACTGTTGAATTTTGTCAAGTGCTTTCTCTACACCAATTGAGATGATCATAGGGCTTTTTTTCTGTCATTTCTATTAATGTGATATATTACATTGATAGATTTTTGTGTGTTGAACCATCCTTGCATTCCTTCAATAAATCCTACTTATTGTAGTGTATAATCCTTTTAATGTGCTATTGAAATCCATTTCTTAATATTTTTGTTGAGGATTTTTACAGCATTGTTTATGCAGTGTTTGTCTATAGTGTTCTTACAGAGTCTTTTCTGGTTTTGGTATCAGGGTAATGCTAGCCTCATAAGGTAAGTTTGGAAGTAATTTCTTCATTTCAATTTTTTGGGAGAGTTTGAGAAGTGTTAGTATTCTTTTTTTTTTTTCCCCTTTTGGCTTAGTGTGCCTATTTTGTAGAGAGAAAATGGAAATAGTTTGGTAGGATTTTAGGGATTTGGGAGAAATGATGAAAAGGTACTTCTTGGCTTTTCTGATTCTCATTGATACATGAAGGTGATCTCAGTTAATGCCGGTGTCATTTTTTTTTTTTTTTTTTGCCTGTATGGATCCTTTAATTAATTAACTAATTAATTAATTAAATTAAAGAGTACTTGACATACAATGTTATATTAGTTTCAGGTGTACAACAGTGATTTAACAGGTATATACATTATGTTATGCTCACCACAAGTATAGCCAGCATCTGTCACCACATGATATTTCAATACCATTGACTATATTGCTTATGCTATATGTTTTGTCCTCATGACTTTTTCATTCCATAACTGGAAGACTGTACCTCCCCTAACTCTTCATCCATTCTGCACATCCACTTACCCTACTTCCCTCTGATAACCATCAGTATTCTTTATTTATGGATTTGTATTCTTCTTTCAATGTTTAATAGAATTAAACATATGTTTTTCTTGGAATTTATACAATTCATCTCAGTTATCTCATTTGTCAACATATATTTTGTAATATTCTCTTATGGTCCTTTTCATTTCTCTAAAATCAGTTGTAAGTTCCCTTGTTTTATTTATGCTTTTAGTTATTTTAGTCTTTAATATTTTTTTTTCTCAGTGAATGTAGGTAAATGTTGATTTTTTTCAAAGAACTCTTGCTTTTATGACTTTTCCTCTATGTTTTATGTTTGTCTTATTTTCTCTATTATTTATCACTGTTCTAGTCTCTATTATTTTCTTCCTCTGATAGCTTTAGGCTTAGTTTGTTTTTCTTTTACTAGTTCCTTATGATGTAAAGCTTGGTTGTTGATTTGAGATCTTTTTTCTTTTTTAATGTAAACATTTAGTTGTAAATTTCCCTCTTGGCATTGCTTTCCTTATCTTTAATAAGTTTTTTTTTTTTTTAAGATTTTATTTATTTATTTATTTATTTGGCAGAGAGAGAGAGAGAGATCACAAGTAGGCAGAGAGGCAGGCAGAGAGAGAGAAAGGAGGAAGCAGGCTCCCTGCTGAGCAGAGAGCCCGATGTGGGGCTCCATCCCAGGACCCTGAGATCATGACCTGAGCCGAAGGCAGAGGCTTTAACCCACTGAGCCACCCAGGCACCCCTTCAATAAGTTTTGATATGTTGTATTTTCATTTTTATTTGTCTCAAGATATTTTCTAATTTCCTTTGTGATCTCTTCTCTAATCCAATGGTTGTTTGAAAATATGTGCTTAATTTACACATATTTATAGATTCTCCACTTTTTTTTCTGCTATTGGTTTTTGTTTTCAATACATTGTGATCAGGAAAGATACTTTGTGTGATTACAATCATTTTAAATTAATTAAGATTTATTTCACAGTTTAACATATGGTCTATCCTGAAGAATATTCCAGGTGCACTTGAAAAGAATCGGTATTCTACTACTGTTTGGTGAAGTGTTCTGTATTTCTCTGTTAGGTCCAATTGGCCTATAGTGTTACTTGAATTCTCTATTTCCTAATTGAACTTCTGTCTGGTTATTGTACCCGTTATCGTAATTGTAGTATTGAAGTTTCTTACTATTACTGTTTTGCTGTCTATTTCTCTCTTAAATTATGTCAATGCTTGCCTCGTATATTTAGAAGCTCTGATATTTGGCACATATATAATTAGAATTATTATATCTTCTTGGTCAATTACCCCCTTTACCAATATATAATGTCCTGATTTGTCTCTCTTTTATAAAATTCATCTGAGGGGGAGAGAGAGAGTGAGCAAGAGCATGAGCAAGGGGGAGGGTCAGAAGGAGAGGGAGAAGCAGACTCCCCACTGAGTGGGGAGCCCAACATGGGGCTGAATCCCAGAACCCTTGGATCATGACCCAAGCTGAAGACAGACACTTAACCAACTGAGCCACCTAGGTGCCCCTTATTTGTCTCTTATACCAGTTTTTTGTTTTTTTTTTTTAAGATTTTATTTTTTTATTTGAGAGACAGAGAAAGTGAGAGAGAGCATGAGAGGAGAGAAGGCCAGAGGAAGAAGCAGACTCCCCGCGGAGCTGGGAGCCTGATGTGGGACTCGATCCCGGAACTCAAGGTTCATGACCTGAGCTGAAGGCAGTTGCTCAACCAACTGAGCCCCCCAGGCACCCCTCTTATACCAGTTTTTGACTAGAAGTCTATTTTGCCTGGTACTTGTATGGTCACTTGCTCTCTTGGTTACTATTTGCATGTAATGTCTTTTCCCATCCTTTCTCTTTCAACCTATGTGTGTCCTTAGATCTAAAATGATTTTCTGTAGACAGCATATTGCTAGATCCTGATTTTGTATCCATTCATCCCATCTATGTTTTGTTTGAGGACTTTAATCAACTTAGATTTAAAGTTATTAGTGATAGAGAAGGACTTAATATTGTCAGCTTTTTTTGTTGCTCATTTCTTTCTTTATTGCCTTCATTTGTGTTTAGTTAATTTTTAAATAGTGACATGCTTTGATTCCCTTCTCATTTCCAATTGTGTGTGTTACACAGATACTTTCTTTGTAATTTCTATGAGGATTGTATAAAATACCTTAAAGTTATAACAATCTACTGGTAACGACTTAATTTCAGTGCATGAGTGCTCTAATTCTTTACAGCTCCATATCTTCTATGTTATCTTGTCACAAATAATATCCTTATATATTTTGTTCCAATTAGCATAGATCTATAGTTATTTTTGTGCTTTTCTTCTTTTAAACCCTCTGAAAGAATAAAAAGAGGAGTTACAAACCAAAATTATAAAATATATATACATTTTAAAAATTTATATATATTTACTTTTATCAGAGAATTTTGTTTTTTATGGATTTGAATTACTATTTAGAATCCATTTATTTCTACTTGATGAAATACCTTTAACATTTTTTATATTGATTTTTATGATATCTAATGATAATAAATTCCCTCAGCTTATATTTATTTGGGAAAGTCTTAATTTATCCTTTGTTTTTTGTTTTGTTTTAATTCGACAGAGAGAGATCACAAGTAGGTAGAGAGGCAGAGAAAGACAGGGAAGCAGGCTCCCTGCTGAGCAGAGAGCCCAATGCAGGGCTCGATCCTGAGATCATGACCTGAGCCAAAGGCAGAGGCTTTAACCCACTGAGCCACCCAGGCACCCGTATCCTTTGTTTTTGAAACAGATTTGCCAGATAAAGTATTTTTGGTTAATAGGTTGTGGGTTTTGTTTTGTTTTGCTTGAGCATTTTAAATAGATCATCTCATTGCCTACTAGCCTGCAAGATTTCTACTGATAATCCTTTACAGGGTCCTAATACATAGCAAGTCACTTTTTCTTTAGCTGCTTTTTTGAAAAAGATTTTATTCATTTATTTGAGAGAGAGAAAAGAGAGGGAGAGCACAAGAGGAGGGGAGAGGCAGAGGGAGAGGGAGAAGCAGGCTCCTCACTGAGCAGGGAGCCCACAGAGAGCTCAATCCCAGGACCCTGAGATCATGACCTGAGCTGAAGTCAGGAGTTTTACCAACTGAGCCACCTAGGTTTGCTGCTTTTGATATTCTCTTTTTCTTTTATCTTCAAAAGTTTGGTTATAATTTGTCTGTGTGGATTTTATTGTGAATTTATCCTACTTGAAGTTCATTGCATTTCTTTTATTTGTGATTCCTTTCCTCAAATTTGGGGTGAAGTGGTTGGTCATTACAATTTCTTCATATAAGCTCCCTGCCTTTTTCTTTCTCCTCCTTCTGAGACTCCTATAATGAGTATATTGAATTTTTTGTAGGTATCCCATAAGTCTCTTAGGCTCTGTTAATTTTTCTTTGTTGTTTTGCTGTTATTTTTTTGTATGGTTCCTCAATTTAATCATTTCAAATAATTGAATTCAAGTTTGCTGATATCTTCATCTGTCTATTCAAGTTTGATATTAAACTTTCTAGTGAATTTTCCAATTCAGCTATTATATTTTTGAGCTCCAGAATTCCTTTTTTAAAAATAATTATTTTTTCCTTATTTACATTCTCATTTTATTTATGGCTTCATTTTGTTGTATGTGCTCTCTTTTAGTTCATTAAATATAAACTGCCTTAAATTCTTTGTCAAGCAAGTCAGAGGCTTTTTGAAGATTTATTTTGTTCCTCTGAATAGGCTATGTTTTCCTGTTTCTTTTTATGCTTTGTAATCTTTCATTGGGATTTGGGTATTTGAAAAATCTGTCGTCTTTCCCAGTCTTTACAGACTATGTAAGTCCAGAGAAGGAACTTTCTATTCATTCTGGCTTAAAGATGCATGGTTCCCTCAAAGCATTTTTGGTGACACATTATTCTTGGCCCTGTGCATTTGTTTTTATTCCATTTCCCTCTATTGCTGCTTTAAATGTTTTGATTTTCCTAAGAGTCTCACTCCTGTTTTATCACCAAAATCTTGGATTTCCATTGTATTCCTCTATATATTATCCCCATCTTCACATATGTAGGACTCTGCAGACTCCCTGTAGTTCTAACATGACATGATGCCTGCCACAATTTTCAGCAGTTCCCAAACTAATATCCAACCTAGGCCACCATTCCAATCAATGTTCGGGTCATCCAAACCAGAAACCAATCCCCAAGGCATCCCTCAAAGAGCCAGAACATTGCAAGCAAGTTCCAATATTTCCATTTTATTTGAAGTAAAAATCTGGAAAATAGGTATCCTCCTACTGATCACTCATTCTACACTAGAAAGGGGATGGGGCAAAAATGAGCAATATATCAACTAAGCAATAAACCTATTGTTTTTGGTGCAATTATTTCTTACTTAGGTGTTCACTTGTTTGCTGAAGCTTTTTAACTTGTTTCTGGAACTCACAAAGGTATTTTGATCCATTTATTGTTTACTTGATATTTCCATGGGAGAAAGGCCTGGAGCCACCTAATTCACTCTCTTGCTGACATCATCTCCATACAATTTTTAAAGGATGAGGTTGAGTTTATGTAAACTATGTGTTCAACTATTACAAAATAAAAGACAGTGTTTAGATAATAAGTTTATTTTTAGATACATTATAAAGTGCTGCAGTAAGTCAATGATTTTCAAACAGCATAATGTGGGATCCTGTGCTTTCTTGAAAATTCTCCATATGTGCTCATGGGAAACAAAGGGAACTATTGACTCCCTTTACCAGATCCAACCAAATAAAGTTTTTAAAATTAGACATTGAGTTTAAGCATAAATATAATTTAGAAAAAAATATCCAAAGAATATTTAAAGAAGTATTTTTAATAATTAACAAAATTCATACATTTGCCATAATTATAAAAATTAAAATAATTTGAATTTCTCTTTGTGTAAAGGGACTAATGGTTTCTTAATTGTATGACATTTTTATTCAAATAGAAGATAGTCAAAGTCATAAATTTACTGAATCCAGAGGGAACCCTAACAAGAACCATGCCAGATTTATGAAAGCATAAACTCAATGAATAAAAATATTTATATTCCCAACTGTAGATTTCTAAATAACATGGGCTTTCAATTTTATCCAGAAGTTTCAAATCAAATTTGGTGCAATCATTGTGATTATAGAGCTATGCATAAGATACTATGAAAATATATTGGAGGAACACTTAGTTTTAGAAAGGATCAATATCTTCCTGAAGAGGATAACATCTAAAAGGAAGATTAAGTGTTATCTAAGTACAGAAATATGAGAAAAAAAGGATGCTTACCTTTGGTATGCACATAGTGCATACCAAGAGCAAGCATAAAGTAGAACTGAATGAAAACTACCAAAATTTCTATTTTATTAAAGTATTCAGTATGAGAGAGTGATTGTAGAAAAATTGTTAGGCACCACATATGGAAGTTTTTATATGCCATGCTTAGAGGTTTAGGCTTGAAATTACAGGGTTGTAAGAAAGGAAATTACATTTTCTGATTTGTATTTTATATAAAGTGCTCTATCAACATTTTTAGTGCCTGGTTTGAGGAGGAAAATTGCTGTCAGAAAGACCAGATAGGAAGCTATTGCATTACAGTAGATGAAATAAGATAAAAATCTAACTAGCAGAGTACAAATAAAGATAATAAGGAAAATAGGAATGAAAGCATATTGAGGAAATAAAAATAGAATTTGTCTGAATATGAGGAAAAATTGGGAGAAGGAATCCGGGATGACTTCCATCTTCTAGGTTGGCTAAACTGATCAACCTTTTAGACTCTCAATTTCCTGGTCTGTAAAATTGTATAATAATGTAAACATAAGAAAGGATTGAATGAGATATCATATGCAAATCCCTTGGGGATTTCCTGGGACATACTTGGCATAGATGAAATAACACTCCCTTTGCTTTCTCTTTCTGCAGAAATAGGGGAACATTGAAGAAATTTTTCTGTTGCAATTTTATAGACGTTTTCCTTTAGTTGTCTATCTTCTTGAGTAAGAAAAGTGAGGTATAGGACTACTGCTCGTTTGATTCAATCGTCTAAATTTATTGAATTTAATGAAAATATCTTATTAATAATTTGATACATGTAGTCATTGTTACCATTTAAATTGTTTTGCATAAAAAAGGCATTTAACTTGTTGAGTACTCTTATTAAATGCTAAAATATTCAGTTTTATGCTGGTGAGAAACAGGAATTGAGCCAAATTATATTCCAATGAATTTATGTAAGAATTCCCAAATGTATAATCCCATGTATAATGCCTTTTTGTTATATCTATGCACTTTGTTAGCACCAAGGTAAATATGTTAGGATTTAATTGGCAATTAGCTCATGGAGTTTTATACAGCTCAGCCTTTGTTCTGAGGCTAATATGACTTTACAGGAAAATAATTTTTAAACATACAAATTAAGATGCAAATACATCTTGGGGAAATAAAATAGTAAGATTATCGAGAGCTCTGCAAGAAACTCTTAAAATGAGAACATTATTTTAGCAATAACACAGCAATAACATCTCTAAATTGCCACTACTAAGGAAATATGAACATATTTATAAGTTATAATTTCTATTCAAATTGTATATGAAGGTATCTTGGATGCTTATATTCTGAAATGACATTGTATCTAGATAATAATAATTTCCTATGATAATAATCTCTGTAGTTTATACATGAATATTTTTATTTTTTTTATTTTATTGATTTATTTATTTATTTTTTAAGATTTCATTTATTCATTTAACAGAGAGAGAACACAAGCAGGCAGAGAGGCAGGCAGAAGCAGAGAGAGGAGCAGGCTCCCCGCGGAGCAAGGAGCCCGATGCGGGACTCGATCCCAAGATGCCGGGATCATGACCTGAGCCAAAGGCAGTCGCCCAACCAATTGCGCCACCCAGGCTTCCCTATACATGAATATTTTTAAATAAAAGACTAAATCTCATTCTCTACAATAAGTACTTCTTTAAAACTTCCATTTATTGATCTGAATTTTGTGTTTGGTTGGTCAAGATTTGAAGTTTCAGTATACTTAAGCTTGCTTTTAATTTTGTTGTTTTTTTTTAATGAAAAAGGAATTTTCCAAGCTTTATAGAAATACATATTCTTAATCCTTGTATTTTGGCCTAAAAGCATACAAGGAAAATATAAATATTTATAAGTTTAGAGCCTATAAACCTAGATGTAGTGAATAATCAATGAGTATTGAATTGAATCTAATCTCAATCAATTTGTCTTAACTAACAACCAATCAAGAATCTGTTTCTTAAAGAAAAGGGAAAAAATGCAATAAGAAAAGAATATATAGTATTTTTAAAGTGGTTAGTTAATTTTTTTAAAAAAATATTTATTTGAAAGACAGAAAGTGAGTGAGAGAGAGCACAAGCAGGGGGAGCTCAGAGGGAGAGGGAGAAGCACAGTCCCCTGCTGAGTAAGGAGCCTGACAAGGAGCTTGGTCCCAGGACTGTGGGATCATCACCTGAGCTAAAAGCAGATGTTTCACCAACTGAGCCACCCATGTGTGCCTAAACTGGTTAATTTTTTTTTTTCAAATAGAAACAAGTTTTAAAACATTTAAAAGAATTCTTATCAAGATGATGAACTGAGAACAGGCTTCTAAATTTCTCCCATTTTATCCAAAATCCCAATAAAATGTTAAAAAAGTTGGTGCATTGGAATTGACACCTAAGGAATATTACCCCTCATGTGTCTCACATTTAAAAGACTTTTGCTAGGAATTTGGTGCAGATAAAATGTTTAAAATTAGGAGCCATACAGAGGTCAAAGATATATCCACAATTCCACTTTCTGATAAAGCAGAGTACATTCCAGAGAAGTGATGAGATATTTTTGCTTGATGTAGTTCTAAGGGCAAAGGCCAGAGATCATGATACAGACAGCCTTCTAGAATGTGTTCAGCTACAACATATCATCAGATTTCAAAAACAACTCCTCTTAAAAACAAACAAACAACAACAACAAAAAAACACAACTCCTCTTGAGACTTAAAGTTTTAAACAGGTATAAGAAGTGGAAAATTAGGAGTGGCATGACTTTTCTTGGAAGATCCAAGACAAAACATAATGGAACTGGTATCAGTGCTAGGAAGTCCAGAGAAAATCACATCATGTAGTTGGGGTGTGTCTGACTCTTGATTTCAGCTCAGGTCATGATCTCAGGCCCCACGTGAGGTTCCATGCTTAGTGGGGAATCTTTTTGAGAATTTCTCTCCCTCTGCCTCTCCCTCCATTCTTTCACACACACACACACACACACACTCTCTCTCTCTGTCTCTCAAATAAATAAATCTTTAAAAAAAAAAGAAGAAAAATAAAAAAAGATGAAAGATATGAAAACAGAAAATAGCTATAGAAGAAAAATAAAAGATATTAAAACAGAAAAATAAAAAAGGATGAAAGATATGAAAACAGAAAATAGCTCTATTATAATAGCTACAGCCTTTCTGCCTACTTGTGATCTCTCTCTGTCAAATAACTAAATAAAATCTTTAAAAAAAAGAAGATAAATCTTAACAAAATTGTCATATTTGCAGAGGTCTCAAAAATAGAAATTGTAATGTATTCATTACTGTAAAAGTGCCTACATAGATAGAAATTATTCCCTTTTCAGAAAAAAAAAAGCATTTTAATGGAATTTAATATAATTTAAACATTTTAAAAATGCTTTTTTAAAAAAGATTTTATTATTTATTTGACAGGAAGAAATCACAAGTAGGCAGAGAGGCAGGCAGAGAGAGAGGGGGAAGCAGGGACCCCGCTGAGCTGAAAGCCTGATGCGGGGCTCCATCCCAGGACCCTGAGATCATGACCTGAGC
>CM052800.1:161700987-161719935 GCA_028533885.1 Nasua narica | reverse complement strand
AAAAGCATTTTAATGGAATTTAATATAATTTAAACATTTTAAAAATGCTTTTTTAAAAAAGATTTTATTATTTATTTGACAGGAAGAAATCACAAGTAGGCAGAGAGGCAGGCAGAGAGAGAGGGGGAAGCAGGGACCCCGCTGAGCTGAAAGCCTGATGCGGGGCTCCATCCCAGGACCCTGAGATCATGACCTGAGCTGAAGGCAGAGACTTAACCCACTGAGCCACCTAGGCACCCCTTAAAAATGCTTTTCAATATAATTAAAAATGTTAATCCTTATTCCTTTTCGTGGTATAGTATTCTTATTTTTCAAATTTTTTTGTGTTAGCAATTTATTTTAATTCTAGTATAGTTAACATACAGTGTTATATTAGTTTCAGGTGTACAATATAGTGGTTCAACAGTTCTATACAATACTCCATGCTCCTCATGATATATGTACTTTTTAATCTCCATCACCTATTTCACTCATCACCCAACCACCTCCCCTCTGGTAACCATCAGTTTGTTTCCTATAGTTGAATGTGTTTCTTGGTTTATCTTTAGTTCTCTCTTTTTTCCATTTACTCATTTGTTTTGCTTTTTAAATTTCACAGATGAGTGGAATTATATGGTATTGGTCTTTGTCTGACTTATTTTGTTAAATCGTTGTGAGATGATATCTCATTGTAGTTTTGACTTACACTTCCATGATGATGAGTGATAGTAAGCATCTTTTCATGTGTCTGTTGACCATCTAAATGTCTTCTTTGGAGAAATGTCTCTTCATCTTCTGCCTATTTTTTTAATTTGATTATTTGGCTTTGGGGTGTTGAGTTGTATCAATTCTTTAAGTATTTTGGATGCTAACCTTTGAATCAGATCATATAATTAGCAAATATCTTCTCCCATTGTGTAGGTTGACTTTCAGTTTTGTCGATTGCTTGCTTTCCTGTGCAAAAAGCTTTTTATTTAGATGAAGTCCTAATAGTTGATTTTTGCTTTCATTTCTCTTGCCTCAGGAGACATACCTAGAAAAATGTTGCTTTGGCCAATGTCAGAGAAATTACTGCCTAAGCTGTCTTGTAGGATTTGGATGGTTTAGGTCTCAGATCTAGATCTTTAATCTTTAATTATTAGAATGCAACAGGTTTCTGTAGATTGATTTTGTATCCTGCAACTTTACTGAATTCATTTATCAGTTCTAGTTGTTTCTTTGGTGAGCCTGTGAGGTTTCTATATGTAGTATCATGTCATCTACAAATAGTAAAAGTTTTAATTCCTCCTTACCAATTTATTTGGATGCCTTTTATTTCTTTTTGTTGTATGATTGCTGTGGCTAGGACTTCCAGTACTATGTTGCATAAAAGTGATGAGAGTGGACATCCTTCTTTCAGACCTTAGGGGAAAAGCTCCTGGTTTTTCCCCTTTGTGTGTGATGTTCACTATAGATTTTTCATATAAGACCTTTATTATGTTGAGGTATGCCCTCTAAACCAACTTTGTTAGGAGTTTTTATCATGAATGGACATTATACTTTGTCAATGTATCCACTGAAATAACCATATTTTTATATCCTTTCTCTTATTGATGTGATGTATCACATTAATTGATTTGTGAATATTAAACCACCATTGTAGCCTCAGAATAATCCCATTTGATTGTGATGAATGATTTTTTTAATATATTGTCAGATTTGGCTTGCTAATATTTTACTGAGGATTTTTACAACTATGTTCATTAGAGATTTGGGCCAGGAGTTCTCTTTCTTTTGTGGTATGTTTACCTGGTTTTGGTATCAGGGTAATACTGGCCTAATAGGGTGAATTTGGGACTTTTCATTTTTATTTTTTGGAATAATTTGAGAAGAATTGGTATTAAGTCTTCTTTAAATATTTGGTAGAACTCACCTGTGAAGCCATTTAGTCCTGAAATTTTGTTTGTTGAGAGTTTTTTGATTACTGATTCAATTTAATTACTGGTAACTAATCTGTTAAAATTTCCTTTCTTCCTGCTTCAGTTTTGGTAGGATATATTTCAGGAATTTATCCATTTCTTCTAGGTTTTCCAGTTTGTTAACAAACAATTTTTCATAAAATTCTCTTACAATTGTTTGTATTTTTGTGATATTGGTTGTTGTTTTTCCCTTTCAATTTGTGACTTTGTTGGAATCTTCTCTCTCCCCCTCTCTTTCTTGATGAGTTTGGCTAGAGGTTTATGAATTTTGTTTATCTTTTCAAAGAACCAGCTCCTGGTTTTTGTTTTTGTTTTTATCTCTTCTAATATTCTTTTAGTTTCTATATCATTTATTTCTTCTCTAATTTTTATCATTTCATTCCTTCTGCTGGCTTGGGGTTTTGTTTTTTCTTTTTTTCCTGCTCTTTTATGAGTAAGGTTAGATTGCTTATTTGAGATTTTTTCTTGCTTCTTGAAATAGACGTACATTGCTATTAACTTACTTCTCAGAACTGTTTTTTTTTTTTTTCATCCCAAAGATTTTGGGTCGTTGTTTTCATTTTGATTTGTTTCCATGTAATTTTAGTTTTCTTCTTTGATTTCTTTGTTGACCCATTCATTGGTTAGTAGCATGTTATTTAATGTCCATATGTTTATTCCTTTTTTCTTGTGACTAATTTCTAGTTTCATAACATGGTGATCATATGTGTATTTATAGCCATTTGTTACTTGTCTTGTAGTTGTTTTTGTAGTGATCCTTTCTTCTCTTGCTCTCTTTCATGATTTTCTGGCTTTACTGATATACTTGGATTCCTTTATCTTTATTCTTTGTCAGTCTATTATTGGCTTTTGATTTGTGGTTACCATTAGTTTTATATATAACAGCTTGTACATATATAGCAATTTGTATTAAGCTGAGGTTAACTTAAGCTTAAACCCATTCTTTACTTCCCCTCTCCATGTTTTAAGTATATGGTGTCATATTTTACATCCTTATATTTTGCGAATCCCTTGACTATTTTGTACAGATATACTTATATTTACAGCTCTTATGTTTTCTACTTTTCACACTCTCACTTCTGGTTTTTCCTTTCTACTCAAAGAGGCCCCTTTGTTATTTCTTGTAGGCCTGCTTTAGTGGTCAAACCAGCTTTAGTTTTTGTTTGTCCAAGAGACTCTTTATCTCCTTCTATTCTGAATGATAGCCTTGCTGGATAGTGTATTCTTGGCTACAGACTTTTTCCTTTCAGTACTTTGAATGTATCATGCCACTCCCTTCTGGCCTGCAACATTGCTGCTGAAAAATCCACTGATGGCTTTTTGGGGTTTCTCATGTATGTAAATGTCTTCTTTTCTCTTGCTTCTTTTAAGTTTTTTCTAGATTACTACATTTTGCCATTTTAATTACTGTACGTCTTGGTGTGAACCTCCTTGGGTTGATTTTTTAGGGAGATCTCTGTGCTTTCTGGATCTGGATATTTGTTTCCTTCCCCAGATTAGGGAAGTATTCAACTATTATTTCTTCAAATAAATTTTCTGCCTGCTTTACCCTCTCTTCTTCTAGGATCCTATAATGCAAATGTTATTATGCTTGATGAAGTCACTGAGTTCTCTGACTATTCTCAACTTGCTTAATTTTTCCCTTCTCATTTGCTTAGCTTGATTATCTTCCATTACTCTGTCTTCCAGCCCATTGACTCATCCCTTTGCTTTGTCTAGCCTACTATTTATTCCATCAAGTGTATTTTTAGTTTCACTTACTGTGTTCTTCATCTCTGGTTCTTTTTTATCTCTTTGTTAAGGGTTGCACTGATGTCCTTGACTCTTTTTTCAATGCCAGTGAGTATGTTTATGACCATTACTTTAAATTCTCTATTAGGCATATTATTTATATTATTTCACTTAGGTCTTTTACTTTAGTTTAGTCTTGTTCTTTCATTTGATACGTATTACTATCTCCTCATTTTGTCTAACTCTCTGCATCTGTTTCTGTTTGTTAAGAAAATCAACTATGTCTCCAGCACCTCCAGGTAATGTCTTTATGAAGAAGAGGACCTGTAGTACCTTGCATTGCAGTTTCCCCTGTTCCACTTTAGGGATTATCTTCTATGTGTCTTATGTGCACCCTGCTGTTAAGTTCTGGCCACTTTTTCTTTCAGTATAGTTGTCTGTAGAGTTTCTCTTTGCCTGATGTGGGCAGGATTTGATCCCCAGGTGGATGGAGCATATTTTAACCATTTGTGCTCTGGTCTGCTTGCAAAATGAGACCTGCCATTCCTGCTGTAGGAACTGAGTTTCTGCAAAATGTGACAGGAGTTACAATGTTGGCAGAGTTTGCACTGGTCTTCTGGGAAAGTGATCCAATAGCACCGGGGACTGAAAAGGGTGGATCTGGTGAAGTGTGGAGAGAAGAACTTGGTGTAAACAGGTTAAGCAGCAAATGCAGATACCAAGCTCATTTCCATAGATGACCATGTGGTTGGGGGAGGGAAACAGTTCTTGAATGGGTCTCTTTACAACTCTGCCTCTGGCTCTGATGGGGCCATTCTCTCCCATCCCATCACTCTCTCTCCCATCTGCCCCTAGTATATTTTAAATTTCTGCTTCCACACTGTATCTCTGTGGGCTGCCTCTTTAAGGGTGGGAACCCAGCCATCTGACACCCTCCAGTCTCTCCCAGAGCCAAGCCTGCCAATACAATATGGAAGAAGAGTACACAGTAGTATGAATACCAAGAGGCAAGGATTATTGAGTACCATCTTGGAGGCTTTCTACCACATATCAGATGTTGACAAATTATTTGCCGTGAGTTTTCAAATATCCTAGGTATGTCACTGATTTTGAATTGGAGTAATTACTAGTATCTGTTATTTTTATTCTCCACTTCCCATTCCATGTTTCATTTGTTCAGTCAGTATCTTAGCCTGTCAGTATGCTTTTGCAGACAAACTCAATTTTTTATTTCTACAAAATGTCAGCTTTTAGTAGTCTTTCTGGTTTGTGATTGCTATAGTTTCTTATTCTGTGGGCATGGCAAATTAGAAAGTTGCCCAGAGGAAGCACTAGAACTGGGCATATTTTTTTCTTCTCCCATTATATATAAGCAAACCTATTTCTTTCTGTTAATTAAGATTATACTGTAACTCTCTTTGTTATTTGTCCAGTTATTAGATGAGGAGTAATACATGCCATGCGGGTAGTCAGCCTCCAATTCCTGGATCATTATTACATAGCCTGCTGAAAATATTATTTTATTGGAGACAGGGACATAAAAAGAGAAAAATTCAGGGTTGCATGGAAAGAAAATTAAAAAATTAGATTATTTCTTATGAAGTGTGAATTTCTATTTGCATTTATATTCCTCCTAAACTGGTGTAAACATCAATGCCCTTCCACCTATAACACTTTCAAAAGTAAGTTGAAGAGAAAACTTCAGTGTGAGCCACAGTGGAATAGTTACTATTGACAACAAGCAAAAGCAAAAACAATTCTGAACTCTTCAAAGTATAGCCACGAATATACTCTATGGCTCAAAAGAAAAATCACTTATTGTGTGGGTTTATGACTAATTTTCCAATTTAGATACACAGGAAAAAAAAATGTGTTTCCTATAGTAAAAGGAATGAATTCCCATGGATCAAAAATAAGTCAGGAAAAAAAAAATAAGTCAAGAATACTGACCCCTTTTCCATTGTCATTTTTCTTAGGCTACAATCTCAAGTAAAGATGATATTAAATATCTCTTTTTTAATTCTTCTGTTTGGTTCTCCAATGTAGGATAGGCTAGAGACCAATTTTTTTCTTCCCCCATCTCTTTCCCTTCACTATGTAATAATAATTCTAGAAATATGGTGATAGAGCAAAAAGGCATTCTAAAATAGCACAACTTCGGGGTGCCTGGGTGGCTCAGTGGGTTAAGCCTCTGCCTTTGGCTCAGGTCATGATTTCAGGGTCCTGGTATTGAGCCCCACATCGGGCTCTCTGCTCAGCAGGGAGCCTGCTTCCCCCTCTCTCTCTGCCTGCCTCTCTGCCTACTTGTGACCTCTCTCTCTCTGTCAAATAAATAAATAAAATGTTAAAAAGAAAAAAATAAAATAAAATAAAATAGCACAACGTCAGAGTTAACTTTGAATAGCTTTTGCATTATCAATATCTGATATTCTTGGCTTTATTTTGTCTTTTTTGGTATCAGTTCAGTAATTATATGTTTAAATGAATTTTATATTTCCTTTTTCTTCTCTTCAACCAATTTTCTTCTGTTACATGGTGGATTTCTTAATGAACACACAGCGTAAACTCTGAATTAATAACAGTAGGTATAGATTGATCAAGGGCAAGGTCTTATAAAATATATCAATAAAATCAGAGTTCTATGTGGTTTCCTGTTCTCCTATAATAGCTACATTAACTTTAAAGTTTAAACTACTCATTAAATCTAGTTACAAAAGATGAAATCACCAGTTAATTGTTTTTATAGAATTTTGGCAAGGAATTTCGACACTAGTTAGCAGACCATTACCTCTAACAGTAGATATAAGAAAACAGAAATAAGCAGAGGTCCTTGGATTGGTAATTACTCAAAAGTACTGGTTGACTAAATAAATTACTTATTTAATTAAGTCACCTAGTTACTGATGAAGGAGAGTAGTCTCCCCTTGCTTGGAGATCCAAATATTTAGCAAATACCTTGAGATAAAATGCTTATCCTACTCAACATCTGCTCCCAACATTCCTATAGGAAAATAAGCAAGGTCAGGGCTCAGCACAGGAAGAAAATATTTCTAAAATAAATTTAGGACAGGCAGAGGGAGAAGTGGGCTCTAGGACTTGATATCAGGAGTTTGAGGTCATGACCTGAGCTGAAGACAAATAACCAACTGAGCCACCCAGGCATCCTGAAAGTACTTAATAAGTTAAAAAAAAGAAAAGTCTCCTAATAGGGGCCCTCACTGGCCATGTAGTAAAACATTACACAACAATATACTATGAATACTTCTGCTGTTCCTCCTTGTACTGTGATGGAGTCCATTTCAATCATTAGTTAATTAAAACACTGAGAAATGCTTTAAGTCCATAATAATATGTAAGAGAAAAACATAAAGTTCACAAAAAAGGGGGAATAAAAATATATTAATATTTTACTGGCAAAAAATAAATAAGTAAAATAAAATAAAATAGGCAAAGGATTTGAATAGCCATAACTTTAAAAAAAAAGATAGGCAGATCGCCAATGAACACATGAAAAGATGCTCAACGTCATTAGTCATTAGGTAAATGCAAGTTAAACCCACAATGAGTTATCTCTTCACATCCACTAGGATGACTAAAAGTCAAAAGTCAGACAATAACAAGTATTTCAGATGATATGTAGAAATTGGTACCCCCATATTACTGGTGGAAATACAAAATGCTGCAGCCATTTTGGAAGAGCTTGACATAACAGTTTGAAGAGTTAAACATGGAGTTACCGCATGATCTTTCAATTCCACTTCTAGGCGTATACCAACATAATAAAAAACATCTCCACACAAAAGCATTCACATGAATGTTCATAGTAACAGTATTTATCATAGCCAAAAAATTGGAAACAGCCTAGTGCCCATCAACTGATGAATAGGTAAATAAATATGGTGTATTCATATAATACAGTATTATTCAGTCATAAAAAGGAATGAAGTATTGACACATGTGGCAATATTGTTTCCTGAAAACATTACAGTAAGTGAAAAAAATGAGTCACAAAAAGACATGTATTATATGAATATCAAAGAACAGGCAAATCCATAGAGACAGAAAGTAAATTAGTTCTTGCCAGGGGATGGGAGGTAGGGAAGAGGAATGATAGCTTATGAATATGGTATCTCTTTTCAGTGTGTGATGAAAATGTTCTGAAATTAGATAGTGGTGATGGTTACACAATTCTGAACTGTATATTTTAAAAGAGTGCATTTTATAGCATGTGAATTATATTTCCACAAAGCTATTATTTAAAAACAAAATAATACAAAGTCTAAAATCTTAGAAGCCCTGTATCTATCAAAGAACTTTCTACAAAGTAGTACAGAAAGTTTATGTATACTCTCCACTCAGATTCCTTTAATGTTAACAACTTATATCGCTTAAGCCCAATTATCAAGACCAGGAAACCAGCATTGGTATAGTATTAAACGACAGAGCTTATTTAAATTTCACCAGTTTTTCCACTAATGTTCTTTTTCTATTCCAGGATCCAGTCCAATCAGGGAAAAGTATGTTTGGAATCAGGGGATGTCCAGGGGATGTTTTAAATTTAAAGGAATTAAATATTTTTACAAGATTTTTTTTTTAATAGTAAGATGAATTTTATCTATAAAACAATGCA
This sequence comes from Nasua narica, assembly GCA_028533885.1. Classification (NCBI taxonomy): domain Eukaryota; kingdom Metazoa; phylum Chordata; class Mammalia; order Carnivora; family Procyonidae; genus Nasua; species Nasua narica. The sequence continues at coordinate 161,711,637 of CM052800.1, read as the reverse complement.
AATTCCCCTTGGAATTAGGAAACATTTTTTATTGTTATTGATAAAATTATTAATCAAAACAGCAAAAGCGGATTTACAAAGCTACGTTATCAACAGCAGAACAGGAAGATGAAATGTTTGGCTGACATCTTGAAAAGTTTCAAAGAAACACATATCAGGCTAAAGGTCTACAGTTAAACTGTGCTTGCACAACACGTTATGTTCACTCCTGCATTTTCTCAATAAGTTCTTCCTTATATTTGCCTTTCTTTTCTGACCTGTTGAGATTTGGCTTTGCGTTCGAGAATTTTTTTCCAATCTTTGTCCAGCTTTAGCCTGATGATAACCACCTTGCTTGGGTGTATGCCCACATGGACAGTTGTACCATTAGCTTTCTTACGCTGCACCAACTCGATGTAGATGACATATTTCTTTCTGTACACCTGGACTACTCTCCCAATTCGAGGGGGGGAGAGTAGGGATTGAGGGGCAGAGGGAGAGAGAGAATCTCCAACAGACTGCACTGAGCATGGAGCCCCATGTGGAGCTCAATCTCAAGACCCTGAGATCATGATCTGAGCCAAAATTGAGAGTAGGAAACTTAACCGACTGAGCCACCCAGATGCCCCTAAATATTTTTTTTAACTCAGAGATTAAGAATTAAAAGATTCCTTGAGACAGAGAGGAATGGGGGAGAGGGGAGGGAGGGAGAGAGAATGGGAGGACAAGAAAAGTCCTGAAGACAGAGGAGCAGAGACTAAGCGAAATAAATCAAAGAAAGAAAGATAAATATTGTATTATCTTTATCTGGTCACATGCGATAGGTCCCATTGGCTAATTCCATGTGGCCTCCCACATCATGTCAACCACTCTGATGTATCTATACCTACCATCCTTAGGGCCTTAAAATTTTAGGTGAAGCTGGGGGCTCCTATGTCTAGGAAGCAGCTCCCTTAGATATCACAGTGCAAATATCTGAAATCTTGGATTTTCTTGGATGCTTTTAGAGAATGAGAAACAAGTCCCCTCCTCTCGCAGCATCTACAGAGGGAAATCTGCTTTATGTACAAGGTTACCCTAAAGTCATTTCTATCTCACTGTCTTTGGTAATTTTAGGTTTTAGTCCTGCAAAATGCCCAAGGCAAAACATATGCAAAGGATCTATCTTTGTACAGGGAGAGGGGAGATGAAGCAGATGAAATACAAATCATGATAATAGATATACAATTTGTCCTATTGCACAGACAAACAGGCAGTTCAAATAGAGGTAAAATATGACTGGAGAATGTTATAGAAGAAGTGTCTTTAACCTGGACTTGGGGAAGTCAAGGGAATTTCATTGAAGAAGTGATGTCTCAGCTGAAACCTAAGAGATGAATAGGAGATAACTAGGGAAAGAGAGGGGGCTAAAAAGCCAGTGTGTAGTCTCTGGGGAAAGAAAAAAGCATGCTTGAAACATGGAAGTGAATTCAGTAAGACTACAGATCACAAAGGAAGTGTTGAGTGATGAACTGAAGAGTTACGAAGGTTAGACTATTGTAGAAGCTGTAAGCCATAGTAAAAAGTCTGGTTTTTACTCTGTGAGCAATAAAAAGTCATTAAAACGTTTCCAGTCTGGGAAAGACAAAATCAGGATTTCATTTTAAAAGATCATTTAAGTTTCAAAGTAGACACTTGGGAATGGAAGGTATCCCTGGTGGCTAGTGAACAATATGAGAAGTGGAATGACCCATTATAAAACACTTAACAATAATCCTCAGGAGAAATGATAATAGTGTGACCTTGAGAAATGGCAAAGAAAATGGAGAAAAGTGGACATATTTCAATGATATGAGGTTGTACAATCTAGTAGATGTGGCAATACTATATTTCATGAAACCTAAAACTCCATTGACTTAAAATATAGCATTTTATAGAGTGCTAGGAAGGAAAACCTTGCTGGTTAGTAACATAAGATCTAATACAACTGATGGTTAAAAGTACCACAATTTCAGAAATATAAAATGTGTGGGGAAATGTACATTGTGGAATCAATGAAAGACAGATTGAATGTAGGAAGAGAGGAAGGAATCAAAAATGGGCTGAGGCAACTGAATAGGAAGTGAATGGACAACTGAGAAAGAAATGTGAAAATTGGTTAGGAGAGACATGAGAAATAATTAACTCAATTTTGAATATATTACATTTGAAGTGTTTGCGTGATATCCATGTGGAAATGTCTAGCACTCCATTTGTTATGTGTATTTAGAGTTTAAATAGAGGTCCGAACCAGAGATAAAAAGATTTACAAAAGAATGAAAATGGACCATTTCATTATACCAAAACAAAAATAAACTCAGAATGGGTTAAATAACTAAATGTGAGACCCGAAAAGTCCTTAAAGAGAGTACTGGCAATAATTTCTTCCACATCAGCTGTAGCAATGTTTTTCTAGATATCTCCTAAGGCAAGGGAAACAAAAACAAAACTAAACACTTGGGACTATATAAAAATAAAAAGCTTTTGCACAACAAAGGGAACCATCAACAAAACAAAAAAGGAACCTCTGAATGGGAGAAGATATTTTCAAATGCTATATCTCATAAGGGATTAATATATAAAATATATAAAGAACTTACGCAACTCGGGGCGCCTGGGTGGCTCAGTGGGTTAAAGCTTCTGCCTTCGGCTCAGGTCATGATCTCAGGGTCCTGGGATCAAGCCCTGCATCAGGCTCTCTGCTCTGTGGGGAGCCTGCTTCCCCCACTCTCTCTGCCTGCCTCTCTGCCTACTTGTGATCTCTCTGTCAAATAAGTAAATAAAATATTAAAAAAAAAAGAACTTATACAACTCAACACCAAAATAACAACAACAACAACAATCTGATTAAAAAATAGGACTTGAGGGCGCCTGGGTGGCTCAGTTGGTTGGGCGACTGCCTTCGGCTCGGGTCATGGTCCCGGACTCCTGGGATCGAGTCCCATATTGGGCTCCCGGCTCTGCGGGAGGTCTGCTTCTCCCTCTGACCTTCTCCCCTCTCGTTCTCTCTCTCTCACTTTCAAATAAATAAACAAACAAACAAACAAATAAATAAATAAATAAAATCTTTAAAAAAAAAATGGGACTTGAATAGACATTTCTCCAAAGAAGACATACAGATGGGCAGCATATGCATGGAAGGACATTCAACATCACTCATTATCAGGGAAATACAAATCAAAACTACACTGAGATTATCACCTTACACCTGTCAGAATAGCTAGAATAAAAAACAAAAGAAACAACAGTGTTGGTGAGTATATAGAGAAAAAGAAACCATTGCACACTATTAGTGGAGATGCAAATTGGTGCAGCCACCATGGAAAATACTCTGGAGGTTCCTTCAAAAATTAAAAATAAAAATACCATGTGGTCCCATAATTCCACTGCTGGGTATTTACCCAACGAAAACAAAAACATTAATTCAAAAAGATATATGCACCCTTATGCTTATTGCAGGATTATCCGTAATAGCCAAGATATGTAAGCAGCCAAAGTGTCCATCAGTAAATGAATGGATAAAGGAGATGTAGCATATGTATGCAAAGGACTATCATTCATCCATAAAGAAGGATGAGATCTTGCCATTTGTGACAACATGGATGGACCTAAAGGGTATTACACTAAGTGAAATAAGTCAAACTGAGAAAAACAAATATCATATGGTTTAACTCATATATAGAATCCCACCCCCCAAAAAACAAAACAAAACAAATTTTTTTTAAATCTAAAAATAAAATAAACAAAACAAATGAATAGACAAATGAAAAGGATAATCAGATCTATAAATACAGAAAACAAACTGATAGTTTCCAGAGGGGAGGGGCATATGGAGATGGGCAACATGGGTATGAAGGAGAGTGAGAAGTACAGGCTTCCAGTTATGGGATGAGTAAGTCAAATAAAAGGCAGAGCACAAGGCATATAGTCAATGGTATTGCAATGATGTTGTATGGTGACATATGATAGGTACATTTGTGGTGAGCATAGCATAACATATAGAGGTGTTGAATCACTATGTTATATGCCTAAACTAATATAATATTGTGTGTCAACTATACTTGAAAATATACAAGTAAAACCTAGACAATGAAAAGATAAAAAAATATTTGGGAAAATTTCAAAGTATGCATGAGAATAAAACTGATATAAGAAATGAGAGAATGGTCAACAATGTCAGATAGTGCTCAATGATTAAATAAGTGCTAAATGATTAAATAAGGGCACCTGGGTTGCTCTGTCAGTTAAGCACTGGACTCTTGGTTTTGGGTCAGGTTATGATCTCGGGTTTGTGAGATCGAACTCCACAGTAAGTGTTATGCACTGAGCTGGAGTCTGCTTAAGATTTTTTCTCTCTCTTCCTCTGCTCCTCTCCCTGCTCATGGGATCTCTCTCTATGTAAATAAATCAATAAGATCTTTTAAAATAAATAAGATGGGAACTTATTTGTTTCAACCAAATGTTTTTTTAAAGGGGCAGACCCTTATTGTAGAAGCTGGGGACGAGTTAGGTCCTCAGTAAGGAAGACAAGATAGTTGAATCTACAAGAAAATAAAGAATCAACTTAAGAACAAATTTACTTGAGATACCAATGCTGAAAGAAGATACAAAGATGAATAAAGAGAAGAAGACATTAGAAACAAATTTTCACATATTAACCAAGCCTAATGAACACATCCAAAATCCAAGGCATTGATTTTTCTTCTTTAGTAAGAATTCTGTTACATTTAATTTTCATTTAATTTTCAATTTTGTAATTTGCTAAGGAAAATATTATAGTCCTAAGGGAGTGAAAAACCTTATTGATGAAATCTTATTTACAAATATGTTATGAACTGAATTATTTCCCCCTAAATTCAGACGTTGAAGCCCTACCCCCCAATATACTGTATTTGGAGATGGGGCCTTTAATGAGGTAATGAAGGTTAAATGAAGTCTTAGGGGGTACCCCTAGTCCATTAGGGCTGATGTCCCTCTAAGACGAGGAAGAGGTGGAAGAAGAGCCAGGCATGGACGTGCCTAGAAGACGTAACAAGAAGATGGCTATCTGCAAGCCAAGGAAAAAAGCATTAGTTGAAAGCAACACTGCTTACACCTTGATCTTAGACTTCTAGTCTCCAGAACTGTAAGAAAATAAATCTCTGTTGTTTAAGCCACCCAGCAGGAGAGACAGTAGGAAGGAGGGAGTTTAGGAGGGAGGGAAGGACGGAGGAAAATTAATGCTGCTAAATTTCCATTTATAGATCACAGTAATGGTCAAACTTCACTAGCTTTTTCCCCTTAAGTTAGAATTTAATATTTAATTAAGACTTGAGTTTCAAATGTTCTGTTATGAGTTTCATTTAAATAGCTTTTATTAATATTTTAAAACCTAGTATTTAAGCCAAGGAAATTCTAACTAAAATTATTCTAATTAGAATACCCCCAAATACTCAGCTTATTACCTGGAATACTTAGCTTGGATATTGCTAGACATAACTTTTGGCAGAAAACTAGAGTTGCTTTCCAAAATATTGAAAAGTAGAAATATGTTTTTGTAATTTCATTGATAGGAGCTTTTCTTATCTTGTGAAATCCTAAAACTGTCATGGAACTCACTGGACGACTAACTAGGCATGAATTTTAAGGTTGATTTTTACTAACTCAGCCCTGCTAGTTGGTGTAACCTATGAATTCAAAACCAGTTTCTGTCCTCCTTTCCTAGCTTCAAGTCAATAAATGCCTGCAAGTGTACAGGACAAGTTGAAAAAGTTGACTTGGAACATTAAGAATTTGATACTACATTTAGAGGCATTTGTTTTGTATATGACACACATATAATGATTATGCTCTAAGCACATCAGTTTCAAATGCATCTATTGCTGACCAGTTTAGTTGCACAGAATTCTCTGTGAAGCGGTATTCTGCGTACAGCATAAATATGAGGCATTTCCACTTGGATACCTCACAAATCTGAAATATATGCTGTCTTCACTCTAAATTTCCATATTCTGTAGTTAATGTCATGGAATTCTATTTCTGACTATTCGTTATAAGTATTGAGGTGAGTCCTTGTCTTAAGAATGGGACCCACTTTGGAAAGAAATCTGTGAATATAAAGAAGACAGTATTTTGCTTGGGTAAAATTAATATTTTTGTGAAACTTTTCAACAGTGCAGTTTAAGGGAGGAAAGACTTTACATTTTTTCAGTAGGTATCTTGATACCCATGTATTTGGGCGAGCAGGGAGAGGAGCAGAGGGAGAGGAACAAGCAGACGCCCAGCTGAGCTCAGAGCCTGATGCAGGGATCCATCTCCGGACATTGAGGTCATGACCTGCCCTGAAATCAAGAGCTGGGCACTTAACCAACTAAGCCACCCAGTCACCCCTGTTTTAATTAACTTTTATTTTAGAACAGTTTTGGATCCAGAGAAAAATTGCAACAATAATGTAAAGAGTTCACATAAACAAAAACACCCAGACTCCCCCATTAAAATACCAACATTAGTATGATACATTTGTCACAGTCAGTAAACCACTATAAATACTAATTGACTAATAAGCCTATACCTTATTCAGATTGCATTAGTGTTTTCCTAGTCCTTTCTCTTGTTTCAGGATGTCATTCAGGACATCACATCCTAATTCATTGTCATGTCTTCTTAGGCCCCTCTGGGCTGTGATGATTTGTCAGATTTTACATGTTTTTTTTATGATCTTGACAGTTTTGGGTGGTACTAAAATGGTGTTTCATAGATTATCTCTCAATTGGGATTTGTTTGATTTTTTTTTTCTTATAATTAAACTGGGCTTATGAGTTTGGTGAGGGAGCATAGAGGAATGAGTGTCATTCTTATCACATTATGCCAAGGGTTCATACTATCCAATGACGTTATCACTGTTGGTGCAGATCTTGTTCTTCAACTAGGCTGAGGGATCTCACTTATTTCTGTTATAAAGAACCAAAACTAGGACTACCTCTGATTTAAACAATGTCTTAAAACATTTGTATGTAGCTCTTAAGGTATGAGGAGTTATACTTTTCCTCCTTAAGAGTGGAGTATCTGCCTAATTATTTTTAATTCTTCTATATGTGATATTTGTCTATTCTCCCCCATTTGTTTATTCATATATTATCTCTATTTATTTATTTGTCCAATTATTAATTAGTATCTGCATGAGTCATGAATAGTTTATAAACTGGTTTATCAGCCAGTACTATCAATACTACTTTATTGATTAGTTATTTCAGTTTGGACCATTAGGTCCCTTTGAGCTACCCTCCTTACTATGTGTGTTCATTTCCTTACATACACAAGGAATGTGTACATTCCTTATATTCCATACATGGCACTACAAGATACTCCAGACTCATCTTGTATATTTCTTTTTTTTTTTTCAAAGATTTTATTTATTTATTAGGAAAGAGAGAGAGTGAGAGAGAGCATGAGAAGGGAGAAAGTCAGAGTGAGAAGCGGACTCCCCATGGAGCTGGAAGCCCGATGCGGGACTCGATCCCGGGACTCCGGGATCATGACCTGAGCCGAAGGCAGTTGCTTAACCAACTGAGCCACCCAGGCGCCCCATCTTGTATATTTCTTATTATGGTCCTATAATCAGCAGTTTCTCTGAGGAGCCCTCGCATTTTATTGCAGAATGGTAACAGAGGCCAAGATCATTGTGTTAGGTATGCTACTGGGATATCATTGCTTCTAGGCTCTCTCAATTGACAAAGCAAGGAAATAGATGTGTATATAATAAACTCATATATATAAATATATATACACATTTATTTACCTAATCATGTATATAGATACAGGTGCTGATTAAGTAATAAAGTTTTTAATTAGTGAAATATAATTTTTATTACATCAAACAATATGAAATTGCTATTTTGTATTTCAAATATGATCAAATATCAGCAAGTTTATGTGGCTCAATCTAATACAGAAAAGAGTATAAAATAAAAATTATAAATTTTTTATAAATAAAAAAATTTATAATAAAATTATAAATAAAAATTAACAGTTTATCAAATATCCACGTAACTCCTCTCAGTAAAAAGGAAAAAAGAGCATTGCCAACACATATATCCCTCCTATAACATTGTCTCCCTGGAGATATCTACTCTGCTAATGTTTGTAATGACTATTTTTTATTCACTTTATCCATACAGTAAGCTTTAACACCTAAGTATGCATTTCACATATACATATATATGTATATATGTATACATATATACAGTTTATCCTGTTCTTACTTTTATGTAAATGAAGTCATAATACATACAACTTTTTGTGTCTTATGCGATAACAGCATGGATTACATGTAGCTTTAGTTCATTCATTTTCATTGTGTAAAACAATTTATGGTATAAATGTATAATTATCCATTTTCCTGTTGATTGATATTTGGCAATATTGTTTTAAATAGCGAATGAAAGAGCAGCATAATTGCATTTTGAAAACTGATCATCAGTTTTCTTGTTATCATGAAACTTTGAATTCATTGCCACTTTAAAAGAACCAAAATTAGGACTACCTCTGATTTGAATAATGCCTTAAAACACATAATCACCCAGAAGCCTTCTGATTATAATTTGGTCTCTCCACTAATTCTGTCTACAGAGAGAAAATTTTATGATCCATTACAAGTATTCTAGATCTGGTGACAATTGGACTTCACATTGTGAATGAAATAAATTGGCAGTATGTTTTTATACACCTGTCTCAGGAGTTTGGTTAATGAGTCCATCTCAAAGAGATGGATATCCTTTTGGTATATTGATAAAATCAGGTATTAAATTGCAATGAGACCCCTTGAGAGGCAAGCAGGTAGTTTTCCCCAGACAGGTATATACTACCCTTCAGCTGTGAACGTGAGTAAACAAGAGCCTAATATCCTCCTTGAACTTGTACAGTAACTAACTCCTATGCTCCCAGCTGTGGGAAAAGTAAGACAATTCAACACCATTCCTACTGGAAATTTATTAATATTTCTTCTTTATAAGTATTTTATAGTATTCTTTCAAGTAATCTCTACTTTTTATAATTTACTCATTCTCTTTTACATGTCCTAATTATATACTATTGTCTGTGTCTGAGTTTTTTTAAGACAACAAAATTCAATGTACAGCATTTTAGGAAAACTGCATTAAAGATTTTAAAGAAAAAAATAGATAACTGTATTTCTAAAAATGCTGTGTGTGTTCAAAATACCTTCAGGGAGTTGCATTTAATTCAGAGAAAAGTAGATGAATCTTTCTAAGATCAATTTATAATCAAATAGCTACTCTGTACTCTTATAATATTTATCTTATAGCTCTTTCATTAATGCCATTATATATTTCTCTACCAAACCAAATTACATGACTTTTATGTTAACCACTGTTAACATTTTTCATTTCTTGTATGGATTTGTATTGTTAGAACAAAAGCAAAAACAATTTACCTTTAAAATAAATTGTACAGGAGGTTTTAATTTTAATTCTGCCTAAATGTACTTTGATTATTTTTATAGCAAATTCTGGGAAATAGAAAAATAGAAAACTATTTCTTTTAGTCCCCTTTTCTCATATTAGGCTCTTCAAATGAATGCATCTTACAGATGTAAAAAAAGCTTTAGGGGGGTGCCTGGGTGGCTCAGGGGGTTAAGCCTCTGCCTTCCGCTTAGGTCATGATCTCAGGGTCCTGGAATCCAGCCCCACATATTCTCTCTGCTCAGCGGGGGTCCTGCTTCCCCCTCTCCTTTTGCCTGCCTCTCTGCCTACTTGTGATCTCTCTCCTCTCTGTCAAATAAAATCTTAAAAAAAAACAAAACAAACGGGATATGAACCCTATCAGAACCCTATCAGATAAGTTTAATATACTTCAAATTTTTAGTCTGTTTCTGATTGTGTAGTCTTATTAGAAGTCATCCAAATTGGAATGAAGGCTGAGAAATGGGGTAACTTGGTTTCAGCATAGCGGTCATTCGCCATATATCGCCATCTTCTGGGAGGATTGAGTACTGCAGCGGTGAACAGGCCCCAAATAGTTTAGTGTAGATTTGGGGGAGGGGGCGGGTACACGCAAGCATTAAGTTTGAGAATATCAAATTTATTAAATGAATTCCATAATTAGAATTATTTATGCTAAATATTAAATAATATCTCAATAATTATATTCAGTGGTAATTTAAAAGCAAAAAAAGGTGATTGTACTTTACATGAAAACACTACTACGCCTATTTTTCAGTCACCAGAAGGTGATGCCTAGTATAGTTTCCAGTTAATAGTAAGCATTCAAAAAATATGTGTTAAGCGACTAAATGAAGGAATGAATGAATAGTAACCACTATATCCAAGAAGTCATTTATCGACATATTTTTTAAAATTAACATATAACATATTATTTGCCCAAGGGTACATATCTGTGAATCATCAGGCTTACACATTTCACAGCATTTACCATAGCACATACCCTCCTCAATGTCCATCACCCTACCCCCCCTACCTCCCAGCCACCCTTAGTTTGTTTTGTGAGTTTAGGAGTCTCTTATGGTTTGTCTCCTTCCCCATCCCATCTTGTTTCATTTCTTTCCTCTACCCCCCCATCACCCTCCACCCTACCTCTCAAATTCTTCCTATCAGAGCGATCATGTGATAATTGTCTTTCTCTGACTGACTTATTTCG
>CM052800.1:161619621-161700487 GCA_028533885.1 Nasua narica | reverse complement strand
GCAAGTAATACCTGGACTATTTACATACCTTTTCCATCAATAAAATATGCAAGTTTACTGAAAACAGAAAATATGCATTCATTTGTTTTATATATCCAATAGCTTAAAGCTAGTAAACAGTAAACACTTAATAAATGCCTATAAATCAGAGTCAATGAAGGGAGATTATAAAACACTATATGAAGTAAATATAGATTGTCATTAAGATGGAGCTAAGTGAAATAATGATCTTACTTTTGGGTACAGAATACCATTATTTTTTCTAGAAATTTATCATTTCTCATGCTAGCATGATACAGTGAAATCTGAAACTTAGTTTGATTAAGGTCATGGGACCAGGAAGATTTAAAACTCGGTCCCACGTCTGCCTAATGTTCCCCCTCACCCATTCTACCCCCACACCATACTCCCATCTCCTGTACTTCACCACACCACAATTTCCTGTCACACCGCTAACCAACTGTTTGACTATGTACTAAGTTCCATAATTTCTATTTCTTGGCCAAATGCCTCTTTTTATCTTTCTCGTTCCTTCCATTAGAAAGCAAGTGCATGCTAGAAGTAGTTAATAAATGTTAGGGTAGGTGTTGTATTGGCAAGTCTTACAGCAATAAGTCACAAAAAAATTTCCTCTTATTCTAGAAATGAAGAACCAATCTCCTTTTATGCCAAACATTTATGGGTTGCTAGAGAAGGAAGTCATCCATTTCAAAGGCATCCTTCTGTCACCTTCTCACTTGAACTTGGCTATAGCAACACATCACAATGTACAATGTTACAACATAATATTTAAAACTGCCTAGAAGAGTTAATTGATTTACTGGCCAATTCAAACAATCACCCCCACCCCCTTAATTATACGTTGAATCCTTAGCACCTAGTACCTCCAAATGTGACTGTTCTTTTTTTTTTTTTAAAGATTTTTTTATTTATTTATTAGAGAGCAAGAGACTGAGAATGAGAGGGGAGAAGGTCAGAGGGAGAAGCAGACTTCCCGCAGAGCCGGAAGTCCAATATGGGACTCGATCCCGTGACTCCGGGATCATGACCTGAGCCGAAGGCAGTTGCTCAACCAACTGAGCCACTGAATGTGACTGTTCTTGAAGACAGGGTCTTTAAAGAGGTAATTAAATTATGACTCTTTAAGCTTTAAAGTCATAATTAAATTATGACTCTTTAAGCTTTAAAGTCATGGGCCCTAATCTGACTGGTGTCTTTATAAGAAGAGACATCAGAGATGTGCTCATTGAAGGGGAAGGTCATGTGAGAACACAGAGAGAAACCAAACCTGCCAACACCTTGAACTTGGACTTCCAGCCTTCAGGACTATGAGAAAATAAATTTGTACTGTTTAAGCCTCCTGGTCTGCAATATTTTGTTATTGCAGCCCTCGCAAACTAGTACAACCACGGAGGTTCTAATTTCACCCAAATCTGTGCCTTTTTGTTATACAGATGATACAGATGTGTATGTCTGTGTGTAAGAGTGGGGAGAGTGTTGGTTGGTTGTATTTCTATTGAATCTCTAGAAAGATACTGATAATGATCAATATTCATTTCCATGAATTATATGTCCTTCATTTATTACGTATTTGGAATTGCTTATATTAATTTCACCATAGCTTGCTATAAATGAAACCTTTAAAGATGCAGTTTTTACAAAACTGTCATCAACTGTGAGATATATGATAGACTTATAAAATGTGCCTGCTAGTGATTTTTCAGTTTCTTGGCAACTGAATGGCTTTTGGAGTGTCAAATGATTAGGTGGAAGGAAAAAAAAGCTTTGTTAAGATACAATGAAAGCCGAACCTATATTATGGAAAGTGAGAAATACACATTTATACTTTCACGGTAATTTCGAAGATCCAGACCAAACAAATTCTGCCAAACAAGGTCATACTACCAAAACGAATTTTTCCCTTTCCAGCACAGGTTTTGAAATGCTATGATTTAAGTTCTATGTTTTGTTAGTCATTTTCCCTACTTCTCCTTTCGTGTCAGTATGCCTGTAGTGAGCTCCAAATCTCCAGATGGGGGTGAGGATTGCCTTCTTCTGGCTCCCAGTCAGCCCCCGACCTGGATGTGTGTAATCCTGAGCATCCTGACGGCTCAGGAAATGTTAGAGGAAATAACACGATGCTGGTGTTTGGGAATTGAGCTTCAGTTACCTAGTCGAGTCCTATGAATGTAGATGAAGTGGGAGCAGCAGGTGGTGAGGAATCAAGTTTTCTAGAAAAAGTGGAGTTTTGGAAGCTATAATTACCTAAACTGAAGTAAAGGATGATTGTTCCTGATGCCAATGCTTATACAAAGTTTAAAACTATGAGAATTTACACCAGATTGATTTTTGTATCCTGGCAGAATTTTGTTCCTTCCTGTATTACTAATTGTGTGAGGTGCTGAATTATACCTATTGTCACCAGTGAGGAGACAAATATGATGGCTCTGACTCACCAGCAGTGTCATAGCATTAACCAGTGGAGGTGGGGAAGAGTTTTTAGCTTGAATCCCAAGGAAAAACCTGTTTTCTTATTCAAAAGGAGCTAAATAAAATCTCTTTTGAAATTAAAAAAAAAAAGATAAAACAAACAGTAAGTTATCAGAGTGTAGCGGACACAGCATAGAAACAGGATTGAGTACTCAGGGAAAATGCTGGAGAACTGAACAACAACAAAGCCCTTTTTAAGGACAAGTAGAGTAGGCAGCAAGCATTTTGCTGAGCAGGACTGGAGGGAAACTGGCCAATTAGATCCCCGAGCCCAGTTTGCTAGGAATCTACCAGCGGTGGTTATATCCCCAAGATAAATCACAGCAAAAAAAAAAAGTAAGAACAAAAGAAAGAAAATAAGCTTTTAAATAGTGTTACTCTGGCAAAAGGTTGTGCAAACTTGAGGCACATCTCCTGTTGTGACATTGTTTTTTATCTATGTGTCTTTTCAAGTTGGGTATTCTCAGATGAACTATTGCCTGCACTGACTTCTCTGACTTGTCTGAGAACACTTTTGCACACCGGTTGATAGCAGGCTTTTAATAATATCCCATGGAGAGTTCTATGCCACGGTTGCCTTTATACTAAACCACCCTACTAAGAAATAGTTACAAGTTCAGAAATGCCCTTGGTCCAGGTCTACATCGGCATTTTATCATAGGCAGCCTTTTTCTGCACCCCCACCCCTTGGGACAGACTCAGTTGTCACACTTCTAAAGCAGACCTCAGTGATGTGTTTTGTCCTTTTGAAGCAGTTCCTCTCTCTGAGATCTCTCTGATTTATGTCTCTGTAGCCACAGTCCATTTCCCTTCTGATCCACTAGCATTGGTGAGGGCGGGAGCAGCTCTTTCTTCAAGCTGCCCTTTATTAGAACGGACATCTGTGGTGAGTTCATTTGGCTTGGCTGATGTCAAATCAGGCATTTATTCATTCAACGAGTATTTGAGAGCTTACTATCCGCTGAACACCACCCTGAGACATGCACAATGATTACACAAGACGATACTTCACATACAATGCATTCAGAATTTAAAATTTAAAACTCAGAATTCAGAGACCCATCAACATGCGGCAGGCGAAGTGTTTCATTCGGCCCGAGGGAGCCAGGGAGTGCTTTATGGATCGCTTTGTCCTTATTCTGGGTCTTAAAGGATGAAAGAGACATTTTAAAAGCTAATTCTGGTATTTAAACAAATGAGGAGGATAAAGAAAGGTGAGAGAGAAAGCGGTGGGAAGGAGAGCAGGAGGCTCAGAGTGTAGCAATTTGAATCAGACTGAGCTCTGAGTAACAGGCATCACCAAACAGTAGCTGAAACAACTACGCAGAAGCAAGTGGTCCAGGTCACCCAATGTTCACTTTCAGTCCGTCAAAGGCCTCAGGGGCTCACGTGCTTTCTCTGTGGCTATTTTGCTTTACGTGAGTGCCATTACCAGAATCACATCGAGGCCTGACCAAGATGGATGTTTCAAACCCAACAATATTTTCTCATTCCAGTCAGAACAAGGGGCAAGTTCACTATATGCCTCTCCCTCTCTTGAACTTCTCTCTGTGATCACTTCTCTTGTTCTTCCACAGACAGCCGCTCACATTCTGATGATCACGGTCAAGGTCTCTCGCGGCATCCCCTCATCTCCCATGCATCCCACTCCCCGGCCTCCACTGGCCCATTTCCCCAGGTGCTCCGTCTAAGGTGTCACTGGCTCTTCCATTTCTCCAGTCTTTACAATTACCCTTCATCCTCTCAAGTTCCCAGTAACCTCTTCTTTCAGCTCAAAACTCCCTGTCAAACTCGATCCTCCCTTGCATGAGGCTCCAACTTGCTTCCTCTCTGTCAGTTTGCCATGCTTCCTTAGCAAAGCCAGCACCCTGGGTAAATTCATCCTTCTGCCTTCTCCTTGCCTGCCCCTACACAGCCAAATATAGTTGGAGAAAAACAACTACATCAATTCTTCTCACATTCGATAGATAACAGACTGTTTGCAAAGCATATACCCTGTTGTGCCCTTAGCCGTTTATTCTCCCACTGTCCTAGTCCCTGTGTTATACCTTGTCTTGTGTCCTCAAATCTCCACCCCTTCCTCTGCATCTTCTCTCTCGGCTGCTGACCCGCCTTCCGCCATATTCTCCTACCTGTCTATACCTATCCATGCTGCATTCCTGACACTTCCGTCTCCTGTCTAAGGCTGGTTCGTCCCTTATTGAATAGACCCCCAACCACTGTCTTCTTGGTGAGCAACTCTGTCTTCTCTACCCTGTGTGATCAGTGTTTCCTTCTATAGTGGTTCATTCCCAAAGTATTTTCTTGATTCCAATATCCCTGAGAGCTATTGACCCAATCTCTCTGCTTCTCTGTCTATAGAAAACTTGCCTCCCTACTACTTCTTGGATATACTAGATATGATTGTATAATGACATTGACTTTTGCTTTGTCTGGAATTCTCTTCTTCCAGGTATACATTAAATTTACTGATAAATTTACTAATTAATTACATAAGTAGTGATTATGTTTTATTAGCTATCTCCCCCAAGTAAAACATAGATTTGAAAAAGAGAGAGATTTTTTTTTTAAACCCCATGTTCTGGAATAGTGCCTTGAACATATCTGAAACTCAGTATTTGCTAAACATATTGAATTTACTTTCAATTTCCCCAGCCCCAGTTTTCAGATGGAATAATATGCTTATATCAGATAAGACTCTTGGTTTTCAAGTGGCAGAGCCTAACTCCAACCAGCTGAAGCAACAGTGGTTCATTTGTTTGTTTTATCGTTTTTCTCTGTTTTGGTTTGGTTTGGTCTGGTCTGGTTGGGTTCGATTGGGTTCATGTAACAAGATGGTCCAGGACTTAGTCAACAAGGTTCCACCTCCGTCTTTTTACTGTACTCACCTACCTTTTTGCTTCATTGTTCAGGATGGCCTCTCCCTTAGAGGAGCAATGGGCACAAACAGCATTAGGTTTACATGATCTTTGGATCCCAGAGATCACAGTGGCATCTCAAAAGTCCCCAGTAGGCTGTTGATGGGTCAGAGCCGGTCACACTCTGACTATAATATGTTGGGCTAGGCCTCGATCACAGGTCCCATCCTAGCAGCCTGGGATGGGGTGAGACACAATCAGAACACACAAGTCAGGTTCATTTGGACGGCACCAGCTTTCTCTAGAAAGGGGAAAACAGAGGTGATTTCCCTAAAATGCAATGCTGGATAAATTTTTATCTACTATGGAACTAAAGAAGACCTAACAAACATTTATATTTTGTTCCTTTGTTATTTTTTTAACATGAAATTCAGTCCCTGGGAAATCTAACATTAAAAAAAAAATCATTACTTGCATAATATCATTTCAAATTGGCAATGTACCCCATCTGAAATGTTTCCAGAAGCTTTTAAACCAAAAATAAATGTTTTTAAGTTCACTTTTTGTAATTTCAGAAAAAAAGCAAAGCACAGAAATCTATTAAGCAAAAGATGTAGCTTTTTTCCTTAGCAAAAAAAAAAAATTACTTTAACAAAATATTTTTCAAATTTTTATAAAATTTTACTATAAAATGGAATTAGGTTATGCATGACTTAGTTTAATATTAAGTCCTATATATTCGGGATATATTTTTCAGTTACATATACCTCTTTGCTTACATGTTCCACGTGAGATTTAGATAATCATATTAATAAATAAGATAAAGTTTTCCAAAGCTCAAAGAATAATAATTAGGTTTAAAATTATGGAAATATGTCTGAATTTCAACAAGTTTTAGGAAACAATTATTCTTATAGGGTGGGTGGGTTATGGATATTGGGGAGGGTATGTGCTATGGTGAGTGCTGTGAAATGTGTAAGCCTGATGATTCACAGACATGTACCCTGGGGCAAATAATACATTATATGTTAAAAAAAAATAAAATAATAAAATAGTTAAATTAAAAAAAAAGAAAACAATTATTCTTTGTATTTAGCCATCATGTAATGAAGGGAATACTATTTTCTTTGTTAAAATAGCATATAATCTATTTATTTGCTTATTAGGGATTATTAATATGTATAAAAGAATTATTTACAATTAGTGGCACATTATTAGCATCCTCTGATCTGCAAAAATACCATTGCATTAAAAAACATTAATTTACTTCTATATACACGAATATTTTATCATTAATCAAAGTATTTATTTTAAAATACTTTTTAAATGAGTTCTTCCCTAAAATATATAACCATTTAACCATTATAGTAAGGTTATCCTGTTAATTAAAATTCTGTCTATGGCACAAAATAATTATAACTTTAAAACAGTCTAACTTTCTGTGCCCTCAAGGTTAAGTGTAAATTATAATTGAATATATGTAAAATAATTGTAGGAGAAAATCTAAAATGCTGATGTACCACACTCTGTTCAAAAAATACTTTCTTGCAAAGTTGTGTGTAAATTGAACTATATTTGGAAAGATATATAAGGAAACCTTACAATTGATATCTCTATAACATGATTTTTTTAAGTTTAAAATGTCCTTGTAAAATGATGGAGTCTTTATCTCTTCTTCGAAATTTCTGAATTTTCTTAAATAAGACACTCATGGAATGGTGTTCTCTCTCAACCATTGAACCCAAGGACTGATGCTGGACCCACCAAGCTCAGAGAGAAAGGATGTGGGCTAAGCCTGCCTGGTTGATGGGACTGGCATTTATCAGAACAAATTTGTAAAAACAAATAGCATGTGATATTTCCAGATTCTAAGAATATCATCAAGCTACCATTTTCTTGGGTTCTTCAGGTCACTTGTCTGCCTGTCCTGAACACGTAAAGGCTCAGAGAACTACCCTTAGCATACAGATTTTCTGTAAACAATCAGCTCTAAAGACGAGGCATAAAATGCCAGGCGGTACACATATAATTTTTATGATGATCAGCTGTCAACAAAATATGTACTTACCCTTTTCTGTCATAGAGATAACATTATCTCAGAAGCAATGGAAAAATGTGATAATTAGTATGTTGAAAATTCTAAAACTTTTTCATTCAGATAAGTGAGTTTGATACACCTGACTCAAAGAGTAAATGTAAGTTTGTTGGGTTAAAACTAACTTGTATGCATGTAACCATAAGACCCTTCTCCCTTTTAAATGTAAATTCTCTTTAGAAATCTTGTTTGGGATTGAACATGTATGCTTGATATTTGTGAGATTTTATTTTTTTTTTTTTAAGATTTTTATTTTATTTATATGACAGAGAGAGAGATCACAAGTAGACAGAGAGGCAGGCAGAGAGAGAGAAGGGGAATCAGGATCCCTGCTGAGCAGAGAGCCCGATGCAGGATGCAGGGCTAGATCCCAGGACCCTGAGATCATGACCTGAGCTGAAGGCAGAGGCTTTACCCACTGAGCCACCCAGGCACCCCTATTTGTGAGATTTTAAAATAACAATGTAAATTGTAATGGGTTCCTAATTTTTAAAATTTAGTTCAAATAATTAATTGTGAAATACAGAGTTTACCATTAACCACCTCTTACTTCAAACAGCCTATTGCTTATGTGAGCAATTTTTTCTAGCTTTATTGAACTGTAATTGACACAAAACTTGGTGTAAGTTTAAGGTGTACAGCATATTGACTTGATACACTTACATATTGCAATATGATTACCACCATAGCATTAGTGACCTTGGCCATCACTTATGTGTAAGCATTTTCTAAAAATTCGTTCAGAGGAACATAAGCGCTGTAGAATGTAAATAGCTGTTGCAAAAAAATGAGGGTCTTATGACCAATCAAGTTACAAAACACGGGAGTAGATAAAGACCTTTCTTTACACTAGAATCTTTAACATGGTAATGTATCATGGGAAGTTCCGACAGAGGGATAAAGAGAATTTTCCAACTTTATTTGCTAAGAATTCCTACTATTTTTTCTTTTTCTTTTTTTTTTTTAATAAACATTTGTTTGTGGACCTTGTATTTTTCAGAACAAACTTTGGGACTTTGGGCAGTCAGTAAATGTTTTATGATAACCAGAAAGGTCCTAGGATAGCACCTTTCTCTGCCTTCTCTGCCTTCCTCTCTGCCTACTTGTGATCTCGCTCTCTGTCAAATAAATAAATAAAATCTTTTTTTAAAAAGTAAATAAAATGTGCAGTTTCTAAAAAGAGTTGAAAGTATAATCTGTGTTATCTGAGAATACCATCATTGTCAGTAGCCACACCTACAATGTTTTCATACAGTGCTTGATTTTGATGCAAGGACTATTTAACCCTTCATAATTTGGACCCCGTAGTCCTGATACACCTTGGAAATTGTTTTCTTTATGTTTGTACCTTTGAATATAAGAGTGGCTGGCACATGGGATGTTGCTTAGCAAATAATCAGGATTTAAGCCTCAGCTCAACCACTTTCTATCCTTTGGTTCTGGACACTTTGATCTCTTTAAAATGCATTAGTAAAATGGAAATACTAATAGTACTGTGTTAGTCTATCAGGATTGCCATAACAAAATAACACAGACTGAGTGTCTTAAACAACAAAAAAATTATTTTCTCACAGTTCTGAAAGCTATAAATCCAAGATGAACTTGTCACTGGGGTTGGCTTAATTCTGATGCCCCTTTCCTTGTCTTGTAGTTGGCCATCTTCCCCCTTTGTCTTCACATGGTCCTCTGTGTCCTTCAGAGAGAGAGACACCAGTCATATTGGAGTAGAGCTTATCTTCTGACTTGCTCTTGCTTTAATTACCTCTTTCAAAGCCCTATCTCCAAAAACAGGCATAGGATTTAGAAAGGCAAATAATTCAACCCATAACAAGTATCTATCTTGTTGGGTTACCATATATAGATTAAATAAAATAACATTTATACAAAATTTAGTACAGAAGGTGAAATATAGCAAGAACATATTTAAAGTTACTTTTTTATTTCTATTGGCTCAGACCGCCTCCATTTGAAAATGTAATGTTCTAAGATTTTCAAATGAAACTCAAGTGTTTTGAAAATAAAATCATAAATTGTAGGAAACAATATGATAAATGATATAGTGTTGACCACAAAGAAGTGTATTTTGAGAAAAAAAAAGTCATAAGCTTACCAATGTAGCAGTCCTGAACTCATGCTAAAAATCATCTATATTTTAACTGCAGCATCTTCTTTAAAGTAAATAAAATGGGGTGCCTGGGTGGCTCAATGATTTAAAGCCTCTGCCTTCGGCTCAGGTCATGGGATCAAGCCCCTGCATCCGGCTCTCTGCTCAGCAGGGAGCCTTCTTCCCCCTCTCTCTGCCTGCCTCTCTGCCTCCTTGTGATCTCGCTCTCTGTCAAATAAATAAAATCTTTTAAAAAAAAGTAAATAAAATGTGCAGTTTCTAAAAAGAGTTGAAAGTATAATCTGTGTATACAAATCATTCTTTTGCATAATCATTTAGAGGTGTATGCTTATATTGGGCCAGATTTGTCCAGTTACCAACCTCCCATTACAATTAATGGGCACATCAAACAAGAAAATATGTTCAGTTAACTGGAGAACTGCATCTTTGAAAAGCAGGTACTGGATTTATTCTCCAGAATTTATATGTGGGTTAAATTTGACTTTAAGCAGCGAAGTACAAATACCCGCTAATGAAGAGAAACTTTTTTAAGTATTAAAAGTTAAAGCAGATCTGGTACCGAGAGGTGAACAGTAGATGAGTATGAATTAAAGAGATCCAACTTTTAGCCTAAGAACATATATAATCTGTCATGCTACTTATGAATGAGCTATATCATATTCTGAGTTTTGACAGTTTAAAACATTTTCATATTTTTTTGACTTCCAACTTCCTATAACTGGAGACTGACTTGATTAATTTCGATATTTAACCCTAGAGGAAGAAATGTTTATTACCAAGTAGAACAGCATGTCAACCAAGAACAAGGAGCAGGCCTGTTGTCACAAACATATTTTATTCATATCAGTGATAGCTGCTGACCATACGAATTATTAAAAGGTGTTTAAAGAGGGACGCCTGGGTGGCTCAGTTGGTTGGGTGGCTGCCTTCGGCTCAGTTCATGATCCCAGCGTCCTGGGATCGAGTCCCACATCGGGCTCCTTGCTCGGCAGGGAGCCTGCTCCTCTCTCTGCCTCTGCCTGCCTCTCTGCCTGCTTGTGTTCTCTCTCTGTAAAAAAAAAAAAAAACAAAAAACAAAAATATAAGGTGTTTAAAGAACTATCATGCTTATACTCAGATGAATAACAGTAAAACCTAAACTTTAGAACTCAAACAATTACATATTGTGTTAAATAAACTTGTCAACTAGCATCTGGGTCCACTGCCTGATGTATCTTGTGCTAATCAGGACTACTATTCAGAGTTTCTAACTAAAGATTATACCTGTTTTTAAAAAGATTTTATTTAGGGGCGCCTGGGTGGCTCAGTCGTTAAGTGTCTGCCTTTGGCTCAGGTCATGATTCCAGGGTCCTGAGATCGAACCCCGCATTGGTCTCCCTGCTCAGCAGGGAGCCTGCTTCTCCCTCTTCCACTCCCCCTGCTTGTGTTCCCTCTCTCACTGTCTCTCTGTCAAATAAATAAAATCTTAAAAAAAAAAAAGATTTTATTTATTTATTTGAGAAAGAGAGTATGAGCAGAGAGAGAGAGGGAGGGAGAAAAAGGGGGATGGAGAGAGAGAATCTCAACTGATCTCCCCACTGAATGTGGAGCCTTAAAGGGGGCTTGATCTCAGGACCCCAAGATCATGACCTGAGCGGAAATCAAGAGTTGGCCGCTCAATGGACTGAACCACCCAGACAACCCTAAAGAGTATACTTTCTAACCATTGAAAGTCAGAAGTCCATGCTTCTACTACCTAATAGCTTTCTGTTTTCTGATCACAGTGCCTTGGTCCTCTTGGACATTGTCTAGCCCTGAGGTATTTTTAAACTGCCATCTCAGTGTCTTCTCTTTCTTTCTACCTATAGCTGCATAATTTTCTCAGGATGACATGAACAAGTAGAACCAGTGTTGGGCTAGTGAAAGTTTAATGACTGACTCTTGGGTAGGGGCGGGGGGCAGGGGGTGTCCTGATTGATAGAGTTGCTGATTTCTGTGATGTAATCTGGTTGATTTCCAGTGACCAACATGATGTCAACTGGCTTGCTAAATTGTAGGAAATCATACAACCTCTTCTCACCAGGCAGAGCAAGCTGACTCAGCCATTCTACCAATAAAGGGCAAAATTAGACTTTCCCCCATGTCTCCAGCAGAAATGATTTAGGTGCTGAAGAATTCCAGAAACAAACTTAGAACTAGAAGGGTTTTGAAAGTCACTACTTCTTCTCTCTTATTTTACAAGTGAAGAAATTACTATCCAAAGAGGTTAATCATTAATGTTAGTTCCTTGTACTGTGTCTTTATGACCATTGTCTTTATGCCAGCATGGCTTAGCAGACCAGAGTGTGCTCAAATGTTCTTTCTTCATGGTACTGGATTAAAAATCAGTCTTTGATCTGCAGCTACTGTCACTATTTGCTGAGCTTTTGCTGTTAATCACTCAAAATAATAAAATTAGAAAATCTCTATGTTTGCCTTGACTCCAGAGTCTATCTCTTGTACCGGAAGTCCTTCCTGTACCCCCTTAGGCATATGGTGATTCATCTCTTATTTAAAGTACTCTACCTTTTTCATTATTGGTCAGCCCTAACTGGGAGAACATTCCTTTGAAATAAGAGACAGGGAGCAATAACCCAAATTTACAAATGAGAAAGCAGAGTAGAATCCAATAAGCCCAAGTTCAAATGAAAGCCAGCAATATAACTAAAATTAGAACCCCAAATATAAATCTAAGCCAGTAATCTTTCTCCTATGCTGTGTAATATCTCACTTGTTCCTGCGTATGATTTGGAGAGGATAAGGCAGAGATTGTGCTATGTAGTTTGATTCTACAAAATTGAGAACTTTTCAAAAGTATGAGGCAGTTTTCTATCCACATATATTTGTTTGGTTGACAAAATATGCCAAACACTTAGCTAGGTGCTATATATCTTGCAAACCAAGATAAAAGGGCTCTTCCTTTAAAACAAACAAACAAACAAACAAAAAATAATAATCTAGTTGGAGAAATGACAAATATATGGGAAAAGATAACGGATGACAGAACACCATAAATAAGAAATGTCAATGAATAATACAGATACAAAGTGTTACGAGGGATCAAAGAAAATAAAAAGATCTTAACATGGGTGGCTACAAAATACCCAGAAGATTTGGAGTGTGACTCTTTACAACCTGATCTCAATCTAATTTTCCATAATTATTGTTTCATTCTTTCCTATACAGAGAACTCAAAGAAAACTTGTCATGTTGAAGTGCCTAGCGTTTTCCTTCCTCTGAGTGTGTACTTACTCTGTTTCTGACTCTGGGAATACATTCACTGCTTTTCTCTATGGGCCCTATCCTAGCAATTTTCAAAGTTCAGATCTAATGGTATCTCCTTGTGTATACCATTCTCATTTAACGAGAGGAAATCATTTCCAAACATCTGAAATGCTGTGAAGCTTCTTCATAACTTTTTTTAGGATAAATTTCTTTTCAACAAAACATCACATTTGCATATACAAATGAATATTTTTCTACAAAGGAAAATGTATGGAGTGTTTATGTATTTATTACAACAAGGTGACCATTGCTGAGAACTTTTTTCTTTTATTTTTTATTTACTTTTATCTTTTTTAAAACATAAAAAATTCTATTTATTTATCTGACCGAGAGAAAGAGATCACAAGTAGGCAAAGAGACAGGCAGAGAGAGGGGGGGAAGCAGGCTCCCTGGTGAGCAGAGAGCCCGATGCAGGGCTCGATCCCAGGACCCTGAGATCATGACTTGAATCAAAGGCAGAGGCTTAACCCACTGAGCTACCCACGCGTCCCAAAAACTTTTTTCTTTTAAATCTACCTTGGAATTACCTCAGAGCTAATTTTAAAACCAAAATGAATTATTATTATTTTACTGGCAATTGTCGTTTAGTTGCTGTTTCTTTCTTAGTCATTTATTATAGTCATATCATTATCTTAAGACAATAGTAGACCATTGTCTTCCTGGATTTAACTTTATAATTTTAAATATTGTGAGTGATACTCAGAAGTTATGACTCATAGGAGATACAATTTTTCTAAGGTAAAAAACTGAGTAATATATGATATAAGATTGCTATGTAGAAGCGAATTACTTAGCTAATGAGCAAACTTACCTGACTTTACAGCATGTCTCAATGTAGGGTTTTTTTCTGTTCTCTACCATCACCCTATATTCATGAATTCCTCTGAAGTGATCCCCTTTAAATGATTTTGAAAATAAAGCCTACTCTTTGTGCTAGTTTAAAAATAATAGAGATCTTTAGATTTTTTTAAAATAGCATGTTGAAAGTGATAGTGAATCAAATCGATGATGTGAATGAGTGTACCATATACTTTGTATGGAAACAGATAAAAGAGATTTGTTAAACAATTACAGCAAATACTGCAGCCAGAACAATAAGTACACAACTGATAAAACTTAGAAGAAAGTTGAGTCGGAGAGTTATCTTACTTTGACAGAAGTATTATTCAACAAAAATATTGGTATTTGGTATTTAAATAACTTTATATATTCATTAAGGGTACAAAGGAGTAATTTCCTGGATTTTATGAAGGAAGTTACATATCTAGTTCAATAGATCACAACCCCTCAACTCCTTGGAGGTTAAGAGTACTTATCTGAGAGGGTCACCTAGATGGCTCAGTCAGTTAAGCAGGTCATGATCTCAGGGTCCTGGGATCAAGCCCTGCTTGGGCTCCCTGCTCAGCAGGAATCTGCTTCTCCCTCTTTCTCTGCACCTCTGCTTTGTGCTTCCCTTTTGTGCCTCCCCTTTGCGCCACCCCTCAACTAATGCTCATTTTTTTTTCCTCTTTCTCTAAAAAAAAAATAATAATAAAAGTAAAATCTTTTTTAAAAAAGAGTACTCATCTGAGAAAAATATTTCTGTATACAAAATCTTATACACAATTTTAGGGATTTTATAGATCCTGAGGATTACCCATGGAGCCCAAGATACAATTAATCACTAAATTGTCACTAAATTTATCACTAAAATTTTATCTCTAAATTTTAAGTTTATGTAGGACACAGAATAAATACCTCAAAATACCAAAGGGCTTGCTCTACTTTATATTTCCATCATACTTAGTACATTGTTATCATCTGTTTCCAGGAATACTGTAACAACTTTCTGTGACATCTTCTAATCAAGAGATATCTACAGGTAATTTCCAGTAAATTTTATTCCTTATATTTAGTTAATATACAAAATATAATCCTTTTAAATTTGATCATGGTCTATATAGTTACAAGTGGGTAACCCATTATTTTCTTCTCTTTCAAATACTGAGAACTTCCAGTATGAATTCATGACTATAAGATTAAGTGAGACAGAAGCCATAAGACATGATTAGCAGCTTGCTATTTTGTATTAAGTGGTCTTCACCATTTTTAATCTACTTGACATGCAGTGACAACACATTAAAGTTATTAAGATTAATGGTCTAATGATTAATGCTAGAGTGCACATTTGTAATCAGTCCATGAGGAGGATTGTAGTGAAGCATGTGGGAAATATTTGGAACATAAATTCACTAGCATAGCATTTATACCACTGTACACCAATTAATATACAAATGAGATCAGGTATGTGAAAGTGGTTCACCCTGTAGTATAAAATCTATAATAAGGAGTCTTTATCATTATCGCTTTCTCACCAGTTTAGCAGTTTGTACTCACATACATAAGTAGCAAAATGAAATTTGAAGGAGTTTAAGTCTTTAAATATGAAATAGTGCAGATTCATTTATGGGTTAATCTCATCGCTGTTACTCTAATACACAAAAAGGAATATGATCTGGTTATAATCCCATGAAAATAGACAGTAAACTCTAGGTTTTTGTTGGTAAATAGCTTTCCCATTGTAGTTGTCGAGTAAAGATGTCATTGGACAAGCATGTAGCACTTGCTCAACTGATCAATGTTTTTAGAAAATCTTTTCATGGCTTATTCAGAGAGATTCTTCAGATAGAAAACAATTAATTTTAAAATCCACAATAATTTGTTTTAATTTACTGATCCAAGTGCTAGCAATCATGCCTCTTGGTTGTCTGAAATAGCTAAACTTATAGCACCAGGCGCAACCAAGTCAAAAAGCTCGAATTTGGATTGAAATAAATTGGTAGAAACCATTTTTGCAACATGGAGACCATGAAACAGATTTACATTTCTTTCAAAATAGCCTGGAAAAGAATAATTGGAATTCACTGGATAAGATTTTATCACCAGCAAACCCAAAGTACAAATGTGTTTTTGCCCTGTAAATATTTCACTGGCTTGGGCATGAAGTAAGCATCCTTTTTAGGGCACAGGGGGAAACAACTCACAAAGCAACAGTGAAATAGAATTTCCTATAACTGCTTGTCTTCAGTCTCTTAATCAATAATGAAATCCTGGCAGCATTCTTTTATCATTTTCAATCTGTATGGGATAGATGTTTTAACTTGACATTTGGATGAATATGATTTTTAAAAAAAAGAACTTAGAAGTGAGTAAAATTGTATTTATATTCTTATGTAAGTCCACTCTAAAAGACCCGTGCCTTGATAAACCTCTCAACCCTTTCTTTTATTTAAAACAGGAAATCATTTGAGGTTTATCCCTGTAGGTTTGAGGATAACTTTTTGCCTTGAAGAAATCATCTAAACTCACAGATCTTTTTGAAAACAGTTACTCACTTACTGCTGCTGATAGAATTCAAAAGAAAAACAAAAACCTTGAGTTAAGAGATTTTCTATATAAAAAGAAATGATTTACCTCCAAAAATATTACACACATATTATTTTTTTTTCTTATTTTGCATCCCTGTACTTGTTTGTTTCCTCTTCACAGACCCTCTCTTATTTTCCCATGCCTTTTCAAAATTTAAATTATTTTTTAATTCAATTTATTGAATTATTATTCAATTGAATTATTGAATTATTATTATTCAATAATTTAATTCAATTAACATATATTAGTAGTTCCAGAAGTAGAGTTCAGTGATTCATCACTCTTGTATAATACTCAATGTTCATTGTATCATGTGCCTTCCTTAATGGACATGACCCAGTTACCCCATTCCCCTTCAGCAACCCTCAGTTTGTTTCCTATGTTTAAGAGTCTCATGGTTTGTCTCCTCTGATTTCATCTTGTTTTATATTTTCCTCTATTTCCCTATGATCTTCTGGTTTTTTTCTTAAATTCCGCATATCAGTGAGATCATATGATAATTGTCTCTCTATGATGGACATATTTCACTTAGCATAACACCCTCTAGTTCCATCCACGTCATTGCAAATGGCAGGATTTCATTTTTTTGATGGCTGACTAGTATTCCATTATATATATATAATAATGTATAATATATATATACATACCACATCTTCTTTATCCATTCATCTGTCAATGGGTATATAGGCTTTTTCTATAGTTTGGCTATTGTGGACATTGCTGCTATAAACATTGGGGTGCGCATGCCCCTTTGGATCACTACATTTGTATATTTAGGTGTAAATACCCAGTAGAGCAATTGCTGGGTTGTAGGGTAGCTCTATTTTCAACTTTTTGAGGAACCTCCATACAGTTTTCCAGAGTGACTGTACCAGCTTGCATTCCCACCAATGGTGTAAGAGCTTTCCCCTTTCTCCACATCCTTGCCAAATCTGTTGTCTCCTGAGTGGTTAATTTTAGTCATTCTGACTGGTGTGAGGTGGTATCTCATTGTGATTTTGTCTTGTATTTCCCTGATACCAACTGATGTTGAGCATTTTTTCATGTGTCTGCTGACCCTTTGTATGTTTTCTTTGGAGAAATGTCTTTTCATGTCTTCTGCCTATTTCTTGATTAGATTATTTTTTCTTTGGGTGTTAAGTGTGATAAGTTCTTTATAGATTTTGAATACTAGCCCTTTATCTGAAACGACATTTGCAAATATCTTCTCCCATTCTGTTCGTTATCTTTGTTGTCTTTTGGTTTTGTTGACTCTTTTCTTTGTTGTGCAAAACCTTTTTATCTTGATGAAATCCCAATAGTTCATTTTGCCTTTGTTTCCCTCGCCTGTGGAGACATGTCTAACAAGAAGTTTCTGTGACTGAGGTCAAAGAGGTTGCTGCTTGTGTTTTCCTCTAGGATTTTGATGGAATTCTGTCTCGCACTTAGGTCTTTCATCCTTTTTGAGTCTATTTTAGTGTGCGGTGTAAGAAAATGGCCCAGTTTCATCCTTCTGCATGTGGCTGTCCAATTTTCCCAATACTGTTTGTTGAAAAGAATGTCTCATTTCCATTGGATATTCTTTCCTGCTTTTTCAAAGATTAGTTGACCATAGAGTTGAGGGTCCATTTCTGGGCTCTCTATTCTATTCCATTGATCTATGTGGCTGTTTTTTTGCCAGTATCTTGTTGTTTTGATGATTACTCTTTTGTAATGAGCTTGAAGTCCAGAATTCTGATGGCCCCAGCTTTGGTTTTCTTTTTCAACATTCCTTTGCTATTTGGGGTCTTTTCTTGTTCCATATAAATTTTAAGATTATTTGTTCTGGCTCTGTTAAAAGAAGTTGATGGTATTTTGATAGGGATTGCATTGTATATATAGATTACTTTAGGTGACATAGACACTTTAACAATATTTGTTTTCTCAATCCATGAGCATGAAAATGAAAAGTTTTTCCATTTCTTTATGGAAATTTTTTTTTATGGAAAAATCCTCAATTTTTTTCATGAGTGTTCTATAGTTTTCTGAGTGCCTCTTTAGTTAAGTTTATTCCTAGGTATCTTAGGGGTTTTGGTGCAATTGTAAATGGCATCATCTCCTTAATTTCTCTTTCTTCTCTCTCATTGTTAGTGTATAGAAATGCAACTGATTTCTGTGCATTGCTTTTATATCCTGTCACTTTTCTGAATTCCTGTATGAGTGCTAGCAATTTTGGGGTGGAGTCTTGGGTTGTCCACATAAAGTATTATGTCATCTGTAAAGAGTGAAAGTTTGAATTTTTCTTTGCTGATTCAAGTGTATTTTATTTCCTTTTGTTGTCTGATTGCTGCTGGACTAGAAGGCTAGGACTTCTAGTACTGCATTGAACAATGACATCCCTGCCATGTTCCTGACCTTAGGGGAAAAGCTCTCAGCTTTTCCCCACTGAGAATGATACTTACTGTGGGTTTTACATAAATAGCTTTTATGATATTGAAGTATGTTCCTTCTATCCCTACACTGTGAAGAGTTTTAAACGAGGAAGGATGCTGCTTTGTCAAATGCTTCTTCTGCAATTACTGAAAGTATCATGTGGTTCTTGTCCTTTCTTTTATTTATGTAGTCTATCACATCGATTGATTTGTGGATGTTGAACCACCCATGTAGCCCATGAATAAATCCCACTCGGTCATGGTGAATAATCTTTTTAATGTACTGTTGGATCCTACTGGTTAGTATCTTGGTGATAATTTTTGCATCCATGTTCATCAGGGATATTAGTCTGTAATTCTCTTTTTTGATGGGGTCTTTGTCTGGTTTTGGGATCAAGGTAATGCTGGCCTCATAAAAAGAGTTTGAAAGTTCTCCTTCCATTTCTATTTTCTGAAACTACTTCAGAAGAATAGGTATTAATTCTTTAAATGTTTGGTAGAATTCTCCTGGGAAGCCATCCAGCCTTGGACTCTTGTTTGTTGGGGGATTTTTGATTACGGCTTCAATTTCCTTTGCTGGGTATGGGTCTATTCAGGTTTTCTATTTCTTCCTGTTTCAGTTTTGGTAGTTTCTATGTCTGTAGGAATGCCTAATTTGTTGGCATAAATAATGTTGGCTCATAATATATTCTTATAATTGTACCAGTCTTTTGGTACTGGTTGAGATCTGATTTGTGACCCAGGATGTGATCTATTCTGGAGAAGGTTCCATGTGCACTTGAGAACGATGTGTATTGTTTTGCTTTAGGATGAAATACTCTTAATATATCTGTGAAGTCCATCTGGTCCAGTGTGTCATTCAAAGCCTTTGTTTCCTTGTTGCTCTTCTGCTTAGATGATCTGTCCATTGCTGTGAATGGGGTGTTAAAGTCCCCTACTATCATTGTATTATCATCAATGTGTTATTAGTTGGTTTATATAATTGGCATCTCCCATATTAGGGGCATAAATATTCATAATTGTTAGATCTTCTTATTGGATTAATGATAAAGTATCCTTCATCAGCTCTTACTACAGTCTTTGGTTTAAAATCTAATTTGTCTGATATAAGGATTGCAACCCCAGCTTTCTCTTAATGTTCATTAGCATGATAAGTGGTTTTCCACCTCCTCATTTTAAATCTGTAGGTGTCTGGATCTAAAATGAATCTCTTGGAGACAACATATTGATGGGTCTTGCTTTTTTATCCAATCTGATACCCTGTGTCTTTTGATTAGGGCAGTTAACCCATTTACATTCAGAGAAACTATTGAAAGATATGAATTTAGTGCCATTATATTACCTGTATAGTCAGTGTTTCTGCATATTGTCTCTGCTCCTTTCTAGTCTATGTCACTTTGGGCTTTCCCTTTTCTTAAAGGATCCCCTTTAATATTTCTGATAGGGCTGGTTTAGTGATCACAAATTCTTTAAGTTTCTGTTTGTCCTGGAAGCTCTTCATCTCTCCTTACATTCTGAATGACAGTCTTGCTGAATAAAAGTATTCTTAGCTACATGTTTTTCTCATTTAGCATGAATAGATCATGCCAGTCCTTTCTGGCCTGTTGGGTCTCTGTGGATAGGACTTCTGCCAGTCTAATGTTTCTACCCCTGTAAGTTATGGACCCCCTTGTCCCTAGCTGCTTTCAGGATTTTCTCTTTGTCTTTGAGATTTGCAAGCTTCACTATTATATATTGGGGTGTTGATCTATTTTTATTGATTTTGAGAGAGGTCTCTGTGCCTTTTGGACTTGAATGCCTGTTTCCTTCCCCAGGTTAGGGACATTCTCTGCTATAATTTCCTCCAATATACCTTATTCCCCCCATTTCCTCTTCTGGGATCCCAATTATTCTAATATTGTTTTGATTTATGGTATTACTTATCTCTTGAATTGTCCCTTTTTGATCCAGTAGTCCTTTATCTCTCTTTTTCTCAACTTCTTTATTCTCCATCAATTTGTCTTCTATATGACTAATCTCTTTTCTGCCTCATTTATCCTAGCAGTTACACCCTCCATTTTTTTATTGCACCTCATTAATAGCCTTTTTTATTTCTACTTGAATAGATTTTAGTTCTTTTATTTCTCTAGAAAGTGATTCTCTAGTGTCTTCTATGCTTTTTTCAAACCCAGCTAGTATTTTTATAATTGTTATTCTGAACTCTAGTTCTGACATTTACTTACATCCATACTGATTAGGTCCCTGGCAATCAGTACTGCCTCCGGTTCTTTTTTTTGAGGTGAGTTTTTCAGTCTTGTCATTCAAGAGAAGCATAGATGAATGAGAGAAAAAAATTCTAAAATAAAAACAATGACCCCAGATAAATATACATTAAGGAAATCAGAAGAGACCTGAAACAATAATACAACAACAAAAAAAAAATTTAAAAAAGAGAGAGAATATTATCAGACAGGTGAACAGAAAAATTCACTGGATCCTATGTGTATTTTGGTCTGTTTGCTTAAAAACTAGATCCCAAAATTATAAAGAAAGAAAAATTTATATATGCACAAAAATTAAATAGAATGAAAGGATAGAATGTAACTGTAAAAATGAAAATTAAAATACAAAAAAAAAAAAAAAGAAGAAGAAGGAATATAAACAGACTGGTGAACAGAACAGAGCAATACACTTTATCCTGAGTGTATTTTGGTCTGTTTGTTAGAAGAAACTACTTTCCAATAGTGTAAAGAAAAAAAACTTATATATACATAAATAAATAAAATAAAATACATTGAGATGATAGAATGTAACTGTAAAGATAAAAATTTTAAAAAGACTTTAAGAAGAAGAAGAAGAAAGAAAGAAAGAAAGAAAGAAAGAAAGAAAGAACGAACAAAGAGGAGGATGAGGGAGAGGATATGATCAGACAAGTGAGGGGAACAGAGAAATACACTAGATTCTGGGTGTATTTTAGTTGGTTTGTTAGAAAAAATTACATTCCAAAATTGTAAAGAAAGAAAGACTTATATATATACATATATATAAAAATAAAATTAAATACAATGAAAGAATATAATGTAATTATAAAGATGAACATTTTAAAAAGAATTTTTTAAGTTTATAAAATAAATTTATTGAAAAAGGAAGGAGGAAAAAATTTGAATTGTAGGGCTAAAGAATCTTGGAGAAAATACATAAATTCAACATACTATTTTACCCCACCACTGTAGTTTTGCAGTTCTGAGTGATAGGTAACCTTGGTCTTAGCTGGATGTTCTTGCTGATCTTCTGGGATAGGGGCCTGCTGCACTGGTTCTCAGCTGTATTTGTCCCAGGTGAAATTGCACTGCACTTGCCAGGGGGCCAGGCTAAGCAAGCAGCTCTGGATTGCTTTATGTGGCTTTCATTCCCTGAAGGCTTTCCATGCTGCTTTAGAGGATGAGAATGAAAACGGTGTCCTCCCATTCTCCAGCCCTTGTGCCAAAAGTTTGGGGCCTTACTCTTCAGAGCACCCTCAGCAGTCAATCACTCCTGTTTCCCTGATCTCCAAATGCACTCCATGGCCACCCAGCCTGTGACCAAGCATTTCTATCTCAGGCACATGACCTTCTTTTGAGTTTTCAAACCATGCAGACTCCTCTGGCATGCTCCCATGCCATTTCTCCCAGGGGAGTAAGGGGACTCTTGCTGGTTCTGCAGCTCACTGGGCCCCTGATCAGAAAGCAGTCACCAGACCTTGCTGTGGTTCATGTTTTAGTGCAACCCCAAGCTGAGAGCCAACTCCTGGACTCACTGATTGCAGCCAGCTTCCCCATTCCAATGCTTGGGAACTTTGCCTCAGTCAGACACTCCCCAATATTTCTGTGACCCTAGGAATCCTGAGACCACACTGTCCTATCTAAGATTCTGCCCTGCTTTGCCACCTGAACACCTTTCAGACAGGAATAACCCTCACTGGAGCAGACTTCTAAGAGTTCCAATTTTGTTCTCCACTGCTATAAAACTTTATGGTGATGGCTTATGGAGGCTCGCTCCCCCCAAGGTTTATCTTCCTATATGTCACCTTGGATTCACTTCTCTGCACCTCCTAATTGCAGAAAGTGGTCTCTTTTCTATTTGTAGAATTACGGCAATTCTTTTCTTTGCTATCCAGTTGAGTTTGTGTGTATGCAGAATGATTTGATAGCTCTCTAGCTGAATTACTGAGACCAGACAAAACTAAGGTCTCCTACTCCTCCACCATCTTGGACTATCCTACAAACATGTTCTTGATTAATATTTTATGCTATTCTTTTAACAACTGAAAGGAGATCAAAATGAAGCAACTTTCCCAATGTTGTAAATAACAGTGTACTCTGGTAAACTAACTGGCCACCATACAGTAATTGATGGTAATTCCACTTTCTCATCCTGAAGCCTTATCCCTATTATGGGTTGAGGCAGCTCAATCTATATAAATCTTTCACCAAGATTCTGGTTCAGTAGTGTCAAGTACCTATCGATTCCTTATCCCCTTAAATATCCCACAATCATCCCAACATTATTATTTCCAAAAGTAAACTCAGCATTCACTCACCCCTTAACTCATTCTTCTTTCCAATGACTCTAGTTCATCACCTCCAACTTCATAATATTTGCCCTGAAATGTTAATTTTATCTTTTATCTCCCTAATCAACCATCTCTAGTCATAAAATCCTGTCTTCTTTTGAAATATTTCTAACATTTGACTCCCTTCCTATGGTTTATTACAATGATTATAGTCATTAATTCACTGATAATCCTAATAGCCAACTAACTGTTCTCCCTATGGTCTCTGCTTTCTATAATCCAACAAATAAAATGGCTTTATCTGTCTCATTATTCAGTTGGAAATACAGCACATTGTAGTCGCTAATTCTGCTCCACACAGACCATTTG
This sequence comes from Nasua narica, assembly GCA_028533885.1. Classification (NCBI taxonomy): domain Eukaryota; kingdom Metazoa; phylum Chordata; class Mammalia; order Carnivora; family Procyonidae; genus Nasua; species Nasua narica. The sequence continues at coordinate 161,676,918 of CM052800.1, read as the reverse complement.
CATATCTGAGATTCAAACATCAAATTTCTTTCCTCTAAGCACATACTTATGAAGTTCTATGTGTAAACAGAAATGTTCTCTCCTTCCAGAACTATTCTGTGGCTTCAAAACCACTCATAACTGTGTTTAAACAATTTAGGAGTAATCTTAAACTCTCTTCTCTTCATCCCCTCACCTTAAGTCAAACCCTAGTCCTTTCCCCCAAATATCCCTCAAAGATTTTTCCTTTCTAAACCCTCTCAACTACTTTAGATCAAATTTTCCTCTTTTTTTTTTTTGAACAACTGGAATAGAATTCTGTTTTCTCTTCCGACTTTTGCTTCATCTCCAGCTTCCTCCAATCCACTCCCTACATTACTATCAGACTTACTTTTCTTATTGAAGTCCCTTCAATAGCTCATCATTATCTACATCAGTTTCTCCAAACATAATCAAAGATCTGCATCTGAAGAATCTGTGATACTTGTTGAAAATATAGATATCAAGATCCTATGTCAGACTATTGAACCCAAATTTCTGAAGAGTGATTCTGAAAAATAATTTTAACAAGACCTCCAATATCCTTTTGTGTTAATGTCTAATGCACATGGTACCATGATCTTGTTCCTATTGTCTGACTTCATATTCTCCTGCACTTTCAACCTATACCAAATTACAGCCTTTAAGAATTGCTGGTGTTCCCTTCAAATCCTATGCTCTTTCATACATCTGGGATTTCATGTATAGTGCTCCTTCTGTATTGGTTACCCTCTGCCAGCATGCTTGTATAATAAATATCATATTTTAAGATCCCATGGATGCAAGATCTTATTTGAGAATCTTTAATTGTCTTCAACTCCCTGATTCAACTTGGTAGCTTACCCAGTGAATATTTAACACCACTTTGCCATCATCTGCTTACATGTTTGTTACTATTAGGGAACCATAAGCTTCTTAAGAACAGCTAATATATCTTACTTAAGTTTATATTCTTAGTATTTACATCAATAAACATTTGCTAAATGGATGAATTCAGTAAATAAATGCATGGGGGAGGAGGAAGTGAAGATAAGTACTTGGGTGACCTAAAAGTATTTAATAAAAGTGTCTTACCAAAATATCCACTGCACATTCTATTTTATGGCATTTAAATTAAACAGTAAATATCCATCTAATTCAGGTCTATTAAACTCATAATTCTTTTTTGATTCTCTCCCCAGTTTCTTTTTTCCCATCTGCCAGTCTGGCATAATTACAATTCCTACCTCAGGGTAGTGAAAATTAATTGGCTTGTAAATAACGATAAATTAGTCAATGTTCATAAAATGCTCTCAAGATGAAAAGCACTCTAACCATCACCTCTAAGCATTTTTATTTGTTAGAAAATAAATTGATGCATTATCAATATCTAGACCACACCTATGATTTATGCCATAAATACCATTATGCTTCTTTATCTATCTGTTCTAAAGTGGTCTTTCTTTCATTCTGTTATGGAGAGTCTTACATCACTGTCACTGTGGTAAGACAAATGATGAAATTAGTTACCATATACAGAATCTAAAACAATGATTTGATCTTAGAGTTTAGAGTAGTCAGCATATTCAGGCACTCATTCTGGCTGTGACCTTCTGGTTTAAGTTTAATCCCCAACCTTGGAAGACCTGGGGCTGGTTAAGATAAAGTAAAGTAGTTTAGGGCTAGTTTGGGAAATACATTACCTCAAAGTCAGGATATCTCAGGAGATACAGAAACTCACAGGTCTTGGCAAAGTCAAAACAACATTTTAAGAAGGAGACATGGGATGTATGAAGATCCTCTCTCTGAGAAGGACCAGAACATGTTCCAAAGAATACCACATCTAAGGGCATATATAACTATACATTACTATATAAAGATAAATATATAAACATATGACAGAAAGAGAGCTGTATAAAATTGCCAGCTCTATGTGTTTGGTGTTAAAATGTAATTTCATTCATGAAACTGAGGCAGTAGTGGATTTGGCTAAGCTTTGTTTCTTTCACCTCTCCCATATTTTTATGTAATTTTGGTGACTCATTAAATTAATGTTTTGGGATACAACACAACATTTAATGTTCACAACTATTTAGTTCTTTCTACAGATGGAGAAACTGAGCCTTTGAGAGATTTTTTTAACTTATCCAAACATAGGTAGGGAGTCAGTAGACTATTTTTTGAGCTCCGAAATGAGGGGACAAGTTTTTAAAAATATGGACTCTACAGTAGTGGGTTGGCATTGGGCAAGCAGCTTTTATCTGCTACTCTGCGTGCAGATATGGGGTTCTCTGGAAGACCCTAGTCAGCCATCACAGGTGGAGCCAGAAGTGGAATCACTTTTAATAAACACCAGCATAAGCAGTATTGTTTTTGGAGGCCACCTATGGTGGTGGCACAAGCAGTGCTTCAAAGCTTCCACTTTGGATTCCAAAAGGAGATATGACAAGAGAAGTAAATATCTGGTCCTGTGACGAAGCCAAGAAAAGGTTTTTCACAAAACACACGTGAACTATTTCTGAAAAGACCCCAAAATTGTCTGAGGAGAATTTATTCTGGAGACAGATGTTCTCATAAAAATGAATGAAGTCTGGCTAGAAAAAACATTGTGACAGTTGTATCATAACTATTTTACTAGAACTATTCCAGTTTTTATTATTTTGAAGATTCCTTTTAGCTTTAACATTTACAAATTTTTAGGTATAATAGTTTATTTTGTTAGTGCCTTCCCACTCAAAGCAATCATGTTGTTAGGATCACCAAGTCAAAAAAGAAGCAGACATCAAAAACAATGTTGGACTGCAAAGTATTCAAAGGATAAATGATCCATCACATTTGAATTTTCTTTAGGTACTAGTGCTAAATGATAAAATGAAAACATGAGCTACCGGTTGGGTTTTTTTTTTTTTCCGCACTCCGAAAGACTAGGAAACTTCAGAATGATCAGTTATTCCCTATGTATAATAAATTGTGCAACAAGTTATATAATTTCATGTCAATCTTTCTACATGAATTCTCTGAAGATCAAGACTTGATACTAATATCATTTGCTGACCCAATCAGCCCATGACTTTATCATTTCCTCTCAAGAAGTGTGATGTATGGAACATCTCTGTGTGGCCTCTTAGGGCAAGCCAATCCTCAGAAGTATATAATGCATGTTCTTCAAAGCAGAGAGCTCTTCAGAGCAACACTTATAAAGGAGAGAAAGAAGCATAATTTGACAGAGGGAAAGGTAGAATAGCAATATTTTTGCAAAGAGTAGTCAGTAGATTCTATGGGGACATCTGAAATTAGAATGCACTGGTCCCAGACTAACTCCTGCAAGTGGATCCTGCCATGATTGTGGCAGCAGGCTTTCAAAATGGCAATTCCAAGGGCATCTGAGTGGCTCAGTTGGTTAAGTGTCTGCCTTTGGCTCAGGTTGTGATCTTTGGGTCCTGGAACTGAGTCCCACGTCAGGTTCCCTGCTCAGCAGGGAGCCTGCTTCTCCCCCTTCCTCTGCTATTCCACCTGCTTGTGCTCGCTTGCTTTTTCTCTGTAAATAAACAAACAAACAAACAAATAAATAAAATTGAAAGAAAGAAAGAGAGAGAGAAAGAAAGGAAAGAAAGAAAGAAAGAAAGAAAGAAAGAAAGAAAGAAAGAAAGAAAGAAAGAAAGAAAGAAATGGCAATTCCAGGAGAGGGATTTGGCTGTGAGCAGTGAGCAGTGAACACTCCTGAACCTGGGAAATGAGTGAGCTTGTCCTGAAGGAGGATCTGGACAACACACCACAGCCTCCAGTACAACCTAGCTCTTGACCTTCTTGCCTTTGTATCTGATGTTCAAACTTGACCCTTGACTTCCTTGTTTTGATCTTATATACCCTCTTAAGGACTGCTTTGGTTACATCCTCTGGGTCTTCCTTCCTTTTGCTACTCTAGTACTCAAATATCAAGATGTACTTGCCATCTGCAAAAATGAGCTAGAACAACTACAATTAGAATTAAAACAAAAGACTCAATGCAGATTTGTCAATCTTACCACGAAGTAATTCCTCCACATTCCACTTCAAGAAAAATTATACATTATTAAATTGATGGTCTGTGACTTTCCTCTCTTTGTCTACTTGCTCTTCCATTTCCCTTCCTGTCTCTTTACAGCAACAAAACCAGGATTTCAGCTTCTAGGTCTTTGCTGGAGGTCTTACCTCTATGATGGCATCCTTCCATTATATATATGTATTCAATGCCAAGTTTGAATTCCACCTCTGCCTCAAATATTTCTCCAGTTTTCTTGCTTCCTTCAGACTTTTAGCACACATCATCTCTGTCACTCACTAGGTATTTGATAATATACCTTTGCCTTTACCTTTTTATACTAACTGTTGTCCATGCTAATAACCATGAATTTCTTGAATTTTTCTTAACTCAATGCTTGGCACAGTATCTTGCGTATTGCAAGAGTATATATACACTCTCTCTATATATATATACACACATATATGTATATGTGCATATATATGTATATGTGCATATATGTATGTGTGTGTGTGTCTGTGTGTATTCCTTTGTTCCCATCAGAACATATCTATTGTTTTCTGTAAAAGAAATGAATGACTTTTGAGCTTTAAGTGTATTTTTCCACATTTATCAAGGCATAATTGACATGTAACATATGTGAGTTTAAGGTTATCAACACAATTTGATACATATGTATAGTGAAATGATTACCACAATAAGTCTAGTTAATTTAGTTAGTTAACCTCACGTTGCCATTTGTGCATGTATGTGGTGATAACACTGAAGATCTACTGTCTTAGCAACTTTTACATACTGGTACAGTATTGTTAACTATAGTCACCATACTGTACCTTAGATACCACGAACTTATTTATTTTATAACTAGAAATCACTTTAGCCAGCATCTCTCCATTTTCCTTGTCCCCAAGTCCCTGGAAACTACCATTCTACTCTCTTCTTTCTATGAGTTCTGCTTTTCAAGATTTCAGGTATAAAGGAGAAAGAACATGAAGGGAAGGTGAGTGGGGGGATGGGGAAATAGGTGAAGGGTATTAAGAGGTACAGACTTCCAGTTATAAAATAAATAGGTCATGGAGATGAAAATGCAGCATAGGGAATTTTTTTAATGGTAGAAGGAAAACATGGAGTATTTGTCTTTGTCCAACTTATTTTCATTTAGTGTAATGCCCTCAAGATCCATCCATGTTATAGCAAATGGTAGAATTTCCTTCTTTCTCATGACTGAATACTATTCTCTCAAGTGTGTGGGTGTGAATTTGTGTGTGTGTGTGTTTATGCCACATTTGCTTTATCTATTCATCCCATCACAGACAGTTGGATTGTTCCCACGTGTTGTTTATTGTGACTAATGCTGCAATAAGCATGGAGGTCCAGATATCTCTTTGAAATAGTGATTTCATTTCCTTAGGATATATACCTAGAAGTGGAATTGCTGGATTATATGGTAGTTCTATTTTTAGTTTTTGGAGGTGTTATGCCCAGATTTTGAGATCCCTAAATACCACCAGGGAGCCGAGTCCGATGCAAAAGCAAAAGGGCCCTTTATTCAAGCTAGCTTGAGCTCTCTCTCACACTCACCGACACAGCGGCGTGGTGTAAAGAAAGAGAGTGAGTTTCAAAGAGCGCAACAGTTTTAGAGGGGCCAGTGGCCAGAGTTTGTAACACACAGAAAGTTGCTTAGTAACTGTTTGAACTAGCCTATCACCCTGGCCAGAATTGGTGCACAAGTTTGGCGGGCAAAAGGCGGGGTTTATATTCTTTCCCAGGCAGGGGTTCCGCATTCCTATTGGCTAACCCAAACCCAACCCATAGGCCGTCTGGGCTAATTAGCTCAAGGGGGGGCTGAGCCACACTCAGACCCTCCTAAAGGCAGGTCCTGTGGGGGCCACACACAAGAAGGCGGGTGTAAGCTAAAGGAGCCAGCCCTGCTCTGCTCCTTCAGGAGGAACTTCCATACTGTTGTTGTTTTTTTTTTTATAGTGGGTGTTTCAATTTATATTCCCAGCAATAGTGCACAAAGTTTTTCTTTTTCCCACATCCTCATCAACACTCATTTCTTGTCCTTTTGAGGATAGCCATTTTAGCAGGTATAAGGTGATACCTCACTGCAGTGTTAATTTGCATTTTTCTGTTAATTAGTTATGTTGAGCAACTGTTCATGTATCTGTTGGCCATTTGTATGTCTTCTTTAGAAAAAAGACTATTCAAGTCCTCACTCAGGTTTAAGCAGATTGTTTTTCTACTATTGAGCTTTATGAGTTCCTTATATATTTTGATTATTAACCCCTCATCAGAGAGATGGTTTATAAATATTTTCTCCTGTTCTGTAGGTAGTCTTTGCATTTTGTTAATTGTTTCTTTTGCTGTGAAGAAACTTTTTAGTTTGATGTAGTTCTGTTGGTTTTTGCTTTTGTTGCTTGCCATTTTGTCGTCATCCAAAAAAATTGTTGCCAAGAACAGTGTCAAGAAGCTTTTCCCCGTATTTTCTTTTAGGAGTTTTATTACTCTGGGTCTTGCATTTAAGTCTTTAATCCATTTCAAGTTAATTTTCATGAGTGGTGAAAGATAGGGGCCCAGTTTCATTCTTTTATGTGTGAATATCCAGTTATTCCAACACAATTTATTGAAGAGACTTTTTCCCATTGCATATTCTTGGCTGCTTTATCAGGTATCAGTTGACTGTATATGCATGGGTTTATTTGTAGGCTCTTGATTCTGTTCCATTGGTCTATGTGTCTGTTTTCTTGTTGTTTGTTTGTTTGCCAGTACCATACTATTTTGATTACTGTAGTTTTTTAATAAAGTTTGAGATCAGAAAATTTGATGCCTTCTGCTTTGTTCTTTCTCAGGATTACTTTGGCTATTTGGGATCTTTTGAAGTTTATACACATTTTAGGATTGATTTTTCTGTTTATTTGAAAAATGCTATTGTAATTTTGATAGGGATTGCATAGACTCTGTAGATGGGTTGGCATATCAGGGATATTTTAACAGTATTAATTACCTTGTTCTATGAGCAGGGCATATTTATTTGTGCCTTCTCCCGTTTCTTTCATCAATGTCTTATAGCTTTCAATGTACAGATCTTTCACCTCCTCGGTTAAATTTATTCCTAAATATTTCATTACTTTTAATGCAATTATAAATGAGACTTTATTTCTTTTTCAGATAGATTATTGTTAGTATACAGAAATGCAATTGATTTTTGTATTTTAATTTTGTATCCTGCAACTTTACTGAATTTTCTTATTGGTTCTAATAGTTTTTTGATGGAATGTTTAGAATTTTCTATACATAAGATCACAACATCTGTGGACAGAGACAATTTTACTTCTTCCTTTCTCATTTGGATGCTTTTATTTCTTTTACTTACTAAATTGCTCTGGCTAGAACTTCTAGTACTAGGTCGAATAGGAGTGAGTTGTAAGACTGGGCACCTTTCTCTTATTCATGATCTTAAAGGGAAAAATGCCAACATTTCACCATTGAGTATGATGTTAGCTGTGAATTTGTCACATGTGGTCTTTATTATATTGAGGTGCATTCCTTCTATACCCAATTTTTTGAGAGTTTTTATCATGAAAGGATGTTGAATTTTGCCAAATGCTTTTTCTGCATAATTGAGGTAATCCAGGACAGTGTTCCATGTGTGCTTGAGAAGAGTGTGTATTTTGGTGCTGTAGGGTAGAATGTGCTCTTTATGTCTTTGGTCCATTTAGTCTAAGATATTACTGAAAGTGGGATTTTCAAGTTCCCTGCTATTATTGAATTGTTTAGTTTTCTCTTCAGATCTGGTAGTATTTGCTTAATATATTTAGGTATCCTGATGATGGGTGCATATGTACTTACAGTTATTATATACTCTTAATGAATTGACTTATTCTCTTTGTTAGTTTTCAATTTAGTCTATTTTGTCTTGTTAAAGTATGGCTAGCCTTGGTCAATTTTGGTTTTCATTTGCATGGAATATCTTACCATCCCTTTTTTCTGAGCTTATGTGTGTTTTTAAAGCTAAAGTGGGTCTCTTACAGGAAGCATATTCTTGGATCTTGTTTTTAATCCAGTCAGCCACTCTATGTCGTTTGATAAGAGAATTTAATCCATTTATATTTAAATAATTATTGGTCAGTAAAGACTTATTGATGCCATCTTATTGTTTTCTAGCTGTTTTATAGTTTCCTTCTCCCTTTATTCTCCACTTGCTATCTTTTTTTATGAATTGAAGATTTTCCATACTGGTGTACCTGCCTCTTACAGGTTTAGTCGAACTTTTCATTTCCTACTTGATCTAGTCTATTTGTCCCTTGTTTTAGGTTTTACTCAAACATCATCTTTCAAAATGAGATACTCACTGTCTCCATCCAAGGTAACTCTAAACTTGATCAACTATTCCATCATTACTCTCTCTCCCTTTGTCACAAGGCTTTCTTCTTCATTGCCCTTTGTCTCCTCACTGTAGTACTCCTAGTGTCAATTAGTGTTCATAGTATATAATAACTACAATAAGTATTTATTAAATGATTGAAATAACTCTTTTAACATTTATCAACTACCCTATACATGATACAATATTATTTCTGGGTATACAGTGAGAAGTACATTAGTTATGGGCCTTGATTTCATGTAGTTTATAGTCCAGTAATTGAGACAAATAGAAACCAAAAAGTCAAACCAATATAGAATGCTTATATTTTATTTCTGATGTTGCAACTAGCATATAGATAATACTCTAGTGCACCTGTGAATCACTCAGGTTCTTATCAATAAACAGAATCCAACTCCAATGATTCAAAAGATTTTAAGTAAAAAAAATATTTACCAAAGTATGAACAGTGCTTAGGGAATGGACAAAGAACTTGAGACGCTCAAAGATCACCAAGATCAGAAAGCAATTGCTAGGACCCTTAGGAGTAAAGGGTTAAAGAAAGCAAACAGTATTGTTGGAACCCAGTAAGTTCTGAAGCTGTGAAAATGGGCCACACCATAGGTGTGGTAATCAAAAAGAGATGCTCCCTCCCTCCTCTCTTCCACCCCTTCTCCTCCCCACTTCCCCACTTTCCTCCCTTTCTCTTCTCTTCCTTCAGTTTGTGTTTTATTGATGCAGAAGCTCAGGCTTTGGCTGCGCACTCCCAAAGCAGGTACAGCCACTCCTTCCACTGCTACTTCTTGATCTTCAAGTTTTCCTTGTGATTGTTCAGCCAGGGGCACATGGCACATACCTTCTTGAGTTGCTGGTCCAGGGGTTTGAACTTCTTACCCTTGTAGAATTTCCAGACATTCTCCTTCTGGTTGATGGTGGTGACAGGGGATAGATTTGCAAATTACTGGGATCTTGGAGAGCTTCAAAACCACTCGGACTGTCACTTTGGGGACACACAGCTGAGAGAGCTCCAACTTCAGGTTTTCCTGCTGTTTAAGCAGCTCCTCTTTCTTGCCGCAAAGGTCTGGAGCCGTAATCTTGGCTCTGTTTGGCTGCTGCCACCAAGGGAAAGAACAGAATTATTTTCTTTTAAATACCAGATGTTTCCCCTCTCCAGAGTATTTCAGGGTGATAAAGTTTACTGATGATTCTGTAGACCATTAGTAAGTTCTGTAGAAAGAGTAAAAACTAATCCCCAAATAATCATTATATGGAGTGGTCTGTTTTAAGACCAGCCAATAAAAAAGGTCATTTTTAAATCCTAAATTATCACTTATATAAGAATTACTATGTTACATGTATTTTGCCAAATATCTGTGCATTCTCGGCAGTTTAATGTTAGCAGGAAATGCCATTCATTCTCTTATTCCTGTACCATTGTGAAGCTACTGGCTCTCAGCTCTGAACCTCCTCGCTTATACTCGGCTTTGTGATGCTGGAGCTGGGATGCTTCAAAGTACATTTACCCTTTTTCAGCTGGTAAGTTTTGCCACTGGGACGAAGATTAGCAGGCAGGAAGTGGGAGTGATGACCCACAGTGCTTCCTATTCCTACCCACGTTGCCTTAGTGGCCTTGAGTTGCTCCTGTAGAAAGGGGTTCCAGTTTTTAACCTTTTCCTCTGACCTCCTTGTGACCCCTCTGGGATGCAGCACCAGCAGTACAGAGATCTGACTTCCAGGTTCAGAGTGCTTCCTCCAAGCTTCTAGTTCTAATGACCTCAACCTCTTCTCTTTGTTTCTAACCCTGAGGATGGTAGTTGACTATGTTCACCATCTCTATGCTACCTGAGTTCGCCCATTTCACTTTCCTAGCTTTCTCATATCTGTTTTAACCAATGCCCTGTATTAAATTCTTTGCTAAAATAACTGGTGAGACTATGTTTTCCTGATTGGACTGAGACAGATACACTCCTTCTCACTGTGCCATTATCCCCATTCCTCTTCCCTAACCCAACCAAATCCATTTTTTTCTACCCAATCCATTTTTTAAGAGTGGAGTAGTCATCCCTTAGCCATGAATACATTGCTTTGTATAGGGAGAGATAGAATCTCAGTGAATCCAGAAATAAATCCAATTTATTTGTGTATCTTCTATATGTTAGGTGCTGTTTTAAGCATGGTAGGTAATATTTCTGTGTGTCATCATAGACCTACAGTCTGGTACGAAAGACATATTTTACAGATGTGGGAGAAAAAACTACCATATTCAATGTATATTCATGTTGTGTGACATTTGGAAAAAAAAGAGATTTGGTGAGGATTTAATAGTTAAAAATTACATCATGCAGGAGTTGGGATTTGACGTCTCCCAAATTATGGGAAGAAGGTAATAAAAAGATTGAAAGCCAGAGGGTATTATAAGCAGAAGGGCAATTTGAGATAAAATATGGATACAACAATTATGGTTTTTATTTTCATTAATTCATTCACTCCATTTGCTCTTCTATTCAGTTAGTGCATACTTATTTTTATATACCTTCTCTATGCCAGGGCCTCTGGGATCAGTGAGAGACCCTGATATATTGGTAGACCAAAACATATTCTGTCTCTTAAGGCTCATATTTTAATAAGATAGATAGGTTGATCAAGTTATCACACCACAGATGTGTAATTATCATTGTTCTGTATCCTATAGAAGAGGTTAATGGGTCTGTGGAAAAAGAATAGAGGTAACTAGGCAAAGTGTGAAAGAACAGTCTTCCAGTTTAAGCAATTGGCCTGTGCAAAAATCTATGTGGAGAAGGAACAAGGTGGGTACAGGGGACTAGAAGCAGGTCCATGTATATACCTGGATGGAGGAGGGAGTGGAAAAACACGGGTTTCTATGGAATACCATCCATTGCCATCTTAGCTGGCTTATAATTGGAAGAACTGGAAATCAATAGATATTGCCAGAGCCTCCTTCTGTTTGTGTAAACCAAACAGCCCTTGGTCAGAGTTTCAGCACCAGGAAATAACATTTCAGACCATAAGCTGAGAGAATACAAGAGATGAGTCCTTACCCCAGTGTACTATAGAGGAATTTTGTTCACTAATGATTCCAGAAGAGAGGAAGAAAGAGCAGTGTCTGATGTGGAAACCAAGGACTAGCTCTCTGGAGCAGAGCATTTTAATTTCACATGCACAGAGTACAGCATGCTAGAATCCTCTCCTAGCATATCCTTTTGGTCTCCAAAATGCATGAATTTATTACGAGTGCAGATGACTTGGTTATAGAAAACAGTTTCAGCATTTGGTATAATTAATGTAAATATTGCATGCAATAGAAAAATAATCTAACACCTTCTTTATTTAAAGCAGTTTTAATTAATGTCAAGTGCTGTAGCAAGTGGTAATCTCCGCCTATCTGCCTCTCTCCTCACCCTGTGTGCAAATGCTCCCTGCTGCCTTGTTTACCTGCAGACTTCAGTGTCTAAACGCACAGGAGGGAGTTTACACTTTATTTCTAAAGCATTCTCTCTTCTTTCCTTCAGAAATAGCTTCTTTCTTTCAGTAAAAGAAACTATTCCCAAGGCGTCTTGAAAATTATTTTCTTGTAGACAAGTTCTATGTCTTGCACTCCTCGCAATGACCTACACAGACCCACTCCAGGTTTATAGGCCTAACCATCGGGAGCAGGAATGTAGGTCATCTATATTGGCCACTGCCTAACAACTGGCCTCCTTTCTCCTCTCATTCTGCCTTCAGATTGACTCCACGGGGATCCTAAACAAGACAAGAAACAGGTTGGGGTGTCAAAAACAAATGTCAAGAAAACAGAAAGAATTGTATTAGGCTTACAAAATAGCCAGGAGGGATCTTCCAGGGAACTGCCATCCTTAGGAGTGAAATGGCTTGCCTGCTTAGTGCCAGCCTATTTAACGTTAGCAAAGGGGCTGAAGCCACTATGTAATATATCTTTCTATTAAGCATTTACATCATATCGTATCATTGCTGAAGCAAGGCATGGTTTTCTTAGTGATCTATGTGGTAGTTTTAGACTAAGACCATTAAAGAAACGTGAGGGTTTACTTTACATACCATATTCTATTAATTTCAGGTGTGCATCATAGTGATTCTATATTTTTATGCGTTACAAAATGATCCCCACAATAGCCTTAGTTACCACCTGTCACCGTACAAATTTAGTATGCTATTATCAATTGTATTCCCTAGGCTGTATATTACTTCCCCATGACTATTTTTTTTATAACTGGAACTTCGTACCTCATGATTCCCTTCACCTCTTTTGTGCATTTCTAACCCCTCTTTCCCCTCTCTGGTTACCAACAGTTTGTTTCCTGTTTCAAAGAGTCCTTTTTCTCTTTTGTTTCATTTATTCATTTGGTTTTTGGATTCCACATATATGTGAACTCATACAGTTTTTGTCTTTCCCTATCTGACTTATTTCACTTAGAATAACACCTTCTAGGTCTCTTCGGTTTGTCAGAAATGGCAAGATTTCATTATTTTTTATGACTGTTAAAATTTCATTGTGTTTATACATCACATCTTCTTTACCCATTCATCTATCGATGGACATTTTGGTTGTTTCCATACCTTGGCTGGTGAAAATAATGCTACAGTAGACATAGGGGTGCATATCTCTCTTCAAATTGATGTTTTTCAATTTGATAAATATCCAAAAGGGAAATTGCTGTATTGTATAGTAGTTCTATTTTTAGTTTTTTAAGGAACCTCTATATTATTTTCCACAGTGGCTATGCTAGTTTACATTCCCACCAACAGTGTACGAGGGTTCCCTTTTCTCCACATCCTCCCCAACACTTATTTTTTGTCTTTTTGATAATGGTCAGTCGGACTGATACGAGATGATATCTCACTGTGGCTTTTATTTAGAGTTTCTTTTTTTTTTTTAAGATTTTATTTTTTCATTTGACAGAGAGAAAGACAAAGGGCAGCAACAGAGGGAGAGGGAGAAGCAGGCTCCCCACCAAGCGGGGACCCCAATACGGGGCTTGATCTCAGGACCTTAGGATCATGACCTGAGCTCAAGGCAGACACTTAACTGACTGAGCCACCCAGGTACGCCATATTTGCAGTTTCCTTACTGCAAATGCTATTGAGCATCTTTTCATGCGCCTGCTAGCTACCTGTAAGTCTTCTTTGGAAAAATATCTATTGAAGTTGCCTGCCCATTTATTAAATTGGTTTTTAAATTTTTTTCTATTAAGTTGTGTAAGTTCTTTACATATTTTGGATATTAAACCCTTATATGATTTCCAAATTTCATCTTCTCTCATCCAGATATTGACTTTATGGTTTGTTGATGGTTTCCTTTACTGTGCAAAAGTTTTTTAGATTAATATAGTCTCATTTGTTTATTTTAGCCTTTGTTGCCCTTGTCTAGGAAACTGGTATGAAATAATATTGTTAAGACTGATGTCAAATAGTTCACTTCCTATGTGAATTTAGTTTGGTATACAGTATAGTAGTAGTCCAGTTTCATTCTTTTGCATTTATTTATCTACTTTTACCAACACTATTTATTGAAGGGACTGTCTTCTTGCCTCCTTTGTCATGAATTAATTGATCATATATTTGTGGATTTATTTCTAGGCTCTCTATTCTATTTCATTATGTCTGTTTTGGTGCCATTATCATACTATTTTGATTACTATAGCTTTGTAGTACAGTTTGAAATCCAGGAGCATGATGACTCCAGGTGTGTCCTTTCTCAAAATTGTTTTGGTTCTTCTGGCTCTTTCATAGTTCCATACAAATTTTAGGATTATTTGTTATAGTTCCATAAAAAATAAAATTCCATTGATATTTTCATAGGGTTTTGCTTCGAATCTATAGGTTGTTTTGGGTAGTAAGGACGTTTTAACAATATTAATTCTTCCAATCCACAAGCACAGTAAATCTTCCCATTTATTTGTGTCCTGTTTAATTTTTTCATCAGTGTCTTATAGTTTTCAATGTACAGGTCTTTCCCCTCTTTGGTTAAATTTGTACTTCTGTATATAGTATCATGTCATCTGCAAATAGTGACAGTTTTATTTCTTCTTTTCCAGTTTGGATGCTTTCTATTTCTTACCTAATTGCTGTCTAGGAATTCTAATATTTTGTTGAATAAAAGTGGCAAGAATGGGTATCTTTGTCTTGTTTTTGATCTTAGAAGAAAAGCTTTCAGTTTTTAACCATTGAATATGATGTTAGCTATGGGTTTGTTATAAATGGCTATTATGTTGAGGTAATTTCTCTCTATACCTACTTTATTAAGAGTTTTTCTCATAAATGGATGTTGAATTTTGTCAGATGCTTTATCTGCATCTATTGAGATGATCATATGATTTTTATCCTTCACTTTGTTAATTTGGTGTATCATATTGATTGACTAGCAGAGGTTGAAGCATAGGCATATACCTTCAATAAACCCCCCTTGATCCTGGCATATGATCCTTTTAATGTATTATTGAATTCTGTTTGCCAATATTTTGTTGAGGATTTTTGCATCTGTGTTCATCAGAGACTTTGGCCTGTAATTTTCCTTTTTTATGCTCTCCTTATCTGGTTTTGGTATCAGGGTAATTCTGACATCCTAGGATGAGTTTGGAAGTGCCCTATATGCTTCTATTTTTGGAAGAATTTGAGAAGAATAGATATTAACTTCTTTAAATGTTTGAAGTAATTCAGTCGTGAAGTCATCTGGTCCTGGACTTTTATTTTTGGGAAGTTTTGAAATTACTAGTTCTATTTTATTACTTGTAATTAGTCTATTTAGTTTTTCTGTTTCTTCATAATTCAGCCTTAGAAGGTTATGTGTTCTTAAAAATGTATCCCTTTCTTCTAGGTTTTCCAATTTGTTGTTGTATAATTGTCTAGAGTAGTCTCTTATGATCCTTTGTATTTCTGTGGTGACAGTTGTAACTTCTCTTTCAGTTCTTATTATATTTATTTGGGCCCTCTCTCTCTCTCTCTCTTTTTTTTTAATGAATCTGGCTATAGGTTTATTGATTTTGTTTACCTTTTCAAACAGCCAGCTTTTAATTTCATTGATTTTTTTTCCTATTTTTTAAGTCGCTATTTCATTTATTTCCTCCCTGATCTTTATTATTTTCTTCCTTTACTAACTTTGGGCTTTGTTCTTTTTATAGTTCCTTTAAGTGCAACGAGAGTTTATTTGAGATATTTCTTGTTTCTTGAGATAGGCTTGTGTCACTATGCACTTCCCTCTTTGAACTGCTTTTGCTGTCTCTCATCAAGTTTGGAACTTTGTGTTTTATTTTGTCTCCAGGAATTTTTTTTAAAATTTTCTCTTTGGTTTGATTTTTTTGTTGACTCATTGACTGTTTAGTACGATGTTATTTAGTTTTCATATGTTTGTGGGGTTTTCTTTCAGTTTTCTTTTTGTAATTGACTTCTAGTTTTATACTGTTGTGATTGGAAATGATACCTGATATAGCTTCAATCTTCTTGAATTACTGATTAAGCATTGCTGATGCTTGTTTTATGCCTAACACATAATCTATCTTACAGAATGTTCTGTGTGCACTTGCAAAGAATGGGTATTCTTTAAATGTGGGTATCGTTTTTGAATAAAATGCTCTATTTATATCTATTAAATCCATCAGGTCTAATGAGTTATGTAAGGCTGAAGTTTCCTTATCGATTTTTTAGTCTGGATGATTCATCTATTTAAGTAAGTAGGGTTTTAAGGTCCCCTACTATTCTTACATTACAGTCAGCTTCTCTCTTTAGGTCTGTTTATATTTGCTTTACATTTAGGTGCCCCTGTTTTGGGTACACAAATATTTACAAATGTTACAACTTTTTCTGGATTGACCTTTTATCATTAGGTAATGTCTTTTTTTAATCCCTTATTACAGTCTCTGTTTTTATTTTTTCTGCTGTGAGTAATGCTACCCAGCTTTCTTTTCATTTCCTTTTGCATGGAATATCTTTTTCCATCCCTTCACTTTCAGTCTGTGTGTCGGGACTTTAGCTCTGAAATGAGTCTTTTGTAGGCTGTATATAGATGGGTTTTGCCTTTTTTAATCCATTCAGCCACTGTATGTCTTTTGATTGGATAATTTAGTCCATTTACATTTAAAGTAATTTTGATAGGTATATACTTATTGCCATTTTGTTATTATTTTCTGGTCATTTTTGCAGTTCTTCTCTGTTTCTTTCTCTTTTTGGTCTCTTCACTTGTGGTTTGATGGTTTTCATTAGTGTTATGTTTGGGCTTCTTTCTCTTTATTTCCATTGAGTATCTATTATAGGGTTTTGGTTTGTGGTTACCATGAGGTTCATAGATTGATATATATATATATTAAGCTGATAGTTGCTTAAGTTTGATTACATTCTAAGTGCACAACATTTTTACTCCCTCCCATTTTATGTTTTTAACATCATATTTAACATCTTTTGATTTTGTGTATCTCTTAAGTACTTTTTGTAGTTATAGTTGATTTTACTATTTTGTCTTTTAACCTTCATGGCTGATCAACTGCCTACAATTTATTTGCCTTTACCAGTGAGATTTTTTTTCTGTCATGTATTTTCTTATTTCTAGTATGGCTTTTTGTTTTCTTCTTAAAGAAGACCCTCTAGGGTTACCTGGGTGACTCAATCATTAAGCATCTGCCTTTGACTTGTGTCAGGATCCCAGGTCCTGGGATAGAGTCCCACATCAGGCTCCCATTCAGAAGGGAACCTGCTTCTCCCTCTGCCCCTCCCCCTGCTTCTGTTCTCTCTCTCTCTCTCTCTCTGTGTGTGTGTGTATGTCAGATAAATAATCTTTGTCAGATAATCTTTAAAAAATATAAAGAAGACCCTCTAACATTTCTTGTAAGGATGGCTTGGTGGTGATGAACTCCTTTAGTTTTTGCTTCTTTGGGAAACTATTTATCTCTCTTTCAATTCTGAATCATGATCTTGCTAAATACAGTATTCTTAGTTATAAGTTTTCTCCTTGCAGCATTCCTCCCCCCCACTTTTCTTTTTTAATTTTACTTTAATTCCAGAGTAGTTAACCTACAGCATTATATTAGTTTAATCATACAATGATTCAATAATTCCATTTATTATTCAGTGCTCATCCTCATTTCAGCACTTCAAATATATCCCATCATTCCCTTAAGACCTGTAAATTTCTGCTAAAAAATCAGCTGACAGTCTTATGAGGTTTCCTTTGTATATGACTATTTGTTTTTCTCTTACCGTCTTTAAGATCATCTCTTTATTCTTAACTTTTATCATTTCAATTTTAATATGCCTTGATGTGAATCTCTTTGAGTTCATCTTATTTGGGACTCTGTGCTTTCTGGACCTGTATCTCTGTTTCCGTCCCCAGGTTAGGAAAGTTTTCAGCCATTATTTCTTCAAATAAGTTTTCTATGCCTTCTTTCTCTCTCTTCTCCCTCTGAGATCCCTATGATATGAATATTAGTTCACTTGATATTGTCCTAAAGTCCCCTAAACTATCCCCATATTTTAAAATTCTTTTTATTTTTTTGCTCTTCTAATAGGGTGGTTTCCACTCTTCTGTCTTCCAGATCCCTGATCTATTTTTCTATATCATCCAATTGGCTGTTGATTTCATCCATTTTATTTTTCATTGTAGTTATTGTATTATTTAGCTTTGATCGATCATTTCTTGTATTTCCTAACTCATTCATTGTTAAGGTTCTGATTGCATTCTTCCATTCTTTTCTCAGTTTTGGTCAGCATATTTATGACCATTACTTTGAACCCTTTAGCAAATAGATTGCTTATCTCCATTTCATTAGAGCTTTTGTTCTCTATAATTTATCTTTTTTTGTTTAGAACAAATTTTTCTGTCCTTTATTTTGTTTCAATTTGTTTGTTTGTTTTATGAATAGGTAGAACAGCTACTTCTTCCAGTCTTGAGGGAGTAACTTTGTATGAGAGTGTCCCCTGTGTAGACTAAGGTGCTTGGCTGCCTTGGTGAGACAGGTGGAGCTGGAGCACACATAGGTGTTGTGATTGCCTTCATGGGACTGCTAGGCTGCAGCAAGCGTAGGCTGGGACCACCCTGACTGGATGGGTGGAGCTGGAGCAGGAAAGTTGAGAGGGTCAGGAGAATCCCAGGAGGGTCAGGAACATATTACACTGGGGCCACCTTGGTAAGATAGCTGTGTGCAGTGCAGGCCAGAGGGTAACAGTAATGGGGTGACCTTGGTGGAATTGCTACAGCTGGGATAGGCACCAGGGTGAAATGTGCCAGAGTCACCATGGGGGAAAGCATAAGTTGATATGGGCCAGGGGCCTGGAGCACCTCGAGTGACCCTAACAGACTGGCTAGAACAACTGTGCAATGCTCCTACCACACTATGGTTGTAGGGGTAATATAGAATAGTGTTCACCAGAACCTACAATCTTGGAGAGAATTTCAGCAGTTCTCCACCTGTTTGGCAGACACTAGGGTTAGTAAGTAGATTTTCTTCTTTTATAGTCTAGTTGCTATTTTTCCACTTTGTTCCAGTTTGAGTGAGTGTACATGCAGGCCCCTCAGTGATATCACTTCCTCCTGTAGGTTGCAGTGTTGGAGGTAGTGTTCCCATTGTTACCATTTCTGTCTCTTCCTTTTGTATATGGTCCCTCTATTGCTTCTTGTGCAGTAGGTGTTTGTTCTTTGTTTGTTCTCAGGGTCTTCATATGCTGCTATCTTGGACCCTGTTCTCTAAGAGGTTTTAAAAATAGATCTTCAGATAAAATTTCTTTTTTGTTTAGGCTGATTGTTGAATACTACTATCAAAGAAATATTCAGTGTTATTTTTCAGTTTCTTCTAGTATCTAGGAAAACAGTTAAGGTTCTTATGATGTCACAGAACATCAATAGGATAAAATGATTGCCTGTCAAAGATCCTGTGTTACCCACCATGGTTATTTCAAGAATTTAGAGTAGTTTTATCTGTCTGAGGTTTACAAATTACACATTATCAATCTTGCTTGAGTAATTCTGTTTCTAACCACAGTTTCCATAAAACAGAGACTTGGGGAAGCACTAAAATCTCTTTAGGTCAAAGGCCTTCAGTTCCAGAGTTCTTTTTTTAAATTTAATTTTTTCAGTGTTCCAAGATTCATTGTTTGTGCACCAGAGTCCTTAACCTCATGAGATTATTTCTTAGAATCCACACCTAAAATTAGATATTTTCTTTGTTAAGAAGTGTTTTGAGGTACTATGAGGGTTACCTGTTGTTCCAAAGATCTAATTTTCCTTCATATTTAAATACAAAGAAAACATTGGCACTATAAGTCCTTTTCTTATAGTAAAGTTTCATGTTGGTATAAAAATACTTTGATTTGCTTAAAGTCATTTAATAATTCTAAATCAAAATATATTCATAATGTATACGGTTGGGTTTTTTTTAACTTAAAAATGAAGCTAATCCTGATTTATCCTAAATATGACTTGATGACATTTAGACTTTAAAATGTATATTTGTGTTTGTGAAATTTGTCTGCTATTTTTATATAGGACTCAAATGTCTGATTTAAAACCAAAATATTGCAAAGGAGTGAATCAAAGCTGAAGATGTTTTTAATTGCTTCTGTGAAAAACTCCCTAGGCTCTTAAAAAAAATTAAGATATATTCACAGTGTATTTTCTGTCATGTAAAAGCTTTCATAAATGAAGCAGGAATCTAGACATACATGCCCTCCTGTCAGAACTACTGGGAACTACAATGGGGAAAGAAAATTATCATCATGATGAACACCCCAATTCTCTCACTGTGGATCCACCTTAAGAAATTGGCAGAATTTATTCACCCACATCTTATTCTTTTATTGACATCTTCCTCTGATTACCCCCCTTTCTCCCCTGTTGTCCCCAAACTACTTCCTATCATTCAACACAAATTTCTGGAGCAAAGGAAGATACTTTTTACCAGACTTCTACTTCTCCATGACTGAAACCTCTTTCTCCAATTTTACTCCATCTGGACTCTATGGAACAAAAAGGTAATACTTATTCATAGCATGTCTCCTATTCCGCCTTTTCAATGTGTTGGAGCTTCCATTTACCTGTTAGAAGTTAGTATCTCTCAAAAATAATTAGAAGTAACTTTAATGATAATCACTCCAGGCCCTTTGGTCAATGGCTAGAGTGAGATAGTACTTGGAGCAAAGAGACAGCTGCCGCACCAACTCTGTGGTGGGAAGGTGAGAAGGAATGTTTTCCTTCCCTTTTATTTAACTACCCCCTCCTACCACCACCAATAAACCTCCGGAGAATTTTCTCCATGGATTTATGACAATAACTGTTCTGATAAAAAGGTCAAGAATCAGTTAATCAGTAAGCTAACAGCACCAATACGTTCCTTACAATGTGCTAGGCACCTTGGGAGTATAAAAAGAAGTCAAAGCTTATAGTGGTTGTGAGACAATCCTAATCTCCAGTAATAACTAGAGAACAATATAAGCCAACAGGCTCTCCTGGGGGTACTTGTAATAAAAGCTGAAGGAGTTAGAGAAAAGAAGCATTCTGCAGAGGGTATAGTACTTGAAGAAATATAGGAGGGTATGGGACTTGCTCAGACCCTCAAAAGGTAAAGTCATTTGGATGGATAGTTAGCAAGCAGCCTTACCAGAATAGTCAGAGATTAAATGTTTGATTTTTAAAGCTAGAATAATAACCAAAAATGTCACAATAAAAATGGGATGGGCTGATAACCCTGAAATCACTGGGGTTAGCATTCTCTTAGAAACATGGGTACATAGTGAGTAGCTCCAATAGTCCTGGGAAAATGATCTGAATAAGATATGCGTTTTGAGCTTTTTTGAAAGTTATGCCATACCAAGAGAGTTGGTTATAGGGGAGGAAGAACAAATGGTAGTTCTAGTTCTGGAGAGCTTCAGACACTGGTAACATGCCCCAAACAGCTCTCCTGGGGCTAGTCCTACTCACTGCCCAATTCCAAAGTCATCTCCACAGACTGGATGGCTTAAAACCACAGAAATGCATTCTTTCAAATTTTTGAAGATCTAGAAATCCAAAATCAGTGTGTCAGCAGGGTTGTTTCCTTCTGAGAGCTTTGACAATCTGTTTCATGCTTCTCTCCTCACTTCTGGCAGTTACTGGCAATTCCTGGCAATCCTTAACTTGTAGAACATCTCTCCTATCTCTTCCTCTGTTATCTCATGATTATCTTCCCCCTAAGTTTCTCCATGTCTTCATAAGGCACTCTCCTTTCTGTGTTTCTCTTCCCTCTTCTTATAAGGACATCAGTCATGTTGAATTAAGGGTTAACCCTGCTCCAGTATGACCTCATCTTAACTAATTGCATCTGCAATGACCCTATTTCCAAAATAAGGCCACATTCTAAGTACTGAGGGTAATATCTTCAACATATCTCTTTGGAAAACACAATTCAACCTACAAGATTTAATTCAAAAAAAGCTAGTAACTCAGGTCTTCTAGACATGATGACTTCACAACTAAGTGTGGCCCTAGGAAATTGCCCTTCCAAAAAGAGCCACATAAAGGTAGTAGCCTGAACAGAGAATTACCATTATTACTAAAATGTAGACATGAACTTTGTGGGTAGATTTGTGGTATAGTGAGCTCCTTCATATTCCTATAGCCTGTCTTTGGCCAGAAAGATTCACTTGTTATGGGATGCTCACATGTACTTAGTGATTCTGTGGTCATGTCCAGCAAATCATCATCTGTTTTAATCAGAGTGAGTCTAGACTCCCTTACCTCCTGTATTTGAAATGGTAAAGGATTAAAAAAATCTTTAACATAAGGGTTCTGGGCACTTTGGCTTAGAATCTTCTTCTCAGTGATTAACTCCTCTAGTATGGCAGATTGATCCTATCAGGGTCAAATTTTTCATGTCTTTCTGTATATATGTCCTTTATTGTGTACTCTGACTCTTAGCTTGTTTAAGTCACTTGCTTTGGCCAATGGTACATTAGTAAATTTGGTTCAAGTAGAGATTTGAAAAAAAATTCTTGCTCATTTCTTCTCTATCTTTCTTCATTTTGCTCCTCTGCCTTTACCTTGATAACATGCTGACATGCCCAGAGTAGGTTGCGAGAAGGTGGGACACATAAAGCAAAGCCCAGTCAGTTTTCTTAGATAGGAACCTAGACATGTGAAAGAACCTCACCAACAAACAGTTAACCAAAGAAACATGAGTAAACTTTGCAAGCTTTGTCTCAGCAGAAGCAACTTACCTATAAAGTTTGAAAGAAATAATAAATGCTTGTTGATTTAATCTACTAAGTTTTGTGGGTCTTCGATGTATAATATTATTGTGGCAACGGATAACTGATACGTGCAACAATCAATACTACTCTAACAACCCTGACTTCTGTAGCTATGGAATATGGTCAGCATCCATACCTCAAACACAACTCATGACATTTTGGTGCAAGTATTCATATTAAGAAGGCTGTATTTTTGGGAGAGGATAGACTATTTTGTATTTATTAAAGAGATCAAATCTTCTTCCTGTAACTGTAGTGCTATGCTCAGTCCCTAGAACAAATCCAATTCTCAGTAAATATTTTTAGATTAATTAATAAATGATTTTTCCATGGAGCATATCATAGGGAAATGAAAACTGCAAAAGAACAACTATGATGTCTTATACATCTTATGTTTCCCAATTTTGTAATTATAGTGATGACTGTGTAGTAAGAACTCAATAAATAATACTTGCTGATTTGTTAATTGATTGATGAGGCTCAGCCACTATCAATTACCCTTGAGGAATAAACCAAGAAACAGAATTAAACTTCATTAAGAAATATTTCATTTGGCCCATAAGAAGACTTCTGTGACTTTCAAGGTTCCTAACCACTAGGAAAGGATATTGTATTGCTTCTCTAGAGAATGGATGCCTCTTATATGACTTTCAGAGACTACTTTTCTGTATGGAATGTGTATTATAAACCATAGTCATTGGATAGGCTGGTAATTGTGCATCATCCTTTCTGTTTTTTAATTCCATATTTATATGTCAGCATCAAGCTCTTAAGGCAAAAAGGGCGCCCCAAATTATATGCTATTTTATTTAATAAAATATTTTAAGAAAAGAGTCCCAGATATAAGAGAGTAGTAGTTTATAAAGTAATACCAAAACAAAAATATTGACAAAAGCATAAGACCCATCTATTTATTATTATTGAGGAGCCTTCACAATATGCAGGTGCTATACTTGGAGATGGACAGAGTATAAGCTCTGATTACCACACTTGAAGAAGGGGAAATAGGCAGATAACTAATTATGACAATATGATGTTATGTCATGTATATGGTGACAGAAAAGAAGGAGTGACTAATTCTTCATGGAAAATAGGAAATGCTTCAGAGTAGTGTCAAAATTGGAGCTGCAAATAAGCAAAAATTGACCAAATAGAAAAGGAGAAGAACACCTTGGCTCCGTGTAGCATAGTCACAGTGAGTAGCTCAGTCTAATGTTGCAGTGGACTAAATGAGGTCAAGTGTCAGGAGATGAGGCTAGAATATAAACTTGAGTTCCTACCTGCAAAATCATATATGTTCAGCTAAGAAGCCATGTAATCGCAAGCCTCTGCAGGATTTTTATTTAATTAGAACTTAAAATGCTCATACCAGGGAATCATCAGTTAGGAATGCCTGGGTGGCTCAGTTGGTTGAGTGTCTGACTCATGATTTCAGCTCAGGTCGTGATCTCAGGCTCATGAGATTGAGCCCCACGTGTGCTGTGCACTCATCTCAGTTAGAGTACATTTGCACTAGAGAGGAAATATTGCTACAAATTCACTTGTGGAAATGCTTAACAACGATCATCTGAAAGCTATGTTCCAAGATCTTAAGAGATGGCATGCCCAGTTGGTGAGATATTCAGTGACGTAGTTGCAATATTTTATAGTTAATGTTCCTTTTTAGTGTTGGCTTATAATTAAGTTGTACTGATAAACAAGACTGGTCTTTCTCTTCCACTCTCAGTATGGAGCCATATTAATTAAGTTGAGAAAAGGGAAGAAGATATAGAAATCTGCCCATATTAATAAGCTGTGTAGAAAAAAAATAAGCTATGTGAAGATTCTTACAGCATTACAAAACCACTTATTAAAACTCTAGAAACCTGGGTAACTGTGACATTTTATAACACCTGAAAACAAGAGCTTTCTAGGTATCTGTTCCAATAGATAAACAGGTATGAGAATTTCATATTTAATAAAAAAGGGGAGAGGGCAATGTATATTTCATTGAAGAAAAAGAAATCAATGATCAATAACAAATAAGTGCAGTAACTCAACTAGTCAACAATAATCATTGAGAACCTACTATGAAATTCATCATTAAATATATTGGGGTCTCCGGTGATTTGGTCAGATCCTGTGGTAATCTATTAGCAAAATGCACATAACTTGTCTCTCTTGTTATAAAGATAAAAAGTATTCATATCTGAACAAACCAAGGAATGTCAACAAAAAAGCACTTTTTGAATATACATTTTCTAACTTGGATTATACAGGTTTCCAAACAAAATCATGTTCATCTGCCAAAAATCCTAAAAGTTTTAGGTCTCTACAAGTATTTACTTCAAGCAGTATTTCTCAAATTACTGCTGCCTGTGAAACATTTATTTTACAAAGCTGTCATTAATCACACAGAGCTGTCAAGAAACAGTATTAATAGATAGCAAAGGGGAGAAATTAGTAGTCAGAAGATTTTTATGTCAGAAAATAAAAATTAATAAAATTGGCACCAAAAGGCAATGAGAAAGAATGTAAAATAATGGAAAAGGAATAGGTATAATGAGAGGGAAGTCAGTAAGGTTAAGACGAAGAGCTCAATGCTGTTTTTGTCAATATCTAGGAGTTAAAATTAAGAACTAAATGTTAAAAATATCTTCAGTTAAATTTCATCTGGGCATCATAAGACAAAAAGATTATATATTTCTCCTTTTCCAAATATTCCCTTTGAAGTCTCTGTGTAAAGAAGTCTACTTTTTCTCATCCCAGTGAACACAGAGACTATAGGTAACTGTGAGAAGGTAGAAAAAGTTTTCTGTCCCATGATAAAAGATATGATGAGAGTAGGAGAAAGATGGAGGAGGAGGAGGAGATAGGTATCAAACCATTCAGAACACCTATTGAAGGAAAGAATAGCAGCAATTCTATGAATGGAAAAGCAACCACTTTCTGGAAGATAGGATGCATGAAGCAGTGAATCCCTGCTGATATTGGGGAAAATAGACCATGGGGGAAGGGACCTACATCAGCCAGCTCACAGCAAGTGATAGAGCAGCAGAGCACAAAATCAGAAATTTTAGAAGTTTGCTCCACTGAGGGAAGTCACTCCAGTGGTCAAGCCGTGTGCGGGGGGGGGGGGGGGGGGGTAGTGTGGAACACTCACTGAGACAGTGTGGTCTCAGGACCCTTGGGGTCGCAGAAAGACAGGTTTCCAGAGTGCGGCAGAGATCCCAGGTATTAGATCAGGGAAGCTAGCTGCAAAGACAGAGCCAAGAAATAGTCTCTCAGCTCGAGGTTGCCATAAAGCATGATCTGCTGCAGAGCTGGGCCGCTGCTCTTTGAGCAGGGGCCCCACAAGTGGTACATCCAGGGAGACTCCCTTTTCCTGGGAGGAGTGGCATGGGAGTGCACCACATGAATCTGCTGGGTTTGGAAACTCCAAAGGGGCCATGTGCTGGAGATAGAAATGCTCGATCATAGGTCAGGTGAGCATGGAGCACAGCCAGAGACCAGGGAGACAGAAGTGATTGACTGCTTTTTTCTGAGGGCACACGCAGAGAGAAGCCCCAAGCTCTTGGCTCCTCCAGGCTGCAGATTTGGAGGCTTCTATTTTCATTCTCATTCTCCAAAACTGAACAGAAAGCTTTCAGAGAACAAAAGCTACCAAGAGCAAACCTGAGCAAACTGCTTAGCCTGGCCCCTGGCAGGGTGGTGCAATTCTGCTATGGGCAAAGACATTTGAGAATCACTGCAACAGGCCCCTCCCCCAAAAGATCAGCAAGAATGTCCAGCCAAGACCAAGTTTACTGATCAATTAGAACTGTGGAACTCCAGCCCTAGAGGAGCACAGCACATAGAATTCATGGCTTTACCCCCATGATTCTGTAGTCTTTCAAAGTTAATTTTTTAATTTTCCTTTATTTTTTCTTTTTCTATTTTTTAATTTTCATTTTTATATCATATTCTATCCATTCATTTTATTTAACCTTAATATATATATAAGTTTTTCTTTCTTTAAAATTTTGGGATACATTTTCTTCTAACAAGAAAATATACCCTAAACTAGTGTAGAGCTTTGTTCTAGTCTCCCGTCTGATCCACATTCTCTTTTTTTCTTTTAATTTTTTTCTCTCTTTTTTCAACCAACTTATCAATTCCCTTTTTAAAATGTTTTTTTTATTTTTATCTTTACCTTCATATTCTATCCCTTCATTGTATTTACCCATATATATATGTTTATATATATATATATTTATATACATATATATATTTACATATTTATTTACATATATATATATTAATTTTTCTTTCTTTAAAATTTTGGGAGGCAAACTTCTAACAGACCAAAATATACCCAAAATCTAGTGTGTAGCTCTGTTCTATTCACCAACCTGATCCTATTCTTTTTTTCTTTCTTTTTTTTTTACTTTTCCCCCTGATTTAGGGACTCTTCTGATTTGTTTAGTGTATATTTTTCTGGGGTTGTTGTTACCCTTTTAGCATTTTGTTCTTTCATTCATCTATTCTTCTCTGGACAAAAATGACAATATGTAAAAACTCACCTCAAAAAAAAAAAAAAAAGCAAGAGGCATTATCGACTGCCAGGGACCTAATCAATATGGACATTAGTAAGATGTCAGAACAAGAGTTCAGAATGACAATTATAAAGATACTAGCTGGGCTTGAAAAAGCATAGAAGATACTAGAGAATCCCTTTCTGGAGAAATAAAAGAACTAAAATCTAACCAAGTTGAAATCAAAAACGTTATTAATGAGGTGAATAAAAAAATGGAGGCTTTAGCCACCAGGATAAATGAGGCAGAAGAGAGAATTAGTGATATAGAAGACCAAATGATAAAGAATAAAGATGCTGAGTAAAGAGAGATAAACAACTACTGGATCACGAGGGGAGAATTTGAGAGAAAAGTGATACCATAAGACGAAGCAGGAGTAGAATAATCAGGATCCCAGAAGAAGAGAGAGAGGGGGGAAGAAGGTATTTTGGAGAAAATTATAGTGGAGAATTTGGGGAAGGAACCAAGCATCAAAATCTAGGAAGCACAGAGAACCCCCCTCAAAATCAGTAAAAATAGGTAACACCCCAACATATAATAGAAAAGCTGACAAGTCTCAGAGACAAAGAGAGTATCCTGAAAGCAGCTCAGGGCATGAGGTCCATAATCTACAGCGATAAAGTATTGGATTGGCAGCAGACCTATCCACAGAGACCTGGCAGGCCTGAAAGGACTGGCATGATATATTGAGACCACTAAATGAGAAAATATGCAGCCAAGAATACAATATCCAGCTAGGCTCTCATTGAAAATAGGGGAAATAAAAAGCTTCCAGGACAAACAGAAACTAAAAGAAATTTGCAAACATCAAACCATTGCTATAGGAAATATTGAAAAGAGTCCTATAAGCAGAGAGCCAAAAAGTAACATAGACCAGAAAGGAACAGAGACAAAACTCTGTTACTACAGTAATAGCCACCTTACAAGCAATAAAATGGTACTCAATTCATATCTTTCAGTAGTTAGCCTGAATGTAAATGGGCTAAATGGCTCAATCAAAAGACACAGGGTATCAAAATGGATTAAAAGAAAAAAAAGACCCATCAATATGCTGTCTACAAGGGACTCACTTTACAACAAAAGATACACCTTGAGATTTAAAATGAGGGGTTGAAAAATAATTTACCATGCTAATGGACATCAAAAGCAAGCTGGAGTGGCAATCCTTATATCAAACAAATTAGATATTAAACCAAAGACTATAATAAGAGATGAAGAAGGACACTATATCATACTTAAAGGGTCTATTCAACAAGATCTAACCATTGTAAATATCTATGCCCCTAACATGGGAGCAGCCAATTATATAAGCCAATTAATAACAAAATCAAAGGAAAACATTGACAGTAATACAATAATAGTAGGAGACTTTAACACCCCTTCACTGAAATCAATAGATTATCTAAACAAAAGATCAAAAAAGAAATAAAGGCTTTAAATGACACACGGGACCAGATGGACATCACAAATATATTCAGAACATTGCATCCCAAAGCAACAGAATACACATTCTTCTCGAATGCACATGGAACATTATCCAGAATAGATCACATAGTGGCTCACAAATCAAGTCTCAGCCAGTACCAAAAGACTGGGATCATTCCCTGCATACTTTCAGACCACAATGCTTTGAAACTAGAACTCAATCACAAGAGGAAAGAACTCAAATATATGGAGGCTAAAGAGCATCCTACTGAAAAATGAATAGGTCAACCAGGAAATTAAAGAAGGATTTAAAAATTAATGGAATTAAATGAAAATGAAAACACAACTGTTCAAAATCTTTGGGATGAGGCAAAAGCAGTCCTAAGAGGAAATTATCTAACAATACAAGCTTTCTCAAGAAGTAAGGTCTAAAATACAAAACCCTATTCCTAAAGGAACTGGAGAAAGAATAGTAAATAAAGCCTAAACCCAGCAGAAGAGAAATAATAAAGATCAGAGGAGAAGTCAATGAAATAGAAACCAAAAGAACCGTAGAACGGATCAATGAGAAAGTAGGAGATGGTTCTTTGAAAGAATAAGATTGATAAACCTCTGGCCAGAATTATCAATAACAAAAGAGAAAGGACCCAAATTAATAAAATCATGAATGAAAGAGGAAAGATCATAACCAACACCAAAGAAATACAAACAATTATAAGGACATATTATCAGAAACTAAATGGCAACAAATTAGACAATCTGGAAGAAATGGATGCATTCCTAGAGATGTATAAACTACCAAAACTGAACCAGAAAGACATAGAATACCTGAACAGACCCATAACCAGTAAGGAAATTGAAGCAGTCATCAAAAATCTCCCAACAGGGGCGCCTGGGTGGCTCAGTGGGTTAAAGCTTCTGCCTTTGGCTCAGGTCATGATCTCAGGGTCCTGGGATCGAGCCCTGCATCGGGCTTTCTGCTCAGCAGGGACCCTGGTTCCTCTCCCCCGCCCCCCGTCTGCCTCTCTGCCTAATTGTGATCTCTCTCTGTCAAATAAATAAATAAAATCTTTTAAAAAAAAATCTCCCAACAAACAAGAGCCCAGGGCCAGACAGCTTCCCAGGGAAATTCTAACCAAACATTTAAAGAAGAATTAATACCTATTCTCCTGAAACTCTTTAAAAAAAAAACAGAAATGGAAGAAAAACTTCCAAATTCACTTTATGAGGCCAGCATTACCTTGATCCCAAAACCAGGCAAAGACCCCATCAAAAAGGAGAATTACAGACCAATATTCCTGATGAACATGGATGCAAAAATTCTCACCAAGATACTAGCCAATAGGATCCAACAGTACATTAAAAGGATTATTCATCATGACCGAGTGGGATTTATTCATGGACTGCAAGGTTGGTTCAACATCTGCAAATCAATCAATGTGATATAATACATTAATAAAAGAAAGAACAAGAACCACACGATACTTTCAGTAATTGCAGAAGAAGCATTTGACAAATCACAGCATCCTTTCTCGTTTAAAACTCTTCACAGTGTAGGGATAGAGGGTATATACCTCAATATCATAAAAGCATCTACAAAAAACCCACAGCAAGTATCACTCTCAATGGGGAAAAACCGAGAGCATTTCCCCTAAGGTCAGGAACATATCAAGGCTGTCCACTATCACCACTGTTATTCAACATATTAGTAGAAGTACTAGCCTCAGAAATCATACAACAAAAAGAAATAAAAGGCCTCCAAATCAGCAGAGAAGAAGTCAAACTCTCACTCTTTGCAGATGATATGATAGTTTATGTGGAAAACCCAAAAGACTCACCCCAAAGCTGCTAGATCTCATACAGGAATTCAGTAAATGGTCAGGATATCAAATGAATGCACAGAAATCAGTTGAATTTCTATACACCAACAACAAGACAGAAGAAAGAGAAATTTAGGAGTTGATCCCATTTACAAATGCACCCAAAACCATAAGATACCCAGGAATAAATCTAACAGAAGCGGCAAAAAATCTGTACTCAGAAAACTATAGAATACTCATGTAAGAAATTGAGGAAGACACAAAGAAATGGAAAAATGTTCTATGATCATGGATTAGATGAACAAATATTGTGAGATGTCTATGCTACCTAGAGCAATCTACACATTTAGTGCAATCCCTATCAAAATACCATCAACTTTTTTAACAGAGTCAGAACAAATAACCCTAAAATTTGTATGGAGCCAGAAAAGACCTCAAATAGCCAAAGGAATGTTGAAAAAGAAAACCAAAGCTGTGGCATCACAATTCCAGACTTCAAGCTGTATTACAAAGCTATAATCATCAATACAGTATGGTACTGGCACAAAAACATACACATAGGGGCGCCTGGGTGGCTCAGAGGTTAAAGGCCTCTGCCTTCGGCTTGGGTCACGATCTCAGGGTCCTGGGATCAAGCCCCACATCGGGCTTTCTGCTCAGTGGGGAGCCTGCTTCCCCCTCTCTCTCTGCCTGCCTCTGCCTACTTGTGATCTCTCTCTCTGTCAAATAAAATCTTAAAAAAACAACAACAACACATACACATAGCTCAATGGAACAGAATAAAGAACCCAGAAATGGACCCTCAACTCTATGGCCAAGTAATCTTCGACAAAGCAGAAAGGAATATCCAATTGAAAAAAAAGTCTTTTCAAGAAGTGGTGTTGGGAACATTGGACAGCCACATGCAGAATAATGAAACTGGACCACTTTCTTACACCCTACATAAAAATAGACTCAAAATGGATGAAAGACCTCAATGTGAGACATGAATCCATCAAAGTCCTTGAGGGGAACACAGGCAGCAACCTCTTTGACCTCAGCCACAGCAACTTCAAAGGCAAGGGAAGCAAGGGCAAAATGAACTACTGGGACTTCAAGATAAAAAGCTTTGCACAGCAAAGGAAACAGTCAACAAAACCAAAAGACAACTGAATGATTGGGAAAAGATATTTGGAAATGACATATCAGAGAAAGGGCTAGTATCCAAAATATAAAGAACTTACATAACTCAACACTCAAAGATCACATAATTTAATCAAGAAATGGGCAGAAGACATGAACAGACATTTCTGCAAAGAAGACAACTGAATGGCCAACAGACACATGAAAAAGTGCTCAACATCAGTCGACATCAGGGAAATACAAATCAAAACCACAGTGAGATATCACCTCACACCAGTCAGAATGGCTAAAATTAACAAATCAGGAAATGACAGATGTTGTCAAGGATGTGGAGAAAGAGAACCCTCCTACAGTGTTGGTGGGAATGCAAGCTGGTGCAGCCACTCTGGAAAACAGTATGGAGGTTTCTCAAAAACTTGAAAATAGAGCTACCCTATGACCCAGGAATTGCATTACTGGGTATTTACCCCAAAGATTCAAATGTAATGATCTGAAGGGACATATGCACCCCAATGTTTATAGCAGCAATGTCCACAATAGCCAAACTATGATAAGAGCCTAGATGTCCAATGTCCATCAATAGATGAATGGATAAAAAGAGTGGGGTGTGTGTGTGTGTGTGTGTGTGTGTGTGTGTGTGTGTATGTATACATACATACAATGGAATATTGTGCAGCCATAAAAACTGAAATCTTTCCTTTGCAATGACATGGATGGAACTAGAGGGTATTAGGCTAAGCAGAATAAGTCAATCAGAGAAACACAATTATCATATGATCTCACTGATATGAGGAATTTGAGAAACAAGACAGAGGATCATAGGGGAAAGGAGGGTGATACGGAGATACCAGATAGGGGAAAAACCATAAGAGACTCTTAATCTTAGGAATCAAACTGAGGGTTGCTGGAATGGGGGGTGGTGGGAGGGATGGAATAGCTGGGTGATGGACACTGGGGAGGGTAAGTGCTATGGTGAGTGCTGTGAATTGTGTAAGATTGATGAATCACACACCTGAAACAAATAATACATTATATGTTAATAAAAAAGATATGGCATAAAAACACTGAAAATATTTTCAACAACTGTCACAGTGTTTTATTTATAATCAAGAAAAATCAGCTGATAGGGAAAACTGAGCTGTTGCATTATCTTGATTCTTTGTGGAAACTTTTAAAAAAGATTCATTCATTCATTCATTCATTCATGAGACAGAGAGTGCAAGAGCTAGAGAGTAAGTGGGTTGAGGAGCAAGAGATGAACAAGCAGACTCTGCACTGAGCAAGGAGACTGACCCGAGGCTTGATCTCGCAACCCTGAGATCATGACTTGAGCCAAAGTCAAGAGTTGGACACTTAACCAACTGAGCCACCAGGCATCCCTGCATAACTTTTGATACAATAAATGTCTAAAAGCATAGTGTGAATTTTGTGTATCTTATAACTGAAGTCAGTTATCTTCTAATTTTTAGTCTTTGTTTTTATGAGGAGATATCAATCATAATATTTTAGAATATTTATTCATAAATTTAGGAAATATTTGTTAAACACATATGGTACCAAATTTGGTGTGGTGAACATATGAAAAAGAAGTAGCAATAGAATTCCTCCTGTCAAAACTTTCCAGTCTAGGGATGTATGTGCATGAAAGAATGCAAAACAATGAATGCAATGAACTGATATAAATATCAATGCCAAAGGTGTTTGTTCCATACAGTTAGAATATGAAGTATTAGGAAGAAGACTGGAATATCTGCATAATCTTATACAATTTGACTTTTGTATGTGATAAGCATCAGTTGCTCCACCTGTAAAATGAAGATACGTGTTTAATATATAATTCTCAGTCCATTTTGTGGAAAGTAAAATCAGGGAAAAGATTATTAGTACAATCTATCATATTGGAAACATTGAACTTGTTTATATTTTAGAGAATATTTGTACTATCTTTTATAAATCCATTTACTAGGATGTCTCAAAGTGTTCCACATACTCAATTAAAATCACTAGGAAAATATCCATATATTTCAAAGTATTCATCCGAAACATACATACTTTAAATATTCATTTTTTTAACAAATAATAAAATGAAGCTGTGGATAGCATATAATTAGTATTTTAATTTTTTAATGTAATGTTATAAGAGATAACATTTTAACCAAACTTATATACACTTAATAGAATATTATACTGGCCTTTGAAGATTCACCTTTGGAAAGTTATATTTTAGTGATAAATAGTTGACTTTTATAAAGGTCACATTAAGTAAAAGTCATATAGAATCTGTTTCTGTATCAGAAAAAACCTCCTGTAAACCTCATTTTCCCCACCTGCTACCACTCATTTGCTGCTACCCTTTCCTACAAAATTCCTTAAAAGATTTTAACTTCTATGTTTACTTCATTTTTTTTTGTTCTCTCTCAGATCGTATCCAATCAGACTTTTCTTCCTCACTTCCAAATAGTGCCTCTGTCAGTGTTACCAGTGATCTCATTTATTAGCAGATTTTAAAAATGGAATTCACTGCCTCTTCACTAATACGTTTTCTTCACTTGGACTTATACTATTCTTCTTTGTTTTACTTTGCAATTACTGGTTCTCAATGTTTTGTGCAAATGCCCACTCCTCCCTGGCATCCTAACTTTGGAGTGGTCTAGGACTCAGTCTTTTATCTTCTCCTCTTCTTTCACACACAATATCTTGGTAATTTCATCTAGTCTCTTTGATTTAATACCTTTTACATGCAAATGACTCTATTTTTTATTAATCTCCTGCCAAAATTTCTTTTAAAGAAGATTTATTTATTTATTTGAGAGAGAGAGAACACAAGCCAGGGGGAGAGGCAGAAGGGAAAGGGAAAGGGAAAAGCAGACTCCCCCGTGAGCAGGGAGCCTGATATGGGGCTCCATCCCAGGACCCTGGTATCATAAGTCCTAGGATCATGTCTTGAACCAAAGGCAGATGCTTAACCGACTGAGCCACCTGGACACCCTTCCTGCCAAGATTTATGTTTTGAACACTAGATTTGTATATCCAACTGTCTACTCAACATCTCTGCTAGAATGTAGCATAGCCATATCCAAATTAATATGTCCAAAACTAAATTACTGGTTCTGGATCACTTCCCCAAAGTATTACATTTATAATCTTCCCTATCATACTTGATGGGAATTCTATCCTTTCAGTTGCTCAAGCTAAAATTCTTAGTCATCTTGATTCTTCATAGATTTACTATCCAAATCAGTCATAAAATCCTTATGGCATTCAAATGGAAGTGGAATAAATAACTCATGTCACTATCTCCATTGCTCCTTTTATGTTTGGAGCCACCATATGCATTTAGCTGGATTATCCCCCCTATAAACTTCAAAGTAGTCTTGCTGCTTTTAACATTGACTCTTCTGTAACCTATTCTCAACTGCAGTCAGAGTGATCCTTTAAAGACAGAGGTTAGATCTTGTCACTCTTCTACCTCTCCAGTATCCTCCCATATTTCTCAAGTAAAAGCCAAGGTCCTCATGGTGGATCATAGGACCTACCACATCTGATGCTTCATTACTTTTCTAATTGAATTGCTATTGCTTTTTATTTATTCTACAAAGAAGACATGAGGTACTGGCCATCTTAGGGCCATTGAGTTAGTTATTCTGATTGCAACACATTTTCAAATACACTAATTGTCAACTACTCTACTTTCTTTGCTCCAGGTCTTTGCTCAAGTACCACCTGCTCAGAGAAGCATCCCCAACCATCTTATTTAAAATAGCAACCTGGAGGCACCTGAGTGGCTCAGTCAGTTAAACATCAGCTTTCAGTGCAGTTCGTGATCCCAGGGTGCTGGGATCAAGCCCTGCCTCAGGCTCCCTGTTCAGCAAGGACCCTGCTTCTCCCTCTCCATTTGCTGCTCCCCCTGCTTGTGCACTCACTCTCTCTCTCTCTGTCAAATAAATAAATAAAATCTTTAAAATAGCAACCTGTAATCCAAGTCCCCCTCATGCCCTTCTATTTTTTTTTACCACTTATTACCATTTAACAAACCATAAAATTTATTTATTACATTGTTTGTTATTATCTCTATTTCACAACTAGAATGAAAGGTCTACACAGAAGGGAATTTTTGTCAGTTATGAGCATTCATGTGACATTGAACAAAGAACAGAGCATGTACTGAACACCATAGGTACCTATTCATTGCATGTATGCATGAACGAAATAGAGCTGAAAGACAGAAAAAGAAAATAAGGTCTGTGTATCATCTGAGATCCTGAATCATAGGTATTATGGCATTATGATAGGGTGACACATGCTCATAATTATATCATCCAAAATTTTCTAATATAGTATAACTAGTATAATTTTGTTTTTTCTTATAATGAAACATAATTATTTGTCAAATGCATCTTGAACTTAATTTGTTCTTCTTTTCCTTTTTAAAAATCACTTTCCCCTCTTTCCTAGGAACATCCTAATCTACTAACTATACTTATTATATATTTTTTGTTCCATGTTCCAAATGATGTTGTACTTTAACTGTCTCTGTCTTCTTTTCTATTTTCTCTTTCTAATGATCCTCTTTCTTTTACTCTTACCCTGTCAAAATACCCGTTTTCTAAATTTTGCTAAGTGAATTCAAACTATAACCAATTAAAGTTTTACAAGTAGCATTTTTATGTGCTAATTATTAGTCTTGTGTTACTATTACTTTTAAATATTGTATTTATCTATTTAGAGAGTATGAATGGGAGAGGGACAGAGAGAGAGAAATAGAGAGAGAGAGTGCATCTTAAGTACAGAACCCAGCACAAGACTTGATATCATGACCTGAGCTGAAATCAAGAGTCAGACACTCAACCAACTGAGCCATGCAGGTGCACCTGTATCTCCATTTTAAAATCAACCTGTCAATTACACATACACAAATACACATGAATGTGTGTACATGGCATCACATATAATACACATACATTCACATGTGCATATATATACATTTACATTTGTAAAAATATATATATAGATACTGTGTGTATATATATATATATATATATATATATATATATATATATATGGATTTGCTGTGCTAGTATTTTTGCATCTATAATGATGAAAGAGATTGGTCTGTAATTATCCTTTCTTGAAATATTCTTTTTTTTTAAGATTTTTTACTTATTTATTTGACAGAGGGATAGAGATCACAAGTAGACAGAGAGGCAGCCAGATAGAGAGGGGAAGCAGGCTCTCTGCTGAGCAGAGAGCCCGATGCAGGGCTCGATCCCAGGACCCTGCGATCATGACCTGAGCCAAAGGCAGAGGCTTCAACTCAGAGGCACCCCTCTTGAAATATTCTTGCAGAATTTTTTTAAGGCTATGCTTCCTAAATTGAATATGAATCAGATTATGTACCCTCCTTTTCTATTTTAGGGTCGGCCTTACTTCTAGGGTATTTCACACTAGGCTTTCCCCTACATGGTGGGTTCTACAAGTCTGTCATAAATCCATCAGCCTCTTTGGGAATCAGCAAATGCACCCAAAGGAACAGTACTCTAGAATTCTAAATCTGCTTTTCTCAATTTCCATCTTCTGGATCTTGGTCTAATAATTTTGCCATTCCTTGTTAGTTCCCAATATTTGTTTAATTTTACTCAGTTTTTCTAGTTTTCAGCAGGAAAGTAGGTCAGAAATAGCTATCCACCATTGTTAGAAGTGTAAGTCCTTACAGGACCCACTCTTGACCCTCTTGAAGGAATATGGTAGGCTTGCTCCAAGTGGAAAGAAAATCAGAGATTTACCTTTGCCCTTTTTTAAAGAAGTATGCCTGAGGATATTTTTATGAGCTCCATGGCTTTTCTTGCCTTCTCAAGCCCTTGTAACAGAAGAAGGACTAGAAGTCCCCATTTATAGAGCCCAGTATGATCCCTGTTGGGAAAGGATAAGATTGCTCCTATTGTCTGGCACTACTTATTGGCCCCCAGATGCTTCTGGGAATATTTTCATTTTTCTCTTTCTGTCTTCACCCTTTATACAATCAAAAAATCAGTCACTAGTAGCTCTAGAATTAAATCATTCCACCTTATCAACTTTAGCACATGGGAAGATTCTTCTCCTTTCCCAGTATTTGTTTATCAACCTCAAAATAGAACATGACAAACCGTGCTCGCTTCGGCAGCACATATACTAAAATTGGAACGATACAGAGAAGATTAGCATGGCCCCTGCACAAGGATGACACGCAAATTCGTGAAGCGTTCCATATTTAAAAAAAAAAAAAAAAAGAACATGACAAACCAAATCTTCACTATGTCTTAAAAAAAGGCAGGAAAAAATATGATGTCCTACCCACAAAACCAGTAGGATATGAAATAAATGTGGCTTCCCCAATGAAAGTTAATGGGCAAGGGATGCTTTGATGGCTCAGTGGATTAAAGCCTCTGCCTTCAACTCAGGTCATGATCTCAGAGTCCTGGGATTGAGCCCCATGTCCAGCTCTCTGATCAGCGGGGAGCCTGCTTCCCCCTCTCTCTCTGCCTGTCTCTCTGCCTGCTTGTGATCTCTCTCTCTCTCTCTCTCTGTCAAATAAATAAATAAAATCTTTAAAAAAAAAAAAAACCCACAATAGTGCTATCTGCCCACTATAGCTATCTATGCACCCAGCAATGCAACGATCAGCCTTAGGGATACAAGTTGAATAAAAAATCATTGGCACCCTCCTCCATTACTAGCTTTAGGGATTGAGTAGACATGTACAAAATAATTGTCTAAGAGATAGTGCTATAACAAAAGTGTTAAAAACATACTATCTCCTTAGGGATAGAAGTGTTCAATTCAGTTAGGCTTGTGGAGGTCAAAAAGTTGTTTTCTAGAAAGAGGTAAAAAATGAGATCTTATCAGGAGTAAGTAAACTTTGCTAAGGTAGGGAAAAGAATAGCATGATTAAAATAAAGGATCATCTGCTAGTAAGGGAATGGGGGGATTAAGTGGAGTAGTAAAGTTTTTAATTTGCAATAAAGAATCTGGGAAAAAAAGAAAGCAGCGAAAAAACAGCTAAGCAGTATTCAGGGCCTGGTTGAGGTTGGGAACTATATTTGGTCATGGTACACAAATTTGTCATTTGTCATGTCACACAACCTTTATAGTTGTGTGATTTTTTTACCTTAAAATGCTTTAGCAGCCTCTGTTTATGATTGATAGCAACAAATGGATATACAGCAAGGTAACGTTTCCTTACAGAACAGGTGCCGTAATCCTTGGGAAAAAATTAAGGGAAGCTTTCTGTGCTGAAAGAAAAGAAGAGTTTGTTAATTGGGTTAGAATTAGAAGATGCAGAAGGCAAGAGAGATGATTATTCAAGTAGTGTCTGCTAGTTGCTTAGAAAACCCATCCCTCAGGTGCAATGGGAAGACCTTGGGAAAACAAATGTTTTTGTGTAAGTTCAGAGTGGTGCTGAGGCTGAGCTTTTGGAGCATCAGTTTCAGGGGTCTGCATGCTGAAGACTCATGGACCACACAGAACCCAAAGATTACATTATTCTCTATTTTCACTCAAATTTCTCATGGCGTTGTTTTTATGGCTAGAAATTTCTGCACTAGTTAACACTGCCTGTAAAAAGACAGGATTTATTCCAGACTGCCTGATCACCAATACCCTCCCACAAAGATCAGCAGTTTATCCTGCATCAAAACTCACAATTAAAATATGCAAATATATTCATTTAAATACTTGAATTAAATTATCCTCTTTTATGCATTCCAGCCATATAGAAATTATCAACTCACCTTCCCCAGGATGTTCTTTCCTATGATAATTCTATCCTCTCAAGATGTGTACCTCATTCAAGCGTTCAGTTCTGGTTATTATGTGTTCAGAGTGAAAAAACTGGAAATTTTGTCTTGTGGTTCTCTAGGAATTTTTTCCTAATAATGATAAACATACTAAGAATAAATACAGGTAATCCAATCATACTGTCATCATCCTTATCATAGTAGTAGACATCACTGAAACTTTTAGGTTAAGAATGGTTCTCTTTTTAATTAATAGTTTTTATAGAAGTTTTAGGTTCACAGCAAAATATAGCAGAAAGTGCAAAAAATTCCCATACACCCCTGACCCCTCCAACAGGCAATCTCCCTACTATCAACATCCACCATCAGAATGCATTTGTTACAACTGATAACATACATTGACATGTCATTATCCCAGAGTCCACATAATTTACATTAGGATTCATTCTTGGTGCTGCGCATTCTATAAATTTGGACAGATCTGTAGTGACGTGTTTCATTATTGTAGTATCATACAGAATAGTTTTACTGCCCTAAAACTCCTTTCCTCTTTGCCTATTCATTCCATACTCCTCCCAACTCTTTGGAACCACTGATCTTTTTCTCTCTCCATATTCGCCTTTTTTAAAATGTCTTATAGTTGGAATCATATAATTTTTAGCCTTTTCAGGTTTGTTTTTTCACTTAGTAATATGCATTTAAGTTTGCTCCATGACTTTTCATAATTTGTTACTTTATTTCTTTTTAAAGTTGACTAATATTCCATTGTTTGTATGTACCACAGTTTATTTAACCATTCATCTGCTAAAGAACATCTTGGTTGCCTACAAGTTTTGGCAGTTAAGAATAAAGCTTCTATAAACGTCCTTGTGCATGTTTTTATGTGTACATAAGTTTTCAAGTTTTTGGATAAATACCAGAAAGCAATAATATGGTAAGAATATGTTTAGTTTTATTTAAAAAAAAAAGACTGTCAAACTGTCTTGCAAAGTAGCAGTACCATTTTGCATTCCCACCAACAATGATATTGTTGCTCAACATTCTCACCAGTATTTGGTGTTGACAGTGTTTTTGATATTGGTCGTTCCAATAGATGTGCAGTGATAGCTCATTGTTGCCTTAATTTGCAAATACCTAGTGACATATGGTGTCAAACGTGTTTTCATAAACTTACCTGCCATCTGTGTATCCTCTTTTGTGAAAGTGTCTGTTCACATCTTTTGCCCGTTTTTTAAATCAAATTGCTCATTTTATTATTGTTGAATTTTATGATTACTTTGTGTATTTTGGATAATTGTCCTTTATCGGTTGTATCTTTTTCAAATATTTTCTCCCAATCTGTGACTTATCTTATTTTTTTAACATGGTCTTTTGCAGAGAAGATTTTTTTTTTAATTTTAATGATGTCCAATTTACCAATTTTTTTTCATGAATCGTGTCTTTGTGGCTTTAGTTGTTCCATTATATCTTAAGAAGCTTATGATCTACAGGGTGGGATGCCTATTTCATTATTATCTTCTGGACATCATTCTCATTTCCTCCCTTTGTGTTATGAGAGAATTTGTGTGGCTTGTCTTTTAATTAATTCATTTTCTTTTGGGTCAAATCTTCTATTCACCTGCCTCCTTCTATACAACTATATCTGGGTTCTCACTGAGAAGTTTCATGGAAAGTAATTTTTTAAATGATCTTAAAAGCATGTTAAAGTATTTTTGTGACTATATCTTAAATTATATACTTAAGAGGGATAAATGCCTTGAATCTCTAGAAGGGAACATCTTGTACTGATATGAAGGATCTTTTTTACCCATTGTCACTTCTCTTTGTTTATTCATCCTTCTTTAGAAGGCTCCCTGCTGTTCCAAGTTTGTCTTATAGTCTGGCAAGAATTAAATTACTTAAAACCAAGGTAAGCATTGCATTATTCAAAATCTAAATTTTTCCTAAGGGACACATCAGGTCCTAATTTAAGAAAAAAGAAAAAGAAAAACAAATGTCTGGCAGTACATCATTTAAAAAAGTGGAGAGGAAAGTGAAACTTTACTCATTGGCAGAGCCATGATCATGAGTCACATCTCTACA
Source organism: Nasua narica (assembly GCA_028533885.1). NCBI lineage: Eukaryota > Metazoa > Chordata > Mammalia > Carnivora > Procyonidae > Nasua > Nasua narica. Next base: position 161,635,516 of record CM052800.1, on the reverse strand, counting down.
TAATGTAAATACAAATAGCCCCCTTAAGGAAAGGTCCATCATTACAATGGGTCTATCTTCTTTAGAAATAGTTCTCACGCTAATGTACCTGGCACAACTTACTTGTTCACAAAGGTATGGGATAGTGAAATGGAAATCTCTGATTATCTCCAGAGCTCCCCGTGGGCTTCCATCTCTTAGAAAACTCAATTTTTACTTCTCAGACAAAAGAGTTGTCTATGGGATTCTGCCAGGGTGTCTGTCGTCTTCTTTCCAGGACAGGGAATGAAAGGAGAACATTCTTTTTCTCTCAGGAAGATAATTATACAGTTGTCCTCAATTTTGCTTTTCCACATGGTCTCATCAACAATACATTTAGCAGAAATACTTCATATTTCTGATAGGCACATGATATGCATTCTCTTTTTAATTTCCAAACTATACTCTACCTATTTACAGACATTTTCTCTCTTTTGTACTATATTTTGTAATTCCTATGCTGGCACCACCATCTTGCCAGCAAATCTAGATTTAAGTATTTTTTATTTGTGTAAAGGTACAAGCTTCTTCCATGGGAAAGAGTGAGTTATACTTTTAGATTCTAATTAAGAAAATTGTGAAAGGATATTTGTGAATAAGTCCTAAATGAGAAGCAGATGTGTGGAAAATAAAATACAGTGTTCTGAAGAAAACCAGAGAAATAAAAAAGAGAAACTGAGAAGAAATATATTTTAAGATTATTGGCTACACATATGAGACCCTTACAGGGTAAGAGACTTAGGAAGTTTTCAAGTCAAAGCCATGGACCACTGCTAATTTGGGTGGAGAAATTTGCTATACTGGTGTCAGTTTCTACTAGGAGCCCAATAGGTGTGTTCTTAAGATCCACACAAGAAATAGCTTTTCTCTTTAAGGGCCAATGGAATTTCCATTGAAAATGCAAGGTGAAAGCAAAATAAATTAGGGCAAAGAACAGCAATCTTAAGACTTAGGGATTAGAAAAGTGTACTAGCCTAAAACAGAGTTATCCCATTGGTCCTATTGATGAGACCGATTTATAATTTACTGCAATTGATTCTGATAAGGTTGGGGTCACTTGAATATCTTCATAACATGTTTTCAATGCAAGTTGTACACTTTGTGAATCCAAGACTCAGAAAGATTATAGTGACAAAAGAAAAGCAATAGAGAAAAGTTTAGACTCACAATCTTTATTTATTTAATTTTTTACTAAAGAACTTTCCTAGGTAATACCTTTGGATGATATAAGAATGAATTTCAAATAGAATGTCATCATAATTCACACTAAGTATTCTTGACTACCAGATAATCTATCAATTCTGCCTTCTAATCATTCTGCATAGATTTTATTTTTTTACTTTTTCATAAAATTAATGGCTTTATTCTGAATCCTTTCTAAATACTCCAAGCTGTTAAATTGTATAGACAAAAGTGCACACATATCCTGGCCTATCCTTGCTGACTACACTGGGAATATGACCTCAAAAATGTCAATGAAGTGACTATCAAAATGAGGGTAATCAAAAGTCACAAATTTAAATATAAAAAATTTAACTGAAGAAGTGTTTTATGAGTGGAAAAGAAGCAGTGTTCAATGATCAGTGGCCCTCTCAATGACAAAAGTGAAACAATTGATAATTTACATTCCATCAGAACATGAAGACATATATTCCCCTAAAGAAAAATAATGAATTTAAAAAAAAAAAAGCTAAACCTAATTTTAGCGGTGCCTGGGTATCTGTCAGTTATGCATTCAACTCTTGATACCAGCTCAACTCGCGATCTCAGGGTCAAGAGGTCAAGTCCCTCGTCATGCTCCACACTGGGCATGGAGCCTGCTTAGGATTCTTTCTCTCCCTCGCCCTCTGCCCCCCCTCGCTGTTCACACTCTATCGCTTGCAAACAAATTAATTAATAATAAATAAACAACTCCATTTTAAGCAAAATAACAAAAACAAGAATTGAGAGTTCATAGGAGAGTCACCATCTACTGTTCAGAAGAAAGCAAACAATATTTTAAAAATGCCCTGTTTAAGTTAGATAGCTAGTATTTGAGTTGAGAAAAGATTGGAAATCTCTTAACTCTAATGTTATGGCTAAAAACTGCTTCAAGATTATTAAGAGCTTTTTTTTTTTAAGATTTTATTTATTTATTTATCTGACACAGAGAGAGAGATTGTAAGTAGGCAGAGGCAGGCGGGGGGAGGGGGGAAAGCAGGCTCCCTACTGAGCATAGAGTCGGATGCGGGGCTCAATCGCAGGACCCTGAGATCGTGACCTCAGCTGGAGGCAGAGGCTTTAACCCACTGAGCCACCCAGGCCCCCCTAGATTATTAATAGCTTAATTGAACATACACTATTGAATTTTACTTAAAAATAAGCTAAGAATGATTTTTTAATTTTATATAAGTATTTTTCTTATGTTTGACATACTTCTTTGATAACTTTAAGCTTTTATAATTTTGAAGTATTTGTAACTTATATAAGGTTCTAAAGTATACAAAGTCATATAATTACTTTGAGTGTTAAGATTCTATGCAATGTAAAAAGCTGTTTTCAGTTCCAATCAAATTCTCTAGAGGAAGGTAATTTTTAAGTGATTACTGCTTTTTTGTTTTGACTAAAGCATGCTGACACTATATCAATTTCAGGTACATAACATAATGATTAGATATTTATATACATCATAAAATGATCACCATAAGTCTAGTTTCAATGTGGCACAATACATGGTTTTTACAATCTTATTGACCATATTCCCTAAGTTGTACATTAAATCCCTGTTTCTTATTTATTTTATAACTTGAAGATTGTAAATTTAATTGCCTTCACTGATTTCAATATCTGCCCACCACTCTTCCCTCTGGGTTAGGGTTAGGGTTAGCTTTCTGTATATATTAGTCTGTTTCTATCTTGTTTTGTTTATTAGATTCCACTCCTATGCAGTCATATGGTATTTTTCTTTGTCGGACTTATTTCATTTAACATAATACCATCCAGGTCAACCTATGTTGCTGCAAATGGCAAGATATCATTCCTTTTATGACTAGATAATGTTATATTGAATATATATATATATATATATATATATTGAATATATATATATGCACTATATATATACATATATATATACACTCATATATATACAGTATATATATTCAATGGAGATATGTGTATATATAGATGTATATGTATACATATATACACCACATATTTTTTTTTCTAATTATTAACTGATGGCCATTCAGATTGCTTCCATATCTTGGCTATTGTGAGTAAATGTGATAGACAAAGGGGTTCATATGTCCTTCTAAATTAAATGTTCTCATTTTCTTTAGATAAACAAATACCCAGAAGTGAATTGCTGGATCATATGGTAGTTATATTTTCAAATTTTTTTAATGTTTCAAGTTTTGATTTAAATTCTAGTTAGTTAGCATATAGTATAATATTAGTTTAAGGAGTAGAATTCAGTGATTCATCACTTACACATGACACCCAGTGCTTACCAGAACAAGTGCCCTCCTTCATCCCCATCACCCAGTTAGTCTATCCCCCCACTCACCTCCCTTCCAGGAACCCTCAGTTGATTCTCTATAGTTAAGAGTCTCTTTTATGGTTTCCTTCCCTCTCTCTTTTTTTTTTCTTTCCCCTATACTCATCTGTTTTGTTTCTTAAATTCCACAGATGAGTGAAATTATATGGTGTATGTTTTTCTTTGACTTATTTTGCTTAGCATAATACTCTCTGCCTCTATCCATGTCATTACAAATGGCAAGATTTCCTTCTTTTTATGTCTGAGAGATATTCCATCGTATATATCTATATATATCATGTCTTCCTCAGCCATTCATCAGTTTATGGACATTTGATCTGTTTCCATAATTTGGCTATTGTTGATAATGCTGCTATAAACATGGAGGTGCAGATGCCCCTTTGAATCAGTATTTCTGTGTCCTTTAGGTAAATACATAGTAGTGCAATTGCTGCATTGTAGATTAGTTAATTTTTAACTTTTCGAGGACCCTCCACACTGTTTTCCACAGTAGCTACACCAGATTGCATTCCCACCAACAGTGTAAGAGGGTTCACTTTCACAGCATCCTTGCCAACATCTATAGTTTCCTGTATTGTTGAGTTCAACCATTCTGACAGGTATGGGGTGATATCTCAGTGTTTTGATTTGTATTTCTCTGATGATGAGTGATGTTGTGCATTTTCATTGTCTGTTGGCCATCTGCATGTCTGCCCTGGAAAAATGTCTATTCATATCTTCAGTCCATTTCTTAACTGGATTATTTGTTTCTTGGGTGTTGTGTTTGATAAATTCTTTATAGATTTTGAATACTAACCCTTTACCAGATATGTCATTTGCAAATATTTTCTCCCATTCTGTAGGTTGCATTTTAGTTTTGTTGATTGTTTCCTTCACTTCATTTTGTCTTGATAAAATCCCAATAGTTCATTTTTACTTTTGTTTCCCTTGCCTCTGGAGATGTCTAGTAAGAAGCTGCTATGACTGAGGTCAAAGAGATTGCTGCTTATGTTATCCTCTAGGATTTTTATGCATTCCTGTCTCACATTTAGGTCTTTCATCCATTTTGATTAACTTATTTTTATCAATGGTGTAAGAAAGTGGTCCAGTTTCATTTTCTGCATGTTGCTGTCCAATTTTCCCAGCACCATTTTTTGAAGAGACTGTCTTTTTTTCTATTGGACATTCTTTCCTGCTTTGCCAAAGATTAGTTGATCATATAGTTGTGGGTCCATTTCTGGGTTTTCTACTGTGTTCCACTGATCTATTTGTCTGGTTTTGTGCCAGTACCGTACTGTCTTGATGATTACAGCTTTGTAATAGAGCTTAAAGTCTGGAATTGAGATGCGTCCAGCTTTGTTTTCCTTTTTCAAGATTGCTTTTCTTTGGCTATTCAGAGTCTTTTGTGGTTCCATATAAATTTTAAGATCGTTTGTTCTAGTTCTGTGAAAAAATCTGTTGGTATTTTGATAGGGATTGCATTAAATGTGTAAATTTCCTTGTTGGTATAAATATTTTAACAATATTTTTTCTTCGAATCCATGGGCATGGAATGTTTTTCCATTTCTTTGTGTCCTCTTCAATTTCTTTTAAAAGTATTCTGTAATTTTCAGAGTACAGATCTTTTACCCCTTTGGTTAAGTTTATTCCTAGGTATCTTATGGTTTTTGGCACAATTATAAATGGGCCAATACCTTGATTTCTCTTTCTCCTGCTAAACTATTGGTATATAGGAATGCAACAGATTTCTGTACGTTGATTTTATATCCTGTGACTTTGCTGAATTCATGTCTCAGTTCCAGCATTTTTGTGGTGGAGTCTTTGAGTTTTCTACATTGAGTTTCATGTCATCTATGAATCAGTAAAAGTTTGACCTCTTCCTGGGTTTTTATTTCTTTTTGTTGTCTGATTGTTGAGGTTAGCACTTCCAGTACTATGTTAAATAATGGTGAGAGTGAACATCACTGTCTTGTTCCTGATCTTAGAGGAAAAGCTCTCAGTTTTTCCCCATTGAGGATGATACTAGCAATGGGTCTTTCATATACGGGCTTTATGATGTTGAGGTATGTTCCCTCTATCGCCTACTTTGTTGAGGGTTTTTACCAAGAATGGATGCTGTATTTTGTCAAATGCTTTTTCTGTATCTATTGAGAGAATTATACAGTTCTTATCCTTTCTTTTATTAATATGGTATATCACACTGATTGATTTGTGAATAATGAACTATCCTTGCAACACAGGAATAAATCCCATTTGATCATGGTGAATGATTCTTTCAATATACTCTTAGATTTGATTTGCTAGTATTTTGTTCTGAAATTTTGCATACACGTTCATTGGGGATATTGGACTATAATTCTTCATTTTAATGGGGTCTTTGTCTGGTTTTGGAATCAAGATAATGCTGGCTACAAAGAATGAGTTTAGAAGTTTTCCTACCATTTCATTTTTCTTGGAACAGTTTGAGAATAGGTATTAATGCTTCTTTAATGTTTGGTAGACTTCCTCTGGGAAGCCAACTGGCCCTAGACTTCTATTAGTTGGGAGATTTTTGATTACTAATTCCATTTCTTTGCTGGTTATGAGTCTATTTAAATTTTTATTTATTCCTGTTTCTGTTTTCATAGTTTATATGTTTTAGGAATTTAGCTATTTCTTCCAGATTGCCCAATTTTTTTGCATATAATTTTTCATAATATTCTCTTATAATTGTTTGTATTTCTGGGGCACTTGGGTGGTTCAGTTGGTTACATGTCCAGCTCTTGGTATCAGCTCTGGTCGTGATCTCAGAGGTGTGAGATCAAGCTGGGCTGGGACTCCATTCTGGGTGTGGAGCCTGCTTACAATTCTCTCTCTCCCTCTCCCCTTCTCCCCACCAACCCGCTCTCTCTCTCTAAAAATGAAAATTTTATTTCTGTGATGTTGATTGTGATCTCTCCTCTCTCATTTGTGACTTTATTTATATGGATCATTTCTCTTTTCTTTTTGATAAGTCTGGCTAGGGGTTTATCAATTTTATTAATTCTTTATTTTTAAAAGATTTTATTTATTTACTTGAGAATGAGAGAGAATGTGAAAGAGAGAGCATGAGTCAGAAGGAGGGGCAGAGATAGGGAGTAGCAGACTCCCTGCTGAGCAGGAAGCCTGATGTGAGGCTTGATCCCAGGACCCTGAGATCATTACCTGAGCTGAAGGCTGAGATTTAACCAACTGAGCCACCTTCAAAGAACCAGTTCCTAGTTTCATAATACTGGTTTTGTTTGTTTGTTTGTTTCTATATCATTTATTTCTGCTTTAATCTTTATTATTTCCATTCTTCTACTGGCTTTAGGCTCAATTTCCTCTTCTTTTTCTAGCTCCTTTAGATGGAAGGTTAGGTTGTACATTTGAGATTTTTTTTTTTTTTTTTTTTTTTTTGCTTCTTGCTTCTTAGAAAGCTTTTTCTAGAAGCAAGAAGCTTTTAATGCTTCTTGCGGTAATATATATTACCTATATATTGCGGTAATATATAGGCCTATATTACTATATACTTGTGCCTATGAGTGCTTTTGATCATCCCAAAGGTTTTGGACTATTGTGTTTTCATTATCATTTGTTTGCATGTAGTTTTTATTTCTTCTTTAATTTCCTGGTTAGCCCATTCATTCTTTGGTAGGTTCTTCTTTAACCTCCATGTATTTGTGGTCTTTCCAAATTTTTTCTTGTGATTGGCTTCAAATTTCATAGCATTGTGGTTGGAAAATATGTGTAGTATGATCTCAATTTTTTTGTATTTGTTGAGGCCTGATTTGTAACTCAGGATGTGATCTACTCTGGAGAATGTGTATTCTGTGAGAATACTTTGTGAGAATTCTACTCTATGAGAATGTGTATTCTGTAAGAATGTGATCTACTCGAAAAGAATGCGTATTCTGCTGCTTGAGGATAAAATGTTCTGAATATATCTGTTAAGTCCATCTGGTCCAGTTTGTCATTCAAAGCCATTGTTTCCTTGTTGATTTTTTTGTTTATATGATCTGTCCATTGCTGTAAGTAGAGTACTAAAGTCCTCTATTGTTATATTATTGTCAGTGTGTTCCTTTATGTTTGTTATTAATTTTTTTATATATGTGGTTGCTCCCAGGTTAGGGACATAAATATTTATAATTGTTAGATCTTCATTTTGGTAGACCCTTTTATTATGTTATAGTGCCCTTCTTCATCTCTTATTACAGTCTTTCGTTTAAAATCTAGTTTGGGGGCGCCTGGGTGGCTCAGTGGGTTAAAGCCTCTGACTTCAGCTCGGGTCATGATCTCAGGGTCCTGAGATCGAGCCCCGCATCAGGTTCTCTGCTCAGCAGGGAGCCTGCTTCCCTGTCTCTCTCTGCCTGCCTCTCTGCCTACTTGTGATCTATGTAAAATAAATAAATAAAATCTTAAAAAAATAATAATAAACAAATAAATAAATAAATAAAATCTAGTTTGTCTGATATAAGGAAGGCTACTCTGGCTTTATTTTAGACTCTATCAGCATGAAAAATGGTTCTCCATCCCCTCACTTTAAATGTGCCCATGTCTTTAGATTTCCCATGAGTGTCATATAGGCAGCATATAGATAGATAGGTCTTGGGGTATTTTGTTGTTGTTGTTGTTGTTGTTTTTATCCATTCTAATACCTTATGTCTTTTGATTGGGTCATTTAGTCCATATATATCAGAGTGACTATTGATAGATATGAATTTAGTGCCAATCGTATCACCTCTAAAGTCATTGTTTCTAGAGATTTTGCCTGTTCCTTTCTAGTTTTTGTTGCTTTTGGTATTTCTTTCCCACTTGAAGAGCCCCCTGTAATATTTCTTGCAGTTGATCCTTTTAAAGTATTGTTGAATTGTGTTTGCTGGTACTTTGTTAAGGATTTTCCCCTCTATATTCACCAGTGATATCGGCTGTAATTTTCTTTTTTCATTTTGTAGTGTTTTCCTCTGGTTTTTGTTATGAGTAATGCTGGCCTCAAAATGAGTTTGGAAACATTTCAATCTCGTCAATTTTTTGGAATAATTTGAGAAGGGTAGGTGTTATCTCTTATTTAAATGAATTCACCTGTAACAGTGCCGTGTACTGGACTTTTGTTTGTTTGGAAGTTTTTGATTATTGATTCAATTTCATTATTAGTGTTTGATGCACTCAGATTTTCTATTTTTCATGATTTTATCTTGGATGGTCATATGTTTCTAGGAATGTATCTGTTTCTGCTAGGTTGTCCAATTTGTTGACATACTGTTTTTAAAATACTCCCTTATAATCCTATATATTTCTGTGTATAAGTTGTAGCTTTTCCTTGATTTCTGATTTTATTTATTTGGGCCATATTTTTCTTGATGAGTCTGGCTAAAGGTCTATCAATTTTACCTTTTCATAGAACTATCTCTTATTTTCATTATCTTTTCTATTTTTTTAGTCCCTAGTTCATTTATTTCCATTCTGATCTGTTATTTTTCTTCCTCCCACTAACTTTGGATTGTGCTTGTTCTTCTTTTTCTAGTTCCTTTATGTGTGGTGTAAAGTTAGATTGTTTATTTGAGATTTTTCTTTTTTCTTGAGGTAAACCTGTATGACTATGAATTTCTCTCTTAGAACTGCTTTTTCTGAGGTCTATAGATTTTGAAACATTATATTTCTATTTTCATTTGTCACAAGATATTTTTCACTTTCCTCTTTGATTTCTTTATTGACTCATTGGTGGTTTTTTATTCTTCATGTGTTTGTGTTTTTTCACTTTTTTTTTCTTGTAGGCAATTTGTAGTTTTATACTGTTATGACTGACAAAAATGCTTGATGTTATTTTGGTCTTAAATCTTTAGAAACTTGTTTTGTGGCTTAATTTGTTGTCTATCCTGGAGAATGTTCAATGTGTACTTGAAAAAAATGTATATTTTGCTGTCTGGGGGTAGAATGTTCTGTATGTATCTATTAAGCCCATCTGGTATGTTGTGTAAAGGCCAATGTTTTCTTACTGGTTTTCTGACTGGATGATCTATCCCTTAAAGTCAGTGGGTATTAAAAGTTCCCTACTATTGTATTCTCATCAACTTTACTCTTTATGTCTGTTAATAATTGCTTTATATATTTAGGTGTTTCTATTTTGGCTGCACAGATATTTATAATTCTTATATCTTCTTTATCATTATATAACACAATTCTTTGTCTCTTGTTCATCTTTGTTTTAAATTCTATTTTGTCTGTCATAAAGTATTGCTACCCTGGCTTTTTTTTTTTTTTAATTTCCATTTGCATGGATTATCTTTTTCCATTTCGTTATTTTCAGTCTGTGTATACATTTATATCTGAGTGAGTATCTTGTAGGCAGCATAAATGGTTTTTATTTTGTATCCATTCAGCCAACCTATGTCTTTTCGTTGGAGAATTTAGTCCATTCAAATTTAAAGTAATTTTGATAGTTATGTACTTATTGGCATTTTGTCCATTTTTCTCTGGTTGTTTTTTAGTTTTTCTCTGTTCCTTATTTTCTGCTCTCCTCACTTGTGGTTTGATGCCTTTCTATAATAATATTTGGATTCTTTTCATATTATTTGTGTGTATCAATTAGAAGTTATAGATATATATAGTGTATACATATATGTGTGTGTATATATATAGTATATGTATCAGTCTATCTTAGTGTGTGTGTGTATATATTATATATATAGTATACTTGTAGTTTATTTTACTACTTTTGTCTTTAAAATAGCTTTATAAGTTTTTGGTCCATTATTTTTATTATATATTGCTCTCTTGTCTATTTTCTTATTTCTAGTTATAGACTTTTCTACTTGATTAAGTCCCTTGAATCTTCTCTGGTTTAGTGTTTATGAACTTCTTTAAATTTTGCTCATCGGGGAAACTCTTTATTTGTCCTTGATTCTGAATTCTGATTTTGAACCTTGACAGGTAGTATATGAGTTGTGAGTTTTTGCCTTTCAGCACTTTGAATATATCATGCCATACCTTCTGTCCTACAAAATATCTGCTGAAAAATCAGTTCATAACCTCATGGGGGTCTCCTTGTATGTAACTAGTTGTTTTTCTCCTGTTGCTATTATGATTCCCTCTTTATCTTTACCTTTTACCAATTTTTAAAAGAGTTTATTTATTTATTTATTTGGAAGAGAGAGTATGAATGGGGAGGCAGAGGGAGAGGGGCAAGCAGACTCCCTGCTGAGTACGGAGCCCAATGAGGGGCTTGATCCCAAGACCCCAGGATTATGACCTGGGCCAAAGGCAGACACTTAATCGACTGAGCCATCCAGGCACCCCAACCTTTTGCCATTTTAATTATACTGTGTCTTGGTGTCAATCTCTTTAGGCTTATCTTGTTTGAGACTCTGCTTCCTAGACCTGGATATCTGTTTCCTTACCCAGGTTAGGCAAGTTTTCAGTCATTATTCCTTCAAATATAGTTTCTCCCCCTTTTCTCCCTTTTCTCCTTCTAGAAGCCCTAAATGCAACAGTTACCTTGCTTAATGTTATTCCAGTGGTCTCTTAAGCTACCCTTATGTTTTTTACTTCTCTTTTCTTTTTGCTATTCTGATTGGGTGATTACCCAATCAAACCTTGTCTCTCAGATCACTAATCCAATATTTTGTATCACCTAATCTGCTATTGATTCCCTCTATCCCTATTTTTCATTTCAGTTACTATATTATTTAGCTCTTACTAGTATTGTCTTATATTTTATGTCTTTGTTGAAATTTTCATTTCAACAGTTTCTACCACTTCTACCCATCTCAATGCTGGTTCTTTGTCTATTATTCTCTAGAGTTTGGTGGTTATCTTTGGGGCCAGTACCTTAAACTCTTTTATCAGGTAGATTACTTACCTCAGTTCCATTAAGGTCTTTTTCTGAAGTTTTGTGTGTGTGTGTGTGTGTGTGTGTGTGTTTATTTATTTAGAATGTATATTCCTTTGTCTCTTCAATTTGACTCTCAGGGTTTGTTTCAATGTATTAGGCAAGTCAACTCCCTTTCCCAGTATTAAAGGAGTGGCTTTGTGTAAGAGATGTTCCACAGGGCCCAGAAGTATATTGTCCTCCTTTGTCACCAGATCCAGGTTTTCAATGGGCATTTCTTGTGTGAGATGTGTGTAACCACCTATTGTGGCAGGTCACTGACTGGATCCTGATGGGTGGGTGGGGCTCCCCCCCTCCCCCCAGTCTGGCTGGCTGGGGCTGTGGCATTCTGGAGAGGTTCTCCCTGGCCTTGGGCTGGGTATTCTCAGCCAAGGTTCTCCCTGGGCTGGTATTGTGTGCTGCCTCTGTGGTCATGTGTGAATTCTCCCCCTACCCAGGTGAGTGAGGTGCTAACGTCACTGCTACAGCTGTAGTGGTGGGAAGAGCTCTCTTCCTGGCCCAGCTTGCTGGTTGCCCTGTCTGCTGCAGCTGGAGTAGTGGGTGGGTTTCTACCTCCAGACCAGCTGGCTGAGACACACAGAAGTAGCTGCCATGGCTATAGCTGTTGGGTAGGGATATCAGTGGGGCACCCCACCAGCATTAGTAAGTTTAAGTGAGAGTTCCAGGATGGCACCCACTGGCATGAGCACTAGTAACATAGATTCTGCTGCAGGAATGGCACCTGACAGTTTCTCTGTCAACAGGGAGGATCTCAACAGTTTCCTGCCTCTCTGGGAGACACCCCAGCAATAGCAAGTGCATCTCCTTTACCTACATTCTGATGCTTTTCCAATTAGTTTATTAGCACTGAGTCTCAGAGCAAGTGAGACTATGCATGAACCTTTTAAGAGTGGGTGCTCTTTTCCTATCACTCTATAGTTTTTCTGTTCGTTTTCAAAGCCCAGATTTTTGTGGGCTCATCTCTCTTGTGATCTAAGGGTTGGAGTGTCTGCTGTGGAAAGCCAACCCCTTGCTGTTCAGAGAAAAGTTCTGTTTTTGAAATCCTTCCTCAATTGTGGATTGCTGTACCTGATTTTTCTTCTTTCAGCGAGACCTTGTTTCTACCACTTCTACCCATCTCAATGCTGGTTCTCTGTCTTTCATTGCGGAGGCTCTGTTCATTCAGTTTTCAGGGCCTTTTCTGGGAAAATTACTCCATTTGTAGTTGTGTGTTTGTTGTGTCCGTAGAAGAAGGTGAACTCAGAATCCTCCTACAGTGCCATCTTGAATCCTCCACCTGTAAACTATTTCTTTTTGATGTAAACAGTTCTCTAGATATATTGAAAGTGTTCCAAAGGAAAGTATCTGCTACAGTTAGGCTCTGGTAGAAAAGATATTATCTTTAAGAGAAAAGTAACTTCAAAAATACACCTTTCAAAATAATAGTGATTTCATTATTAGTTTTAGTAAAACTAATGTAATACTATCTGACTACTTGTAACGTTATGTATTTTTCATAAAAAATAAAGGAAATAAGTATTACATTTTATAAACTCAGCATTCCCTGAGTATTCTTCACTGAATTAGGGGCTACTTGGTAGGTTGTGACAAGAAATGAAAGAAATGCTTGCCAACTTTGAGGACACATAGAATATAAGCAGGGAGAAGAGAAAACTAACCAATTCAATATATAAATTACTAAAACAAATGAATGGGTATGCAGTGCAGAAAAGTAATTCATAAAGTGCCTGTATGATCTTTAACCACAAAATTTTATGTTATTTTAAATATGTCTAGATAAAAGGTGTTTGCAGATGGAAGTTTTATATAACTTTTTTTATATAAACTTGACTTCCTTATCTGAAAAATAAATATTTTATAATTTTGTGTTGGGAATATTATATATAGTTTATGTAGCATAAATTTGATTATGTTTTATTAAATGTAAGATGCATTTTTAATATTTTTGTATCTCTTAAATCAGTTTGCATTTTACAATCAATAATGTCTTCTGATCATTGTTGGGATAAACAGATTTTAAATTACAATTTCTTTATTGGACCACATTTTTGGTGTAAATTCAAAACATAAATCTAGTTGTGGTTCAAATTCCCAGAGGAAATACACTTTTATTTTTCTGCTGCTATCTAGTGCTACGATTAAGATTTAATGGTTTCCTTGCTTTCTCCATCCACATGGTAGTTTCATTTGTTTTTATCTTTACACTAAGAGTGTAGCCCTTTGATATCTCACTTTTGGCATTTCTGCTTTCATAATGCTACACAAAATAACAATGCATCTGGCAGTGGAGGATTTCTTACACCATTGTAAAACAGAAATTTGTCTTGGAAGTTTTTGAGGATTTCTAGGAGAAATCAATTATGACCACATTTTGAACAGGAAATAAAGCAGTCATATGCCTCATATGATATCTGAGATAACAAATATCTGTTTGATATCTGAGATAACAAACTACATATAAAAAAGGGATTATAAACCTATTTACTTTACAAATAATAGAAGTTTCAAACTCTGTTATACACTTGCTTTGATTAAATATGAAGATTTCATAGCTTCAATTTAAAAAGTAAAGTTTATTGATAAACTGATGTAAATTAAACTCAATTAGTTGAAAAACTATATTAATAAAATGCAATAATATACGTAAATATTGAAAAACCCAAAACATATTCTGTTCCATGACTCAAATAGAACACTAGAAAGAAACCATCATGAAAACAAAGGTTTTTCTTTTTCCATTTATCGCTGTTATGTATAGATTTAGAATATTGCTTGGCATGTAATAAGCATTCAAGAAATATTAACTTAATTAGTTAATTAATGGATCAAGTTGCATCCATTGATGCATAGTTATTTTTATATGTATGTTATAGTACCTCCTTAATTATTGAGTGGTTGAAATTTGGATCTGCGCTTTTTTCATGCTTAGATCAATTTAATGAGACTTCAACCCAGTAAGCAAAACCATCAAGGTGAATGACATTAGTCACTCCTTATCTTCTCTGAGATACTCTCTAGTTCAATGGAATCAAGTTCTCACCTCAAAAATTCAATAACCTTGGTAATCAGTAAACTGTATATGCTATGCTTTAGTTGACTATAATACTTATGGATTGATTAAATCTTTGAGGCTTGGGTGAAGTTTGATAAACCCTTACTAAATGACATCTTACAGGAATTTCAGTAATCTTATTCACAAGCCCAACAGTTCCTTCATTCATAAGACTGTAGTCAAGAAACACTACTTAAAAAATGAATGAGTCCACTAATTAACAAAAATATAAGTAGGTCTTGACGGGAAGAAAATAACAGAACTTTGTATGTACAGTTTTGAAAAGATGTGATGTCAAGCAAACACTAAGGCACTCGGAAATGAGTATAAATCACTTTGTTGTAGCAGCATAACCATAAGGTTCTAGGGAAACTATAAGCTGAGATAACCTTCTCTGACACCAGAAAGTAAGCCAAGTTCTGTGAGTTTTCCCTTCATTATTCTTTTTAATGCAGGTGAATGAAAAAACTTAATGGTGCTTTGCCGCACTAATTATTTGGTAATAATCAAAAGGTTTCATGATCTGAAAAAGTTGTTTCAGTACAGCCCATTAAACAATATGAAGAGCTATTATTCCATCCTAGTACCTTTCTGCCGCTCAGGTATTCGTTTGCCAGATGCTTTCTAATTAGGAGCGTATAAAAGGAGAATAACATGAATTGCACAATCAGGTAAATTTATCTAGTCCAATTTTGGTGCCAATAATATTATATTTTATTACAATTTTATCAAGGTAATTATTTTCTTAGTGTTTATATTGACACTATTCTAAACCACTAAAAGAAACCCTCTGAGGCTAGTTAATTATGTGAATCATAGAGATGAATGACCTCTCTGAATTTAGATCAGCTGAACTAACAGCAAATATGTTTATCTTACCAATATGTATAGTTATTTAAAATTCATACTAAGTAATTTGCAGTAAACCAGTCTTCTGATGAAAATTTTTATTCCATATATTCTCTAAGTACTTAGTTGCAGGACTTGTGTGTACAGTAGTCTCTTAAACATCTGTAAACCAGAGAAGGGGAGTGAGGAAAAGAATGGAAAGGAAAGGATGAGGATAGAAAAGAGAAAAAAATGAAAATCATTACCCAAAGATATTCATTTTATTGTCTCCTTTTACTATCCTTTGCAATTGAGAAATTCATTTTGGGCTTGTTCCACACTTGCTAGAAAAAAAAATAAATTCTCTTTATCTTGGCTTTTTTGATCCCAGGAGTTGGTACCTCAGAATTATTGTTTAGATAACAGCATCCCTTCTGCTCATTGTTGGATTGTGGTTTTGAAGCTAGAGTTTTAACAGATTTGTACAGGTGAAAAGGTAAATTTCTAGGCAGGAAGTAGGTATCAGTACCACCACATGACGGTAAAATAGACTGAATTTTAAGAATTAAATGCCTCTAAATCAACCTTTTTTTTT
>CM052800.1:161584092-161619121 GCA_028533885.1 Nasua narica | reverse complement strand
GATGTATAAAATTTCTCTACATGCATGCACCTATTTTGAAGAGCTCTATTCTATTACACTGATCAATATGACCATTGCTATGGTCTCATTGCTTCAAAGTAGTATAACTTTATATTATGTCTTGATATCTCTCAGGGAAATTCCTCTGGCTTTATTTTTCTACATGAGTGTTATGCTCTTCATACCTTTGCTCTACCATATAGCCTTTACAATCATATTGTAAATTGAAAAATTCTGTTGGGATTTAGAAAAGAATTGTACTGACTCCTTATATCAGTCTGGAGAATAGGTATTTTCAATTTGTAGTGTAATATCATAATTGATGTTATTCCTGAAACTAGTCAAACTTTTCCCTGCTGGGTAGTAATATATCAGGTGTTCTGATGGACAGAAGAGGATCCATAAAACTGGTAGTAGGCCTCTTTATGTTCTAAAAGGTTATTCAACCCATTGATTAATCAGGAAAATGCAAATTTAGTGAAATGGTGAAATGCCATTTTATCCCTCTTCAATGGCTGAAATTTTAAAATTTGACAATATCAAGCTTATTGAGAATATGGTCCAGCAAGAACCTTTATACAACACTAGTGGCAATGTTAACTTTTGCAAACATTTTGGAAAATAATTTGTCACTAGCTTACAAAGGTGAACATTTGAAACCCCTATAACTTAGCAATTCCAATCCTAACTACAAACCCTAAAGAGACTTTACGTTTGTGCACTTAGATGAAATATACAAAGATATTTAGAGCAGCATTGTTTTTAAAAGTCCATCAGTAGGAGAGTAGAGAAATGAAGTGGTAGTATATGTATTGATTGGAATATATTAGTGAAAATGAATAAACTGCAATTATAGGCCACTATATGGATGAACCCTGGAAAAAAATATTGATTTTTAAAAGTGGGTCATAGAAAACTACATGTACTACGAAACCATTTTATAGAACTTAAAAATAAGCAACACTAAGTAACATAATATTTAGACATGTAAATAATAAAACCACTTTTTATAAGTAAGGGACTGATAAACACAGAAAAATAAACACACGATTTACATCTGGAAGGAAACAAGAAGACGGGATAGGGAAGGAAGACACAGATAAAAGCAAGAATATTGATAATATTCAACTTTTCTTCATTTGGGTGAAGTATTCATAAATATGTATATTGATTTGCTTCATAATTTACATGTATAGTGCCTATACTCTTATCTTTAGTAAGTATTACAAAATTCTTCAAACTAAAGACAGAATAAGTATTTGTTGACTTAAGGTACATTTCTGTAGAATGACTTTCTAAAATCAACCAACTCACAACTTCAGAAAAGTAGATCAGTCAGTATTTTAATTTTGTTAAATTAACAGTCATTAAATAGAGCCTGGGTCCTGACCTAGGAGCCTGGCTATTCAATAAAAGACCACAAGAGAAACTGAAATAGAAATATTTATTATTCCCAGGTCCTGGAGGAAGTAAATGGCACACCTCAAGGAGCCACATGTGGACAAGTCAGGATGGAGTCAGAGAGAGAGGCAGGACTTGGGGCACATGACTTTATTAGATCTGTGGGTAGAATGCCTTGGGGTTCACAGGTTAAGTCCAAATTGGTCAATCCAAATCAAAAAGAGTAAAATTTCGGTGAGCTCCAACAGGGGTCTTACCTAAGTGGCACACAAGGAGAAGTCCTGGGAGGTAGTCGTGATAGCCTAGGGTAGCTTAGCCAATCTCTTGGCTGTCAGCATTATTTTTTAAAAAATTTTGTGTCTTAAAAAAATCATGTCTTTATTTTTTGATGTACATCGAGTAAAATTCATCATTTTGGTACACTGTCCTGTGAGTTTTGACAATGCATAGCAGTTTGTGACCATTACGCCAAAGAACATACAGATGAACTCCCCCCCAAAATATTCCCTCCTTGCTGTACCTTTAAAGTCAATCTCCCCAATTTTCAATCCTTGACAACTCTATATTCTCCATCTCTATAGTTTTCTTTATCCAGAATGATATATAAATGGAATCATAAAGTCAACTGGATAGCCTTTTATATCTGATGCCTTTAACTTATTATATGCAGTTGAAATTCATCAATAGTTCCTTTTCATGCTGAATAATGTTCCACTGTATGGATGTGCCACCATTTATTTATCCATTTCCAACTGAGAACACTTGTTTTTCCATTTTCAGCAATTATGAAGAAAGCTGCTATAAATATTCAAACACAAGTTCTTGTTTGAACGGGTGCTTTAATTTTTCTTGGATTCATTCCTAAGAGAGGGACTGTCAGGTCATATGGTAAGAATGTATTTAACTTTATAAGGATCTTCTACATAAAAACTGTTTTCAAAATAGTACCATTCTACATTCGACCAGCAATCTAATACATTTCCAATTGTCCCACATCCTTGCCAAAACTTGGTCTTGTCAGGGGGTTTGTTTGTTTGGCTGGTTTCACTTTTATTATATTAGATGCGAAGTTATATTTCATTATGGTTTTAATTTACATTTCCCTAGTGACTAACGATATTAAACATCTTTGCATGTGCTTATCTGTTATCTGCATATCTTCTCCGGTAGAGTATCTATCCAACTCCTTTACCCTTATTTTTAATTTGGTTGCTAGGTTTCTTATTGAGATTTTAGTTTTTGAATACAGTTTGAATACAGTTCAAACTTTTTGAACTTTGAATTCAAAATACATTTTGTATTTTGAATACAGTTATTTTCCCAAATATGATTTATAAATATCTTCTCTCAATCTATACCTTATCTTTTATTTTTGTGACATTGACTCTCACATACTAAAATTTTTAATTTTGATGAAGTAAAATTTAGTAATTGGATGGAGAATCCTATAAATGTCAAACAAGTGAAGTTGGTTGATAGTGTTGTTTGGGTTCTCTATATTCTCAGTGATATTCTGTCTGCTTATTCTATTCATTACTGGGGAAAAAACTATTAAATTCATCAAGCGTAACTTCTTTTTACTGCCTCCTGGCTTCCACTATTTCTAATGTCAAATTTAGAGCCTTTCAAGTCATTGTTGCCCTATAAGTAATGTGCCATTTTTCTACTGATGGTTTCAATTTTTTTTCTTTCTTTGGTCTTTAGCAGTTTGACTATGACGTATCTGAGCTTAGGTTTCTTTGAATTTACCTTTTGGCATTCATTGAGCTTCTTGAAATGATAAATTTATGTGTTTTACCATATTTGGGGATTTTTAGCCCTGTTTTCTCAATAATTTTACCTCATCTCTCCTCTGTGATTCCAGTGAGACCAACTGAAGACATTCTTGTATTGCTCAGTTCATTTTTTTACATTTTTCTCTCCATTCTTCAGACTGGATGGGATCTACTGATTTATCTTCCATTAACACTTTCCTTTCTCCATTCTGCTATTTATCTCATTCAGAGATTGGTTTTTGTTGTTGTTGTTCTAAATTGTCTATTTGATTCTTGTCATAGTTTCTACATATTTGCTGAAAACTTCTACCTTTTTATTCATGTGCCTTTACCTTTATCTCATTGGAACTTAGATTCTAAAATCATAGTCTAATAAGTCAACATCTGGACCATCTCAGGGTTAGAACATGTTGACTGTCTTTTCCCTTCAGAATTGATCATATTTTCCTGGGTCTAAGTTGAGTAATTTTGGACTCTCCTATGCATTTTAAACACTGTGTTGTCAGACTCAGGGTTCTACTAAAATCCTCTGCAGAATTCTGGTATTTTTATTAGCAAAGAATCAGATCAGTTAGGTTCAGATCACAGTTTTTTCTTGCCTTCTGGGGTAATTTTTCTACTGTCAGTTCAGTTTTCAAAGCCTTTACAACAGTTTTAGGTTCTCCTGCTTGCGTACTCCTAAGGTGATAGTCTGAAGTTTTATATGTTATGTCTTAGTGCTTTTGCTGTGTTTCTTTGAGCTTGTCCCATATATGTGCAATCTGAGATTCATTCTGATTTAACCATATCCTTCTCCATCTACATGATTGTGCCCACCTCCCTTGATCTCAGTAGAACTTTCCACAGATCTCTGGTCAGCAAGACGAGATTTCACTCAGAATTTTAGCTGCTCATGCTGCCAACATAAAGTTAGTTTGGTGTGACTTTGGCCACCCTAAGGACAAAACAGCAACAGAAAAGATAAGGAAAAAATACCAGAGAGCCCTCCCCCCCCCCACACACACACACATACACGCACTCTTCAAACCACAGGGATCTTTCTTCCTAATTTCTCTGGCCAGAAATATGGAGTTTCTCTCAGTTCTAGCTGCCCTCACTATCACTGTATTGTTCTGTTATGGGGCTGCCTTCAGGCTGACCATGATTAAAATAAGAGAAAAAAATGGGCATTACACTCATAGTTTTCACCTGCAATGGCCCTTTTCCCGACTCTTTTGCCAGAAAGAAAAATATGAGGTTTCTGATGGAGTTTTTGCTGTCAGTATCCCCTGCACAATTCTGCAACTAGGACTGCCATCAGATCAATACCAGATGAAGAAAAAGTAAAAAAAAAAAAAAAAAAACAAAGTAAAAACACTCTCATACAATTGTTTTTTCAAGTTTTGACTGTCTTCCTTATACGCCTGCTCTTATATACTTTTCAGGATTCTCAGATAGCTGTTTGTTTTTTTTTTTAATTTTGTTCCAAGTTTTTAGTTGTAACCAGGTGGAGAGAGATTTTGTACTAGCCTTACTCTACCTTGGCCCAGAGTTCTTCTTTGAATCAATTCCCTATGCCCAGTTCCCATGGGCAACATCATGAAGGCCAGATGTTACCTGTGCATATGGCAGGGTTGCATAACAAGAAAGGAAGCTCAAATTTAAGGAAACTGTAGTCTTATATAGCCTGTTGGTAGATCTGCACATATTCCCCTCCAGAGAGAGAAAGATAGTGATGCAGATAGATAGAAATGAAGAAAGAGAGAGAGAGAGAGAATTCTCTAATCTGAAATGTAAGCAGAAGACCCCAAAGTGGAAGGAAATTTTATATCCTGGAATATCTCCAGGGTTCTCTACCTTTAGGGAGACATAATCTTTAACTCGTAAGGTATGTTTGCTGCCTTTTGTTTAGAAGTCCCAGGTTATGTAGAAGTGTGGAAAATCTAAGAATTGTCTCCCAATACAAAGAAGGAAGGAAGGAAGGAAGGAAGGAAGGAAGGAAGGAAGAAAGGAAGGAAGGAAGGAAGGAAGGAAGGAAGGAAGGAAGGAAGGAAGGAAGGGAGGGAGGGAGGGAAAGGTAAGGAAAAGAAGGAAAGAAAAGGAGAAAAGTGAGAGGACGGGAAAGGTGGGGAAACAGTTTAGAAAATGGGTATGGTCCAGCGGCATCTGGATGGCTCAGTGGGTTAAGTGTCTGCCTTCAGCTCAGGTCCTAACACCCAGAATCCTGGGATTCAGCGCTGCACCTGACTCCCTGCTCAGTAAGGAATCTGCTTCTCCTAACTCTGCCCCTCCTCTTCCCCCTGCTCATGTGCTCACTCTCTCTCAAGTAAATAAATAAAATTCTAAAAAAAGGGAAGAAAATGGGCAAAGTCCAAAAGGAATTAGTCACTTATCAGAATAGGTAAAGTCATGACACATGAAAACCAGACACTGAAGATACCACCAACAAACCCTGAGTTTATATCCTTTCTCCTATTGGTTCTGGACACCAATGCTAGGAAGCTGGAAGTGATGAAACCACAGAATGTCTGTTCCTCCGTATTTGATATTGCTGCTGCTTTTGCCACAATCTGCCCCAGAACAAATTCTCTGTCTGCTAGCTCTATATCTTTGCACCAAAACCTCTAGATTCAAAATTTGAGGCAAGTGCTCCTGAAAAGAGAACATAGGTTATGTATTCATCTCCAGACTAAGAAAGTGAGTATCTGCCCTGTTCAGATTCTATAGACAGAGGAAAGCTCTGGGTTGTGCCAGAAACAGGGCTCACAAGTTGGGGTATCTCCCAAACATATGAAATGCACTTATGAAGGGTCAAATATCCATTATAAATGTATATCAGTACTCAAATTGTTTAAACATAGGTTAAAACCAAAATGTTACTATAAATAGCCAGATTTAAGAGTAAAAATACTTGTTTTGGCAGACCAAGTATGTTATCAGAAAGGAGACAACATTTATAGACATAGTCAAAGCAAGTTAGAAGTTAAAATATACTACCTATATCTACACACACACACACGCACACACACACACAGACCAAATCACACTTGCCCCTAACCAGATCAATAAGATCCTTTTAAAAAATGTTTCCATGTAGTTCCTCGAGTACTGATCCTTTACTTCTTTGGTTAGGTTTATTCCCAGGATCTTATGGTTCTTGGTGCTACAGTAAATGGAATCGATTCTCTAATTTCCCATTCCATATTTTCATTGTGAGTGTATAAGAAAGCAACTGAGTTCTGTGCATTGATTTTGTATCCTGCCACATTTCTGAATTTCTGTATGAGTTCTAGTAGTTTGGGAGTGGAGTCTTTAGGGTTTTCCATATAAAGTATTAAAAAAAAGTTTTTAAAAATCATGACTGGGTGTTGGATTTTATCAGATCCTTTTTCTGTGTTTGAGATGATCATGTGGAACTTGCTCTTCATTTTATTAATATGGCATATTGCATTACTTGATTTACTAGATTTTTGTATATTAAACCAACCTTGCATTCCTGGGATAAAGCCCACTTGTTCAGAATATGCACTCCTTTTTACATGTTGCTGGATATTGTTTGCTAATACTTCATTAAAGAGTTTTACACCCATTTAAAAAAAAAATGCTTGCATGTTAAAATTCCCCTTGAGCTGATCTCCAGTACAAAAAGCCTTTCTTCTCCAGCTGCACCAAAATAATTTTAATTTAATTATCCAAATGATATTCTTAAAATTATGAATGCCTAATTCTTGCTTAGGGAGTTATGTCCAATTCTCTGTCATTCTTTTGGAGTAGGAAAGGGAGGGACAGAATAAACTCTGTCATTAATATCAGCTGAATGAAATAAGTGTAGTACTTGCCTATTCAAACCTACACAAAATAAAGATTCCCATTTTATAGTCAATGTTCTATTAAAATCTACATTCTCCAATGACTTTATAAAACAATTAGAAATTGTACATTTTACATATTTCAGTGTACTTACATTATATATATATATGTATTTACATATTTCATTTCTTTTTCAAAATTCTAATAAACTAATACATAATTACAAATATTCTTATTTTTGAGTAAGTCAGTATTTAAATACCTTTTAAAATAGTCTTAATATTTAAATATTCTTAAAAAGTTATGAAGTCTGTTTTTCTGGAGTAAGATTTTATGTTTCATTTCTTTTATTTTTTATTTCTTTTTCTTTTGGAGAAAATGAGTGACCAGTCATATGAACACTAATAAAATATGTAATATATCACTTTTAAGATAGAAAATGAAAGAAACAATTTTAAACTAGTCATTCAGAAGGGGGCTGCTGCACAGGTAAATTGAGGGAGGTGATCTTGATGAAAGTGGTAGTAAACTACAATACTGACTTCATCAAGTCATGAAAAGCCCCTCATAAGAGGGATGAGAAAAAAAAAAACAACTACCACTAATAAGTGGCTTTTGTCTACAAGCATCACAAAAAGAACACTTCATAAAATCATCTCTACATCTCAACATAGTGAGTTGATATGGTTTTGTCTTCTTACAGACAGGTAAGCAGAGTTGCAATGAGGTAAGCTACTCTACCTAATGTTACCTAACCAGCAAATGGCAGAAGTAGTATTCAAACTCATGATGATCTGGGGACAAGGCCAAACCCAAGGGCTTTGTAGTATCTTCTGCCTTTATGAAGGAGGATGAAAAAAGTCTCAAGTTGGGAAGTTGGGCTTATATTTCTCCTTCTTCTTACTGTCCCTCATGTAAGGTCTGACCTCTGAGTTAACATCCTTTACCAACATGGTGAAATATTAACATTATATTTGGAAGATGTGACATTTATGTGTAACTTGTAATTACTTGATCAAAACATTTGATGATGATTATTAGGGGTACAACCCTGTGTCACAACACTGTGACAAAACTAATTTCTTCTCAGTTTATCTGAAAAGAAATATTCCAGCCCTTATTTTGTCTTGCTAGTAGGATAAATGTCACTTTCACATGAAAACATTGCAGAAAAAAAGCTGCCTTCATCTGAATTTGCTCTTCAAGTTAGAGTCCTCTTGGCAGTCAATCAAAGCACTGGTTTGGAGTTATGGGTTCATAGAACAAGTGAAAAACTCTAGTTTTACTCAACAAAGAGACTTAATTTAATTGACACAATAATTGAATTTCACAAGAGTAACAAATGGAACAGGTATAGAAATGCTGCATGCATCCTGGAAGTTAACTTCATTTCTGAGAGAATTGAAGGTAATGCATATTTCACAGCTTGCAGAGGATGGGGTGATATGTTTTAACAAGTAAATATGTGCATTTGTTTTGTCATAGTAGAAAAATTTTAAATTGAGTGTTCAAAGAAATATAAGTACAGTAAAAAAAATTAAGTGGAGTTACTAGGAAATGTTGACAGGTTAGAACTTGGGATTTATTTCATAATCTCACTTCTTATATCCTTCCTTCATACTCACATACAACATCCCAGTTTCATCCCACTCCAACCCTTAGCATCCTTGCCCAGTCTTTCCACAACCATCACCATCATTAGCATAGTGGTTAACTATCTTCAAGCCATCTCTCTTTTCTGTGACACATGTTGATACATGAGGCTCACTTCTTTATTTTGCTATTACTTACTTAAATGTTTTGATCATTGTCAACTGCTACAATCCAACAACTGCATTTAGAGGGGTGCTTTTTGTGCTTGATTTGCTGCTACATTTTAATAATAGCTATTTTACTGAGGAATCATTACATTGTTAGGGACTGTGCTAATCTCTGAAGGCCTAAGTTATCCTGTTTACTCCTCACAACAACTCTAAGACATTTGTATGATTTCTAGATCCATTTTATAGTTGAGGCTAGAGATATAAGAAACTTGCTTAAAGTTGTAGAAATGGTAAAGGGCAGAGCTAAGACCAGAATCCAAATCAGTCTTCCCCAAGATAGAGATACTACTACTCTACACCCCTTTGTACAGTGCTTACAGAGTTAAGGCCACATTTGAGATAATTTTTAGGTAATATCATCTCTGGATTCAGTTAATTAGTACCAATATTATTCTTCCCATCTGTCAGTTTTCTGTTTATCTCTCAGCCTCTTAGCCAAATCCCAAAAGCGGTTTTTAAATTCCCCTAGATAAACTTTGGGATCAGAAACTGTTTAACCCTGTACAGATATTTTCACTTTCATAGAACTGAAAGAAAAAAATATATATAAATAGACAAACTGGAAAATCGGACTTTGGAGTATTTGGGGATAAATATCATTATAATAGCTACTTTTTAAAATAAGCTAATCATTTTAGTTTTATATGAAGATTATTGGCTTAAGTGTGTTTTTGCCTTAGTTTAACTTCGGTCCATTAACATAAATACACAGAGCAAAGGGAAGTAAGTAATTTGCATTTTAAAAATGTAATTAGCATTAATAGAACGTATACACTCTGAAAGTCTGGATGATATAGTTGCATTAATTCTCCTCCCCTGATAGATTTAAGTGACTCTAGAATATATTCCTTTCTAATTAGATTGTTCTAACGAGGATAACTCAGTTTGATGAACATTTAGAGCTCAAAAGAATAGAACTTCTGGAACTTTAACAACATAATGAGATATTTTTTGGCTTTCTGTAAATCAAGCTTTGAAAGATATCTTTAAAATTATTCCTACAATACTTGTTTGCTCCTACTTAGAAATTTCATTCTGAATAAAGTGAATTTTTTTAACACAAAGTGCAGCCTATACCCAAGGAATGACTAAGTAATTGTGTGATTTTTCAAATAGCTTCTATGCTCTTATGTAAGAAAAAAATTTATTTAAGGGGAAAAAAACAGTAATATCTAATTCAATATGAACACTGAGCAGAGTATAATATAAAAAATGTATACAGTAAATCCTAGGAAATACATTTAATCACCCAAAATGTATATCTTATTTTGGAATATATTATATTCTTTTGTGTTCTATTTCACTTTTTTTTTTTTTTTGTATAGTAAGAGGTTTACAAGGTGTTTTGACTTAGCATACTATAATCTTTTTATTTATTAGTTAAAGTGATTTTCCCCCCGAAGGAACACAGTAGCTATATCACCAAAGCTTGTAAATCCTCAGATATTAAGTCTTAAGACATGGCTCACTTACATTTTTAAAATGTTATTTATCTAAGAATTTATTCTACAGTGTGCTCAAAAATTAGAATTTTCTAATTTCATTGACCGGAAAGTAAGTATGCCTCTATCTAATAGCGTATGAGGCTACATTTACCCTTCCCCCACTACCTTTATTTATTTTTAAGTTTTCTAGGATAGATACTTATGAAACTTTGCCTACAACCTACCATCAAATTTTCATTATAGAGATAGTATGTATAATTCTGCAAATAATGACTTGCAACCAATGAACTAACTTGGAAAATTGATTCCACTTTCCACTTTGAGCAATTTAGAAGAAATAAATACAGTGAGAAATATATTTGTATATACACATATGGTGTTTCCATACAAATTGTCTAGATTTCTAGATCATAAATATGATACTGGCTTAATTATCATCTTGTTTTCCTGCTTTATTTTTTTTCTTGTTTTCCTCTTTCTTACCTTTTCTCCATAATGTTACTCAAACCAGTAAAATTTTCATGGAAATTGTCATGAAAAGTTGTTACACTTATCTTAGTATTAGAGGGCTATCCTAACAGATTGAGTGGCTTAAACAACACAAATTCGTTCTCTCACAAGACAGAAGTCCAAGATCAAGATGTTAGCTGGACTGGTTCACTCTGAGACCTCTCCATGAATTACAGATGACCATCCTCTTGCTCCCTCTTCCTGTGGTCATCCCTCTGAGGGCTCATGCCCCTGATATCCATGAGTGTGTTCTAATCTCCTCTTCTCTCTTCTCTATCAGATTGTATTAGGGCCCACCCACTTGGTCTCATTTAATCTTTGTTACCTATTTAAAGGCCCTGTCTCTAAATACAGTCACATTCCAAGGTCTAGGGTTGGACCTAAATGTATGACCTAAATGTATGAATTTGCAGGTTGTTTATTGTATATAACATATACGGGAGGAGGAGGGTGTGGAGAGGGAGACACAATTCACTCCACATCATGACTAATTATTTTTCTGCCAAGGAAACCACTTTCCTTCGCTCTAGTGCCCTTCCTGTTGGGGAAATTATCATTATACACTCCTGCCTTTTGGTCCTAAACATGGTCAATGAAATATAAGGAGAACTTATGAAAGTCACTTTGTGGCTCACGGGATCTCTTTCTTCCTTAGGAAGTGTCGTGGATAAAGGCTACTGTATCAGTTTGGATCACAGAGGAAAGATGACCTAGAGCCAATCAGCAACTTACCTTCAGTGGATATCTATGGTGAGCAAAAAATATATCTTTGTTGATATAAGCCACTGATATTTGCAGAGATGATTTGTTTCTGTCACATGTTAAGAAAAGAAGGTACAGATGCTACTGGTGATTTCATGGTTAAAAATAAGTATAATTAAAAAGTTGAATATCAGCATGCCAATCACTCTTCTTTTAATGATATGTTTGAACCACTACAGAAAATTCAAGGCGATTTTGATAATTGCCCTTTCAACTATACGACATATACCTATCTAAATTATAATATAGATATAGATACTTGGTGAAATATTATATAATAATTAAAAGGGTAATTATAAAGAATTTAGAATGACTGGGAAAATTAGTGCTGTGGTAGAGTAAAGTGTGATTTACACAAAAAATTTCTCTGTACAGAAATTCTTAGGAATAGGAAAATGGGAAAATCTAGGGAACACAATTTTAATTGAAGTGTCTTTGTATGATAGAATGAGTGACATTTCTTCTTTTTCAAATTTCTAATGTGTTCTGAAATGTGTACATTGAATATGTTAAATAATAAGACAATACGTGTAGAAAACACAGAATTTCAAACCATATAAAAATTTCAAGGAAAACAATTATTTAAAACTATTTAACACATTAAAAACCACCTAAAACATTTGCAAAACATATAAAATATTCCTATATTCATATTTTTGGGCGGGAGTATAAGGAGAGGGAAAAAAGAATGTGTTAATGTCTTATACACTCTTTTTAAGTTAAATCCTATCAATTTTATTATTAATTATATTCATAAAAGAAAAAGAGACTGCAAGAAAACTAAATATATTTCTAAATTTCAGATAAATGCTCTTAAGTGACATATTGTTAGTTCCTTAAAAAAATACGTCTAAGATTAAGAATAAAAGAAGCCACTGTGATTTTTAACTACAGGTTATTTCTCTATTACTAAAGATGAGGTGATCAGCAATAATATATGTCCTCCCTTTCTCGCCCACCATCCTATCATGTATATTACATTATGTCTACTTCGGTGAGATTTTTAATATTTACATTTGATTATACAACCAAAAAATTTCAAATTTTTCACGTTTACTTTTGATTTAAATAGATTCAGTGTTCACCACCAACCCTTTGCCACACACTGTCTCTTGATTGCCTGGGAGTTTTACCACTGAGTAATTGTTTTTTGTTTGTTTGTTTTAAAGGGAGATTGCTCCATGATGTATTACCTGAGATTTTTCATGTATGAAGAAATCTCCTCTTGTACTTACACTTATTCTTGGGTCAGACTTACTTTCTTTTCTTTCTTTTCTTTTCTTTTCTTTTCTTTTCTTTTCTTTCTTTCTTTCTTTCTTTCTTTCTTTCTTTCTTTCTTTCTTTCTTTCTTTCTTTCTTTTTACCTAGTGGATTTTGCTTCATTCCCTTTTTGCAGTACATGTTGCTCTGAGAAAGTCTAAAGGCAGTCTGATTTTCACTGCTTGGAGATTTCAATTTCCCAGAATATTGAGGAAGTCTTTCATTTTCAGAGATGTTCAATTATGTAATAGAATATTTATTGATGACAATAATTTTTCTTGGTATAAATGATGTCCTTTAGAACTATAGAATCAGTTTTTCCTCATTTCAGGAAAATTACTTTTTGTGTTCCATTTTTTGGAACCAATATATCAGGAACCTAATCTTCCTTTATGTTTCCTTATTTTCAGCCATGTCTTACCTGCTTTTCTTCATAAGCTTGTATTTCGTTGAATTCTTATTCTTAAGACTTTCTATTGCTTGAAGCATTGGATGAAATGGCTTTATTTCTTGATCTATTTTTTACAGCCTAGTCTTTTTTTATTCTATTTTTCCTCATTATTGTGTTATAGTATGTTTACATACTTCCCATGTTATTTTATACATCTTAATGATGGTTAAATAAGGTAGCTCTGTGTAGACCTGCCTTTTGCTCTAATAGATTAGATATACTGTCTTTGACAGTCTTCCCATTAACTAGAAAATTGTTTCAGAACCTATGAGCTATCATTTGAAGTTTACAGTTATTCCATCCAGTTTTCAATAGTGCAGTTATTTTTCTGGTGCTTTTGTTCATGCTCTATTAACAATTGTGTTACCCCTTATCTTCAATCCCATTTAATTAAGTGCACCAAGGCAATGTTGCCACCTTCAGATCTTGGGCTAAATACAACTGGAATTTATAAACGGATGCCTTCCTTTTTTTTTTTTTTTTTAAAGATTTTATTTATTTATTTATTAGGAAAGAGAGAGAGTGAGAGAGAGCAGGTCAGAGTGAGAAGCGGACTCCCCATGGAGCTGGGAGCCCCATGTGGGACTCGATCCCGGGACTCCGGGATCATGACCTGAGCCGAAGGCAGTCGCCCAACCAACTGCGCCACCCAGGGGCCCTACGGATGCCTTCCTTAAAAGGAAATATAAATTTCCTGATGGAGTATAACTGTAAGTCAGGTTCCAAAATAGCATTCTCAGAGTTCATGCTATCCTTCAAATCCTTGACTATGCTCACTTTGGCAGCACATATACTAAAATCAGAACAGATTCCTGACTGTTTTTCCAGACTTTTGAATTCAGTATTTGCTTTATGTAGTTCTTGATAACTGGTAAGTTCACCCTCTTTTTTCTAATGTATATCTGGTTCTTCCCTTGTTCTGACCTAGGAGCTAACCTACAGAAGGTTACACATTTGTCTACAGATGATCTATGCTCTCTTTCATCTGTGGACTCACAAATATTTATTTGCATGTTCTGGCAAATTCCTTTTCTATTCTGTGCTCTGGGAATACCAGGCACAGGGACAAAGATGATCTTGCACTGATGTAATGCATCTCCTTCCTAGGATATAATCCTCTCCACTTTTCCGAATCCTTCTCATAATTCACATCTTAAATATCCACTCCACTTAAGCCTAATTCCCCAAGAAGCCTATCATCACATTAAGCTCTTCTTACCAGAAATTAATATAATTCACTACCTAATTGTTCTCTGGTTCCTTCATTTGTGCTCATTTAGATTTATGATTATTTTATAGGCCTACTGAGAGAAATGCTTCTTTTGTTTTCTCCACATTTTCTAGCACAATAGAGGACAAACAGTAAATACTTAGTGACCTCATAAGTGTTGTTTATGTAAAACACATTTAGTGTTAAGTAGAGTAAGCTCTGAAATCTTATCCCTTCAATATTTATCCTTACTAGATGAACAGCAAAGTTAATCTCAAGTACCTTTACTCTTCATAAAAATAATTTGGCCCTAGGGCACCTGGGTGGCTCAGTGGGTTGAAGCCTCTGCGTTCTGCTTGGCTCAGGTTGTGATATCGGGGTCCTGGGATCAAACCCTGCAGTGGGGGGCCCCCCCTCCCCCTCTCTCTGCCTGTTTGTGATCTCTCTCTCTGTCAAATAAATAAATAAAATCTTAAAAAAAAATAATTTGGCACTATGTTACAGTACTCTCAGTACATAAAAACCAGTTGCTTAATGTGGGAAGTTCTTATATTGTACAGTAGTTCAGAGTCAAAAAATGACTTACAAGTTGAACCATGCAAAGCAATCTTAATAATCAAAGGAAGAAGTTATGATTGTCAAAATATTAAAAGCTCTTATTATTACTTATAAATATATAGGAAAATAAAAAATACTAAAGAAATATACACATTGTACATTACAATTTAAACATTAAAAAATTGAGAAGTAAAGTTTTTTTGTTTTGTTTTGTTGCAAAACAATTTATCAAGAGCAATTTGATCAGTGCTTACTTTCTTCTCACTGTGTAGAGTTCACATGTGCTATAGTTTATATTATCTTTTCTGTGCCTTTAAGAATCATAATATGCTGCTCTAGGTTTGGATCCACAAATTTACTTATCTGTTGCACTTTCACTGTCAGAAGATATCTCCAAAAGTTCCTTTCATGTGAAGTTATCTGCCAGCATCACTTCCTGTAAGACATTTTTATCCCTGCTGTCACAACCACATTCTTCATTCGTGTATAAGTTCACTTTCACGAAGTTCCTCTGACTCTATACCTAGTTTTTCAAGCAGCAGCAATGTGAGCATTCTCATTACCAGCTATTTCCTCTACCACTCCACTTCTGTTTGGTATGAATCCCACTTCTAATGTCATCATTTTTTACATCTTTGCTGCACTTTCATCTTTACTGGCTAATTCCTTCTTTCAATTACCATTTTTGTAAAATGCCACGTGGGTTTATCACTGGGAGACAAAGAAGTGACACAACTACATACTTTGCTGTCTGTGTAGGAACTGAATAACAAATTTAGTGGTCAGTTACTACAGATTTGAAATGAAGTAATGTAATTGGTCAATAATCATGATGTAAATATATGATTTATGCAGATATTTGTGAACTGAGGACCTAGATATTAAGTTTTTCCTCTATGCAGTCATTCACAGTTAGAATAGAGTAGAATTCAAGTTTCAGTAGCTGAAACTTGAAATGAGTGAAACTTCTGTTATCAAGAAACTGGTGTTTCTTAACTAAAATATGGTAACTGAAATTTGTGAATATCTGGACTATACAAAGCAAGACTGCTTATACTTGATTTGAATATTTTTTAGATTTATAATTCTGTAATTTCCAAGAATAATCCTCTCCTATTCTACAATTTCTTTTTTTTTTTAAAGATTTTATTTATTTACTAATGAGAGAATGAGCAAGAGAGAGAGAGAGAGAGCATGAAGAGAGGAGCAGAGAAGCAGACTCCCTGCTGAGCATGGAGCCTGATGTGGGACTTGATCCCAAGACTCTGGATCATGACCTGAACCAAAGGCAGACACTTAACGAACTGAGGCACCCAGACACCCAGCCTCTTCTACAATTTCTGACAAAATTAATCACCTTTTTAAAATTTAAATGTCTACTTTTTCCTCATAGATTTACTTCTGTTTACTGCAATGCTAAACATTTTTTAATATTAATACATAAATAAACACCAGGTCTCTTTTTAGTTTCTCAATCTTTACTGTAGCTCAACATTTAAACTAGGTGCCATGCCACCTAATCCGTTATTCCACTGTCAGCACAACCTTCTTTATAAGCTAAAGTACTATTTTCCTAAGTAAATTCTACCTCCTTGCATTTGCATACAAGACATATCCAAGTTGTCCTATTACTTTTTTCTCAATTCTATCTCCCATGTTAGATGTTTCCAAAAATCACCTATTTTGGGCAATCAGTGATGGCTGTCCTAAAATTTCAGTGCAAATTTCACCTAATTTATTATCTGGTCTTAGGTTGCTCTTCTCATCACTACACTAGTTAATATGCTGACAAAGATGTTTTCCTTACTAAAGTGAAAAGTAGCAGTATGGAGTGTTGAAAACACATCATATGGTTCAGATGATCTGAATTGTACCCTGATCCCTAATCTAAGCAATATGGCCACTAAAAAAAATCAGTTTTTCTGAGCACCAGTTTCATTATCTGTAAAATGATGGGCATCTGGGAAAGAAGACTTAAGGTACATGATTTCTGTTTCTTTGACTCTATGTTCTATCTTGATTGAAGTTTTCATCACTTTAGGAAAAATTTCCTAAAATTTTTTTCAATATCACCCTTAAATACATGCTTTTATTACTAAAATATTTGTCACTATAGCAACCTCTTTCTCTCAACTAAGGATATGAATAAGTGTGTTGACTTTGAGACTCCTCCCCTCTTCCATAATAGAAGGAATTATTAATTCCAATAATAGAATTATTCTTTCTAAAGATGCCTCAGTATTCAAAATATGGTGTATCAGAATCTAGCCTATTCCTAAACAAATCAGATATATGTGGTAGAAAAGATTAATTCTGATATGACCAGACAATCATATTAAAACATTTTTTGGTTCTGTTGGTGCTGGCACAGTTGAGATAAAAGACTTATCTTTCGGGCGCCTGGGTGGCTCAGTTGGTTGAGCAACTGCCTTCGGCTCAGGTCATGATCCCGGAGTCCCGGGATCGAGTCCCATATCAGACTCCCGGCTCTGTGGGAAGTCTGCTTCTCCCTCTGACCTTCTCCCCTCTCATTCTCAGTCTCTCGCTCTCTAATAAATAAATAAAAAAAAATCTTTAAAAAAAAAAAGACTTATCTTTCTTTTGTATTGTTTTACTAGGATATTGTATCATAGGCTTTAGTCAGAAAGAATGAGTCCTTAACAAGAATTTACAACAGGAATTTACTGCAGAGATTTCTTTTTTACATGGATGATGGAAGGGCTAGAAAGCCAAACAAGGAATGGTGAGTAGTCTCAGATATTAAGACATACATGAAGCCACTCACTCCTAAGCAGGAGAGATGAAGAGAAAAGTGTAGGAGCTATTTATATCCAAATGAGGCTAAATCATGGCAGGACTGTCCATTAGGAGCTAGTACCATAAAGAAAGCATGATCCCCATGAGATTGCTGCCTAAGGAGGAGGTAAGCGGGGAAAACACTCTAGTTTTTTTTCCTTTCCTGCTTCACTACACTGCACCCCTCTCCACTGCTCCCCCATTATCATCCTGCAATTTCCAGCAGTGCCTCCCATTAGCTCTGCCCAACTGCGGACCTGCTGATACCGAAGCCTGGGAAATGCAGCTTGCAGGAGAAAAAATGAGGAATGGACAGGAGGTACTAGGCCCAGGATAGCACAAGTAAGGATAAGTGTGCAGGTTTCTTCCTCTGATAAAACAGTACATCCTTTGTCTGATTTGTTTCATCTTTGTTTCAGGTGAGCTTATCTAAGGTAAGACTGGATTTCTAGTGAAGAGAGACAATTATAGACCTATTCCGTAACCACAGAATACCCTCTCTATTACACACACTATGCCAAATATGGCTGATTATCCTTGGGAAGTTCTCCCTAACCTTTCTGTGTTTTACTCTCTCCAGCTGATTCACAAGACAGACGCTGGAGAAAGCAGGGAGCATTACACATTCTTTAGTTGCTACCTCTCAACCCAGAGACATTAGCTAAAGAACAGGCCCAATGCACTAGGTTCTATTCTAAGTAGTTTACATATATTAGCTGCTCTAAATCATTTAGTTACTTTGTATACGAACCACTTTAATATATTTTAGTGTTGTTAATGCCATATAACTAGTTAGAAAGAAATGCCTGTACCCCTAATCTACCTGGTTTTATCTTACTCAATTTATCTGTAAAACATGTTGAGTACTTAACACATGGATGTCTTCCTGCCACCATCTTGGAATTCATTAGGCTGAATATATATGTGGGGGCTTTAGGGGCACAGAGGAGAGGTGTCTCAGTCCTCTTTGGGTAGAGTGATAAGATGAAGGGCAGTCGGAGTTAACACCAACTTAAGAAATGCCCATATGTCTGTCTCCCCTGACTGACCACCCTTATATCAATATTAATATGTTGGTTAACATTAGCTACTCTAATGTTATTATCCAATATTACTTCCATCTTATTATTTAAAGAGCTTACATGCACTAAAAGCCTCTCTATACAGTTACAGAAGGCAGGATTAGGGCTGGTGGGAGCAAGATCGTCAGCTTCCTAATTTGTTTTTACATTAAAGATGAAATATTCTGATGTTAAAAGCTACCCTCAAACTGAACACTGGTAGTGGTAGGGGCCCTGCTTCTGGAAGTGTCCAAACAGAAACTGGG
Source organism: Nasua narica (assembly GCA_028533885.1). Lineage (NCBI taxonomy): Eukaryota > Metazoa > Chordata > Mammalia > Carnivora > Procyonidae > Nasua > Nasua narica. The sequence continues at coordinate 161,600,014 of CM052800.1, read as the reverse complement.
TGGTCCTAAGGATATTATAGAGAATGTACTGAGTAGGATATTCGATGTGGTGACTTCACAGATTACTTCAGACACAAATTATGTAAATGTTTAAACATGTGACTTAATAATGATATCTATATGATGTTTTGTCCTTGGATATATGCAAAATATGCAAAAATACAAAAAAAAGGAGTTGACTACCTATTAATAATAATGCTTTCCTCTCTTCACCAAGTCCTATAATACATTATAAAAAAGACAACGCTGGGGTGCATGGGTGGCTCAGTTGGTTAAGTGTCTGATTCTTGGTTTCAGCTCAGGTCATGATCTCAGGATGATGGGATGGAGTCCCAAAGGGGCTCCACAGTCAGTGGGTAGTCTACTTGAGGATTCTCTCCTCCTCTCTCTGCCCCTTCCCCCACTCATATATGCACTCTCTCTCTAAAATAACTAAAGAATCTTAAAAAAAAAAAAAAGACAAAACTGATGGCAGTGACCACCATTTATTGAACTTCTATTGTGGTGCCTTCGATAGCTCAGCTGGTAGAGCAGAGGACTGTAGAGGGAACTTCTATTATGTTCCATGCACGGTGATAAGGGCTTGGTAAATATAATCTTTAATCCTTAAAAAAGTTCTGCAATGTAGGTATTCTTAGAACAGTAAGAATTAGAGTTTAAGTAACTTACCCAAAGTCACACAGTGCATTGGAGAGCTAAAAATTCTCCCCTGGTCTGACTACAGATTCTGTACTTCATTGTATGATTTTCAGGTTTAGGCATCAACTTTAAAAAAATGAATCCCTTAATATTTATTGAACATTTGGTACTGGAACAGCACTAAGAAGGTATTATGAAGTTTTATGATAAATATAAAATGTGATTCTTAACCTCAGGCGTTGAACTACCCAGTTAGGAAAAGAAAACACTATCAAGTGAAAAAAAAAAAAGAGTGCAACGGATGAATCTGAAATAAATTTTACATCTATAGTATAAAATATGTAATTTTCCTTCATAGCAATCAATTAGCCAGTTATAACCTTCACTTTTTATTGGGTTTGGAAACCAAGATATGAGAATGTTTACACATCACCCTTTTTTTTATAGCTGATGAACCATACTAATGATTTCCACTGTAAAGACCAATAATTGTGCTGTAATTTCTTCAGTGATCTGTGCACATAAATTTTCCCTTAGATTTACAAGTATAGCTGCTATTTGGACAACCTAGTATTCTTTGCACTGTCTTCTCTTTAGTAACATGCTTGAAATTGTTGTTCAAAATAACCCCAGCCTAGGGCTTCATCAGCTGTCCTGCTCTCTGCTGCTGCTATTGTCCTCAGTCTCTACTAGGCTGTGTTGTTTGAAGTGGTCTTTCAGTGTGCCATATAGAATTGAATTTTGTGCCATAAACAATGAATTTTGAATTTGAATTCCTTCATAGTATCTGGATGTCATATGGAGGCTATTATCTAACTATCTAGTGACGTGGAGCAATGTTTTATTTAACAAATAATAAAATTATGTTCTGTAGATGAAAGATACCAATATAACTATGAGATACCTGTAATCAAAGTTCCAACCTATGGACACATGTCTTTACTGGACTAAAGAATTATTACAAGCAATTCTCAAACTCATGTTCTTGACATAGGTAGAATGAATAATGTGTCATGAACATACATGTTATACTATTTTCATGTATATATATGATTAAGAAAACACTAATTTATTTAAACAGTCACTGAATTTATATAGCTTTTATTATTTTCTTTAATCTTGTCTCTGCAACTAAATTATGAACTTGTTTTAATTCAAGTAGAATTAACATCAAGTGTTAAATTCATTTCAAGTGTTAAATACAATGATTCTACAATTCTATACATTACTCAGTGCTTATCACAAGAGTACTTAATTGCCTTCACCTATTTTATCCACCACCCACCTCCCCTCTGGCAACTATCAATTTGTATTCTATATTTATTTATTTATTTTTGTATTCTATATTTAAAAGTTTGTTTTCTCATTTGTCTCTCTTTAAATTTGTTTGCTTTTTTGTTTCTTCAAATTCACATATGAGTGAAATCATATGGTATTTGTCTTCCTCTGACCGATTTATTTCACTTAGCGTAATACACTCTAGCTTCATCCATGTTATTGAAAATAGCAAGATTCTATCCTTTTTTTTATTTTTTAATTTTTTATTTATTTTTAAAAAATTTTTTTAAAGATTTTATTTACTTATTTGACAGAGAGAGATCACAAGTAGGCAGAGAGGCAAGAGAGGGAGAGGGGGAAGCAGGCTCCCTGCGGAGCAGAGAGCCTGATATGGGGCTCGATCCCAGGACCCTGAATCATGACCTGAGCTGAAGGCAGAGGCTTAATCCACTGAGCCACCCAGGCGCCCCAAGATTCCATTCTTTTTGATGGCTGAGTAATATTCTATTGTGTATATATATCACTTCTTTATCCTTTCATCACTTCATGAACATTTGGGCTCTTTCCATAATTTGGCTCTTATTGATAATGCTGCTATAAACATCAGGATGCATGTGCCCCTTTGAATCAGTATTTTTGTATCCTTTGGGTAAATACCTGGTAGTGCAATTGCTGTGTCATAGAGTAGTTCTATTTTTAACTTTTTGAGGATCTTCCATATCATTTTCCAAAGTGGCTGCACCAGTTTTCATTCCTGTCAACAGAATATGAGAGTTCCTCTTTTTTTGCATCTTTGCCAACATCTGTTGTTTCCTCTCTTGTTAGCCATTCTGACAGGTATGAGGTGGTATCTCATTGTAGCTTTGATTTGTATTTCCCTAATGACGAGTGATGTTGAGCATCTTTTCATGTTTCTGTTAGCTATTTGTATGTCTTCCCATTTTTAAATTGTATTGTTTGGTTTTTTTGGTATTAAGTCATATAAGTTCTTTATATAGTTTGGATATTAACCCCTTATCAGATATACCATTTACAAATATCTTCTCCCATTCAATAGGTTGCCTTTTTGTTTTGCTGATGATTTTCCTGGCTGTGCAAAAGCTTTTTATTTTGGTATACTCCCAATAGTTTAAGTTTGCTTTTCTTTCCCTTGCCAAATGAGACATATCTAGAAAAATGTTGCAATAGCTCATGTTGAAGAAATTAGTACTTAGGTTTTCTTCTTGGAATTCTGTGGTTTCAGGTCTCACAGAGAGGTCTTTAATCCACTTTAAGTTTATTTTTGTGGATGGTATAAGAAAGTAGCCCAGTTTCATTCTTCTGCAAGTAGCTATTCAGTTTTCTCAACACCATTTGTTAAAAGACTGTCTTTTAACATTGCATATTTTTGTCTCCTTTGCTGTAGATTAATATAGCATAAAAGTATGAATTTATTTCTTCACTCTCTATTCTGTTCCCTTCATCTATGTGTATGTTTTTGTGCCAGTACCATACTACAAATTTGTGGTATATCTTGAAATCTGGGTTTGTGTCCTTTCTCAAGATTGCTTTGGCTGTTTGGGGTCACTTCTACTTCCATCAAATTTTAAGATTATTTGTTCTAGTTGTGCAAATATGCTGTTGGGATTTTAATAGGAATTGCATTAAGTCTGTAGGTTGCTTTGGCAACTATGGGCATTCTGACAGTATTGGTTCCTCTAATCCATAAGAATGGAATATCTTTTCATTTGTGTCATGTTCAGTTTATTTCATCAATATTTTATAGTTTTTGGATTAGAGGTCTTTTACCTCCTTGGCTAATTTACCTTCAGTATTTTATTATTTTTGGTGCACTTGTAAATGGGATTGTTTTCTTAATTTATCTTTCTGCTACTTCATTATTAGTGTGTAGAAATGGAACAGATTTCTATACATTAATTTTGTATCCTGCAACTTGACCGAGTTTATTAGTTCTAGTAGTTTTTTTAGTGGAACCTTTAGGGTTTTCCATATGTAGGATGCTATCATCTGCAAATAGTGACAGTTTTACTTTTTTCTTTTTAATTTGGATGGTGTTTCTTTTTTCTTGTCTGTGGCTGTGGCCAGAACTTTCAGTACTATGTTAATTAGAAGTGAGAGTGGACATTCTTTCTTATTCCTGATCGTAGATGAAAAACTTTCACTTTTTCACCATTGAATATGATAACTGTAAGTTTTTTATATATGGCCTTTATTATGTTGAGATATGTTCCTTCTAAACCCACTTTGTTAAGACTTTTTTTTTAAAGACTTTATTTATTTGAGAGAGAGTGAGAACAAGCATGAGAGGAAAGAAGGTCAGAGGGAGAAGCAGACTCCCTGCGGACCTTGGAGCCCGATGCAGGACTCGATACTGGGACTCTGGGATCATGATCTGAGTTGAAAGAAGTCACTCAACCAACTAAGCCACTCAGCCGCCCCTTGTTAAGACTTTTTATCATGAGTGAATGTTGTACTTTTTCTGATGTTTTTTCTACATCCATTGAAATGATCATATGTTTTCTATCTTTTTGTTATTGTGATGTATTGCATTGATTGATTTGTGAATATTGAACTATCCTTGCATCCCTAGAATAAATCACTTCATCATGGTGAATTATTTTTTTAATGTATTGAGTTCAATTTGCTAATATTTTGTTGAGGATTTTTGCATCTATGTTCATCAGATATACTGGCCTCTAGTTGTTTGGTTTTATTGTTTTTTTATTTTTAGAAGTGTCTGTATTTGGTTTTGGAATCAGAGTAATGCTGGCCTCATAAAGTAAATTTGAAATCTCTCCTCCTATTTTTGGAACAATCTTTTAAAAGAATTGATTGATTGATTGATTGAGGGGAAGGGGCAAGACAGAGAGAGAAGAGAGGGAGAGAGAGAATCTCAGATAGACTCCACACTGAGCACACAACCTGACATGGGGCTCAATCCCATGACCCTAAGATCATGAACTGAGCCAAAATCAAGAGTCGGATGCTTAACCAACTGAGACACCCAGGTGCCCCTATTTTTGGACATTTTGAGAAGAAAAGGTATTAACTTTTCTTTCTTTAATTGTTTGGTAGAATTTACCTGTGAAGCTATCTGGTTCTGGACTTTTGTTTGTTGGTAGTTTTTAAATTACTGATTCAATTTTATTGCTAGTAACTGGTCAGTTCAAATTCTCTATTTCTTCCTGATTTGGTTTTTGAAGGTTGTATATTTCTAAGAAGTTACATACTTTTTCTAGATCCTTCAATTTGTTGGCATATACTTTTTCATAATATTGTCTTAAAATCCTTTGTATATCTGTGATGTTGGTTGTTATTTCTCTTCTTTCATTTTTTATTTTGTTTATTTGAATCATCTTGTGTTTTTTTTTTTTTTTAATGAGTCTGGTTAAAGGTTTATCAATTTTGTTGATCATTTCAAAGAACCAGCTCCAGGTTTCATTGATCAGTTCTGTTTTTAGTCTCTATTTCATTTATTTCTGCTCTAGTCTTTATTATTTTTTTCTTCTACTGATTTTGGGCTTTACTTGTACTTTTTTTTGTTTTGTTTTTAAAGATTTTATTTATTTGACAGAGAGAAACACAGTGAGAGAGGGAACACAAGAGGAGGGGATGGGAGAGGGCAAAGCAGGCTTCCCACTGAGCAGGGAGCCTGATGGAGGGCTCAATCCTGGGATCATGATCTGAGCTGAAGGCAGACACTTAATGATTGAGCCTCCCAGGCGCTCCTTTACTAGAATTTTTTTTTCTAGCTCCTTTAGGTGTAAAAGTTGGTTCTTTATTTGAGATTTTTCTTACTTCTTGAGGTAGGCCTGTATTGCTATAAAATTCCCTCTTAGAACCGATTTTGCTGCATCTCAAAGATTTTTGGACCATTGTTTTCATTCTCTTTTATCTCCATGTATTTTTTCATTTCTTCTTTGATTTCATTAGCCCATTCATTATTTAGCAGCATGCTATGTAACTCCATGGATTTGTGTTTTTCCCAGATTTCTTGTGATTAATTTCTTGTATCATACTCTTGTGGTTGAAAAAAATCATAACATTTCAATGTTTTAAAATTTGTTGAGATTTGTTTTGTGGCCTAACGTGTGATCTATTCTGAAGAATGTTCCATGTGTACTTGAAAAGAAACTGTGTTCTGTTGTTTTAGGATAGAGTGTTCTGAATATATCTGTTAGATAAATTTGGTACAATGTGCCATTCAAAGCCACTATTTCCTTATTGGTTTCCTATCTGGATGATCTATCTATTGATGTGAATGAGTTGTTAAAATCCCCTACTGTTGCATTAATATTGATTTCTTCCTTTATGTCAGTTAATAATTGCTTTAGGTATTTGTGTGCTCCCACATTGAGTGCACAAATATTTATAATTGCTATATCCTCTTGTTGGAGTGTTACCTTTATCATTATGTAGTACCTTTCTTTGTCTCTTGTTACATTCTTTATTTCACTGTCTACTTTGTCCAACATAAGTATTTCTACCTCAGCTTTTCCTTTGCTTCCATTTGCACGATTAATGTTTTTCTATCCCATCACTTTCAATCTGCATGTATATTTATATGAAGTGAGTCTCTTTTTAGGCACTGTGTAGATGAGTCTTGCTTTTTTTTATCCATTCAGTCACCCTATATCTTTTGCTTAGAGCATTTAGTCTACTTACATTCAAAATAATTGTTGATAGGTAGGTACTTATTGCCATTTTGTTACTTGTTTTACGGTTGTTTTGTAGTTCTCTTTTTTCTTCTCTAGGTCTCTTCTCTTGTGATTTAATCACTTTCTTTAGCGATATGTTTGTATTCCTTTCTCTTTATTTTTTGCAGATCTATTACCAGTTTTTGATTTGTGGTAAAAAGTATATGGCTGTCTATATTAAGTTGATGGTCACTTAAGTTTGAACCCATTCTAAAATGACCAAAATATATACTCCTCCTCCTCCACATTTCAGATTTACAGTGTCATACTTTTACAACCTTTTATTTTGTGAATCCCTTGACTAATTTTTATAGATATATTTATTTTACTGTTTTTGTGCTTAATGCTTCCATGTTGGTTTTATGTGATTAATGTTTTATTATGTTTATGTGTACCTGTGAAATTTTTTTCCTTTCACAATTTTCTTATTCCTATTTATAGCCTTTTCTTTCCACTCAAAGAATCCCCTTTAACATTTCTTGCAAGACTAGTTTACTGGTGGTGAATTCCTTTAATTTTTGTTTTTCTGGGAAGCTCTTTATCTTTCCTTCTGTTCTGAATGATATCTGTGCTGGAAAGAGTGCTCTTCGTGGCAGTTTTTTTCCTTTTATTATTTTGAATATATCTTGCCACTTTTTTCTGGCCTACAAAGTTTCTGCTGAAAATCAGCTGATAGCCCTATGGAGTTTTCTTTGCATGTAACTGTTCTCTGTTGCTGCTTTTAAAATTCTGTTTTTCACTAGTTTTTCCCATTTTAATTATGTATCTTGGTGTAGACCTCCTTGGGTTGATTTTGTTGGGAGTTCTCTGTGCCTCTTGACTCTGGAGGTCTGTTCCCTTCCTCCAGATCAGGGAAGTCTTTTTTTTTTTTTAAGATTTTATTTTATTTATATGACACAGAGAGAGAGAGATCACAAGCGGAGAGGCAGGCAGAGAGAGAGAGGGGGGGAAGCAGGCTCCCTGCTGAGCAGAGACCTCAATGCGGGGCTCGATCCCAGGACCCTGAGATCATGACCTGAGCCAAAGGCAAAGGCTTTAACCCACTGAGCCACCCAGGTGCCCCAGATCAGGGAAGTCTTCAGCAATTACTTCTTCAAATAAACTTTCTGCCCCCTTTCTCTCTGATCTTCCCTGGGGATCCCTATAATGTTATTAGCTTGATCGTGTTGCTGAGTCCCCTTTACCTATTTCCATTTATTTTTTTAATGATATTTATCATGTTTGTCATTCTTTTATCATTTTTATCAATATATATTTAAAGATATCTGTTGTAGATTAGCTTTTCTGATAAGCAGACTCTGAGATGGAGTTTAGCACACAGGATATTTATTATGGGTTGTCTGTGGAAGTAAGAAGATGTAAGAATGAACAGAGAGAGAAATTTAGCTCTGATGCTGGACAAATGAGAGCTTCAGCTATCCCTATGGGGGATACTGGAGCTAGAAGGTCCCTTCAGAGTAATTACAAGTCAGCTTGAGATCAGCCATTATATGTAGTCTAATCAGGAAGGGTTGGCCAAATCTGTTTGTCAAATCGTTGTCTCTTCCCTCATGGATGCTCACTGTGAGGAATAAGCATGTGATAGAAATATTCACACTTTGTGTCCATTCCCTTATGTCCAACCTCTTACTTTTAGCCTAAATCTACTCTCCCAATCATCTACTCTTTCTCATTCTTTGACTCTGACAAAGGAGGCCAGGCTGTATATCATGTACTTGACCAGCCAAGCAAATCGCTATTGTCCATGAGTGTTAATATGGTTTATATATGTGCCGCTTCTCTCCGCACCAGAGTAAATGAACAACCACATTAATCCTGATACATCTTCTAGTGTCCACCCATCAGTAGGTTGCCCTCCATTTTCGACTTGGATCTATGGAGCTAACCCATTTGTGAATCAAACTCAGCCTTAGTTCATAGATCCTCCATATGTCTATAGGTATAAGCTAAAGGAGAGGTACTTGTTCAACAATGGCAAGTGACATGAGTGTCTTGGCTACCTGCTCCTATGCCCTCTAGTCCTGCCCATACTTCAACCTGAGTATGCCACTTGCACACAAAATTGGATTGCTGTTGGGCCTGCCCAACCTGATGACTTGATAGTTCTGACAGAAACAAACTCATAATGGTATTTATGGCTACCAGGTCACTCAGTACCTATATTTATTTCCTATGCCTGCTGTCACAAATTCTCACAAATGTGAGGCTTAAAGAACACACATGTATTCTCTCATACTTTTGGAGACAAGAAATCCAAAATCAGTAACTGTGGGCCAAAATCAAGGTGTCGGCAAGATCATACCTTTTTAAGAGGCTCTACAGAAGAATCTATTCCTTACCTTTCAGTTCCTGGCAGTGACCATCATGCCTTGCTTTGTGACTGCATCACTTCAGTCTTTGCCTTCATGGTTGTATTGCCTCCTCCTCTTCCGTCTATGTCAAATCTTCTGTCTCCCTAGTACAAGTATACATATCATTGTATTTAGGACCCACTCAGATAATCCAGAATAATCTCTCCACCTCAAAATTCTTAATTTAATTGCATCTGCTGAGAATTTGCCATGTAAGAACATTTACTGGTTTCAGGAATTTGAATGTGGGTATCTCTTAAGGGAGCCATTTTTCAGCCTACTCCAGTACTTCATAGTCAGACATTTTGTCTTTACCAGGACCCAGTAGCAGCCCTGGAAGTGGTTTTTCAAAGATATACAATTGTCTGCTAACGATGCCATGACTTTGTATAGAAACTTAGCAATCTAAATTGTGAGTTTCTCATTTAGACAGCATCTTTTCCTACCACTACCATGACTAGTTCCATAGGATTTGCAGGGTTATATGACCCAACCTGCAGGAAAGCTTGTAGTACAGACCAGACCTGCTGCAGAGCCCTTTTCCTGCTCTAAGAGGCTCTCAAATTTGACAGTATTTAGAATCAGCCAGATTATAGGTCAGAACATTATTTCTAGGTATAGAATATGCTGCCTCAAGAGCCAAAGGATTTGATGTGGTGTTGTGCTTCCTTTGTCATACTGGAAGTGAGAGACACAATGATTTGTCCTTTGTCCTTTGCCTTTGATGAAATATTGAAGCATGGCCCTAACCACTGGACCCCTGAAAATTTTACTGATGAAGTATGCTTCTAAATCTTTACAGAGCTTATCTCTCACATTTTTACCAAGGTTTCCAGCACTATAGCCAACCTTTTCTGTCTGATCAGCATGAAGTCTCGGATCAATGTGATGTCATGTATAATGTCCAGACAGAACAGATCTCCTAGGGCAATATTATGGTAAAGGATAAGAAAAATAAAATAGTCCTGCAGCGAAACTGTAAATATATACTGTTGGCCTTTCTGTGTAAATGCAAGGTGTTTCTGATCCTCTTTCTTTGCTAGGAATGGAAAATAACTCATTAGTCAAGTCAGTGGCTGCATATCATGCAGCTGAGGTCATATTAATCTCTTCTAGCAAAAATAGAGCATATATAGCATAGCAGATGCAATTTAGGATTTATTTTAGTTGAACTGGTGGAAAATTAGTCATTTTCCAGGATCCTTCTGATGGTTGCAAGGACACCAAACTGATAAGTTAAGTGGAGGTATGATAGAAACTATATGCTTTAGATGTTTTAGAGTGGCACTAATTGTGACATATTTTGGAGCAAAATATTTGTTTTGATTTCTTTCTTGGCTCAACGGGGGAAGAAAGGAGGTCAGTTTCAAAGACTTCCACTTGGCCTTCCCAGCTGTGATAGATTTAACCCCCAAAAGAACCCACTGGTGGTGTTTTGCCAAATACAAATTATTTATATACTGAATATACAATCATAAATCATAGAAATGGTCTTTGGGTAGCACAGAACCAGTGGACCCCCTATGTTTGGATGCTTATCATGACTTCATTTTTTACCTTTCTTATATATTCCTCATCTCTGGCAGGAACCTATGATGATGCTTTCAGTCTCAAAGTATTAGTGACAGCCCAAATTTTGTGCCTTGTAGTTCTTGAAATGTTTGTGCATTTCTTTTTCCCTAACATACAATTCCATCCAAGAAAATGGCTGTAGGTCCATTTGGGGAAGGATGGAAACCTTTATCCAGTTTACCTGCCAATATCACTTGGGGTCATTACTCCCCATGAGGGGCAGTGGCCTCATCTTTAGAGAGTGGGATCCAGATCCAAAAAGTAGCTCAGACATAGAAATTGGGAAGAAGTTATAGCCTTATATTGGAGAAATTGCCCTCAAACTTACCTATCTTTAGTTTCCTTTGATGTTACAAAATAAGTGTATCATTGTTTCCTACTCACTAATTTTATCTCTAGGGTCATCATGTTCTATTAAATTTGTAGAGCCCTTGCTTCTCCTTCTACTTTACCATTAAATATGCAAATTGCAACTACCTAACTTCTAATAGTTAATGCTATTAAATAGCCTTTATTTTTCCAGAATCCTATCATCCCTATTGCTATCAGTGATCCTAATTCTCTAGTACCCTCTCTTATAGTCAGCCTTGTCCTATAGAGGAAAACCAGCGCCACTAATTTTAGTGATGCTGGTCACCCTTTCAATAGCACATTCTTTATAGCCTTAATAAATGGTGTGCCTACTTCCCTGAGGCTTTAAACATTCTTTGCCCTCTGCCAAAGTGATACCTGGCATTTCAACTTAAGTTAGCACAGGCCACTGATTATTCAATGCTTCTAGGAGACATCCTAAAAGTAAATTTATACCATCTTCTTGTGTCATTACCAAGGTGTTCAATCTATTATGGTGGGAGAGTGATCTCAAATTAATAAACTTTCATGTATCCAACTTTACACATTTGCCCTTTTGATCAAAAGCCCTCAAAATTAAATACAAAACATTTTCTTGCTTGTTGTTGGCACACTACTGGCAAAGTCTTAAGAGTCCTTTTGGATAGAGTCAATTTCCTCCTTTATCAGAGTCAGCCCATTCCCAACTGGGCTATTTTGTGATTGAGCCTAGATATAGACCCAGTGACTTAGTAGGGACTAAGAACAGATCCTGAGAAAAGAGTATGTCTTTCGTGGAAAAAGCCTCTAGATTATCTCCAAGCAAAAATGAGTTGGGCATTTCAATAGGGAAGGATGAGCCATATTAGCATCTCATCAATCTTCAATTTACCGTTTCCTCCATATTTATTAGACTCATGATACATCAGAACAGCTAATTCAGTCCCTTCATTGGCATCAAATCACTACTGATAAAGGTTTTAACAATTACACAGAGGGGCAAGATAGCTGGGGCTATGAGATTCTCATTAGTGATGCACCTCCAAACCCAATCCTAGCACCTGCTTTCTCAAAACATTCCTAGTATCAAGTTTCACAGGTCAGTTTGGGTTCCCTCTGAAGCAAATTCCTAAATGGAGGTTAGCAGGCAGCATGTTTACTAAGAGTGCCTTTGGGATCAACACCTGTGGAACAGAGGTTGATGTGTTCAATTTCTGTTGAAAGCAGAAATTTCAAGTATTTTAGATCATGACCATGGGACCAATTCAAATGTTATCAAATGTGTAAGATTTAACCAGAGGAAAAAAAAATACTGGAAAATTTGATAAGTCTTTTTCAATGTTTATCTCTTACATGAAACCTTAAAATTTACTTTGTTTTGAATTTTTCATGGAGGAAACATCCACGCATATTTCTTTTTTTTTATTATGCTAAGTTATCCAATGTATTTGAATGAATTTTCAAAATCTTGACTGATGTGCCTGGAGAATATTCATAGCAGAATTAAAAGATGCTACTAGTAGAGTGGCACCTGGATGGCTCAGATGGTTAAAAATCCATCTCTTGATCTCAGCTCAGGTCTTGATCTCAGGGTTGTGAGTTCAAGCCCTGTGTTGGGCTCCACAATGGGTATTGAGCCTATTAAAAAAAAAAAAAAGCCAGTGGTAGAAATCTAGGAAGATTTAAAAAGTAAATTTACTTATTCTTTTAACATAATAGTTATTGGACAGGTACTATGAGACAGATCCTGTTTTAGACAGTAGGAATATGTTGGTGAACAAAACAGAAAAAGATCCCAGTCCCCAAGAAGATGAAGGAGGCAGACAACGAACAATAAACATACTAAATAGTTCAATGATATAGTGTGGAAAATGTGATAAGTGCTGGGAGGAAAATGAGCATAAAGAGTGTATGATGATAGCTTTTTTAAAAAAAGATTTATTTATTTATTTATTTGTTTGTTTGTTTGTTTGTTTGTTATTTGAAAGAGAGAGCAGTGGGGAGGAACAGAGGGAGAGGGAGAGTCTTAAGCAGACTCCACACAGAGCATGGTGTCTAATGTGGGGCTCAATCTCAGGACCCTGAGATCACGTCTTGAACAGAAACCAAGAGTCAGACGTTTGACTGTACCACCTAGGTGCCCCAAGATGATAGTTTCAAATGAATGGGGTGTTCATTGAAAGCATCTCTGAGTTTAAGTTTGAGCAGAGACTTGATGGATAAATGAACCATGGAATACAATGTCAACAGTTGTCCTCAAGCCCCACTTCTTGCAGGATGATATAGAGGGCCCAGTGATGAATACACAGACAGTGGGTTGCAGTAGAGCAAAAAATCCCTCAGTTTAGGGTATCCCATTCTTTTATAATGCTCAGTAATTCTGCTTGACTTTTATCCCCATGGAAAGACACTAGTTCTATCTTTCAAGATTGGTTGCTACACAAATATCCCTAAAATATATTCAAGAACAAAGGTAGTCAGTGTCTCTTCTCACAAAACTTACAGAAATGCTGTAGACCCAAAAGGAATGGTCCCTTTATGGATGAGACCTTAATAAGAGCAGTACATAGGAGTGACGGGAATTAAAGCCTAATTGGAATTAAGTCTTAGAGAGAATGGAAGGAGAGGATTTAGAGACAATAATTACATATAGACAATTCTTTTTGAAAAGCTTCACTGCAAAGGAGGGCAGATAAGTGGGATAATAGCTTGAAGAGAAATGTGTTCAATATATATTTTCTCTTTTTGGTTTTTAAGACGGAAAAGACAAAAGTATTTGTATGCTGATGAGAATGACCTATTAGAGAAGGAAAAATTGATAATTTGGGAAAAGGGATACAAAATTACTGAAATAGTGCCTTTGAGTAGAGAAATGGAATGAGATTTATTTTAAAATGTAGGTTTCAACCTTCAGATTATAGCCTAAGGAAGAAGAGATCATAAGAACACAGATAGAATAAATGAATAGATGCGGTAGTAAATTTGTGGAAGCTTTCTTTCGATCACTTCAATTTTCTCAGTGAAGCAGGAACTAAAAGCAAAAGTCAAAATTGAAAATCAGAAGTGTTGCATATTTAAGTAGAGATGAATAAGTCTAAAATAGTATTATAGGAGAGTGGGAGAGCACATGGACCAGAATCTATATGGTTGCCATGGAATCTACCTAAGGCCCCTACCATGAATTTCATGATAAGTCATTCAGCATGGTTTTGTCTTTTCCCAGTCTTGAATAGTGGATTAAGTGGATGGTATTTTAGATTTTTTCCATCTTGATGCTTCCCATCAACCACACTATCAAGGTGTCAAGACAATGACAAATATATAGGTTCTGGTTTATCTTTATGCTTTCCAGTTTTACTTGTTTTCTCCTGTCAAGATTTTTCTCCCAATTATTGGCCCTGCTGACCTATAATGACTCTTAGCCACCTCCAGATGCAGAGACTAGAGCCTTCCATAAACTCCTTCACCAGTTCCTGTAAATGTGTAAAAATTGATCCATACTATAAATTCCTTTGTTACTCATCACTAAGTGTTTCTGCTTACTTAGTTGAACCTCAGCTGATGCTGGTAGCTTTTTATGTAATCCAACAGACCTTCTGAAACTAGGACTGGAGGTCAGCTAGGTGTTTTCTTTGTTTGTCATTATTGGTTACAATTAGTTTCCCTATTCTTCCCTAACCTCTGTCCCCCTTCTCATTTTTAAATATCACGTCTTCATATTATATCACCCACTACTTTCCTTATTGCTTTTGACCTCTAATGAAGACTGGCTTGATTGCTTGCTTGCTTGCTTTCATATCTAAAATTCTTTAACCATTTGGGGGTTTTTATATATTTTCCTTACTGAGGTATAGTCTATACAATAAAATACAAAGATTAAAGTGTTCATTTACATTAGTTTTGTCAGGTTACCATGTTACCATGTTACCATCACCAAATCAGATATAGAGCTTTTATATCATTCCAGGAAATTCACCTATGCCCATTCCCAGACAGCATCTATCCCCCAACCTGCCACACATACACAGGGAAATAGCTTCAAGTTTCTCTCATATTAGATTAGCTTTGCCTGGTCTTTGTAGTTCATATAAATGAAATCATATATATTCTTTTGTATTTGCTTTCTATCACTTACCATAATTTATAGTCCAAAATTTAACTCTTGGCAAATTCAATATCCATATAGTTAGTAGTTCTAATACCCTATATTTTGAATGCTTTTTCCTTCAATGATTTTTTTTTCCCTAATCCACCTTATCCACTCATTTCCACTGTTAACCCTTGTCTGGTCATTACCAGCAATAGAATCCTCACACCTTAAAATCTTAATTCCATGCATCCCACTCTCCAATCACCACCATATAACTCTCCAGCCAATGCATTTTTGTATCCTCACTGCAATAGCCCTTCAATTTTATCAGAGCAAATAATTTATTAATACTATTACCATTTGCTTTTTCTTATCTCCAGAATGTCCTCTTCTTCCTCCTTGCCCACTTTAAATTATCCCAGCCATCATTATAACTACCCTCTTGCATATCCCCTCAATTCCCTTGATACTTTCTCATTGCCTCCAAGACTGATAAGGCTTGGGTGACCTGTAGAAGATGAAGACTTTCACCATGGAGCTACACACATACCTGGCACGGAACTTGGAAAACTAAAAAAGGTGAATAGGAAGGTTTTCTTGCTGCCCCATGAAAATAAGATGAGCCAAGAGAGCAGTGAAACTATGGCCCTGGCACACTTCACTGACCTTCAGAACATAATGGCTACTGCTTCACTTTTGTCTTTCAAGTCCCATGCAAATATCTCTTGTAGCCAACTTTTGCCTAGAGACTTACAAGGGAGAGAATTTTGAGAGTCATAGTTTCACTTTAGCTGAGTCGACCTAATACAAAGCAACCACAGGATCTCTTGAGAGAGCTGTAGGGGAAACAAGGTCCTTTTTTTTAAAACATTTTTTTTTAAGATTTTATTTATTTATTTGACAGAAAGAGGCACAGCGAGAGAGGGAACACAAGCAGGGGGAGTGCTAGAAGGGAGAAACAGGCC
>CM052800.1:161560627-161583592 GCA_028533885.1 Nasua narica | reverse complement strand
TAAGGCAGACACTTAACCGATTGAGCCACCCAGGGCCCCCAGATGACCATTTCTTATATGTTACCAGCATCCATCCAGCAGAATATTTTCACAATGTTTACCTCTAAGTCGATAGTAAACTATGATTATGTCTTCCTTTGTATATGTTTTTGCTGGAATCTATAAATTCCTTACTTCTTCACTTGCTTAGTTTTATATATACATTTTAATGTTTTCCTCAAATGCTCCACAGTTATATGCCTTGAAACGGGTCTTTTAAATATATTGTGCGAGGCCCTGAAGTATTAAATCTAAGGCCTCATATTCTTTCTTTCCCAAATGTGACTAGATGCATACAATTTACCAGTTTTGAGTGATTTTTGTGAAAGACCTAAGAAGAATTGTCAAGTGCATGATCTTATCACTGTAAAATTTCCACAAGTAAAAGCATTTAGGGCAGAAAGAGGAACTAGAATGTATTTTTTGCCTAATTGACTCTCCAGGCACAGGCTGGCCTCTTATTTTCATTTTTATTTGGCACTTGTGCAAACATGCTATTTCACACAGTTTCCATTTTCTAATTTGAGATTAAAAAAAAAAAACTTTGAAGGGTCTAAGCTGTTTTTCTTCAATACTTTCTTATTTTTCTGGGTCTCAGTTTCTCCAATAATAAAAAATTAGTCTCTTTCTTCAGTAAAATTTTGTAGGGAAAATAAAATATATACACAAATCTTTGGATATACTAATCCAATTTTGGTAGGCCGAGTAACGACCCCCAAAGATGTGTCTACACCCTAAGCTGCAGAACCTGGAGGGAGCATATTTCTTTACATGGCAAAAGGACTCTGCAGATGTGACTAAGTTAAGGATCTTGAGATGGGGAGATTATTCTGAATGATCTCAAGGGGCTCAATATAAGCATAAGGGTCCTTATAAGACGTAGACAGGAGGACTAGAGTGAGAGAAGGGGGTATGATGATGGAAACAGTGGTCACAGAGAGAGGAATATGCTATGTTGCTGGCTCAGAAAATGGAAGGAAGGATCATGAGCCAAAGAATGCAGGCAGCCTCTAGAAGTTAGAAAAGTACAGATTCTCCTCTGGACCCTCTGGAAGGAACCAGCCCCACTCACAGCTTGATTTTAGACCTCCAGAACTATCAAATAATATGTTTGCATTATTTCAAGCCACCAAAATGGTATGAACATTATAGCAGCAATAGGAAATAATGTGTCAGTGCATAGCACATCAGTTTGGGAACTCATATTAATCCGGTTTTGACACCTAATTATCATGTAGTACTTATTGATTGATTTTGTAACAATCTCTTTTTAGGGATATATACTGAAATTTCACTACATCCTGGGATGTCAGACCCGGGGTTTTGGATAGAAAAAGACCCGCTATGGAAAAGGACCCACAGTTTATTTCTCCCTGTCCATCACTCACCTTGGACAAGAGTGCAGTTAGACACACGATGCATCCAGCAAAGACAAGTCTTCAATACTGTAGACTAACAGTTAATAGCATAGGCCAAAGAGCCAGACTGCCTGAGTTCAAAAGTGACTCTGCCACTTGCCAACTTTCTAACTTTGCAAGCCTCTGTTTCCTGAATTATAGAATAAAGATTAGAATTCCTTCCTTGTAGAGGTTTTGTAAGAATTAAATAAATTAGTCCGTATAAATTACTTAGCTCAGTGCCTGGCACAAAGTAAGTGTAAGCACTCAGCAAGGATGTTATTATTAGTATTAGTCATCGCTATTATTATTAAAATCAGTTTATTAAATTACTCAAAAGAAAACACATTCCTATTACTGCCACAATGTTCTTCCTCTTTAGGACTGTGTGTCCAGTTCCTCAAAGGAATTCTATTAATGGCAACATTTGAGCTCCATTTTGGAAATATTTGTCTTTCTTTTTTTGTAATTCAAATGTTTTCCATTGCAGAAGAGTTAGAGACTTTCTAAACAATACTATTTCAATATCCATCAAACATTAAACAAAACAATAGAAATCTTACTGCCAAATGGCAAGAGTCTGGAAACATTGTCTCCCACGTTATGAAAATATAACGCATTGCCTTCCATCCACCAAGCCTACAAAATTTATTCAGCAGTTGGAATAAATCATCCCTCTTAGAAACATGAGAACTGGCTTACATCATGACTATTTTCTTATATGGCTCAGATCCTTTGCCACAGCTACTTTTTTGTGATAAAATATTTTGGGAATACTTCTGCCAACCAAAGCAACTATGTCAGTAAGTTAAACTGCACTGTCAATTATAAAAAGAAAGGGAAAGGAAAGGAAAGGAAAGAAAGAAACAGAAAGAAAGAAAGAGAAAGGAAGGAAGGAAGGAAGGAAGAGAAGGAAGGAAGGAAGGAAGGAAGGAAGGAAGGAAGGAAGGAAGGAAGAAAGAAAAACAAAGAAAAGAAAGAAAGAAGAACCAGAATGCTGTTTTCATGGTCAGGATTTTAATCTGTTCTTATGGCCTTGTGCCAAGTCTAGTTG
This sequence comes from Nasua narica, assembly GCA_028533885.1. NCBI lineage: Eukaryota > Metazoa > Chordata > Mammalia > Carnivora > Procyonidae > Nasua > Nasua narica. The sequence continues at coordinate 161,581,102 of CM052800.1, read as the reverse complement.
TTTTCTGACATATTTTTATATTCGTACTTAATGTACCATGTCTCTTTCTTTATCAGTCAATTTGAGTGTTAATTGCTGGTGCATAATCTTAGCAACATTATTCCTGTTGATAAAATCTTTAGCAGTGAACAATAGGACATTTCCCAGTTGCTTATTCCATTACCATACTAGTTGTATCTTCCCATTCTCTGGCTTCAGTACTTTACCACCGTACTTCCCAAATTTGTGTGTCCTAAGAGTCATCAACTAAAAATAGAAATACTCAGGCTTCTCTCATGGACAGTATGATTTAGCCGGCCTGGGGGTGAAGTTGGGGAGGTCAGAAAAACTATAATTTTATCTAATGAACCCAGCAATTAGGCAAATTAGAAACATTTTGTTTGTGAAGTTTAAGTCTGGTTGTTCTGTTTGTTTATTTGCTTGTTTGTTTTAAGCCCCTCAGAGGCAGTAAGGATTGATAGTAAAAACGTGGAAGGATTTGATGAGCTTCCCTGGTTAAGTGAGAACATTCCTTTCCTGTACCTGACTACAGATCTCTGTAAAATCCTAGGGAATATATTCGTTCCCAGTCTGGCAGCACAATCAATAGGATACAGTGAAGAGGTTAAAACCAATTTTTAAAAATCTATTTTACGAACTCTTGATCCTTGTCCACAACAACCTGGTGTACTAGTGTTTGCCTTGACTTCTAGATGAGAAATTCTGTATCATAATTATAAAAATGCCTTGAGTAGAAATTAATAACTTCCATCTCACACTGGAACACATAGTTTATTTTCCAAACTCTAGAAGAACTCAGGATCTACATTCATTAAGTTGACAGAAAGAAAGTTAAGGTGAACTTTAATTTATTGTTTCAAAACATGATTATCTTATTGTATATATTAATTCCTGGGCCTCAGGGTCCTTTATAATTGAGAAGAGGATTGTTTGTTGTCTTTTCATGTATTTTATATATATATATAAATTATATGTCATATACATAATAATAAATAAATATAATTCCGGTCCCTTAGGATATATTATATATAATATATATATTTCATACCCTACCAAAATTTTCTTCATATAGATCTGTAAAGTTGGGTGTGGAATTTTGTGAAAATCAGACAGATGGTAATCTGGCAAAAAAAAAGAATTCTGATCCATTAGTATACATATTTTACACCTTACCAAAATTTTCTTCATATAGATCTGTACAGTTGAATGTAGAATTTTGTGAAAATCAGACAGAAGGTGATCTGGCAAAAAAAAAAAAATTCTGATCCCTTAATATATATACTTCATACCTTACCAAAATTTTCTTCATATAGATCTGTACAGCTGAATGTGGAATTTTGTGAATATCAGACAGATAGTGATCTGGCAAAGAAAAATTCAAAAACATCCATTTTCTTTGTATCTTTTAAATTCCTGCTACTTTTTATGCTTAAAGAAAATTGGGAGTCTGTGCCCTTTCTGAGTTTTATCAATTTTTTTAAAAACTTAAATAAATCTCTTATAAAACTAAAGGACTCTCTAAGGATAAAGACAAGACAGTAGAAAAAGATGTAAATCAGGACAGTTTCTATAACTTCCCATATTCTTTTTTTTTTTAAATATTTTATTTATTTATTAGAGAGAGAGATCACAAGTAGGCAGAGAGACAGGCAGAGAGAGAGGGTGAAGCAGGCTCCCCGCTAAGCGGAGAGCCCGATGTGGGGCTCGATCCCAGGACCCCGAGATCATGACCTGAGCTGAGGGCAGAGGCCTTAACCCACTGAGCCACCCAGGTGCCCTAACTTCCCATATTCTAAATTATTTCTTGAGCACTAAGTACTGAGAACTTGATATTTGCTGAAGATTCAAAGAATAAAAGTCTTTGCACTCTTGTAGTTAACAGTCTACTGAGCGAAAAAAAGAGAGAGAGAAAAGAATTATAATTATGTGAGAAATATGCAAAGGGAACAAAAGGGAAAAATTGCTACACCAATAGGTAAAGCCAGACAGAAAGGAGTAGAAGTGAACAAATGTTAATAGAGAGGTAAAACTTGAACCAGAGTAATAAAAGATGAGTCAAAACTTGCTCTGGGCATACTGAGGGTAATAAAAACTTCTTTCTTAATGGGACAGACTTGAGGATATTTTATTAACTACAATGAAGGCCCTGTGAAGAGCAAGAGGGATGGATGATTGACGAGATCTGTGAGGGAGGATGAGCATAGGATATAACAAGAGGAAATCAGATGAGCTAAAACTAGAGATGGAGCCATTTCCTTAGAGAGTGGAGCAAGATGGCAAAATGGAATTAAGTGAGATTATAGATAATTGTATAGGTCCAAAGATAAAACATTGAGATAGTTTAATCTAAGGCTTCCTTTCAAAGTGAAATAAGGAGAAATAGATACCAATGAAGACAACACAAGCCAGTTTATTGACCATAGTATGCCACTTACTGTGTTAAGAGCTTTAAATGCATTACCTTAATTAATTTCTCCCAACAGAGTTGATAATGTTACTGTCTCTATTTTACCAAATAAGAATTTAAAAATATAAGAAATGCTGTAACTTCCCCAGGTTACAGAAGTCTTGGCTGGTGGAATTATAATTTAAGATAAGAGCATCAGCTCAGAATGAGAGGGATTGTTAGGGGAAGATTTGAATGGTGTAGTTAAACTGTCTTGGGAAGGGGAAAAGCAGCTAAAAGAATAGCTGAGGAACATTAGGGACCTGGGTAAGGAGAAATTCCTTTGCCTTGATAAAAACCAACCTTATTGGGGCGCCTGAGTGGTTCAGTGGGTTAAACCTCTGCCTTTGGCTCGGGTCATGATCTCAGGGTCCTGGGATCCAGCTCCGCATTGGGATCTCTGCTCAGCAGGGAGCCTGCTTCCTCCTCGCTCTCTGTCTGCCTCTCTGCCTACTTGTGATTTCTCTCTGTCAAATAAATAAATAAAAATCTTTAAAAAAAAAAAACCAACCTTATTTTTCAATTACAGAGAAAAGAATGGATATTGGAGAATAGTAGTGTCAGAGTATTTTTCTGTTTTAGTGTTCTTACTTGACAATAATACCTTATGTTAGTTTCCTTTTTTTTTAATCTAATGGTCTGTGAAATTTGAAATCATAATGCAATAGTGCAAAAACATCAGATTAAGCATTATCAGAACAAATTATAGACTCAACTTTGACTTTGTAATTCTTAATATCTGTGGACCTCACCTCATCTTTAAAATGCAGATGATTTTGAAGATCACATTTTATCCCGATAAATTAACTGACCTAATAAATTAAAAGTGAAATGAAAATGTGAATACATGAGGAATGTATTACATTCTTATACATGTAATATACACTATATTCTGGCCTATCAGTTAATCAAAATATGCACATGTATATATTTTTTATTTTAATAAGCTATTTCTCATTATGTAATGCTGGATAGGAGATTCTAGAATAGGATTCTAGAAAGTTTTGACAGTTCAAACATAGCAAATAGTAATAAAATTTATCTCTGTATTTTATGTGTGCTTTAGATGAACAAGATTTAATTCATCTTCTGTCTTCTTAAATACCTCATTTCTAGCTTAATTCAGCAGTCAGACTTAAATTAAACATTAAGACAAAAGGAAGATCAATGTTTGAAAGTTACCAAAAAAAGGAGGCATAAAGTTCTTTTTAGTAAAGTTTCAGTGAAGGTGAGCATCTTTGAGAAGCTTGGAGGGTAAATTTCTCTTTGTCTAAAATTTACTAGAATATTAGACTCAGATTCTATCTTGCTTTACCCTGGGAAACAACTAAACTCATTTAGTTTATAAACAAAATAAGTTTAAAATAGAATACACATACTTTTTCAAGTACACATGGGACATTTACCAGATAGATCATATTCTGAACTATCAATAGATTTCAAAGGATTGCAGTCATACCAAATATGTTTTCTGTCAAAATAGAATTGAATTAGAAGTCAATAACAGAAATATATCTGGAAAATCTCCACATATTTAGAAACTAAATACCACATAAGTCAAAAAAGAAATTACAAGGGAAATTAGAAAGTGTCTTGAGCTGAATTAAAGTGAAAATACACATATCGAAATTGTGGGATGCTGCTAAAGGAGTACATAGGGAGAAATTTTTTGGATGAAACGTATAACAGAAAAAGAAAAAAGACCTTGAATCAACGTCTTCAGCTTCAAACTTCAAAAATCTAAAAAAGTTAACCAAATTAAGCAGAAAAGAGGATTTATTACAGATCAAAGTGGAAACCAAAGCAATAGAAAACACAAAAAAAAATTAGAAAAAAAGAAACCAAAAACTGGTTCTTTGTGAAGATCAATAAAATTAATAAACTTTTTAAAAGATAAGTCAGAAAAAGAAAAGATACAAGTTAACAATACCAGAAATGAGAGAAGTGACATCATCACAGAAATTATAACTATTACAGCCGTAATAGGGAATAATATGTACAAATGCATACCAATAATCTTAGCAACTCATAAAAAATGACAATTTACTTGAAAGATAACTTACCAACACTCACATATGAAGAAGATAGATAAAAAAAAAGAAAAGGGATATTAACTAGACTTATTGTGGGCATCATTTTATCATGTATAAAAATATTGAATCACTGTGATAGTCACCTGAAACAAATAGGATATTGTACATCAATTATACTTCAATAAAAAAATTTTGAAGTAGATAATTCTGTATCTATTTTTTAAGATGAATTTGTAGTTAAAAACCTTCCTACAGAGAAAATTTCAAACCCAGATGGTTCTGCTGGTGAATTTCATCAAAGATTTGAGGAAGTGATGATACCAATTTTACACTAACTCTTCCAGAAAATTGAAGAGGAGGGAATACTTTCCAACTTTTCCCACAAGATCACCATTACCCTGATCACAAAACCAAAGATACTATAAAAGAAAGAAACCAGAGACCAATTTCCTTCATCACTATGGATACAAATATTCTAAATAAAATTTTTGCAAATTTAATTTGATAAAGCATATAGAAGATAATGCTTCCTTATGAAACTGAGAGGGGATTCATTCCTGGAATGCAAAATTGGCTTAACATTTGAAAAACCAATCAATGCAAATCACCTTATTCACTGAAAAAGAAAACCACTGGAGTTTCTCATCCAAATGGTGACTTAGGAAGACCTTAAACTCACCCCCTCTAAAGAACATGTCAGTTCACACTTGTTTATAGGGCTCCTGAATAACTGAGGGCTGACTAAATGGCTTCTGCACAACAAAAGATGGAACAGCAAAAGGGAACCTCTAGAGAGAGGGAGACATGGTAACTAAGGAAACCCCCACCCCCAAGTCCTGTGAACTGCAGTAAAGAGGGATGGTACTGAGGGACTGGGAGCATTTTTGTCTATCCTTAGGCACAGAAAAAAGCCATGGTTAAAGTTAATAAAAGATTCAGCCCTAGAATTCTGCCAAACAGCGGAGGAGCTGCTGGAAATCTTTCTGGGTCAGAGGAACTGGAAACCAACATGAATTGTGGTCCACCTCCACCTTGAAGGCACAGAACAATATATGGTCCTGGTGTATTACCAGCCTGCCACCTCAGTGAGCCCTACAAGAGCCCCTAGCCCACACCAGCCCCAGCCATCGCATCAAGGTAGCCACAGGATGGTGCATAGCAGAACATCCCTGGTTAGCACCCACTACAGCTGCAGCCTGCCTTCGTCAAGGTGACACATGTACAAAGCACCCAGGAAAACTCCAAGTCTGTACCACTTTAGCTTCATACAGCTTGCTAGGGCATCCTAGTACTTGGTGCTCTAGAACCTTCCAGCAGATGTCTGCTTCAGATCCAGCCACCCAACAGGGTGACGCCTGCACAGAGTAGCCCATAACATGCCCACCCATGTCAGTGTCAGCCCCATTCACCCAGACAGGGCACCCCCTGTGCTGAGCACCCCAGAACACCCCAGCTTGGACCCACTTGAGCTTCAGCCATCCTACCAGGGCACGTTTTGTGCAGAGGACCTGGGTACTACACCAACCTGCACTGACTTTAGCTTTGGCTGTCCTGCCGGGAACCCCCAGCCTCAACCGCACCTTGGGTCCAGCTGTCCCTCAGAGCAGATTCATGGAACAGTCCAGTTTATACCACTTCAGCTTCAGCTATCCTGTCAAGATGCCCTTTGGGTGTAGAGTCTTGGGACAACCCAGCTTGCACCACTTCAGCTTTAGATGTCTTGGCAGGGTGCCCACTGTGTGGTGAGCCTTGGGACCCTCAGCCCACAACAAGCACAGCTCTAGCCAGTCAGCAAAAAGTCACCGACCACACATAGTCTACATAGGTAATGACCATACACAAGATCATTCTTCAAGTTAAGAAGTAGTTGTCCAAGGCTGGCTCTATAGCTCAGGGGTTAGAACACTGGTCTTGTAGAAGTAGTTGTCCTACCTAATCCAAAAAAACAAACACAGAATGTCAGAGCAATGGAAAGCACTCAAGCTGAAGAGTGAAAGGAATTTTTTTAAATGAAGTTATGTTAGGGGATCTCTTGGGCAATATCTAATGAACAAACATTTCCATTATAGAGATCCCAGAAGAAGAAGAAGAGAGAAAAAGAAGCAGAAAACTTATTTGAAAAAATGATACCTGAGGGCGCCTGGGTGGCTCAGTTGGTTAAGCGACTGCCTTTGGCTCAGGTCATGATCCCGGGGTCCCGGGATCGAGTCCCACATCGGGCTCCCAGGTCCGCGGGGAGTCTGCTTCTCTCTCTGACCTTCTCCCCTCTCATGCTCTCTCTCACTTTCTCTCTCTCTCAAATAAATAAATAAATAAATAAATAAATAAATAAATCTTTAAAAAAAATGATACCTGAAAACTCCCCTAACCTAGGGAAGGAATAGACATCTAATTTCAAGAAGTACAGAATTCATAACAGTATGAACCCAAGAAGCTCCACACCATGACACACAATAATTAACGTGCCAAAGGTTAAAAATGAAGAGAAAAATGTAAAAGCAACAGGAAAGTGAAAGGCTACATATAAGGGAAACTCTGCAGGCCAGAAAGAAGTAGAATGATATATTCAAAATGTTGAAGAGAAAAACCTACAACCAAGCACACTGCCCAGCAAGACTGTCGTTCAGAATTGAGGGAGAAATTAAGTTTTGCAGACAAAATTAAAGGAGTCTATCACCACCAAACCAGCCTGATAAGAAATATTAAAGAGACTTCTTTAAATGGAAAAGAAATGGCCATAACTAGACATAAAAATTTTTGAATGAAAAGATGTAAAATATGACAGCTTATACATAAAACATGGAGGAAGAAGTTTAAAAAAATTTTTTTAGGATGTGTTTGAATTTAAAAGGCCATCAACTTAATATTGACTGTTATATCATTAGGCTGTTTTATATGAATCTCATAATAATCATAAATACAAAACATATAATAGATACACAAAAAATAAAGACAAACATAGCACTACAAAAACTTGTCCTCATAAAAAAAAAAACGAGAGCAAGAGAAGAAAGGAACAGAGAACAACTATAAAAAACCAGAAAACAGGCGTCTGGGTGGCTTAGTTGGTTGAGCGACTGCCTTCGGCTCAGGTCATGATCCTGGAGTTCCGGGATTGAGTCCCACATCAGGCTCCCGGCTCTGTGGGGAGTCTGCTTCTTCCTCTGACCTTCTCTCCTCTCATGCTATCTCTCACTTTCTCTGTCTCTCAAATAAATAAATAAGAATCTTTTAAAAAATAAATAAAAAATAAAAACCAGAAAACAATTAATAGAATGGAAACAAGACATACCTATCATAAATTACTTTAAATGCAAGTGGCCTAAATGCTCCAATAAGAAGACAGAAAATGTCAAATGAATTAAAAAACAAGACCCACCTATATGCTGCCAGCAAGAGACCTCTCTCAGACCTAAAGACACATACAAACTGAAAATAAAGGGATGGAAAAACATTTATCATGCAAATGAAAGTGAAAAAAAAAAAGTCAGGGTAGCAATACTTATATGAGACAAAATAATACACTTTAGAACAAAGACTGTAATATGAAACAAAGAAGGTCATTACCTAACAATGAAGCGATCAATCCAACAAGAAGTTATAACAATTATAAATATCTATGCAGCCAACACGGGGGCACCTAAATACATAAAACAAATAATAGAGAGAAATTGAGTAATACAATAAGAGCAGAGTAAGAGTAGGGGACATTAACATCCCACTTACATCAGTGGGTAGATTATCTAGACAAAAAAATCAATAAGGAAAAGAATGTCTTTGAATGACCCATTGGTCCAGTTGGACCTAACAGATATATATAGAACATTCTATCCAAAAACAACAGAATATGCATTCTTTTCATGTGTATATGGAGCATTCTCCAAAATAGATCAACTGTTTGGCCAGAAAACAAGTTTCAATAAATTTAAGAAGATTGACATTATAGATGGATCTTTTCTGACCACAACAGTATGAAACTAGAAATCATTTGCAAGAAAGAAACTGGAAAAAATAGAAACAGTTGAAGGCTAAACAACATGATGCTAAACAACCAATGGATCAATGAAGAAATCAAAGAGGAACTCAAAACATACACGGAGACAACTGAAAATGAAAATGAAAACACAATAGTTGGAAATCTTTGGAACCATCCAAAAGCAGTTCTAAGAGGGAAGTACATGGTGATATAGGCATACCTCAGGAAGCAAGAAAAAGTTCAAACAATCTAACCTTGTAAAGGAACTGGAAAAAGAAGAACAAACAAAGCCCAAGGTGAGTTGAAGGAACAAAATAAAGATCAGAGCAGAAAGAAATAACAGAGAGATTAAGAAGAAATAGAAAAAAAAATCAAAAAACCAAAAGCAGGTTATTTGAAAAGATAAACAAAATTGATAAGCACACAATCGAATTCATCAGGAAAAAAGAAAAGACCTAAATAAATAAATAAAATCAGAAATGAAAGAGAAGTAACAACTGACACCACAGAAATACAAAGGATTATGAGTATATTATGAAAAAAACATATGCCAACATAGTGGACGATGTAAAAAAAAAAATGGATGAATTCCTAGAAACATACAATCTTCCAAACTGAATCATCAAGAAATAGAATACAAAAAGGCCAGTTACAAAATTGAATCAGTAATTTAAAAAACGACCAAAAAATACAAGTCCATAACCAAATGGATTCACAGGGAAATTCTACCAAACATTTAAAGAGTTAATACTTGTTCTCAATCTATTCCAAAGAATAGAACAGGAAGGAAAACTCCCAAAGATATTCTATGATGCCGAAATTACCCCAATAATGAAATAGAGAAAGACACCCCAAAAAAAAGAAAGAAAAGAGAAGAAAAATGCAGGCCAATATCACTGATGACCATAGATGCAAACATCTTCAGTAAAATATTATCACAACACATTCGGCAATATATTAAAAAGATCATTTACCATGATCAAGTGGGATTTATTCCAGAATGAAGGAGAGTTCAATATTCACAAATTAATCAGTGACACACCACATCAACAAAAGAACAAAAATCATGTGATCATCTTCATAGATGCAGAAAAAGTATTTGACAAAATTTAATATCTTTTCATGATAAAAACTGTCAACAAAGTGGGTTTAGAGAGAGAGTTACTCAACATAAGAAAGACCGTACATGAAAAACCCAAGCTAAAATTATACTTAATGGTGAAAAACTGAAAGCTTTCCCTTTAAGATCAGGAAAAAGACAACGATGTCCATTCTTACCACTTTTACTAACATAGTACTGGAAGTCCTAGCCACAGCAATCAGACAAGAAAAGAAAATAAGAGGTATCCAAATTAGTAAGGAAAAAGTAAAACTGTTACTATTTGCAGATGACATGTAATGTACATAGCCCTAAAGACTCCATCAGAAAAACAATTAGAAGTAAAAGAATTCAGTAAAGTTGCAGGATACAAAATGAATACCCAGAAGTTGGTAGCTTTTCTATATACTAGTAAAGAAATAGCAGAAAGATAAATTAAATAAATAATCCCACTTATAATTGCAACAAAAAGAATAAAATATGGAAGAATAAATTTCATGGAGATGAAATATCTCTATTCCAAAAACTATAAAATATTGATGAAATAATATGAAGATATGCAAACAAATGAAAAGTTATTCTATACTCGTGGATTAGAAGAATTAATATTGTTAAATGTCCATATTACCCAAAGCAATCTATAGATTCAGTGCAATCCCTATCAAAATACCAACAGCATATTTCACAGAATTAGAACAAATAACTCCAAAATTCATATGGAGCTACAAATGACTCTGAACAATCAAAGCACTTTTTGAGAAAGAACATATCACAATCCCAGATCTCAAGATATACCATAAAGCTGTAGTAATCAAAACAGTACCACACTGGCACAAAAACAGACATATAGATCAGTGGAAAAGAATAAAAAACCCAAAAGAATAAAAAACCCAGAAATAAACCCATGCTTATGTGGTCAATTAATCTATGACAAAGGCAAGAATACACACAGGGGAAAAGACAGTCTTTTCAATAAATGGTACTGGAAAAACAGGAGAATTACATGTAAAATATGAAATTGGACCACTTTCTAACACTATACACAAAAATAAACCCTAAATGGAATAAAAACCTACATGTGAGACCTAAAAAAATAAAAATCCTGGAAAAGAACACAGGCAGTATTTTCCCTGACAGCAGCCATAGACATATTTCTAGACATGTCTCCTCCAGCAAGGGAAATAAAAGCAAAAACAAACTATTGGGACTGCATCAAATAAAAAGCTTTTGCACAGTGAAGGAAACTTCAACAAAACAAAAAGGCAACATCCCGAAGGGTAGAAGATATTTGCAAAGGATATAGCCAATAAGCATTTGCTATCCAAATATATAAAGAACTTATACAACTCAACAATAAAAAATTAGTTATGAATTAAAATATGAGCAGGAGACCCAAAAGGCATTTGTCAAAGGAAGACATACAGATGTCCAACAGACACAGGTAAAGATGCTCTACATCTTTAATCATCAGGGAAATGCAAATCAAAACCACAATGATACAATGCCTCATACCTATCAGATTGTCTATTATCAAAAAGACAAAAAAAAACCTCTTTATGCAGATGTGGAGAAAAAGGAATTCTTGTGCACTGTTGGTGTGAATGCAAGTGGGTGCAGCCACTGTGGAAACGTTACAGAGGTTCCCCCAAATTAAAACTAGAATAACCATATGATCTGGCAATTACCACCCAAGGAAAACAAAAACAGTAATTCAAAAAAAATATGCACCTTTATGTTTATTGCAGCACTATATTTACAATAGCCAGGATATGGAAGCAACCTAAGTGTCCATCAATAGATGAATGGATAAGAAAAATATAGTATATATGTACGATGGAATATTAATGCAGCCATACCAAAGGATGAGATCGTGATGTTTGCAATAACTTGGATGGATTGAGAGGGCATTCTGCTAAGTGACATAAGTCAGACTGAGAAAGATAAATAACATATGATTTCACTTATATGCAGAATCGAAAAATCAAAACAAATGAATAAATGGACAAAAAGAATCAGATCTATAAATACAGAGAACAAACTGATTATTGCCAGAGGGAAGGGGTGGGAGAATGCACCAAATGGGTAAAGGGGAGTGAGAGATACAGACTTCCGGTTATGAAATGATAAGTCATATGAATAAAAGGAATAACAGGGGTGCCTGGCTGGCTCAGTAGAGCACATGACTCTTGATCCTGGGTTTGTAAGCTCGAGCCCCAAGTTGGGTGTAGAGATTACCTAAAAATACAATCTTTAAAAAAATAAAATAATAATAATAAATGAAATAAGATAAGATAAGATAAAGCAAAGCATAGGGAATATAATCAATGATATTATAATAGCATTGTACGGTAACGGGTGGTAACTACACTTGTGGTGAGCATAGTATAACATATAAAGAAGTTCAATCACTATGTTGTATACTTGAAACTAGTGTAACATTGTGTGTCAATTATACTCAAATATAAAAATTTTTTTTTACATCATTTAGGGCACCTGGGTGGCTCAGTCAGCTAAGCAAGCATTTGCCTTCAGCTCAGGTCATTGTCTCAGATTCCTGGGATCAAGTCCTGCATCGGGCTTCCTGATCAGCGGGGAGTCTGTTTCTCCCTCTACCTCCCCAGGCCCTGCTATGCTTTCTCTCACTTTCTCTCTCTCTCAAAAAAATAAATAAAATTTTAAAAAATATATAATTTAATAATTTTAATAGTCTCCATAGATACAGAAAATATTTTTTAAAAAATACAACATCAATTTCAGAGAAAATATTCAGCAATTTAAGAATACAAGGGAATTTCCTCTACTTGATAGAGGGCAGTCACAAAAATCTTACAACTAATATCAACCTTAATGGTGAAATCCTGAATGCTTTCCCCTAAGTTCAGAAAGACAAGAATGTCCACTCTTACCACTACTATTCAACATAGTCCTGAAAGTTCTGTCCAAGTTGTGTCCAATAAAGCAAGAATAAGAAACAAAAGGCATCCAAATTGGAAAGGTAGAAGTAAAACACTCATTTTTGGTGGATGATATGATCATCTGTGTAGAAAATATGATGAAATAACAAACTAGCTGTTAAAAGTAGTAAGTGACTTTTGGGGCACCTAGGTGGCTCAGTGGGTTAAAGCCCCTGCCTCTGGCTCAGGTCATAATCTCAGGGTCTTGGGATCAAGCTCCGCATCAGGCTCTTTGCCCAGCAGGGAGCCTGCTCCCCCTCTTTCTCTGCCTGCCTCTCTTCCTACTTGTGATCTCTCTCTCTCTGTCGAATAAATAAAAAAATCTTAAAAAAAAAACCCTAATAAGTGACTTTAGCATGATTGCAGAAATGGAGGTCAATATACAAAAATAAATTATATTTCTACACATTAGTAATGAGTTAGAAAATGCTAATTTAAAATGTTTGTATAAATTTAAAAGACAGTATCACCAATTATAATAGCATCAAAATATGAAAATTCATAGATAAATATGACAAAAGATTGCAAGATTTGTACTCTGAAAACAATACACAATACTGAGAAAAATTAAAATCTAAGTGAATGGTGATATACACTGTTCTTAAAATAGAAGATTCAATATTGCTTAGATGTCTTATGTTCTAAACATTTTTATAGATTTAATGCAATCACCATCAAAATTCCAGAAGTCATTATGAGAAATTGACAAGCTGAGTCTACAGTTCACAAGAAAAAGCAAAGAACTGAGAAGATCCAAAATAACTTTGAAAAGAGGAACAGTGTTGGAAGATTTTTTATTATGTGATCTAAAGAGTTATGAAGCTATAATAATTCAGAGATATTTGTAAAATATAGGGAAAAAAATCAATGAAACAGGAAAGGATTCCAGAAACAGACCCATAAATGTATGGTCAACTGATTTCTGGCAAAGGTGCAAAAGGCAATTTAATTAAAAAAGAAAATTCTTTTCAACTTTGGGGATGGAAACATTGGACCTCACAAAAAATAATCTCATACCTCATACTATATGTAAAATTGGCTCAAAATAGATTCTAGTTCTAAATCTAAAAACTATAAAACTTTTAGGAGAGAACAATGAAGAAAATCTTTTAGACCTTGTGTACAGCAATACTTTTTTAGATATGACACCAAAAGTATGATCCGTAAAAAATGAGTAAATAGGATTTCATCAAAACTAAGAATTTTTAACTTTAAAAGACACTCTAAAGAGAATGAAAACATAAACCACAGTCTGGGATATGACAAAGGCCCTGTTTCCAAAATATGTAAATAACTCTCAAAATTTTATAAGAAAACAAAGAAATGGGCAAAGATTTTAACAGATCCTCATCAAAGATGGCAATGTATAGCAAGTAACTGCAAAAAAAGATATTCAGCATCATTAATCATTGGTGAAATTCAAATTAAAACCACAAACAGATATCATGATAAGAGGAAAGGAATAGAAGAGTTAAGAAGAGATTATAAAGGGAAATGAATAATCGTAGAGTGATGGACATTTTTATTATCTTGATTATGGGGATGGTTTCAGGAGTGTGTACATATGAAAAAACAGTCAGAATATATATTTTAAGTATACTCATTTTATTTCTATCAATTATACTTTAAGAACACTATTTTTATCCCAAAAAGAAGTAGCTGAAAGAGACAAAAATCATGTAGGAGATGGTACACTCAATTGTGTTATTTTAACAAAGTGCTTTCAGCACTGTTTAATTCTTTAAATAAGTGTTATTTGTTTGTTGAAATAAAATGAAAATAAATTTTTCTGTATGAGGCACACAATACAAGAAAACATAAGGTTATTAATTTTTATATCATGTTCCAAATTTCAATGTTTTCAAAATTATTTCTCCATCTATCATCTCTCATATTCCAGTTTATTTCAATATCTGCTTATGGTTAAATCTTTCTAATGTAGCATTTGAAGCATTCCTAAAATCTTGCATGCCTAGCATCGATGCATGCCTAAAATGGCTCTATACTTCTTACCAAAGAATAGTCACACATCTTACATTAGTATTTGCTGCTTGGTAGGTGGGTTATTGATTTAGGAAAAGATAACATCTTACTCCTGCTATAAATTCTGGATTTATGAGGCCTGAAGTACAGATCACAACAGAGCAAAGTAGTCACACAGAGCAGGGAATGATGAGGCTTTCTTTAGAATATGTTTTCCCAGGATGCCTGGGTGGCTCAGTCAGGTAAGCATCTGCCTTCGGCTCAGGTCATGATGCCGGGGTCCTGGGATCAAGCCCCACATCATCAAGCTCTCTGCTAAGCAGGGAGCCTGCTCCCCCCTCTCCCTCTGCACCTCTGCTTGTGCTCTCTCTCACTCACTGTCTCTCAAAAAAAAAAAAAAAAAAGAGAATGTTTTCCCTTGGTAGGTGATATAATCATCTACATGGATAGTTTTTGGTCTCTAAATGGATGCACACCTGTCTGTATAACTCTTCAGAGATGAGAAAAATGCTGATATCTCACTACTCAACAGTTCTTTTTAAGGGTCAGAGGGAGTAGCAGACTTTCCACTGAGGGAACCTGATGCCAGACTTGATCCCAGCACCCCAGGATCATGACCTGAGCTATAGGCAGATGCTTAACCGACTGAGACACCCTGTGCCCCTGTACAGTATATTTTGTACAAGAAATTCATTACTCAAAATTTTTTCCTGTATCCTTAGTGCTTTCCCATAATTTTCTATTTTTAAAAAAATGATCCTGAAAAGTTTTAGGGGACTTTGGAGGAATGTGTAAAGAGGTCAAGCTAGTATAGATTTTTACAGTTACTCATTGTTAATGACTTTCATGGTTGAGTTAACTGAATTTGACTCACCCTCATCTACCATCTCAGAAATGCTTCACTGATCTTAGAATTGACATATCTTTCCTACATTATTACGTCCTTGATGTATTCAGCATATAGTGGACATTAAAACAATTACAGAGGAATGCATTGCCAACCAAGATACAGAATTCACGATCTATTTCAACTTTTAAAAGCAAGTTGTTAAAATGTTTCTAATGTTCTCACCTGACCTTAATTACTGACAGTTTCATTTTGTTTACTAGCTTCTTTGTTGTAGACTGCTTTTCACTTTGATTACTCTAAAGTATCCATCATTTCCAATACATTACACTTGGACTGCCTGTTTTTTGATACATAACATAGCTTCTTGATACATGGCAGGTGATTTTGCCCCCAGAATGGTTTGAGTTTCCATTACCATGATTACTTTTCTTAATTAAAGTGAGTAGGTTTATAAATGGGAGCTGAAAGCATTTGGCTCTTCCATGAAACTCTTCTGCCATTCATTACTTGAAGTGTTCTCTCTCACATTCACACTACCATTAACCAGAGGGCAAAAATGCTTCTCATCCAGACAGGCTATATTTAGACAATTAATTCTATGAAATGTAATAGGTTATTCACTATTCCCTCAATGTGTGCTGAACCATAAAAATGATAAAAATGATGAGTAATAGACACAAAATTTAAAAATGGGGGTTATCCATCATGAAGAATGTATTTCCAAGTGAGCCTATGGTTTTCATGGTAGTATATAATGTTAAAATGCTTATGTTATTTAAGTTTAATTTTAAGGAATAAGCTGATTAATTTTATATTTTTTATGCAATTAGTTGAATTGATGCTAATTGGAAAAAATCAATAAAATGTGATAGAATTTTAGAAAAATGAAGGTTTTTAGGGACATCTAGGGGCGCCTGGGTAGTGGCTCAGTTGGTTGAGCTTCTGCCTTTGGCTTGCGTCATGTTCCTGGTGTCTTGGATCGAGCCTCATGTCAAGTCCCACATTGTGCTCCTTATTCAGCGGGGAGCCTGCTTCTCTCACTCTCTCTGCCTTCTGCTCCCCCTGCTTGTGCTTGTGATCTCTCTGTAAAATAAATAAATAAAATATTTAAAAAAAAAATCTAGTTCATGGTACCAATACCTAGATTCATTTCTTCCTTTATACTCACAATTGAAGTCATTAATCAATACCTGTACTTTCCTTGGGAACCTGAACTTCCTTCTGAATAAAAACTGTAGAGGGCTCTATTGGTAGCTCAGCGTTGTCACTTGAGATCACAAATACTGGCCACAATTTATCTTAATCCAAACCTTTTTTTTTTTTTTTGGTGAAGAAACTGAGTAAAAAAAGTAAATTGATTTGTGTAAGTTCATAAACAGTTATTACCAAAACTAAAACAAGAACTCAAATTGCCTACTCACCACTACAGAATTCTTTGTACCTCCTCAAACTGACCTCCACCCCATTCCTTCCTCTGTATTAACTCTATTGCCAGTCACACAAGCACAGACAGACTTGCAAAGTCAGAGACAGACAGACAGACAGACACACACACACACACACACATCTCTTAGGGCTAGGTCAATTTAAAATTTAAACAATTGTGAAAGCTTCCTAATATTTAATATGAGACACATTTAAGGTTTACACATGACTGTTGGGTGATTGCACTTTCTGGAAAAATGATCAAATTCAGTAATGTATTCTTCAAAAGGAGAATTTCTTTGTACTTCAGTTTATACTGCACCCTACACAATTACTAAACATCACATCAAATGATTGTTATGCATCACCTGTATTATAAATATTTCACCTCCTATTATGTATTTCTGGGTTTTTGTGTTTGTTTGTGTTTTTCCCCCGAGACATAATTGGCAGATTTCGACCAGTGTTTTATAGATATTGTGGATGTGTATAATCTTGAAATAAAAGAGTAATACAGTTTAAAATTTCATTTTTATTCATTTTTATTCATTTCTACCAGTGTTTTATAGATATTGTGGATGTGTGTAATCTTGAAATAAAAGAGTAAATAATACAGTTTTAAATTTCATTTTATTCATTTTATTCATTTTTATTTTTAATTTATGACTAACATACAATAACATTTGCCCTTTTAAATATAATTAAGTGGTTTTTACTATGTTCATAAAGTTTTCTTACCATCACCATTATATAATTCCAAAACATTTCCATCACTCCCAAAAGAAAACCAGTATGCATTAGTTGTCATTCTCCCCTCTCCCTTTGCCCCTACCTCTGCTAACTATTAATCTACTTTCAGTTTTGATATATTTACCTATTCTGTAGGTTTCATATACATGAAATCACATACCATGTGGCTTTTTGTAACCAGCTTTTTTAAATTAGCATAATGCTTGTGCTATCTCTTACAATTTCCTTTTCTAGTTTTATGGTTTATTATTTTCATAATTTTTACTTTTTATCATTTAAAAGAATTTTACACAATAATATATGCTTTTATATTTACAGTTACCTCACATTATAGATGTAATGGTTTTATCCATATCATGTGTGATATTAAGAAAAAAGTAGAAAACTAAATACAAAATACAAAATTAAAATAGAAAAAAATACAAATTTTTATTTGTTCTCTGTAATGAAAGGTATATATACACATATATTATTATATGTCAATATGTATAAAAGAATATAGTAATCTATAGCTATAATATATATAGAATATAGAGAGAATATTATGTGTACAGATATATATTTAATATAGAAGAATTTTGTTTTAACTAATTGAATTAGATTAGGGTATCAAGTTACTTTTTTTTTCTAATTTTTTTTTTATTTTATTTTTATTTATTTGAGAGAGAGAGAGAGAATGAGAGGAGAGAAGGTCAGAGGGAGAAGCAGACTTCCCGCAGAGCTGGGAGCCTGATATGGGACTCCATCCCGGGACTCCGGGGTCATGACCTGAGCCGAAGGCAGTCGCCCAACCAACTGAGCCACCCAGGCGCCCCTCAAGTTACTTTTTATCAAAAGATAGTCTCAGTTTCTATAATTTTTTTCCATAGAATTTTAAACAGGCATTAAATAAGCTATGTATTTGGAGGAATGCTTACTAGTCATAGTAATAAATTTGAACTTTGAGAGAATAACCTAGGATTAAAGCAATGTATGTCGTTAAAGGTCTATTCAGGGAAACTTCTAGTACATACTTAAGTAAAGATTTAAAGTTAGCAGTGCTAATAATCCCTCATCTTTTAATAAAACTAAACATAAGTTTTATGCTCAAATTTACATCTAAACATGAAGAAATAATTTCATTTTAAAAAATAGAATCAATCTAAATTAAATTGTTCTTTCTGTTTGAAAATGTTTATTGAACTATGTCCATGACACTACAAGACTATCTTAAAATCGAATCAATAAATGAAAACTTTGTACGCAAACAAGTCACAAAATAGCATTTGCTTATGCAACAAAAACACTATTACAAGAGTGCTGTGCAGTCCTGTATTTTGGCTCATTGATTTGGCTCCCTGCTCACTCTCATATACACATCTGCTGACATAAGATTTATCACCCAACTTTTAATTAAATTGTTGAAGCATGATGTAGAAGTCATGATTGCAAGAATAATGATTGCATTTTATTCTCTTATTTGGCTAATTTTAGGACAGTTTTAAAACTTTTTTGGAGCTTAAATTCTAATTGAAACTTATTAAAGATGGTAAAAACATTAATATCTTTTGATAATAATCCCAGAAGTATATTTTATATAATCAGCATTTTTCACAGCTTCTCCCTCTGTTACAGCTAGGTAGGCTTTCAACTAATATGCTACTCATAAATTATAGAACCTTGAAGCTATAGTAAAATTAGTGGTCATAGTGTTGTCAAAGGTCTATATCTGCCACCAGAAGGAATTGGATAATTGTTCTATTTTAAGATATTTTTATAGATAAAAATTCTCTAATTCTTGAACTGAATATTATGTTCAATAGCAAGAGTCTTGGCATGTGGTTATAGCCACTTTGGCCTTTAATCTATCTGGATGGAGAAACTGGAGGTACATATGGATGAAACAACGAGGAGACTCTGCTCACTGGTGGATTTTAAAAACTGCCCCGTCCTGGATGTTGTTCCCACAGCCCCCTTCCCTACAGTATACCTAATTGGAGTCAGATAGACTCCAAAATTGTATCCTTCCAATTTACCTCTTCATCCTGCCTTTCCTTTCATCACCTCATTTTTCTGGAGTTGCATGCTATCTTTTTTTATCACATTTTAGATGAATTCAAATTCAACTAATACTCTCTTTTTGCAAGGCATTATGAAAACACTGAGGGAGAGAGAAAAAAATAAGGCATGGTCTTTGCTAATAAGGATTCTTGATTTTGTAAGTAGATAGACATGTTTAAATATCTTTACCACTATGAAGACTGAAATTAATGCTAAATTGGATTTTGCATCCAGCTGTACCATTTAAAGACATTATGACCTTGAATGAGATATTAAACTTCTGAAAGCCTTCATCTCCTCATTTGTAGAGATAATTTATGCAAACCACTCGGTCCAGTGCCTGTCACAGCTATAAAAAATTTTTGTCCTTCCTTAGATACTTGTTATTTAAACATCAACTTGCATTTATACAAAATCAAGAGTCAAATAGGATGCCATGAAACATCCATTCCTTTGTATTGTAGGAAACCTCTGCATTATATGATAGCAAACAGAGTTTTTATTGTATATAGAGATAAATAAATTATAGAGGAGATTCATGAATTTCTCCTTCCATAATTTTTCTCATTCATTCATGTTTCTCTTTTCCTATCCAATTCCAGCCTGCAACCTGTTATTGCCTCTACCCACGAGAAATTTCTCAAAAATGCTACCATTTATCCATCAAAAATACAATAAAATTTTACTATGTGCTAGGCTTAAGAGATGCAGAAATAAGTAAGGTAAAATTCCTATCCATACAGTCTCGTTGGGAGAGGAAAAAAAGTAAACCACTGCTTACAATAAAAAAGATGAAAGTGATTACCAAAGCAGAATGTGCAACAAAGGCTCTGTATAGTTAGTTTACTTAGGACCTGATCACAGAGGAATAAGGGGCAGTGGGAATGAAACAGGGAAGAAAGAAATCCTTTACAAAGAT
>CM052800.1:161537195-161560127 GCA_028533885.1 Nasua narica | reverse complement strand
GTGAACAGTCCTTTGAAATGGTATTTCTTGGTGCTAACATATGCTCCACTGGCCTTTTCAGATACATGGAACATGCTGAACAAATAAGTGGAAAGGCTGTTTGATTTAACCATATGTTCAACATAATGAAATCATATGCTTAGGGTTGTTTCTGAAAACATCCCAAACATAGGTCCTAAATGTAATTGTGCAGGAACATGTTCTTTAGTAGATTAATTCGTTTGGTTAATCTTTCACTAGACTATTCCTTAATTCTGCATGTAAAATACAAACTTATCTTGATTTTGATAGAAATTCTAGGCAGAAAAGATCATATATGATGAATTTTTAGAAATGCTACTAAGTTCTACGAATAAAAGAAAATGTTTTAATTAATGTCATGGGAAGTGGCATTAGGTTGAAGTTAAGCAATATTTACAAAAATAATCTAATTTCTGTTTTTTACACAGACATAATATTTCAAGGATTCAGTTATTTATTAAGATATATTTTTAAAATAATTGAACATAATTTATCATAACATGCAAAATCACTTTTATTCTGGAATATTTCTAGGAAACACACTCATAGAAAACTTATTTGAAGCAGTCAATTGTTGGAAAAATACTAAAATTATTTAGATGTACTAACAAATGAATATATTTTAAAAAATGAGAAAAAGTAATTAGGATTAAGTATTAGTGCCTAAGATTTCCAACTATTGGTTTTTCAACTGTGTTTCTTGGAGCTCTAGGGGTTTTCCATTTACACTTTCCTCTGTATATTCCATATGGGCATCTATAAAATAGTTACGGGTTCAAAAAGTTTTTATGCTCCTGTATTACATCATATACGGTACTAGGATGTATGAGGCTGAACTCTTAAGTTCACAGCCTTGCTCCTAGGTAGTCTGTTTGCCACACAGCATCTTGAGGGACATTAATATGTCACTAATGGGCCCATCCCTCCAACGGAAACATGCTAAATATCTATGTTTCGTAGAAAAGGACTATTCCTTTCATTTCTTTCTTGCCCTTACTTCTGTGTTTACCCTAGTGTCTGATAGAGGAGAAGAATTCATGTCTAGAGTCAGTTAAATATTGACTGAGTACCTACACTCACAATGGAAGTTAATCCATAGCATTTACAATGTGTCAAGTGGTCCTCTAAACATCTTTCGCGTATTCACTTCTTTCATCTTCAAGGTGCTATAATTCTTTCATTTTACAATAAAGAAACTGAGGAACAGAGAGGTGATGTAATCTGTCTGTGGACACATAGTTAAGAGGTAGAGAGTCCAGCTCCAAAGCCCATGCTCCCAAACCCCCTGCTCTGTGTAGTGCTGATATAGGGAGGACACGCTAGGGTACGGAATACACAGGTAAATAAAGCTCCAAGTGCTTACTATTCAATGGGAGGGAAGTGAACATATATATGTTCAATGTGGTGGTAAATGATGATAACACTAGCAAATATTAAGAATTCATATATTCTGAGCTTTGTAATAATTTCCTTACATCTATTAGTTAATTTAATCCTCACAAGAATCATATGATTTTTTTGATTAAGAAATTAAAACAATTTTGCCCAAGATGTAGAAAGAACAAATCAGCTCCTGAGCTGATCTGGCTCTAACAGGCCTTGGTATTCTTCTGCTGAATATAAAAAATTCCGCAGAAGACCAACATCGGACAAGGTCACTCTTTGACCATGACAAAAGAGCAAGATAAAAATGAGTCCCTTCCATAATCTTGTCAGAAACAAGAGCACTGTATAAACCACAAAAATGATCAAACATTGGTCTCTCTTAGCTAATGTAAATGTTCCTTTTCTGGTCGATTTTATATTTAGTTTTACTTTGTTCCTTTTACCTTCTAGACAAAAATTATTAAGATACCCTACCATGGAATTTCTCCTGCTCTGACAGCTCTGAATCCAGAAAAGAACCACACTTCCTTGAATCCTCCCCAAAAGATTAAAAGCAAATCTAAATGCTGTAACGCTTCCGTTCTAATATTCTCTTAGATTCCCTGAAACCCATCATGGAATAGGATTGAGTATTTGCAATGAGCCAATAAATCCAACTCACTTTGACTTCAGTGGTGTTGTTTAGATGGAGGATAGTAACAGAAACAGAAATTCTACCAAGGGTTAGCTGAGCCCCTCACTGTGGGAGCCGGACTTTAGACTCAGTCATAATGTACACATTGGAGGTCCTAGAAATCTCTGTTTAAGTCAAAATGTCACTCTGGCCACAGATGGGAGGTAAGTTTTACTCTGAACTGAATTCTGATTAATAATATTTCATTGTGATTCTTCTACACTGGGTTTGTTTTGTTTCCTTAGGATTAAGTTCTTTTTGGCCTTTTTGGTTATATGATCAGATTTATATTGTATTCTTGGTGAATGGCTTTTCTGCCGTAGGATGTTTACTTGTACAGTCTGCTGGTTTTGTCTATACAAAGAACAGTCTATGAGGCGGGTCTGGACATAGACCTGATAAGTCCATCCTTGGGCCGTTGCTGAGGAAGGGGGAGTTCAGAAGGTGTCCTCAGACTGACGTTCTTTGGGTACATGTTGCTTTAGGCCCGCATTTCAAAACCTTGTAAGGGGTCCTTCCCAGTTTTGTGAGAAATGATTTGTTTAGTTTCATGTACCCACTATCAGTTTTGTCTGGCCCCTGAGCAGCGCCAAGTTCCCCCAGCACCAACCTTACTGGCCACTAGAGTTCTCATGTGGTCTTCTCAGTCTGAAGCTGCACATCTTTCAGGCCAAAGCCTTGTTTCCTTTATGTTTTCTAACTATAATGTATCCTTATTCTCTGACTGCTAGTATTTTGCAGAGGTCAATTGGAATTGCAGTGACTACCAAGGGCAACGTTTGATTTTAGCAGGATGATCATTCAGTAGCTCCCTTAGAACAAAAGGAGAAGAAACATACATGAGAAGATTGTCTTGTGTACAGAAGAGAGATCATTTTCTTTCATGTTGAATACTCCGCTTCTGTTTCATTTCTATACTTTAGGGTTCCAAAATCTCTGGCTTTTTAATTATATGGCTTGATAAAATTGCCAAGGACTTTATCTTGTCTGTGTATATATGTCAAAATGGGTTTTCCTGCATCTAAACTTTGTCATCTCTCTTGTAGATAGGACATAATTAGCTCTTTACAGTGACAATTTAATATTTGCCTGAAGTTGGCTTCTTTGCACTTCTAATTTTTCTATTTCTGCCTCCCCTCCCTTTTTCTGATGCTGAGAAATATTAGAGTAACAGATTACAAAAATCACTCTGTTGGTATGTGTGCACTCTGGGAATATTTAGTGGAGACAAAATGAAAATTATTTTTTTTTAAGAAATAAAGATATTATTTTACATTTATTTTAAAAATTGTGGTGGGTGAAGAGTGAATTAACTTAATAGCCTTCATCACTATAATTATGAGGTTTTAAAAAAGACCTTAGTTCCCATATGAGAGAATTTTTGGCATTATTTAAGGAGTGTAAAATTTAGTTTACCAAAAAAAGAACATTAGCACAATATTTATATTTATACAAGACCAGGGTTAAATGTCACATGGTTTAAATTCACTAAACTAATTTCATTAGTTAAGTAAATTATTGCTGTTTTCATGACTTTTCAAAAAATTGAGAAACAAAAATACTTAAAAATTGAGAAATATAAAAATATGTGTATATTTAAATAATAAAATGATAATAATGGATGTATTTTTAAAAGTTTGATTTTAGAGGGGCACTTGGGTGGCTCAGTCGTTGAGCATCTGACTCTTGGTTTCAGCTCAGGTCATAATCTCAGGGTCGTGAGATTGACCTCTGCATTGGGGCTTGGGCCAAGCAAAGAAATTGCTTGAGATTCTCTCTCTCCCTCTCCTTCTCCCTCTGCCCTTCCCCCTGCTCGCACTCACACACACACTTTCTCTTTCTCTAAAGTAAACCAATAAATCTTTAAAAAGGTGATACAAGTTTAATTTTAAAAAATTCGTATAGTGTTTCCAGTCCAATCATGAAGACTTAAGATATTACCTAAGATTATATTCCAGGTTTTTAACTAATGTTAAGAACTTAGACCATTCAGGATAGCAGCAACTACTATAATAGCCACTGCAGCTATTTAAATTTAAATTAATTAAAATTATAAATTAAATATGCAGTTCCTCAGTTGCAGTAACCATGGTTCAAGCATCCAATAATCACATGTGGACGGTGGTTACCATATTGGACAGCACAGATATAGAAAATTTCCATAATCACAGAATTCTATTGATGTAATAGAGACTAATAAAGAATCTTTGGGTGCCTGGATAATTTTTAAGTAAGAAACAGAAAAAAACAAAACAAAAAATTTTTTATTGATCTGATCAATAAAAAACTGATCAGTTTTCTGATCACTAAAAGGATTCTGCACCACATACCAGTATGTGGCAGGGATTTTTCCACAGTACCAAACAATTTTCAGACACTAGGTAGACGTCCTATAATTTAGGACATTATAATCTACGGGGATCCTATGGATTAAGGGCTCCCTCCTACAAGACTGCTTCTGTTCCCCCATCACCCCACCTACTCCAGTCACATGGCCAGGTTAACATCACCTGTGCTTCTGAACAACTGGCTCCAGATTGGAGGTCTCAATGATCCCCTCCTTAGGTTTTTATTAATTTGCTAGAGTGGCTCACAAAAGTCAGAGAGACATTTTACTTACTAGATTACCAATTTATTACAAAAAAGATATAACTCAAGAACAGCTGGATGGAAAAGATGCATAAGGTATTATATAAGAAAAGGAACATGGAGCTTTCATGCCCTTTCCAATTATACCATTTTCCAGAACCTCCATGTGTTCACCAGCCCAGAAGCTCTTCGAACCCAGTCCTTTTGGGTTTTTATGGAGGTTTCATAACATAGGCATGATTGATTCAGCCTCTCGCCCCTCTCCATTCACTGGAGAGGAGGGGTGGGACTGAAAGTTCCAACCTTCTAATCACTTGGTTGGTTCCCCTGGCAACCAGCCCCTACCCTTAGGTAGAGTTCAAAAGTCACTTTATTAACATAATAAAAGACATATTTCTAACTCACATCACAGGAAATTTCAAGGGTTTTAAGGAGCTCTGTGCCATCCGCTATGATGCTCTGTTTTGTTTCTTAAATTCCACATGAATGCTATCATGATTTCTCCGACTGAGTTATTTCACTTAGCATAATATCCTCTAGTTCCATCCACATCATTGCAAATGTCAAGATTTCATTTTTTGATGGCCGAGTAATATTCCATTGTGTATATATACCACATCTTCTTTATCCATTCATTTGTCAATGGACATCTGGGCTCTTAGGGAAGGGGGACAAAAATAAAACAAGATGAAACCAGGGAGGGAGACAAACTATAAGGGACTCTTAATCATAGGAAACAAACTGAGGGTTGCTAGAGGGAGGGGAATGGGGGATAGGTGATGGACACTGAAGAGGGCATGTGATATAATGAACACTGGGTATTATATTAGACTGATGAGTCACTGCTCTACCTTCAAAACTAACAATACACTATATGTTAATTGAATTTAAATTTAAAAAAATTGTGCTAAAGATCTAAAATATGAAGCCTAAAAAATAAATAGATAGAACTAGTTTATATTTATCATGATTATATATATTGTGGAATTTATTTTGTGTTTTCTATGTACCAGTTTTAGTTATCATCTTTTGTTTTTAATTCCTTACTCCCTTTTGTTTTATGCACCTGGGTGGACAGATAATGTACTCTCTATCTCTTCCTCATGCTTCTGTTTTTTAGAAGTAATAGAGTATGTAACTCTTCTTACAACAGTTGGCTTTAAATATGTAATATGTATCCTTAACTATTTTTTCTAACACAATGTAAAATTATATCTTCAAAAGACAAAAACAGTTCATTGTCGTAACCACTCTCTGAATAATCCCTCTCTTGCTGCTAAAAGAAAAAAAAGAAAAAACAGGAGCACTGTGCCAGAAATGGAGATGAAGACCAGATATATATTTCTTATTATAAATCACAATATCATAATCACTAAACATAATTTAAAATTTTGTAGATTACCTATAGATGGGCAAAATATACAAATGCATTTGAATTATGTATATCTACCCTTGTAAATAGATATAAAATAAGACATTAGCACTCATGGAGAAAAGATAAATAAATTGCTTGCTTTTCTGTCTTCTGTTTTTCTTCTTGTGTCTGGAGAAAAAAGTGGTTACTTTGGTTAAATATGGTAATTAATACAAATGATTGAGAATTCTAGGCACTCTGATTACAAAAATACATATATATTTATATAAAATAATGCATGTAATTTTCTGTTTATTATTATAGTTTATCACTATGGCATATTATGATATATACATTATTTCATTTAATATATTAATAGGTTTATTTTAAAGGTACAGTCAAAAGCTTTAATTTACAGATTTATTCATTTTTTATCTA
Source organism: Nasua narica (assembly GCA_028533885.1). Classification (NCBI taxonomy): domain Eukaryota; kingdom Metazoa; phylum Chordata; class Mammalia; order Carnivora; family Procyonidae; genus Nasua; species Nasua narica. The sequence continues at coordinate 161,553,666 of CM052800.1, read as the reverse complement.
TGAATTACTAAAAACATGTATGGTGTGTTAATAAATCCTTTACTACAATATTGTTTCAAGAATAATGTACAGAAGGCCTAAAATTATAATTTTAGTTTCTTTCTATAAAGTCAACAAGTTATTTTATAACTAGATTAGCACTTCATTTTTGTCACAAAAAGATGCTCTTTATATCCTCTCACATAACTTTTGAAAAGATTACTTATATTTGAAAGAAAAGTTAAATTCTTAGTAATCATTACTATTTATTGCAGTGGTTTGACACAATTACCTGTAAATATTTTTTATCTTTAGATACTGATGACTTATGTGACTTTCAGTAAGCAGTTTGCAAACAAATATATATGGAAGCAAAGATAAAATATTTGTTACTTCTGGATAGGAATTGGAAATCACAACAGAGATGATATTTAAGTTGTGCCCTGAAGAATGAGTAAGAGTCTGAAGTACAAGGAGTGTAGCAAGGTCATTGCAGAAAGATGCAACAGTGATAGGGGCAGGAACGTGCAGACTGTGGTCTTCAAAATGCTTTGATAACATCCCTCTAAAATAATTTAGAAGACAAATATCGCTTTGTGCATTTTAAAATAAACATCTAAAAGTTTTCATTATAAGCTTAAATACTTGTGAAGATTACAATTCCATCAAGTTATAAATATTGACATTAATAAAATAAAACTGTCACAACATTCTTATAAATATTTCCAAAGGAATGGAAATTATAACAATCATTATCCACTAAAAAACAAACTCACAAACAAGAAGAAACTCTTCTTCTTAACAATTGGATATTTTATATTATGTTTTTATCCTCCTGAACTTGTATTTCCATTATGCTGCCTCCAAGGAATTTGAAAATTTTACTTTGTAAAAAAATTATTCTTATTTGTTAAGATTTTATTTTTTTTAAGTAATCTCTATACCCAACATGGGGCTCAAACTCACAACTCCAAGATTAAGAGTCACACACTCTTCTGACTGAGCCAGCAAAGTGTCCCCAAAATTGTACTTTCTTAAATGAAACTTTTTATTAAAAAGTATATTTTATATTAAAATATAGCATATATACATAAATCACAAAATTATGGCTCAATAAATTTGCAGAAAGAATATACACTTATATAATAACCACCAATCAGAACAAGAAATAGATCATAGACTTTTTCTAGTAGTCCAAAGCCCTCTTGGGGCCTCTTCCACTATCCTGACTTTTCACTTGAGATATTTAATACTCTAACCAACTTACTGGTTAGATCATACATAGAAATGGAACTCTGACCTATAACCTGCAGCATGTGCAGGAAACCAACCCTTTACTATAATAAACCCCCCAGGAAGCCAACCTAGGCCTATAGGAGGTCAGACTGCTATCTCTAGTCAATCCAGGAGCCCAAACAATAACTTCTTTAACAATTTGCCCCAAACAGCTAGCACTTGATTAAAAACTGACATCTTCTTACTTTTTGTCCCTGTATCCAATTTAGGACCAACTCTAGAAAGCCAAATATGCAGCCCTAACCAATTACAGAGATGCCCTCCTTCTATTTAATCCATCTACAGCTTCCTTCAAGCCAATCATCTGCAAGGGGGTGGAGGATTACCGGAGGCCTTCCCTTTTTTCTATTAAACTTGCCTACTTGCCTTTAAGTCTGTCAAAACTGAAGTGGGAGTGGCTTAGTCCCTTGCTACAGCAAGCTCAAAAAACAACTTCTGCCTGTTCTCATCTGGTTGTTCTTTGTTTATTTGCACATTACATTAGCTTTATGTCTGGATCTTTATATATGAATGTAAAATTCATTCATATTATGTATAGATGGCACTAGTTCATTTTTACTGATATATATATAGTATGACTGTATCACAAGTTAATTATCTGTTTAACTGTTAGAAGATGTTTGGTTTCTTTCAAACTTTGGGCTTTTATGAATAAAGCTGCTACATACATTTGTATATGTCATTTGGTGAATATATGTCTATTTGGAACTACTGGGTCATAGGTAGGTGTTTTTAACTTCAGTAGATATTGCCACTTTTACAAAGTGGTTAAACAAATTTAATCTCCCACTGGCAGTGTAAGCAGATAGAATTTTATCCTAATATAGTTTTGTTTTTTTTTTTTATGCTTCAGAGTCTTCTCTTGCAAAAAAGAGCTATATGAATTGAAATTTGATTTAAACAAACTTCTGACCATGAGACTATATTAAAATTTATCTTTTGCACTGAGTTACTATTAGTTATAAGGTGTAGCCAATTGAACAAAATAACAACATATATTATGAATTTGAGAAAATAGTAGTAAACATGAAAAAATGCAAAACAAATTATATTGGGAAAACATTACTTATAGAAATAATTAAGGTTTTAAAAAATTCACTTATGTATTTGTGAATAAATATTAATTATTGCTAGAATTAGATGATATTCAGCATCATTTATTCTTATTTTTAATTTTTGTCTATGGTAAGTATTAAAGAACTATGATCACAATAAGGAGACAGGAATAGGGGTCTGTTATCACAGTATCAGTCAATTGTTTGAACTCCTTTTGAGTATTGGGCCAAAAATTACATAGTGTTCTATTCACAAAACAATTTTTAACTAATCTATAGCTGCCAACTGGAGCATGTCTTCTTTCAATAATGTTGAAAGCAGAAAATGGGGATGGAGGGAGAAATCTCCTTCTTTAGCTAAGATAAAAGGCGATTGTCCTAACAAACCTGGGCAAGAGGAATCGGTAGGAATTAGCCTGCACCTCAGGCACTTTTTCTATGTCCCTCAGTTTTAGTAAAGAACACACGATTGTTGAGATTGTTGGGAAAGGAATTATTTTAAAACCATTTGTAAAAAAAAAAAAACAACAAAAAAAACCATTTGTTTATGTAGTCCTTGGTGTAAATTCATTTGAAGGCTGCTATGTTAAATCAGGGGTAAAGACTTTAACTTGACTCCGATCACTATCCAGAGTTTGGACATCCTTTGGAACATAGGACGAGCTACTGAAAGCCTGTGGACTAAAGACAGTGCTTAGTGTTGCACTTTAGGGAATAAACAGAGAATGGCTGGATTCATTCATTCATTCAACAAATGCACCATTCTGTATAGTGTGGACTCAAAGAAACAAAGTCTCAGCCTTCATGGAGTTGACATTCAATTGGGGGGAAAGACAGATAAATGAATACAAATGCATAATATCAGTTTGTGATAGATACTATAAAAACTGTAAAACAGAGATTCTTCTAGACAGTGTAGATGAAAGAAAGCCCTGTCTTATTGAGCCTACATCCTAATCCTAAATAAGTGAATCAAAAGCATAATTTCAGGTACTGATGAGTGCTATAAAAAAGTTGTGTGTGTGTGTGTGTGTGTGTGTGTGTGTGTGTGTGTGAAGGGTAAGGAGTTTAGTTTTTAGAAAGGGTTGTCTGAGAGATGAGATTCATGCAGGCAGGCTGGATCCCAAGGACCAAAATGGGTTCCAGCAGGACAAGCCGAGAGGGTCCTTGCTAAGCACGGCAGGATAGAAATAAATGTGAGACAGTGGGAAGTGTAGCAGAGTTTATTGAAGACATGTAGAAAGTGCAGGTACAGACAGTGTCCAGGAGACTTGGAAAGCAAAGGAGAGTCTCTCCTTTGTTTGGGGTCTAGGGTTTTTATTGATGATTGTGGTCTGGTGCATGTGTTCTCTCAGGCATCTGGAAATGGTCTGAACAAGGACAAGGTCCAGATGTCCATTGTAACTCACTGATTCCCTGGAGCCAGGAGGTGTTGGTGTTGAAATGTCTAGTGCTAGTGGTCTAGAATACACACATGACGGCCTTGCCTGGTCATTCATACCCAGCTATTCCTGAGGTGTTATCTATTGTGCTGGAAGACTCCAAAGAAATTATGAACTCCTTGTCCTTTACAGGGGGAAATACATTAAGGCAAGTGTGGGGGGGGGAGGGGGTACAGATCCTAGCAAAGAATAGAAGGAGGAAAAGGAGCTAAAAAGCCAGTTTTCGTTTTGTTGTGTTTTTTAATGGGTTCCCTTCAGTTTCCCTATCTCAAGATGACATTTTAGGAGCTCTGAGCTTCGACGTGAATAAAGTGATAAAGTTTACCATGCAAACATCCCTCTCTCTGAAAAGGGTGAAGGAATAACAGTGTGGAGAACAGAGACAGAGTATGCTTGACGTACTTAAGGAAAAGTAAACAGCCTAGCTGGAGCAGAGTGAGAAAATAGAAGCAGGGAATGAGGTTGGAAAGGTACCAGGCACCAAGTAAAGTAGGTGCCTGAGGGCATAGAAAGGACTGCTTTTTATGCTGAGGACAGAGAAAATACTTTGCACTGATTTATGTATTAAAAGGATCACTCTGGCTAATTTACAAGAATAGAACGCAAGAAGGCAGGATTAAAAAGTCTTGGATTAGGCTGGTAGAGGAGGATGGTAAGATTAGAAGCAAGGGGAGATTGGACAAATAATACGATGTCTGTCTAATGAATGCTAGAGTTACAAAATGAAAAGAAGAAAACAAATTCTTAAGACACTGTGGAGGCAGAGTAAGTTGGAAACCAAATACAATGGCAGTATGGTTGGAGAGAATGGGCAGCTTGGAGGCACTGAAAATTGGTAATTAGGAGGATGGTGGTGTTGCCAACCAGATCCTGACACCTGACATTTACTGCTTGTTCTCACCTCCCTCCATTCTACATATTTCCTTAAGTTCTTCCTTCTGCCTTCTCTCTTAACTCAGGACCTCCAGCCAGCCCAGACCACTCAGATCAGTTTGAACGTAACTCCCTATCATGAACCTGCACAGGTAGACCATGGAGTGACCTCTAGAATGACCAATAATTACCCTTGTCTCATTGTAATACTAAACTTTTGCCCAAAGGGGAGCACAAACTTCATTTATATAACATACAATGCATGTATAAACATGTTTCCTTAAGGGGCATGTGTGACCTTATGCCCACCTTTATTTACAAAGACAAAGATCTCCTTTTAAAATATTCCTCCTAGGGGTGCCTGGGTGGCTCAGTGGGTTAAAGCCTCTGCCTTTGGCTCAGGTCATGATCTCAAAGTCCTGGGATTGAGCCCCACATCAGGCTCTGCTCTGCGGAGAGCCTGCTTAACCCTCTCTCTCTGCCTGCCTCTTTGCCTACTTGTGATCTCTCTCTTCTCTGTCAAATAAATAAATAAAATCTTAAAAAATAAATAAATAAAAATAAAACATTCCTCCTAAACCTAAGTAAAAGGAACCTATTTACCCTTGCTCAGAGTCATGGCTTTGGAAGTTATTTCCTATGATCTCCTTATTTACTGCAAACGAAGTTCCCTTTGTTCAACAACTCTACTAACGTAGTTTCTATCTATGACTCAGCAAGGAGTGAACTTACGTTGATTGGGTTACAGTGGTACCATTAATTACAATAAAATAAATTAAGATAAATTTGGGAGATGTAGGAGCAGCATATGGTAGATTTTGATTATGTTGAGTATATCTCGATAGAAACCATAAATTTACAGATAAATAAAAGTGGAGCCCACTTTCACAAGTCTCAAGGAAAAAGTAATAGGCTACTCTTTTGTGAGAAATTACTACTGGCAAAAATGCTCACATAATAGGGGAATCAAAAGCCTAGGAGATAGAAAGATTTATTTGTAAATTACTTTAAGAATGCTGTCATATCATACTATATAATAGTGGCTATCGAGTTTGACTGAAAGGTCAAATTCCTGGCACACCTTTTTCTAGTTGTATGACTTTGAGTTAGCTCTCCTGGCCTTAGTTTCTTCACGTGAAAATTGTTAAGATAGGACTTATCTGATAAGGTTGTTGTGGAGCAGGAGTTCTTAATCTGGAGTTCATGAAATTTGGAGGCATCTGTGAAACTTCAATTGAAAAACAAATTCACTGTATTTCTGTTAACCTCTAATGAAAATCTTGTTTTCTTCAATTATAAAGTGGAAGGTAAAGCATGGTTGTATTAGCAGTGCATATGGCTTTGTTTCCTGTAGAAACTAAAAATAATTTCATATCACAGGTCAGTAGTAGATATTTTGAAAATACTATCATCATATTACCATATTTATTAGAATTGCTGTTAGGTCTGCTAGATTTCATGTGATTTTAAAATTTATTTACAGCCCTCATGCTACTTAGTTGGCCAAGTATCCTACAATTCTGTGACTCTTGGTCAATCATAATCACACTGTGAAGTCTGAATGTTTATAGGTTGGTTCTAACATCTACCCCTGCTTTTCAGCTTTCTCCAAATACAAATGTTTGTCGACCACCAGGTGAAAGGAGGTGAATTGTTTTAATTTTGAATGGTACTTTGGTTAGGGTATGTGCTATGGTAAGTGCTGTGAAATGTGTAAGCCTGATGATTCACAGACATGTACCCTGGGGCGAATAATACATTATATCTTAATTTAAAAATTTGGAATAGAAATTATAAATAATTCCTTTGTAATCTTATGAATTTAATTTTTGCAGTTAGAAATACTGTTTTAAGACTGTGCCAATAGGTTTCATTAGACTAACAGAAATGTTCACGATCAAAGTAAGAGAAGAAACCTTGAGAAAAAATAAAACCTACACTATAACAGTAACGGAGGATAGTTGGAAGGCAGGCAGGGACAATCTCTCATTTCCTCTCCCCTCCCCAAGAGGAAATCACCCTTAAAAGGATTTTACACCACACAGAAACGAGCCCTCCACCCTTTCCCACGTGATGGGCAGATGGCAAAAACCTGATTGGATGCTGGAGGGTTAATCAGATTAGACCAGCCCTCCAACAAGCCCATAAAAACCCTTACAGCTAAAAGCCAGGTTGGCAACTCTGTTTTCCTCTTCCCAAGCTTTGTACTGTCACTCAATAAACTTTGTTTTGTGGTCCTCCACTCTTCTCTGGCCTACTTCTTCATTCTTCGGGGCAGCCTGACGAAGAACCCTGCATCTAAGGAAAAGATATCCTAATAACAACCAGAATCAGGTATTAAGTAAACAGTTTGCCGCAATTGCTCTTAAAATGTTCAGAGAGCAGGAATTAAGTCCTTCTCATTTTTGCATTTCCAAGTGTCTAGTATAGTGCTCTGCACTTTGGCACTCCATGTATACTGAATGTGAATGGAATAGAGTGGTGTGAAGTTTGGCTTCTCAGGGCCCTCAATTGGGACTGCAGGGAACAGCTGTTAAGTTGCAGGCGGCGCATATGCATCCGCAGGATATTATGTGGATTATATTTGCTCCTTCAGAGGACTCGGTGTGTGAGCCTCAGATGTGTCTCGAAGAATGTCCCAATGGAAACAGAGATTGCCCCTTGGCCAGAGGGGCCAAGTACTTAAATCGCTCCTCCATCATCCTAGAAGCCAACTGGGTCTGTCTGTGGCTCCAGGTAAACAAGAGTTTACTTCTGCGGGACTGAAGAGGCCCATCGCATATTCCTGGAATCTCGCACTGGATTCAGTATCGGGACAGCGTTCAGCCAGCCAGCTGGAGAACCGTGGCCCTGCGCAGCGTGGGTCTCACGGAGAACTCTGGCGAGGGGCGCCGCGCGGCGTGCACGAGGCCCCAGCTCCCTCGCCACGCCCACTTCCTGCCCCATCCCGGGCCTTTCCAGGTCCCCTCTCCGGGTGAACCGGATGCTCTGTCAGTTTCCTCCTCCGCGTCCTCAGCCGCGTCCGCTTCCCGGGCGAAGCCGCAGGCACCCACGAGGGCACAGGCAGGGGCTCCCGGCGGTTGGCCTGGCAGGAGTAGGACGGCGGTAGGAGCTGGGCGCGCACGGTTACCGAGCGTGGAGGAGACACTGCCCTACGGCGATGGGTGCCAGGGGCGCTCCTTCACGCCGGAGGCAGGCGGGGCGGCGGCTGCGATACCTGCCCACCGGGAGCTTTCCCTTTCTCCTCCTCCTGCTACTTCTCTGCATCCAGCTTGGGGGAGGACAGAAGAAAAAAGAGGTACAGTGAATCCTCTGGCCTTCCGGGTGGGCCGGGGCTGGCGGGGCTAGCCGGGAGGGCTGGGCGGGCCGGGCGGGCCGCGGCGGTGGCGTTGCCAGGCAGCCTGGTCGCGTTGCTAGGCAGCCGGGCCGCTGGGCGTGGGCGAGGGTGGCCTGCGGGCTAAACCCGGTGGTTGGGAGGCCTCGGGGCCACGCAGTCGCGGCTGTAGGGTTAGCCTGATGTTTTCTCCAAAACTGTAAACCTCCCCTTTCACCCTGCGCCTGAGCACCGCACCGCTTTCAGACTCGTGGCGCTTTTGACCCTCGGTGGCCGAGCTTTGGGCCCTTGAATCTCTAAAGGGAGTGTGTTGGATGTGAAAATACCTTTTGGGAGTATGTGCAAAAACCTACAGGAGAACTACTGAGTCTCTATGTTCAGTACCCAGCTCCCTTCGTAATTCTCTTTCAAGAGGTAGCGGAGCGTATTGGAAATGTGTTTTAAGTTTGTATTAATAAGTACACATTTTTAAAGCTGTAGGTTTATTTTTCTTGATACTGAACTTATAATGGTGAGAACAAACTCTTAAGCTCGGTAAATTTGTGAAGTGAAGATCACCTGATTTCAATCTTAGTCCTCTAATAACTTTGATAAGAGGTTTGAGGTCACTATATTTAAAATAGTCATTTGTGAATGTCAGGTATCCATTTTTGCCTTGGATACTCAATCTAGCAGGATCAGAAAAAAAATTACTTGGAAATGCGAGTAGTTTCTAAAAACTATTTTAGTTTAGTAAGAGTATTCGTTTATTCAAGGTAGTTTTTCTTGGTGAAGTATTGCACACACCTGACTCAAAATCTAATTCAGGTTTAAAGTATTTCCACGAGTTTGATAGCTGGGTAGAGAGTGAAAAAAAAAAAAACAGCTTCATGTGTAAAATAATTCTCTTTACTCTTCGCCTGAAACAACTCTGAACTCAATACTAACTTCTTTCCTTTAGCTTTTTAATTTTAACATGAAAGGCCATACAAAATTCTTCATGGAGTCCTGGTAAGAGGTTGAGAGAAGAACTGTTAAAACTGTACTTACAAAATAATTAAAAATATATTTTTAGCATTTGGTATTTATATAACACATTCTAAGAGTTATAGGTGTGGTAGTTTTTCTTGAGGAAAGGAGATTGAAAAGTTTTTTTGAGGATTACCATAGCAGAGGGCAGTAGAAAATGATGAGGAATTCCATGGGAATTTTGATGTTTTACTTCTTAGATCACTGTGGGGGCATTTGGGTGACTTAGCCCTTAGAGCATACCCCTCTTGATTTAGGTTTAGGTCATGATGTCAGGGTCTTGAGATGATCCCTCCCTCCACAGGGCTCAGCAGGGAGACTGCTTGAGATTCTCTTACCCTCTTCCTCTACCCCTTCCCCAACCTTCCATCTTGCTTTTGCAGTCTTTAAAAATAAATAAATCTTGAAAAAACAAACAAAAACCAAAAAAAAATCACTCTGATCGCAGTAACTTTGAATTGGAAGAAAAGTCTGAAAAATCTGAAAAGTGTACATCTTCAAAGCATCTTGGTATCCAGTTGTACACTACTTAAACAGGAGAAAACACTTATTAATTCAGTATAATTACAATAAGTTAACTGTTCCATTTTTTTTTATAAAAGAGATTTTAAATGAAAAAGGGAGAAAATTGTTAAGGATTAGAAAAGGATGTCTTCTAGAATTGCTTTTATTCCTCTTAATCCGGAGAGTCTGATACTACTATGTGGTGGTATTGCAGAATACCCATATTTAGGGAAAAGAACAAAATGAATACTTCACTCAGTGAGTACACATATTGGGAATGTATATGAAAAACTCACATAAGTTATACAAATTTATTTTTATTTTATTTTATATTTTTAAAAGATTTTATTTGACAGAGATCACAGGTAGGCAGAGAGGCAGGCAGAAAGAGAGGGGGAAGCAGGCTCCCTGCTGAGCAGAGAGCCCAATGCAGGGCTCAATCCCAGGACCCTGAGATCATGACCTGAGCCGAAGGCAGAGGCTTTAATGCGCTGAGCCACCCAGGTGCCCCAAGTTACACAAATTTATTTGTGAAGTTCAGAGCACCTGATTTCAATCTTAGTCCTTAATAACTTGGAGGGTTGTGGTGTCTTTCAATGCTAGGAGAAACACATTTTTTCTTAGAAATAATAATGGAAAGTGGCTGGTCCTCATTATGGTACTCTTACAGGGGTATTCCAGGGTTGTCACTTCATTCCCTGCTGAATTTAGAACCTGATGCCCAGTACAAAATCGGACACCATTGCAACACCAAGTCTAGCAGTTGGAACTTAGTTGACTATAATAAATACTAAAAACTTAAGTGCTAGAGGAGTTGACTTGGCTTGAGTACTATATCCCTTCATACCGGGGAGGCCAAATTGACATTTAAAGTTGCACCCGAAACTAAGAATGGACATAGTTCTTTTTAAGAAGTAATAGTTATGGGTATTAGCTACCACTATAGGTTTTCGAGTCAGGCAAACAGTCTAGTTATAACTCAGTTACTATCTGATTTTATGACATCAGGCAAACCTCTTAACTTCCCTCAATTTTAACTTCTTTGTTTATACAGATATACCTACATCTAAGGGTTGTTACTAGGATTGAATATGACTGTATATAAACTATGTAATGCAGTGCTTTGAACATAACAGATGATAATACTGGTAGCTATTATTATGTGTTCTTCACTTAAATGGTTAGACGTGATGATGAGATCCTAAATCGTGATAAAATATTTTTCAAATTTTTTTGCTAAAGAAACTGATTTTATCATTACTGTAAAATATTACTAGTTACTAGAATGAGTTGCCCATTTTATTATGAAAGAGTTCCAAACTCTTACATTATTTGAGAACTTCCAGGAGATAGTGCAACATGGAAGAATTTGGTGGTATTCATGAGTGTGTCTGTCCACATAAATGTTTCTTCATGAAGACATTTAATTCATTAAAAAATTTTGTTATTTCTCTAAGAATATAACGAAGAGCAATAGATGAGTGAATAGGCAAAGACTGGAGATTTTTATAGTCACTTTCCTTGATTACATTGAATATAGTCATTAAACTAATTTTTGAATCCTCATGTAAAGTGATATGAATTTGTGGGAGTCTGGTTCTTTGGTAGTATATTTGCATATGTAGTGCATCATTTTTTTATTTTAATGGCTTCTCTATTTTTTACGTTGTTAACACTTAACCAGTAAATCAGCTTTATTTAGAATTGTTTTAATCTATAATAATGCCTGATAATATAAAAGGAGCTCAAATTCTGTAATTATTTTCGGTGAATTCATTGACTTTGACATTACCAAAGCTTTGAAAATAACTTATCCTTTACGTTAATTGGCTATGACATGTAGGTAACAATGAATATGCATTATGAAAATGAGCTGGTCATAAATATTTTCGGGAAGTAATATGATTGCCTAAATGAAATATCTCAATTGCTTCTGACAGAACTTCTTTATGTCATTAATGTTTCTAAGTACATTTTGCACTGAGATGAATATATCTAGTTATTTTTTTTAGTGGCATAACCATTAAATACTTTACTATCTTAGCAAATGAAGAAAAGGGAGAGGATGGAAGTGAGCAATGAATTTTCTCTTTAAGCGAAGAACTTAAGTTGAAATATATGAGCACAACTTTAAGAAATGCATAGTAATTTTGCATTGATATGTATACACTTAGACCACAGATTATGCCAGTCCAGGTAGTTTCATCTAGGCTAGATGTTGTGTATATTAACTCCTTGCTGACTAATTGGAACTGACAGATCTTACTCAGAATGGCCAAAACGGCTTGTCAAGTACTGCAAAGGCTTAGCCTGCTGCATTTTCACAGATGATGGCATAAGGCATGGAATTCCTGGGTCGCAGGCAGACAGGTTATCACTCACAGCCTCAAATTTGCCAGAGTATCAGCATTTGTGCTGATCACTCAGGCTAAATGACTTCTACAGGTGTAGGAAATTTGGTGGCGGGAGAAGGACCTTGAGCTTAAGGAGTGCAAATCTTTTGTAATGGGCAGGAAGCTTGTTTGACCTTTGACCAGAGGGTGACATTATCATTATTATATCATTATTATAAACTAGAAAATAAAAAAAAAAACATGCTCTTTGTTTAGATGGGACACTGTATTCCAAGGCTTGTGTGCTATATATATCCTCAAAAAGGTGTTCAGAAGAAAGTTAGTACTTTGCTTGTGTGTTATGTAGAAATCTATGAAGACTTGTTTCCTTAAGTAAGATGAAGAGATAGTAGCTTTGTCGAAAGAGAATTTTGGATTATCTTCCTTCCTGTGCATACATCACATTCATCATATTCAGTCCCATACATGTGATCTGGTCTACATGGAAGACAGAAAGGGAAAGGGCAGAAATGTGTAACCTGAGCCACAGATTTATCAGCTGTTAATCCTTTGCCACATTTACTTTTGCATTTTCTCCATATTCAGTGAATTTGGATGACTGTGATCCGTTTGCCAGTGACTGACAGTGGTTACTCTGGTGGTGTCCAGGGTTTATTTATCTTATGATTGCTTCTTTCCATAAGACTCCCTCCTGGAACATCACGCTAATTCCACCAAGATACAAAATTTACCTTTGACTAAGTGTAGGAATGGCTGTTGTTCCCCTGCTGAAGAACAGGTAGATCACAAACAAATTTATATGTTACATAACATTGAGAATGTGTGTGCACTTGGCATACAATGAGGGAACCAAATAGTATTTATGTAAGTCTCTACTTTTTCTTTTTTTTAAAGATTTTATTTGTCAGAGAGCGAGAGAAAGAGAGAGGGAGAGAGAGCACAAGCTGGCAGAGTGGAAGGCAGAGCAGAGGGAGAAGCAGGCTCCCCGCTGAGCAAGGAGCCCGATGTGGGACTCCATCCCACGACCCTGGGATCATGACCTGAGCTGAAGGCAGCTGCTTAACCAACTGAGCCACCCAGGCGTCCCTCTACTTTTAATCTTACCTATTGAGCAAGATTTCTGCAGTTTCCCAAACCGAGCATATCTGAAGGGAAACTTCTTTTTTATTTTTATTTTTTTTTTAAATTTTATTTATTTGACAGAGTACAAGCAGGGGAAGCTGCAGGCGGAAGGCAAGGGAGAAACAGGCTCCCCATGGAGCAGGGAGCCTGTGATGTGATGCAAGGCTCAATCTCAGGAGCCTGGGATCATGACCTGAGCCCAAGGCAGATACTTAACCAACTGAGCCATCCAGGTGCCCATAAAGGGGGAACTCCTAAGCCTTCTCTTCGCTCATCTGTTTTTCTGTTTTTTCATTGCTGTTAACAGTGCTGTTTTTTTTTTTTAACAGTGCTGTTTTATGGGGAACAAATTTTAACATCCTAGAATCTCATTTAAGTAATCACTTGCCAGTATAATATGATTTTGTCGCTCTTTTTAAAAAATTTTGTTATTTGACAGAAGGAGACACAGTGAGAGTGAACACAAGCAGGGGGAGTGGGAGAGGGAGAAGCAGGCTTCCTGCTGAGCAGGGAGACCAAAATGGGGCTCAATCCCAGGACCCTGAGATCATGACCTGAGCCAGAGGCAGATGGTTAAGGACTGAGTCACCCAGGCGCCCCTGTCTTTGTTGGTCTTACCCTGAATTTTGCATGCTCTATACAGAAAGGCTGGCTGTATGTACTCTCTTGAGGAGTTGTACACAGGTTTAAGGAGAACATCTTGCCAAAATAGGGTTCCTCCCTTAGTAGCTATGAAAAACACATTTAGTTTAAAAATATTAAATTAAAATATTTTAATATTTATAATATAAATTTATAATTATAAAGATATTTAATGATATATTAAAGATATATTTTAAGGTATTAAAATATAAAAATATTAAATAGTTAAATATTAAAATATTAAAATATCAAAGTTATTCAAAACAATAGGTAATATATTTTTTTCATAGTAATTGGTATTAATCTGCTTTCCCCCCTCGTTGTCTGTATTTCTATTTAATGCCAGAAGAAAAAGGACCGACAGTGAGCTTATGGAGTCCTTCAAAATCTATGATAAAAGTGTTAACATAGAAAAGTAGAACTCTAAAGCCATTTATGAGCTGGAAAAAAGTTAGTAAAAGGAAGTCTTTACTAATATGTTTATGGTTACTAAAGTTTTGGTTGATGATATAAAGATACCTAATGAGTTTGACATTTGGAGGTGAAAAAGAAATTTCTTTCCTTTGCATGTTACCATGAGAACTTAACTACCTTTAATGAAAAGGAGCACTTGAGTATAGGTTGAGTATAGGCTCTGTGCTTAGAAAACAAAACCATTGAGAAATTAGTTTATATGAGTATTGTGGTAAAACTTGGGGTACAAAATTCATTATAAATTATGGAATCTGTTTACTTTCATATTAAATATTGAGATACCTTAGGATAGATAACTCATTGAATTTAACAAACTTAGAAGTTCGAAAGAACTCTAAATTAGGAAATGAAAAAAGTAACAATGGAACTGATAAGAGAATGCTTTTTTTTTCCCCCAAATACTTTTTTTTTTCCAGTGTTACAAGATTCATTGTTCATGTACCACACCTGGTGCTCCATGCAATATGTGCCCCCCCCATTACCCACCACCAGACTCGCCCAACCCCTCACCTTCACCCTCTCCCCTCCAAAACCTTTAGTTTGTTTCTCAGAGTCCACAGTCTGTCATGGTTCATCTCCCTCTCCGATTTCCCCCAATTCACCCTTCCTTTTCTTACAATGTTCACGTTTTTCCTTATGTTCCACATGTAAGTGAGACCATAAGATAATTGACTCTCTCCACTCGACTTACTTCACTCCACATAATCTCCAGTCCCGTCCATGTTGATGCAAAAGTTGGGTATTCATCCTTTCTGATGAAGGCATAATATTCCATTGTATATATGGTCCACACCTTCTTTATCATTCATCTGTTGAAGGGCATTTTGGCTCTTTCCACAGTTTAGCAATTAGGGCCATTGCTGCTATGAACATTGGGGTACATGTGGCCCTTCTTTGTACTGTATCTGCATCTTTGGGGTAAATACCAGTAGTGCAATTGAAGGGTCATAGGGTAGCTCTATTTTTAATTTCTTGAGGAATCTCTACACTGTTTTCCAAAGTGGCTGCACCAACTTGCATCCCCACCAACAATGGAGGAGGGTTCCCCTTTCTCCACACCTTTTCCAACATTCGTCGTTTACTGGTTTACTGTCTCGTTGATTTTGGCCATTCTAACTGGTGTAAAGTATCTCAGTGTGGTTTTGATTTGAATTTCCCTGATGGCTAAAGATGATGAACATTTTTTCATGTGTCTGTTAGCCATTTGTATGTCTTCTTTGGAGAAGTGTCTGTTCATGTCTTCTGCCCATTTTTTGACATGATTATCTGTTTTGTGAATGTTGAGTTTGAGGAGTTCTTTATAGATCCTAGATATCAGACCTTTGTCTAGAGTGTCATTTGCGAATATCTTCTCTCATTCGCTGGGTTGCCTGTTTTGTTGACTGTTTCCTTTGTGGTGCAGAAGCTTTTTATCTTGAAGTCCCAGAAATTCATTTTTGCTTTTGTTTCCTTTGCCTTTGGAGACCGGTCCTGAAAGAAGTTGCTGTGGCTGATGTCCAAGAGGTTAAAAAAAAAAAAAAAAAAAAAAATAGAATGCCAAACATTTCACTTAGGTTAGAAATGGTCTTTACAGTATCTTTGCTTACTGGTTTGGCAGACACCTTTGTTTGCCTTACCTTTATTTAGCTGATAACAACCTTGTTTTGATTTAGAGAAACTGGTACTATCCGAAGCCCAAAACATTTAAGTCAAGATGATCATTATCCAGTACCTTAGAAATTCCTGGTTTAGGAGTGAGCACATAGACAATTACATGGGAACTTGTGACAAGTTTCTTTTTCATAAAGGACACAAGGAAGGGAAATTCTTTTTTTTGTTATATGAATATGAGAATGTGATGCTTGAGTTATTGAACCCGTCATGTAAACATTAAAGTACAAACCTGACAGCAAAACCAGCAAGTTCATGAAGGCAGAGTAGAAAAATGGAAAAAACATGGGTGTTTGACAGGAGGGTTCCCCTTTCTCCACATCCTCGCCAACATCTGTCGTTCCCTGATTTGCTAATTTTAGCCATTCTGACTAGTGTGAGGTAGTATCCCACTGTGCTTTTTTTTTTTTTCACTGTGGTTTTTGATTTGCATTTCTCTGATGCCAAGTGATGTTGAGCATTTTTTCATGTGTCTGTTGGCCATTTGGATGTCCTCTTTACTGAAATGTCTATTCATATCTTCTGCCCATTTCTTGATTGGATTATTTGTTCTTTGAGTGCTGAGTTTGAGAAGTTCTTTATAGATTTGGATACTAACCCTTTATCTGATAGGTCATTTGCAAATATCTTCTCCCATTCTGTCAGTTGTCTTTTGGTTTTGTTGACAGTTTCCTTTGCCGTGCAGAAGCTTTTGATCTTGATGAAGTCCCAGTGGTTCATTCTTGCCCTTGCTTCCCT